>CAMGYJ010000010.1:41627277-42323007 GCA_946122785.1 Linum tenue
CAAACTTGTACCTATAACATGGTACAATTTTAAGTTGTACCTACACTTTCTAATAAATCCCTTCATGGTACAACTCAAAATTGTATCTATACTAATGGTACAACTTTAAGTTGTACCTACACTTTGTGAAACAAATTCTTCAATGGTACAGCTGAAACTTGTACCTATACTAATGGTACAACTTTAAGTTGTACCTACACTTGTATACATTGATTCATTATTTACAAGATTGCCATTAATGATGTGGGACCAGTCATTTAGTGGGTTTACCTCCTCAATAGGTCACCTTTTTTTTTGTTTTTTATAGCATGGGTGCTATAGAGCACACTAGAAGGGCTCTTTACTTAAATGTGGGATTTAAAAACCTAAGGTTTTATTTGGGATTTGGGGCATTTTGGATTTGTGAAAATCTTTCGTTTGTTTCTTCATTTTGATCATGGATTTATTGGTTTGGGTTTTAGAAACCAAAAAAAAATGCATTTACGCTATTGCCCTTTTTTAACCCATATAAAGGATGGGAGTTGCCATTGTGTATAACGTTTTCCTGCTTTCCTCTTTCACGAAAAAGGCCTTCTTCCCTTCTGAACTCCCTGAACGAAACGAGCCCTCTCCATTCTCCTTCTTCCCCAAAGTGTTTCTGATCGCCCTGAAGGAAACGGCCGCCTGTCCATTCTCCTTCTCCTCGTTACGAGCAGAACGCACTCTAGTCAATCTAGCCATGTCCTTTATATGTAAGGCAAAATGGAAATTAATTAGCTAAGAACAACAATGAACTGATCAATCAATAATACAACATCTAAAGAAAACAAACACAACATTAGATAGCTAGAAATTAACCAAAGCAGTAAACCTTCTCCATTACTGAACACCACGACATATGATGCTTCTGTGAATAGCAGAAATGGTTGGGGACAGTGAAGTGGTTGGGAATATCAGAAATCCCTGTGCAGGTTGGGAAAAGCAGAAAGGTTCATCGAACAAGAGGGAGATTGCAAGGAAGGGAGTGCTCACCTGGGTTCGCTGCCGGAGATTTATGCCGCCTGAACGTAGGCTGATCGCCGGCAGAAGAAAGTCCCTGTTTCGCTGTTCGTGCGCGTTGCTCCTCGGTGCAGAACTCCTCTTCGCAGCAGCTCCTCGGTTTGGCGTTCAATGGGCAGAGGGAGAGTGGAAGCGACAGATATGTGAGTGATAGAGAGGGAATTTTTGGTTTAATGAAACATAATGAGGATAGGAGTGTCAATTGGCATCTTGGTTTTTCTGCATATAACCAATTCCCTAATAATCATGTGGGATTTACAAAGCCGTGGGCCCCACGGATTTGGAACAAAAAAAAATAACCAAAATCCGTGAGGCCCACAAATTTGTATAAAAATTTTGTGACAGGCAAACAAGAGATTGTGGTTAAATCTCTAATGGTTAGGTTTTTAGTGTCAAATCCATGATAAAGCAAACGACCCCTAATTTGCACCGCAATGAACGCGACCTGTTTCATTGTAATTTTCACCTGATGTTCATGTGGCGACCTGTTTCATTTGTGTACACTTTCTTCCACCTAATTAAATTACCTTAAATTAGCCTCTACACTTAGTTCTAGATTAGTAACCCTAAACACAAAGTAAAAAACATAAACTTTACTGTCATGCGATTACCACATTTCACGAGAGAAAAGGAGGGAGGGGGATCTTCAGATCCAACGGGTAAAGTAGGATATACATGCCCTGCTGTTTTCCCAGCTGACACGCTGTGAACGATGTTCTTTTTGGCCCCAGAGGACTTGATGGTTAGTAGGTCCCGGATTCACAGCCCTTGGAGGAGTATCATTAATTACTTGGATCCATAATCCTAATTCAAAAGATCGATCACTCTTAACTCAATATCTGCCAGAACACTTAACATGCATGCACGATTTGGACAAGCATTGGAAAATCACGAATCTACATACTCACGTAGATATATACACACCTGCAGGAAGACTAAGGCATAAGGTAGTACGTAGGCGAATGTTGATCCGAGGAAGAGAAGTTTTGGCTCTGTAAAGAGCATGGAGACTGAGGAGAGCTGTTTAGAGAGACTTGATGAGCACTTTGTGTTGGAAATGTGTATGAATAGCTTTGAAAGCTATAGAGTCTCAAGTGGAAAAACTACCACATTGGTAGTTTTACTTGGTGAAGTGATTATAAAGATAGGAGCCTCTCTCCTAAGGGCATGCCCCTTGGGGTGACCCACTTTTGTGGGAGAGGGAGGACCTAACGGACCACCACACACGCGCGCGCCGTCCGTCCGTCCGACCGGCCGGTCGGTCGGTTGGATGGATGGATGGATGGATGGATCACTTTTGTGGGAGAGGGAGGACCTAACGGACCACCACACACGCGCGCGCCGTCCGTCCGGCCGGTCGGTCGGTTGGATGGATCACTTGAGACTATATACATATTTTTTGGAACGAAATTAATTATTTAATAATTAATTATTAATCGGTTACTCTGAGGAATATTTCAAGGGATAATCGATTGAAAAGGAATATTCGAAGGATAATTAATTAAGGAAGTAATTATCTTCCTTAATTAATCCGACTTATTCCCCAAGCTAGAGGGTATATTCCTAGGGGTTCGGCTCCTATAAATAGCCGCCTCCCCAGCCCCTCTAAACACATAACAACGAGCATAAACACAAAGAGAGAGTGTTCATAGAGCTCAGGTTTTCGCACAAAACCGCGAGTATTGAGAGGAGCTGTTTTATCCTGGAGACGACCGGTTGATAGTCTGCCGTGCGCATCGAGGGCAGTGCCGCGAACGTCTTAAAGAGAGCGACCTAGTCCGCGACTCAGCTCCAGATTCGGTAACCTCGTTCCTGTTGTTGTTCCGTTCCTAACACTTTGTTCCGTTGTGAGCTGACCGCTGATGTTTATATATGTTTGTACAGACTGGCTCCGGATCGAACAATGATATTTGTAGGTGTGGGGCTGACTCACGATCCGTTTGTCTGATCTCGTCAGGAAGGAAGAAACCTGTGAAAGATTCGGGGATGCCCCCCGATTCAGCGGCGGATCTAGGACAGCGTAGCACTGGGCCGCATTTCATTAGAAAATTAGATTTCGTAAAAAAATCACAGTTTTTTTTTTTTACAATATCAATTGTACACGTAAATCTTTTAAATTTTAATATAGTGAATTCATCAATAATAGAGTTTACATCTACATCAATAGCATACTCTCTTTAAGATAAAATAGTTAACCAATTGGAGAGAAATTCATCGTTCATTTTGTTGCGCAAATGTCAACACAATCGACTAATCAATTCCTATTTTCAACAGCTGCTCAAGTAATTTCTTAAGAGAATAAACCTCATATTTCTTTTAGTCTTTTACGTTTTAGAATTTTAGGTTTCATTGTTTGCTTTTCTTTATATGAGAATTATTGGAGCTAGAATTTTCAGGCTAAATTTAGAGTTGTGATTCGAATATGTTCATCTTACCCATTTTCCTAATTACACACAATTTTATTATAAAATAATACTAGGTCAAATGGTTAAATCGATAAACTCATAAGGGATACACTAGTTTCGGATCCAGGAGAGGGCTGGGCCGGGGCCCGGGGTGGCCACCCCCTGAATCCGCCACTGCCCGGATTAAACTCCGACGATCAAGTTAGTTCATGTTTAACGGTGAAAATTGAGAGAACAAGGTAGAGAGATAAAGTGTAGAGAGATAGTGGAAAGTGAGGAGAAAGAAGAGATCCCCTCCCTTGGAGGGTTTCTTACCTTTATAGGTCATATGAATTAGATTAATCAACCCCTAGCGAAAATAGGAGATAAAGTAGGCCCAGATTCTCCATCTACTTCGTTATTAGTTGTCAAATCCGGTTTAGCCTGTTGGCCCTAGGTTGAGAGTTAATGACTTGATCGCTTTGTCCTAAATTAGTATGAATATATATAAAAAGTCATTATAGCATTCATACATTTATAAATTATATCAAATCACATCTATTTATCTAACACGTGGATAATAACATATCACATTAAACAAAAATAATCGTTCGTACTTGATCTAATATATAGTGAAAATTCAAACACAGTAATATAACACCATCAATATTCAACTGGAAAAGTTTAGGATCATTTTAATGTTAAAATAACCAAATGGATCTTTCTGTTTAGTTTTTTTACTAACAAATACCAAACGATTCCCTATAAAATACACTATAATTAATCATTATGATATCAAAATTACAAAATATATATTTGAAATGATAAAAATTGGACTAATCGGGTTGGTCGAGGTTAAACCGAACCGGACTGTTTCCCAACCCTATCAGGACCGTCGAGCTGATGGAATTGGTTGCGAGGATTGATGACCCACAGTGTGAGTTGCTTTTGTTGCGGGCTTGTACTGGTATTTCTAAATTCTACTTTGCTTTGCGTAATTGCTCTCCTCGTGTTTTTGGGTCGGCCCAACTATCTTTTGACACAACGCTTCGTTCTAGTTTAGAATGTATTGTCACTGCTTCTGGGCGTGGGTTTGGTGATTGGAAGTTGAGGCTTGCCACCTTCCCTTTTCATTTAGGCGGGCTTGGGGTTTATGTTGCTGGAGATGTCCTGCATTATGCTTTTTTGGCATCCTGTTTGCAGTCTGCGGAGTTGCAAGCTAAACTCTTAGGTCCTTCAGGTATCCTATCTCCTGGTCCTTCTTTTGATGATGCCCTACGCACCTTTAATGAGTTTACAGGTTCTGATCTCTTACGTGACCCGAGTGGAGTTGCTGCCCCAAAACTTATGAAGAAATTGGCAAACATATATTTCGCGAAGGTTGCTGCTAGTTCAGATTCTGTTTTCTCGTTGACTATGCGTCAGGTGGTTTTGTGGAAGTCTCAGCAGAGTGCACACTCTTCTGATTGGGTGGGCTGGGGCAGACTATGAATGGGAGGACATATCGTAGTGTGCTTAGTTATCGACTGGGTGTCCTATTATTTTCGGTATCTAAGCCATGTCCTGCTTGTTCTCGTGTCTTTCATGGTGAAATCTTTGGAGATCATGATGTGTCCTGTGCTGATATTGTGGGCATTAAGTATCGACATAACCTTGTTCGTGACACCTTACTGGACATTTGTTATAGGCCTGAGATTTTCGCGCGAGAGAGAGGTTGATATCGGTTTGGTTGATGGGCATGGTGGACCCCTTCGTCCTACGAATTTGTTGCTTTATTCCTGGAACAAGGGCGAGATGTGTGTGTCGATCTGAATGGATCTTCGCATTTGACTCAGACTGGGATGACTGGTTTTGTTCCTGGACGAGTTGTTGTTGATGCTGCTTAGCGAAAGTGTGTCAAGTATCGGGACTTATGCATGGCAGCTAGTTACAGTTTCCTACCCTTTTCCTTTTCTTCACTAGGAGAGTTGGATACGGATGTCGTGGCTTTGCTCAAGCGGATCCAGAAATTCTCTGTGTCACAGGATGTGGGGACTCGAGCAGCTGCGTACATTTTTACTAGACTTAGCTTTGCTATAGCTAAAGGAGTGGGAGCTAGGGTTGGGCATACGATTCGGTAAAATTGAACCGAACCTAACCGAACCGAATATAAACCGAACCGAAACCGAATTAATGTTATTCGGTTCGGAATTCGGAAGAGAAAATGGCATATTTCGGAAACCATGGTCCTTTCGACCGAACCAAATTTTCGAATTCCAACCTGAAAATCGAATTATTATAATTGCAAGCTCTAAATGGTGGATTTTTATGTTTCTACTTATTATGAGACTTAAATATTTGAATCATGTTAGTGTTTTATGACTTATGTGTTGAAATGTTTGATTTTATCATTGATGATGCATATTTATTGCTTACATTAGGGGCGAAACATAATTTTAATAAGAGAAGATACAAGCTAACCTCACTATTTCGGTTTTGTATGAAAAACCGAACCGAATTATAATTCGGTTTGAACATACCGAACCGAATTATAATTTGGTTTGAATTCGGTTTGAGGTTTGACCGAATGCCCACCCCGAGTGGGAGCTCATATTGTATCTCGGCTGCCCACTAATTTTTTTAAACGTTTGTTTGTTCTGTTTTTCACGTATTCATGCTATTATATCATTATTATTACTAATTCACAGTTGTAACTCTTAAAAATAATATCATTGAGCTCCACTTTTGCCACAGTCGTGGAAAAAACCCTCGGAAAACCTAAAGGGCTTCGCTTTCTGCCTCGCGATGGCGGCGCCTCCGCCAATGCCGACGAAGAAGCCTCCCGACTTAAGTGGCGCTAGGCGGTCGGCGGTAGGCTCCTCCTCGCTGGATGGGAAGAGTGCAAAAGAAGCAACACAGCCAAAAAAGAAGGTCAGAGCCATGGAGATCCCTAACGAGCAGCCAAAGCCTACCGAGGAGGATTCAGAGGAGATGGAAACTGAATACCAGGAGGCCTATGGAAATAACGGAGGTAAGGCGGGGAACATGAAAGGAACCTGGTCGGAAGGAAGCCCTAGATCGTTTAGGGACGTTCTAAAAGAAGATGGATGGTATGTTGCTGATTCGGACTCGGAAGACGTATTCCAACGCGAAAGGGAGGAGGATGAGATGAATGACGAGGAGGATTATGATCCTCGCTGTCCTGTCGTACCTTTTACGGCCGCACAGAAGGTGAAGTGGAGAAGGGAATGGAGATCAGCACTAATAGTGCAAGGGCTAGGGAGGAAGGTTGCCTACGTACCCTTAGCGAGGCGGCTGAATTTTCTATGGGCTCGGCATGGAGAGATCCAGATCTCTGACATGAACAATGGGTGCTTCCTGGTGAGGTTTCGGAACCAGAAAGACTATGAACTTGCGATTGAGAAAGGGCCATGGTTGCTGAGTGAAACGTACCTTACCGTCAACCGTTGGTTCAAGGGTTTTAACCCGTGGAAGGCAACGGTGAAGTCAACGATCGTGTGGGTGCAACTACCTGACCTCCCTATTGAGTTTTTTAATGTTGAAGCGGTGACTATGATTGCTGAACTAATTGGAAAACCTATTAGGGTAGATCGCGCAACGGAGCTGGGGGCGCGAGGTAATTATGCTCGTGTTAGCGTTGAAGTGGACCTCACCAAGCCTCTTCTGTCGAAGTATAAGGTAGAGGGAGTGACCTACATAATCCAATATGAAGGTCTAGAAGATATTTGTGGAGAGTGCGGCATGTACGGGCAGCGATCAAACAAATGCAGCTGTAAACAGATGGGTGAGGAGTCAGTTGACGCTTTGCCGGTAACACCTCGAGCAGCCCCAACGGTCTCCCAAACTGAGGGGCGGACATACGGGGAGTGGATGTCAGTCAAGAAAAAGGCGGCCTGGTCAAAGCGGCGACCGGAAAACAATGGGAGGATGAGTCCGATGAGAGGCGGAGAACCAAAAGAAAATCGTTTTGCTGTGTTAGGTGAGGAGGTCGAGAAGGTGACTACGGGAAGAGGCTTGCAGGTAGGGGATGCAGAGAAGGCTGTACACGGAAATTTGAATGGTCGATCAAAAGAAGGTGTAACTGATAGTAATGGAAGGGAAGCTACGCCGGTAAAGGAGCAGACCTCGGCTGGTAAAGGGGGGGCCAGAACTAATCCCTCGGTCTATCCTGCGGCGAAGGAGAGGGTGCAGGGAGAGAAGGGTGGGGAAAGGGCCAATATACATTACCATAATGAAAAGAGAAATGCTGGGGATGGGACGTCCAGCCATGCAAGTGATGGGGCCAATAGCCACAAGACAAAAAATGGGGGGTCTAAGACTCCTACAAAAACCAACAACTCTGATGGTGCGGGGAACCGATCCACTTCAGGTAATAAATGAGGATTCTCAGTTATAACTGCCGCGGGCTGGGGAGCAAGCGTGCAGTTCGAGCATTGAGGTCGCTACTGCGACAAAACTCCCCTGATATCGTCTTCCTGATGGAAACGAAACAAACTGTAGATGAAAATAAAGTAACTCAGAAAGAACTTGGCTTTGAAGAGGGTGATAGCTGGTCCACTGATCAATCAAGGGGTGGACGGGCAGGAGGGTTGAGTTTATGGTGGAAAGAAGGTATTAATATTCAAGTTATGTCTATTTCTTTTAATCATGTGGACGTGAGAGTAGCGGAGGATGTAGGAGGTCAATGGCGGTTCTCAGGAATATACGGATGGCCGGAGGATGGTGATAAATGGAGAACTTGGGATCTCATTAGAAGATTGGCTGCACAGTGGGAAGGCCCGTGGTTGTGTGGAGGTGATCTAAATCAAGTCCGTTGTTTGGAGGAGAAGAGGGGGGGTCGGGTAATGGTTGATGATGTGATGATCGGGTTTGAAGAGTGCCTTCAGGAAGTCGGATTACTGGACCTTGGTTTCCAAGGTTATCCGTTTACCTGGGAAAACAGGCGGATTGGGAGTGCTCTTATAGAGGAGCGGTTGGATCGGTTTGTGGCGTCTGATGGGTGGGCTAACCTTTTCGGTTCAGCCCGGGTTTTGCATTTGGACCGGGAACGCTCGGACCACCGACCATTGATTTGTGACACAAATGGGGAAGCGGATGCTGAACCAAAGTGGGGATGGTCGTTTAAATATGAACCCCATTGGACAAAACATTCAAAATGCCCGGAAGTTATGGAAGAGGCGTGGAAGGAAGTTATGGGAGCGGACACACTAACTAAGCTTCTTTCTTGCAGGTCGAAGCTTGAAAATTGGAGCAAAGCTACATTCCCACGGTTTGGGAAACACAGAACAAGAATCAAGAAAGCCATGAGGGCCATCGATAGACAACCGCGATCGGAGGTGGGTGAGAATCAACGCCGGCAACTGGAACAGGAACTGGCGGAACTTGAAGCCAATGAAGAGCTCTATTGGAGTCAGCGTTCAAAGGCGGACTGGCTCCGGGGTGGTGACAAAAACACTGCTTTCTTTCACAGGAAAGCATCCGCCAGACGCAAGAGGAATATGATTCGCAAGATCAGAGACAGTTCGGGATTATGGCACACGACGCAGGAGCAAATCTTCGGATGTTTAATTGACTATTTTTCCAATCTGTTCACAGCTTCAAGCCCGCCGACCGAGACGCCAGTCCTTGATGCTATCCAGCGCTCGGTTACCTCGGAGCAAAACAGGGACCTACTGCGTCCGTTCGACAGAGATGAGGTGAGCCGAGCCCTCAAGCAAACAGGTTCGAGGAAGGCGCCAGGAGCTGATGGCTTTTCAGCTTTGTTTTTCAAGAATCATTGGTCAGTGGTGGGAGATGACGTGACCAACGCGGTACTACAAATTCTAAATGGAGGACCGATGCCACCACTATTAAACCATACTCTTATCGCGTTGATCCCGAAGATTAAAGAGCCAGCTACTCCCCAAGATTTCCGTCCTATTAGTTTGTGCAATGTGTTGTACAAATTAGTGGCAAAAGTTCTTGCTAACAGGCTGAAGGGTGTTTTGGATCTTGTGATTTCGCAGGAACAGAGTGCGTTTGTCCCAGGAAGATTTATTACAGACAACATCATGGCGGCTTTTGAGTGCTTTCATACAATGAAGGTGAAGTCGAGGGCAGGACCGGGATTGTTTGCTGCAAAAATTGACATGGCCAAAGCGTATGATCGGGTGGAGTGGCACTTCCTGGAGGGAGTTATGAATCGGATGGGCTTTGATCAGAGATGGATCGATCTAATCATGAAGTGTGTTCGCACAGTCTCCTACTATGTCCTTGTGAATGGTCACCAATCAGAGGTTTTTGCTCCGAGTCGAGGGCTGAAACAAGGTGACCCACTCTCACCTTACCTGTTTCTGTTCTGTGCCGAGGGGCTCTCAGCCATCACAAAGGCAGCAGTCCAGGAAAAGCGCCTCCATGGAATTCAACCAGCTCGGGGAGGCCCAACCATTTCACATCTCTTCTTCGCAGATGACTCCGTGTTTTTTGGTAGGGCGACTGAGCAGGAAAGTGAAGCTTTGAAGAATATTTTGAAAATGTACGAAAGGGAGTCAGGCCAACAGGTGAGCTTCCCAAAGTCAGCTGTCTCCTTCAGTGCGAAAGTGACTCCTCACCGAAGACTCATGGTCGCGGGCACACTGGAAATGAAACTGGTCGAGAAGCACGACAAATACCTGGGATTGCCAACAGTGGTAGGCCGATCGAAGAAAGAGATTTTCTCTGGGTTAGTGGAGCGTGTTCGAAAGAAGTTGAAGGGGTGGAAAGAGAAGACATTATCGGTGGCGGGAAGGGAGACGCTGATCAAGGCTGTGGCTCAAGCGCAGCTCACCTATGCTATGTCCGTGTTTCGAGTCCCGGCCTCAATCATCAACGATGTTCATAGCCTTATTACAAATTTCTATTGGGGACAGAAGGGGAATGAGAGGCGAATTCACTGGCTGAGGAGGGAGGGAATGCTGTTTCCCAAGGAGGAGGGTGGACTAGGTTTCCGGGACCTTGAAGGCTTCAATACAGCTATGTTGGCTAAGCAATTGTGGAGGTTATTCAAGCGGCCATCCTCCCTTATTGCTCGGATTTTGAAAGCAAAATATCACAAGAATACTTCGGTGCTGGACGCGCACGTTGGCCCCTAGGCAAGCTTCATTTGGCGGAGTTTGATGAGTGCTCAGGATTTCCTTTGCGGGGGCTTGCGGTGGAGGATCGGGGATGGGTCGGATGTAAAAATCTGGGGAGATTGCTGGCTCCCTGGTGGACAACCTACTTTTGTGGACTCGGCTCCTAGGCACCTGCCTGCGGATGCTAACGTTAGCCAACTCATTGACCCCGACACGGAGCAATGGGACTGGGAGATGATCACGTCATGTATGTCGGTGGAGGCAGGCCAGAGAGTGCTCCAGATCCCTCTTCGTGGGCATGGGGAACGGGATAAACAGATATGGGCTGAGAACGAATCAGGAGAGTACACTGTCAAAGACGGATACAGGAGGTGGTTCAAGAACTTAGTGGTGGAAAATCAGCTAGTTCCATTTGGTGATGTGGAGATCTGGAAGAAGCTATGGGCGCTGAAAATTCCCCCCAAAACCAAGCATTTTATGTGGAGGTTTATGCGTGGCATCCTTCCTACGGGCGATAAGATGAGCACGAGGAGCAGTAGGTGGGACGATAAATGCCCTTTCTGTGGGCTCTCAGAGTCGCAAGCTCACCTGTTTGGTTACTGTGAATGGAGCTCTCGACTATGGAGGCAATCGGACATGGTGGAGTGCTTCAAGCTAAGAATGTCGGAAGATTGCTACAAATGGGCGAAAGACGTGATGAAGAATAGGAAGGAGGAGGAGGTTGAAGCATGGTGTGTCACACTCTGGTTTATGTGGCGGGAGCGGAACGCTCAGTTGTTCAATGGACAAAAGCTGAAGGAGCAAGATATCATCCCCCGATCAAGGTTGTTCCTTGAAGACTATCGCGCCCACCAATCCCAACCAGGAACTTTCTCGGAGGGTGAACAACAGTCCAGATGGAAACCACCTGATGCCGGACGGGTAAAGATTAATACGGATGCGGCTATCTTACGGGACGGAGGGATTGGATTAGGCATGGTAGCACGAGGCACGAATGGCCAGTTCTTGATGGCGGCGAGTAAGCGGCTCCGAGGTAGATGGGCTGTGGAAGAAGCTGAAGCCCTTGCAGCAGAATTTGGAGTGCAGCTTGCGAAACAACAAAACCTGCGGAATCTCATCCTGGAAACCGATAGTTTGAATCTAGTTAATAAGCTTGATGATGCTTGGCAGATTGAGGCGGAGATCGGAGTTGTGTGCCGAAGCATCCGACGCTACCTTGAGGAGTCTGGGTTGGGGTCTTGGCAGCATGCTCACCGCGAAGGAAATGCAGCTGCGCATGGCATGGCTCACTCGGAATCGCGCTGGGATGAACGACTTGTTGGGTTGATAGCCCTCCCACCTTTTTGGTTAATCCGTTAGTGTTGGATAATGTAGCCTCTTACACTGGTTAATAAGAAGTTTCACAGATTTCCATAAAAAAAAACTCTTAAAAATAATAATAATAAATTATACAAAAAACCTCGGGCTTGAAGAAGCCCACCAAACGCCGGACTGGGCTTTGAAGCCCATCTCGTGAAGAAACCAGAAATGGAGCGTATTCAGTATTCACCACCATTTCCCGCATAAATATTGACACTTCCAAATCGTTTTCCCTCGTCTTTCACTCTCGCACACACTGAAGCAGAGTGAGGATCAAGATTCAAGATGAATTTCCTTTCACTGTCGAGAAGGGCGATTGTGTCACTCGTGAAGCCACCGGTACCACTTCCCAGCCGCCGCGTTCCTCTGACCGGCGGCAAGGCTTCGCCGGGCCGTCAAGATTGCTGTACCTGCTTCCAACGACACAAGACTGCTGCTCCGGAGAAGAAAGGGGTTGCTGTGATGTGGACGATTGATGATGGTATTTTTCGGTATTGGGCTTGTGGGGTATTTTTCGGTTGGGCTAGGGTGTTTTTCCTTTTGGTTCAAGTTTTCCTTTTATGTTTGGGAAGGGGTAGCCAAATGGGAGTAGGATTAGGTTAAGTATTAGGCTTTTCTAAGCCTATAAATATGTACCTTTGGCATTAGTTCCATATCAATCAAATAAATCAAAGGTTTATAGACACCAACGTCTTTCTCTCGCTTGTGAGTTACAAGCAAAACCCTAGAACAGAGGGAATCTGTTCATCAATTGGTATCAGAGCCTGGTTCCGAATCCGTTCGGGATCTGTTCGCAATGGGTACCGGCACGGCAGCTGAACGATGCTCGGCGTTAGAGGCAGCGTTCGAGGAGATGCAGGCAGGAATCGCGACCAATACGGAGAATATCGCGAATCTGACGGCGGAGGTCACCGCCTAAGGGGCGCGCATGACCAGGATCGAGGCCATGATGGAGACGGTGCTGGCCAAGCTCGACGCGTGGATTCCGCAGCGGGCGGGCAAAGGGCCGGTGGGCTCTGGTAGCGATGAGGAGAGCTCGGAGGAGAAGGAGGGAGAGAAGAGTACGACCGGGATGAAGATTGGCGAAAGGAGCACGACCGGGCCAAAGACTGGCGAGAAGAGTGAGTCCAAGTCCAAGTTCGGCGACGGCAGCGGCGCTCGGCACCGCGACTCGGCCGTGCAGGGGAGTTTCGGCAAACCGGGCGGTGACGGGAGTGGTCGTAGCAGTGGCGGGGGAGGTTTTCTGGCCAAGCTCGCGAGACTCGAGTTCCCGAAGTTTGCGGGGGATGATCCTGGATCGTGGTTTCCGCGAGTTGAGCAGTTTTTCGAGTACCAGGAGGTTCCGGAGGATCAGAAGGTGCCGCTAGCTGCCTTTCATCTGGAAGGGGAGGCGAATCAGTGGTGGCAATGGCTGAAGCGCACTTACAAGGACGTTGGGGAGCCAGTTTCTTGGGGGCTGTTCTCGCAGGAGCTTTGGGCGAGGTTCGGTCCGACTGAAGGAGAAAGCTGTGACGAAGCCCTATCACGGATTCGTCAAACTGGAACCCTGCGCGATTACCAGAAGGAGTTCGAGAAATTGGCTAATCGCTGCGTCGGCTGGACGCAACAGGCATTGGTGGGCACTTATTTGGGAGGTTTAAAATCGGAGATCGCTGATGAGATCCGAATGTTTCGTCCCCAATCCTTGCGCGACGCCATTAGTTTGGCCAGGATGAAAAACGATCAGATCCAGCGTAATAAGCCGGTTGGTCGCGCGATGTCGTTTGCCGGAGGAGGAGGGCCTACCGGAACTGCAACTGGGGGAGGTGGCCCTACCGGCGGAGGAGGTGGCTATAATCCGAGAACTGCAAGCTCGGGATTCCAAGGAGGAGGAGGACCACCGCGTGGGCCGCCAGGAGGGAAGAGATTGAGCTGGGAGGAGCAGCAGCTGCGAAGAGCTCAAGGTCTCTGCTTCAACTGCGACGAGCGATTCACCATCGGTCACAAGTGCAGTAATGCTAAGGTGATGTGCTTGTTCGAGGAAGAAGAAGGCGAGGGTCAACCTTGGGGACAAGGTTGATTTCAAGGGGGGAGGATTGATGATGGTATTTTTCGGTATTGGGCTTGTGGGGTATTTTTCGGTTGGGCTAGGGTGTTTTTCCTTTTGGGTCAAGTTTTCCTTTTATGTTTGGGAAGGGTTAGCCGAATGGGAGTAGGATTAGGTTAAGTATTAGGCTTTTCTAAGCCTATAAATATGTACCTTTGACATTAGTTCCATATCAATCAAATAAATCAAAGGTTTATAGACACCAACGTCTTTCTCTCGCTTGTGAGTTACAAGCAAAACCCTAGAACAGAGGGAATCTGTTCATCAACGATGCATTCAATCACAATCGTCTTTGCAATCCTTGGGGCCGCTAGCTACAGGGAGGCAATCAAACAGAGTGGCTTGCAGAGAGAGGCAGAGGAGAGGAATGCTCGGTCCTTGGCGTCAAGCTGGGTGGATGCTGGAAGAAAGAAAGACAATCAGCCTGAAAGGAAGGAAACCATCGAGAAGAATATCCAAATTTCACTTCTTGCGGTGGCGGCCATTGCAAGCACCGTCGCCGCTGCAATGGCGGTCTACCGGAGGAAGAATTGATGGAGTTGGAGTGTCTACCGGACGAAGAACTGATGGAAATGGAGTGGAACGATTTTAGAGTAATTGCGAGATCAAGATGATCATTTGTAGAGAATTGTACTGTAAATCCTCAATTCTTTGCTAAAAAGCTGAATAAAATTTGTTTTTTTTCCGAGAAAATCCGTTTTCCTTTCTTTTTCCCGAGAAAGTGTCCATTTTTAGTTGGTTCTGTGGGCCATCTTCTACAACTGACTCAAAAAAGAAAGAAAAAATCTGTAAATTGACTCACAAATCACAATTCAGTAAAAATCACTCAGGGGGTCGTTTGGATGTAGGATTGTAGAGAGTGATTTGTAAGGGATTTTAAAACAATCTCTCGTTATGCAGGATTTTAAAACAATCCAGCGTTTGGGAATGATGAAGGATTGTGTAATTAGTAATTTTAAAAACCCTCATTCGTGGGTTTTAGAAATAGCTGATGGCTATCAGCTATTTCACAATCCCTCGTTCTTATTTCATAATTTCCATACCTTACCCCTCAACTATGTCTTTCGTTCTTCTTCCTTCCTCCTTTCTTCTTCCACCTCCATCCCAGCCCATCTTGAATGGTGTCCGACCTTGCTACTGGTCGAGCTATATCCTTCTCTGTCGCCCTCTACTCTCCGTCAGCCTCTGCTCCTCGTCTATCTCTCTTACTTCCTAGGATGGAAAGAGTACGAGAAAACCCATACCACGAAACCACCATAACCAACTAACCAAGGCGGAATCATCCAAATGGGCCTCGCCGATAATCAACTCTCCTTCGACCTCATCCAGTCATGGCTTGCAAACAACCCCGACCCTGCTTCCTTCAAGCGCGACGGCCGTTGCGTCTTCCACAACCTCGCCCTCTCCTTCTGATATTGAAATTGGAGGCGAAACCCAGAAACGTAGAACGCCACCACCTAGCCTCCTCTGTTACTTATCTTTCCCAGCTCCATTTCCCTAGCACGATTCTTTCCCAAATCTGGGTCTCTCCCCCAAATTAGAAATTTGGATTTTGGGGAAGAATAGTCTGATTTCGGAATTTTTTTATTCAACATATTGGGTTCTATGATTTGGGGAAAGAGAAGTAGAATGTAGGTTTGGAAATTTGGGTTTAACGATGAGAGGAAGGAGATAGGTAGAAGATGAGGGTAAAACTGTAAATTGGGGTTTCTTATTAGAATCCTATGTTTACATCCAAACAAGTGATTTATTAAAATTCCTTATATTAAAAACCTAGGTTTTTCCATTGAGGGATTGTGGGCAAAAACCCAGGTTTTATAAAACACTCATCCAAACGACCCCCAGGGGTCATTTGGATGCAGGTTTTGGGTGTGGGATTTGGGCACAATCCTACATAATGTGGGATTTTATTAAAATCACTCGTTTGGAAAGCAATTATATGATAAGAGATTTTAAATATTAGAGATTTCAGAAACCCACAATTGTGGGATTATAAAATAGCTTATGGTGATCAGCTATTTTGAAATCCCACACAAATTCCACAAATTAAAAACCTGGGTTTTTAAACTAGTGATTTGAGCCAAAATCCCACAAATTAAAAACCTGGATCCAAATGACCCCTCATAGTAAAATTAGGGTGCGTTGATATTGTGCGTTTCGGTAGCCTGAATGGAATCGAGGGTTCTGGTTGGAATCGAGGGTTTCTCGACTTTCTGAGGTCGAGAGCAGCGACACCATCGACAACGCTAAGATCCAAGACAAGGAGGGTATTCCCCTGGATCAAGAGGGGTTGATTGTTGCCGGCAAGCAGCTGGAAGACGCAGGATCTTGGCCACTACAACATCCAGAAGGAGGCGACCCTTGACCTGCTTCTCCGTCTTCGTCGAGGCATGCAGATCTTCGGAAAGATCTTAACAGGAAATGCCATAACTTTGGAGGTTGAGAGCTCCGATAACGTCAAGGTGAAGATCCGAAGAGGGGATCCCACCGGATCAGCAGAGGTTGATTTTCGTCGGCAAGCAGTTGGGGGACGCCTCCACCTGTTCTCCGTGGCTAGCAGGTCTTCTTTAGACTCTGCAGAATCACAACGGTTGCGCCTCTTGTGTCAGTGGGATTCATGTTGCTATTGATTGCACCAATTGTCAGCAGCTGGTTTCCGTTCTTTTACAGCACTTCAATGGCTATTGGCATATTTCTTGTCATCATCATTCTTCTATTTCAGGTATATGGGGTAATCTCAATTCTTTGGTACACTTTTCGTATGAATCCTCACTGTCTCATTCTGTGTAGCTGTTTGTTAGCTTGGATTATCTTCAACAATATGGCTTATGAGTTAAACAACCTGAAGTTAGGTTTTTTATTTGCATAGTTTAGAGTGGAGAATTGTCAGGGTGAGCAGCATCATTCGTCAGATGAATAGCTGAAACCAAATTCAAACTTTGGCTCTTAGGCTTATTGATAGAAACCTGCTTCTAGGGTTCTACCGATTGGATTAGTGAGATTGGGAATTGATAGAAATTAGGTGTTTAGGAGAGGATTTGGGGAAAAGATAGTAGAATGGCCGGCGGCCGAAGCTAGGGAAGAAGACGAGGTTGAGAGAAATAAATTAGGGTTTAGGGAGAGATACTTATCATCCCAGGCGATGTTGCCTTCACAAGGTTCAATGCAGCAGCGGCAGCAGGTCTTAACTTACCGCTCTGTTAACATCTCTTCTCACAACTGCTGCCACATGTTTGCAGGTCTGAACCAACAAATCACGCAATTGTCATGGACATGTATGTGGAGCGATCAGAACTGTGCCAAGGACGAAGAAACAAATCAGGCCATCCTCTTACCACCTTCCTTGTGCTGCTTCATGAAATCTACTATTCATGAGTTGGTAGAATGGTATTGAACTTGATACAGACTGCAAATATTGAATCTGTTGGGGTAGTAGCAGATTGCAATCTGGTCTTTATGTACAAGTATGAGATGCTTCTACTTAACATTCTTAGTGTTGTTGTTTGGAAGGGGTGAAGATAATCTCAGAAACTCTTCAATAGGTTATTGTAGATGTCACTGAAAAGCGGTAGAGAGAAAACCATGGCTCGAAATATTAGGAAAGTATTCACTTTGATATGCTTTCATGATATCTTAGGAAAGCACTCATACTTGATCTGCTTCCCGGTTAATTAACTTTTAAATTTTATATACATGCTGCAGTGATATATCCTTTTTGGCTTTTCAGGTAGATTCCCCAGTACCGCTTCTAGGAAGCTTGGGAACATGCTACTTGATTTTGGTCCTTTGCATGCTTCTTTTAGAGATATTGTCAGTGCTGACCAGGATGCAAAGAGGTGTGTTGTAAATCGATGGATGCTTTTGGTCAACCTTACTTCATGGTTTGTTCTTTAGCTTTAGAGTTCTCTCTGCAACTTCCTTTCTCTGTTTTTGAAAGCTTTGTTCTGTGTAACCTCACTTTTCTCTTCCAGTCGTGTATTCATTATTATTCTAGCGAGTTCAAGTTTCATAGATAGTTTATAACCAGTTTTCATTGCTCAGTGTTTAGGTCTGCACTTTCTACGTGAGGTTTGAAGCCCTTTAGTGGATGGACTACTAGGAAGAGATATGAGGATGAGCCAGACTTCAAAAGAAAATCAAGACTGAATGTTAGAATAGAAAGGGGGAAAGCCTATCATTCATGAATCTCACCTTAGGTTATGCCCTTTTTTTTTTCCCGAAAATTTCCTTGCATGGTTACTCATTTGTGCCTTGCTTTTTATTTGCCATTCTTAGAGTGCCTTCATCTGCCTTTGCTTCCCTTTTCAATTTTTGTGAACTCAGTTATGATGTTCTGGACGCAACTCTTATCTCTCTCTCTATCTTATTCATATGGTTGTCTCCGTTGCTCCAACTTGGTTAGGCATAGCTTCTAATACAACATGTTTAAGCAACATTTATTTTTATCTATATTTTCTATCTGATTAATACACTAGGGGACAGATTGGTTGTGAAAATGATGGGGAAAGCATGTGTAAGCATTTTGCCGCTTCTCTTCTGGGTTTGATGTTGTTCTTTGCGTATTCCATTATTATTGTACTTTCATTTGTATTGTTTCAGGAAGATCAGGCTCCAGCACTGCTATTAGTTAGGCTTTTTTCACCTGTATAGCCTTCTGGTTGGTAGTAGTGAACTGACATATATATTGGTCCTTCATTTCTGCAGGTCAGTCAGCAATGCCAGGACTGCAGCAGTGAAAGCACAATCAAAGTGAAACGATCAGTGTGTAAAATGGTTCCAGAGAACTCGAACCATGTTCGTCTCTGTTTGGTAGGTGACCCTTCTTTGATCAAATGCAGCTTAGTACTCTTATTACTTTATCCTTTCCAAAATACTGCTTATTTTTCATTTCTAATGGACTGGATTGTCTTTATGGGGATCATTTGTTCAATACACCAACTTCTACCCATGTTTCTTCCTGTTCAGCTAGAAGTTTTTATACATAAAATGAGATTCCTTGGACGGACAATGTCGCACGTAAAGCAAAACAAACTCTATAACATAATTGTCTTATTTTACTTTGTTCTGTTCCGTGACTGGACTCGAATTGGTCATAAAAATAAGCTTATATAAAGATAATCAGATAAATGAATGTATATGTGTGTGGGTGACTCAGGTTCTGCACTAAGTTAACTAGAAGCTGCAAGTGCAATGCTTTTCTCATGCAAATTGAGATTCATTTTCTCACTTGTGGTAGTTCGCGTGTTGCTTCTGAATTTTGTGTTTTGTTAGTGCTACCTTGGTTCTAGAATTGTCCATGAATACTACAAACCTTGAAATTCAGGATACTAGTATGCGACGGAAACCTCAGCTCATATTTGGTTTTCAGGAGATGCAACTTCTGAACCTTGATTGAAGTGAAGTAGCTTCTTTTCTGTTTATTCTTATTATTGTGTTTTTAGAATTCTCGTTTCTTTTACTATCAATCCTATCATGTACTCTAATCACATGATCTGTAGCTCTATGATTGTTTTGATCTAAAACTGGGAATTGTTTGGTGACCATAAATTGCAGAGGCATCCAAGGGATATATCATATGCAGCGGCCAGCCTTGATACTTATTCCATCCTATGCTTGCATCAAACTGTTACACATTTCCATTAAGACAGGTGCGAAAAAATGGATTTCATATTCGACGGGGGGCAAAAAAAGGAGAAGGGGATTACATGCATGCATGCTATTTAATTGGTCTAACTATGCATTTTTATCTCTGGTGCCGTAGCATGCCTCGTGTTTTTGGCACCTTATATGGTCGCAAAAACCACTGGATACCATGCCATCATGCTTCACACACTGCATACACCGAACGCATAACAAACAAGGCTCGGTCAGATTAAGAATGCGTAACCCACCCACAAATTATGTGTATATATATATATATATATATATGCAATTTCAGTTGCCAGAGTGTTTCAGGTGCTAACAGGTCATACCTGAATATATCGCAAGTGCAGCCATCGGGCATAAGATAGATTGGTGGCAGGTTCCGTGGAGATAAGAGCTGCACCTGCACGCACCGGAAGATTTAGTATTAGCTAGGGGTTAGGGCCTAGGGAAAATGCTCAAAATCGGAACCCAAAAATTAAAGCAGAATTATCAGTCAGTTACTTAATTTTTCAGAGTTTCTGTACCTTCATTTGCAGCACCCGAACTGGGAGGAGGAGATGTTTGTCGTTTGCACTTTTCTTTGTAGTGAGAATCTTCTTTTCTGTAGAAAGAATCATCTGCAAGCAATCAAAATCAAGCGACAGGCTCAAAACAGGGAAAAGCCACAGGATAGAAAAACGATCGAAATAGAATTCAGAACAAAATATATATTAATTAATATTGGATAACGAAAACAAACCTAGAGAATCGCCGGCGAAACTTGCGAAGCAGGGGCTCACCTCCCCGTTAATCCAGTGATAGAAGATTGATCCCCAGCCGCCGGTGCCGAATTCCCTTTCTGGAAGTTTGATCGGCCAAGTCGCAACAAGGATTGGTAGGATGTCGGCCATTAATCCTGCCTTAATTAATTAGCTTCTCCTTCTAGTACGTACGTTCGCCCACAAAAGATCCCTTTTTCGATCGATGCTTCTTTTCTGACGGTTCCTTCAATTTCGATTCTCTTTTATACTGTTCCGTTTTCCTAACCCGGAACGTAAAAGGTTCGGTTTTTTTTTTTTCGGTACATAAAAAAAAAAGGCTCGGATGAAGCTGTTGATCCGTAACGTTTCTGGCCCTCTGCAGAATTGAGCCCATATAGTCATTTTAATGCTTTCTGGATTATTGAGCCCATCCTGAAGGAATTTGGAAGCGTACGTGATAGGTGTCAATCGGGCGGGTTCGGGCGGGTTCGGGCTGGGTTCAATCGGGTTCGGGTTCAAACGGGTTGCGGGTTAGTCGGGTTGCGGGTTCATCGGGTTCGGGTTCATCGGGTTCGGGTTCAACCGGGTTGCGGGTTAGTCGGGTTGCGGGTTCATCGGGTTCGGGTTCAATCGGGTTGCGGGCAAATCGGGTTGCGGGTTCATCGGGTTTTGGGTCGGGCGGGTTGCGGGCGGATCGGGTTTCGGGTTGTTCGGGTCAGCGCATCAAGTAACTTAACTTATTACCAACTTACACATTTTATTATACTAATTTAAAATATTTTCTCAACATTTTAACCAATTTATTTCTACCTCGTATATATATACTTTATTTTTTTGAAAAAACCTAGTCAAAATGTTAAATCAATTTGTATGAGTTGCAAACTTGTTATGTAATTAATCATAATTGGTAAAGTATTATAGCTAATAGTAATGGTGATATCAATATTTGCAACCAAAAGACACCATTAATTGTTTATTTGATATTTTAGTATTAATTCAGTAGTAATTGAATTAAAGTATCTCGTTTAGTATAACCATGCAAATCTGGTATTTGGCGTGTGGTATTTGGCAAAAGCATAGTGATAAAAGGAGTTATTTCGAAATAACTCATTGCCCAAATAACTTCAGTAAACTGTTGCCAAACGAGTTATTTGTAAAATTGTTCGAATTATCCTAAAAATTGAACCATTAAAGATTAGCTATCAAATTTAGTAAAATTATTGTGACTTCAATCATAACTTACTCAATAGCATATATCATATACACTTAGTTTTACCCTCAATCAACAATATTAAGTTAGTATATGTTGTTGATTGTATACCCTAAACCATCAATACAGTATACACTAACCACATAACCTACACCCTATACCCTAACCATATGTCTTTGAGTTGTGATTTTGCTAGTATAGTTAATTTAAAAGTGAAATTCATACTTTGATTTTCAAAACATATACTGCTTGACCTTGCATCCCACTCCTCGCATACTCCTGTCAAACCACCTGCTCTTGTACAAGCAAGTGCTGCTATATCCGAAACATCCTCATCATCTTTAAGTTTATTTGATTTCTAGAACTAATAGAGCAGGATGACAAGGATAAAGGATCTACATGGCCTCTAGAAACTTCATTGCTGGTGGGTTAGGTGGAAGAAAAGCGAGAGATAAAGGAGAAGAAGGCCAGAAATTAGCTCGCCTCTCATGGTTCATTTTTCAGAGAGGGGAAAAGAGGAATTAATGTACCACATCGCCAGAGGAGGAAGGTTTCTTCTCCAATCAGTTATATAAGAGTATGGGCATCCCTACATTTAAATCAACCATGAGAAGGCCCTCATGTGCGGCCTATTAAATGGGCCGCTACTCTAGGCCTTTTCTTGTCCACCGATGGCTACTTTGTAGCTATCAAGCTAAGGTTGGGTTACTAACACCCAATATAGTGGTTGGATTAGTGGTGTTAAAGAGCTTGATTATCAAGCTGGGCTCATTGACCTCATTGACAGGCCATTTCGAGCTGAGTTCAGCTCAAAAATGGTCTGTTAATAGGTTCATTACCAAAATCGAGCTATGGTATTGGTACGAGCTCATTACCAAAATGGCTTGTTAATTGATAACTTTATTGGATATTTAAATTAACAATAATTTTCATTAATATATTATATTAATATTGTCAATGATCTCAATTATTAATTCTTCATTATTAATATCAACATTGTGATGATTTTATATTTTATATTTAGTTTTTTAATTTTGTTAAAGAATTTAGTGTTCAAGTGATCTTCATGTTTAAAATATATAATATCAAGTGATTTACATATATTTTTTTAAATTCTATATATAAAATGGAAAACATAATTTTACCTAAGTATAGAATAAAAAACTTTATTTGAAAAACTATGTATTATATAATATAATAATAATAATTCAAGTGGATTAAGTGAAGTTGGGGTTGAGTTGGTCGGGTTACGGGTTACTCGGGTTCGGATCAATCGGGTTGTGGGTTGATCGGATTGCGGGTTGATCGAGTTGCGGGCCAATCGGGTTCGGGTTAATCGGGTTGCGGGTCAGTCGGGTTTCGGGTTAGTCGGGTTGCCGGTCAATCGGGTTGCGGGTCGGGCGGGTTACGGGTTGTTGACTTTTAGTCAATTCGGGTTGCGGTCGGGTTACGGATCGGGTTGATCGGGCGGGTTAGTCGGGTCGGGTTCTGTTTTGACACCTATAAGTCAAACCCAAAGTTAGTCAAGAGGGGGAGAAGATAAGGGTGCTAAATGCTAATTTATTTCTTAGGAGGTTAATATTATGCTAATTATCATTAAAAAAAATTATCATTTTAATTTTTTGTTTTTTTATAAATTCTATTAAAGAAAGGAAAAAAATAAGAAAATAAGAGATAAATTAAATATAGAATAGATTCTAGTACAAAATCCATTATATTTTTGTAGCGGGTGAATAAAAGTGTTAATGACTATTATTGCAATAAACATAACAGAGATGGACGACAAGGGAATAGTGATCATTAACAAAAGGGACGGATACGGTGACAACCCTTAAAGGGGTTATCAGATTCACAATTCATTTCATAGTCTTTGGGTACGCTCCCTGTCTCCTGCAGCCGCCTGTCGAGCCTTCTACCTAGGGATGTCAATCCAACCCGTAACCATGGGTACCCTACCCGACCGTAACCGGTCAACGAGGGTAATTACCCGCTTTGACGGGTTAAGGGGCGGGTACGGGTAATACCCGGTTTCAAAATAAAGGGTAGGGTACGGGTATGGTAATCGACAATACCCGCCCCGTTATACCCGCTCCGCTAACTAAAAATTGATTTTCCTAGACCCTAACCCAGCACCCACTGCCCGACCCAGCACCCACTGCCCGACACTACCTAACCAGAAGTGAGAAGACAATCTGGCCAGTGGCCACTTCTCCCCAAGAAGACCCCCAAGTCCCAATTCCCAACTTTGTATCTAACCTAAAATCAAAACCCTATTCCTAAATTGTAAGCTCTCCCCGCCGCCCTCCAGCCAGCCTACAGTCCACGGGGCAACGCACATTTCAAAAGGAACTTCGCCGGCCGCCAGTCCCAACGGCGTCGACGTCGACGTCCGCCCTCGTCCTCTCCCCTGCTTCCTTCCCGGTTCGTGCGCCATTTCCCTGCTACCTCTCCGTCGCGCGTCGTTCCCAGTTACCCTCTCCGTTCGCGCGCCGTTTGCAAGGAACCTCACCGGCCGCACGATTCCGAACGGCGTCGACGCGTCTCCTCTCGTTTCCCTGCCACCATCTCCGTCGCGCGCCGTTCCTCCCGCCAAATCTCCCTCGTTCCAGCGCGCCTGCTCTCCCCTGTTCCTACGCGGCTCGCCAGATCTCCCCTGTTCCGCAAGCATCCCACGACGACAAGCATCAAACAGTAGGGTATTTTTGGCTTGATTCCCTTTGTTTATTAATCTCGCTGTCATGTGTTTGCTTGATTCCCTTTGTTAATTAACGAGAAGTGCCTTATGGGGAGATGATTAATTGAACTGAAGAGTGGTTTGTGGGGCTGTGGGTAGTAAATTGGGGTGGGTGGTTGAGGTGGCAACTGGCATAGTGAAGGAAGGATTCGTTGATTTGGGTTGGGAAGTATATGGGCAGGAGGGGTGGAGTTTGTACTCGGGTCCACTCTGACTTGTTTATCTGGTTCCATAGGGGAAACGGGTTGGGTCAGACTTGCTTCAAAATGAGTCGGCCTGAATCAGACTGTTGGATGGAATTGCCAGGCTTAAGTTCGTATTTTAGGATTCGTACCCATGGTTACCCGAATACCCATGGTTACTCGGTGGGTAGGGTATGGTTATATCATTTTCATACCCGGTGGGTATTTGGTCGGGTATTTTAGGAGGCTCTACCCGGCGGGTTAGGAGTTGGTATAGGGTAAACCCGCACCCGACCCTACCCATTGCCATCCCTACTTCTACCACCACCGTCTCCGCCATCCTCAGCCTCCCTCCACACCCTGTTGTTGCAAATCTCTCCCACCGCCCCGTCGCAACGTCTGCCTCCCACCACCGCGGCACAATCATCCTCTCCCCTTCGTCCCCCACCACTGCCACTGTCGCGACGCGAGGTAACCCTCTCCCCTCTGTCTCTCTCTCCCGTCACCAACTCCCATTTTCTAGATCTGGTTTTTTAGTGGTACTATTTTTCTTCTGGTAGCGTACCAGTGATAGTGGTACCTACCACTACCATAAGGTAGCTGGTAGTGGTAGCGTACCACTACCATCTGGTACCACTACCATATGTTTTTGTGTGTTATTCTCTACTGGTACCGCTAGTCCGCTACCAGTGCTAGTGGTACGATACAATATGGTAGTGGGAGCGCTATAATGGTAGCATACCACTAGAAAAAAATCATTACCAGTAGACTAATGGACTGGTACACTTTTTAACGCACTGGTACATTTTTTTCAGGTTGCCGGAGGGAGTCTGCCGGAGAGAATTCGTCGGTGAAAGTCTGCTGGAAGGATTTCACTGGAGAAAAGGTCTGTCGGTCGATGCGGAATGGCCGCTAGAGAAAGGAAGAGAGAGAGATATTAATGTATAGGATTTAAATTTTAAAAAAACTTGTATTTAATATGGGTTTTTAATTCCCAATATAATTAATACAAAAAGGTAATTAATATATTCCTTTTTTTCATACCCAAAATGTCATTGGTTGTCAATCTGACAACCCCCTTAGGGGTGAACTTGACAAAAGTGTAAAGTTAGTACAATATAACCTCTTTAATATAAATTAATAATTTTTTCGGTTTCGACTTGGTCCAGTATAAAAAATGAGCAAATTTAATAAAATAATAAGATAATAATTTTTTAGAATAAACCTACATAAATACATGTATTTTTAACTCTATAAATTAATAATTATAAAAATACAATTCATCTATAAATTTATAATATAGCTAGAAAAATATGAATATATAGTTGTGTGTTTATTCTTGATGTTCAAGTCTAATAGTGATCGGGTCACCATATATTCGATGAATTATATTGAATGTATGATCAATGAATATATGGGTGCAACTGTGCAAGTAATTTAAAACATGAATCTAGACCATCTACAAGAATACATCAAATACATTTATCCTGGAATAATATATAATTTTCTTCTATTAAATTTTAGTACATTGAATACGTAAAATGCGATAAGTAATTTAATTAATGACTATTAATTTATTAATTAATTAATAACTACTATAAATTAATAATTTCACAGTTTTGACTATATTAATTTATAGAGATTATACTGTAATTATTTTTCAATTTTTGTCAATACCTTTTATGACCAGAAAAAGCTTCTTGTGCCATTTCGGTGCTTTTAGAGACCATCTAGTTTTTATTGGTAATAATCGTGACTTCTCTTAATACGTCTATTTGTCGTATGTATAGGCCAACAATGGAGATATGTATTTGTCTGGACTCTGGAGCGCATCAGCTGGAGCACATCAGCAGCCATGATGGGTAACCAACATTATTATTTATTACATGGAAGAACCTGATATTTACTAGAGAAGTGTGTTGACTCGTGTATAGATTGAATAGTTAATAGTTACTGATTCATCATGTTTTTTTTAATTTCTATTTTTTATCTAAATTTTTTTAGATTTTTTTGTATTATTCAAATCTATCAAAATACTAAGAATTAGTCAAATGTTAACTTCCAATTAACAGTTTTGTTAGTAATATTGACCTGGCAACATGATATTGACTTGGAAGAGACACATGAAGGTCAACATTCCAAAATTTCAATATCTTAACTAAGAAAAGAGTTACAAAATTATTAATGATGTCGTAAAAATGGCTACTATTTTGATGCATTACAAAATATTTGACTAATTAATAGCATTTTAATAGGTTTGGATAATATAAAAGAATTTGAAAAAGATTTGAATAAACAATAGACATTATCCTTTTTTTAATAATGAATGATATGGCACCTTACTTTTCACTCAAAATCAACTAGGTTCGAAAATCTCCTGACAGTCATACAAAAAGCCAATAAGCAAGCATCGGATCAGAGCTCGCAACCTCATGAAAACCTATCGGAAGAACATATCCACGACTAGCCAAATAATAAGCACAACTATTACCCTCTCTGCAAATATGCTCGACTCAGACATCCCAATCTCTAGAGAGTAGCTTGCGGACCCGGTCAAGAACGGCGGCACAATGGTGGTCGCCTGTGCCCGTTTGCTTGATGAGGTTGACGCAGCGGCGGATCCAGAACACAGAGAAGCACTGGGCCGAATTTCATTAGAAAATTACAACCGTAAAAAAAATAATGATTATAGTTTTTTTGCAATTTAAATTGTACCCGATAGTATTTTAATTAAGAGAATGCATTAATAATGGAGTCTACAGAACAATTGGCGAGAAATTCATCGCTCATTTGTTGAGCAAATCAGTTGTCGCATGTTTCATTGTTGAAAAGGTTCTCCTCGTAGTAGCTGTTGAAACGAGCAGCATCAACACTAGACAAATCAATCGACTAATCAATTTGCATTGTGTGTCTATCCATGCATCCACCAACTGCTCTAGTAAATTTTTAAGGGAACAAACCTCATATTTCTCTTAGTATTTTTCATTTTAAACTTTTAGAATTTTACGTTTCATGGTTTTTTTAGACGCATAATCTTTGGGGCTGAAATTTCTAGGCTAAATTTAGAGTAGTGATTTGAATATGTTCATCTGACTCATATTTCTATTTATACCCAATCTTATTATAAAATAACACTGGAACGAATGCCTAAAATCGAAAAATTCAAAACGACTATACTAACTACGGATCCAGAAGAGGGCTGGGCCGGGGCCTAGGGTGGCCACCCCCTGGATCCGCCACTGGGTTGACGTGTGATGAAGTTTTTCTATGTTGGGTAAGTAGAGAAGGGCCATGTAGAAGAAGGGCTTAGAAGCTGGGCCTTGGCCCAAGCCCAACAAAGGAACTAGGGCCTGCAAGAATGAAGGTGAAGCCCATGGAAGGGTAATGGGGCGCATGAAGACAAAACTAGAGTGGGGACCAGGCATCCTCCAACTTCCTCTTCTATCGAACGGATAAAGGCTCGTCATCCTCCGGCAAGTCAGGCGCACCCGAATCCAGCTCAGGCGCCTGGTTGGTGGTAGTGGCCGCATCCCTCGAGGTAATCAAGTCACCTAGGTCGTCAGACGCCTGAGGGCTGCTTACCTTTTTGGGTTGGATTCTTCGCGGGCGCCCCTGGCTTTTGCTCGTCAGGGGGACAACCGCCTCAGTCTCATTGGAAACATCTTGGCCGGTAGGCGCCTTCCGGGAGCTGGTGGAGGGCGCCTTCTTGGGGTTGTTGCTGGACGCCTTCTTCTGGCCGCCCTTCTTGGCAGTAGGCGCCTTCTTCGCGGTCAGTCCAAGCTGGACAAAGCGCGACTTCATCAACTCCGCAATGGTGGCGTAGTTTGCGCCTGCACCAAAAACAAAAACCAAGAATGTTAGTCAAAACACGACAAGGCTCGGATCAATTACCAACGTTATGTTATAATCAGGCGCCCACCATCGCGGTAATAGGCCTCCAACACAGGCGCCCTGGCTGAGGTAGGGCGCAAGTTTACGGGACGCAATGAAATAAGTCGGGCGCCCTCAACTTCCGCAGCAGTAGATAGAGTCACGTCAGTGTTGAAATATTGGTGATTGCCCATCACCCAACCCCTGGCAAACGAGGTGCCACTCTCGTAGAAGGAATCCTTATGCGGCTTAATAAAGAAAAAACCCCTAAACCACTCTCTTCCCAATTTGGGACACTCGCGTAAAAAGTGGCCGGTGGGTAGGCCTAGGCGCCTCTGTAGCGATAGGCAGTTATCGGTATATATCATGTTAAAAAAATAGTGAAAAAGGTTGAAGGTAGGCTCGACATTATGTTCACGACACTTCAACTTGAAAAGGATATGAACAAGGAAAACAGAGGGGGACAGGCGCCCAATCGAACACCGACAAGTGGTTAGGATGCCCTCAAGAATGGAATCAAGGGGAAAGCGAAGACCAAAGCGGAAATATTCCCGATAGATGCCTAGCCATCGGGGTCCGACTACCCCAATCCTTGCTGTATCTGGAGCAGCAGCGTAGGACCAGGAGCGTGGCAACTCCAAGGACGTGATGATATTCTCCAACTCAATCTCCTTTATTGTGGAGATCTTATTAGGCCCTGCTTCATCAAGAGATAGATGGTCGGTATCCCTAGGCGCCGGCCCTGTAGGCCAAGTATCTTCCCATCTCCGAAGTTTGATGGGTCCGCCCCCTGGGCGCCTGCATCGGAGGAAGGCGGAGAGGTCGATGGGGCGGAAGAGCGCGCGGATCCCGGTGAGGCGCCTAGAAGGTTCGATGTAAACGGCCAGATCAATGCTACGTCCTAGGAACTATGAAGTATGAACTATGCTACGTCCTAGGAACTATTAAATTTAAATGTATTTAAAGTTAAATAGACTTACTAGGATCGGGTCGAGGCGACGCCGACGCCGCGTTGGCCGTCGCGTCGGACGACGCTGCTTGAGTAATGGGAGGCGCCGCGCCTCCACTTGTTTGCTCGCCCGTTGAAGAAGGAGCATCGCGAGTAGCGGGCGCCTGGGACCGCGCGCCGGGAGTCCATGCACCCTTCTCGCGTAGCGGGTCGGGCGAGAAGTGACCTTCCAGGGTTGATATCACGTCGGGCTCGGCGGCCTTCTCCCTTGAAGGTTCGGCAGAGGAGGCGCGTGAGCCAGATTTTCGAGGCATGGGAAAAAAGCTAGGCGCACAGCAGAGGGAGTTTAGAGAGATAAAGTTAGAGAGAGGATGGATCCGCGCAAATGAGGATGGAGAGGGGCGGACCTTGGTATTTATATGGGGAGGAAGCCCAACGGACTAATATGGAGATGCGCCCCCGACCCCCAGATCTAATCCTCGCCGTTCGTTTGAAATTTGAATTTCCAATTTGAATTTCAAATTTCGAATTTCAAATTTCAAGACGCACGGAGAGGGGGACATATGGGGGCGCGGGCGCTTAGTGAAACCCGAGAGCTTGGGCGTTCGATTAACAACAGGAGCAAGCTGTTAGACAAAATAGGCGCCTAGCAAAACGCGAGGGTGTAGGCGCCTCGCGTTAACAAAAGATCGGAAAAGGGCAGTTGGATCAGGGATAAAGAAATCAACATGGTAAAGGGGGCGGGCACCTAACCAAATCATAGGTCAGTCAAATGAGGTGATTTGGGGTGTCCGGCGCCAGTCATGAAACCACAAGGGGCGGGTTAACCGCCCCACGAGCGGACCGAGCCTGTTAAGGCGTTGCGCATAGTTAGACGCTCATTACGGGCCATGAGCGCCTAACTGGGGGACAATTGTTGGGTAAGTAGAGAAGGGCCATGTAGAAGAAGGGCTTAGAAGCTGGGCCTTGGCCCAAGCCCAACAAAGGAACTAGGGCCTGCAAGAATGAAGGTGAAGCCCATGGAAGGGTAATGGGGCGCATGAAGACAAAACTAGAGTGGGGACCAGGCATCTCCAACGGCTGGAGACTGGGAGTGCGCCAGCTGGCAGGTGGTCCCTGTAGGCGCCCAGACTAGGGAGCCCAGGAGCCGCCACGTGGAAGCGCCCGACCGTTGGGCCGTACGGGGCATTTAATGGTGTGCTGACGTGGGGCTGAATTCCAGGAGCCTGGTCGATACCCCGCCTAGTATAAATAGTGCACGGTAGGTAGCATTTACTCAGGTTGGCTTCTCTCACTAAAAACTTCTCTCGACACTTATCTCTTTAGATTGGGGACTGACTTGAGCGTTGGAGTGCTAACGGGCTTCTCCGAGCCCATTAGGCGCTTGTGGTGCAGGATCTAGGCGCCTCGAAGAGGTCCGCAAGTGGGAATCCAGGCGAAGTAGGGCGAGCGGTTACGTGGCACAAACAGATAACCAACATTATTATTTATTACATGGAAGAACCTGATATTTACTAGAGAAGTGTGTTGACTCGTGTATAGATTGAATAGTTAATAGTTATTGATTCATCATGTTTTTTTTTAATGTCTATTTTTTATCTAAATTTTTTTAGATTTTTTTGTATAATTCAAATCTATCAAAATACTAAGAATTAGTCAAATGTTAACTTCCAATTAACAGTTTTGTTAGTAATATTGACCTGGCAACATGATATTGACTTGGAAGAGACACATGAAGGTCAACATTCCAAAATTTCAATATCTTAACTAAGAAAAGAGTTACAAAATTATTAATGATGTCGTAAAAATGGCTACTATTTTGATGCATTACAAAATATTTGACTAATTAATAGCATTTTAATAGGTTTGGATAATATAAAAGAATTTGAAAAAGATTTGAATAAACAATAGACATTATCCTTTTTTTAATAATGAATGATATGGCACCTTACTTTTCACTCAAAATCAACTAGGTTCGAAAATCTCCTGACAGTCATACAAAAGCCAATAAGCAAGCATCGGATCAGAGCTCGCAACCTCATGAAAACCTATCGGACGAACATATCCACGACTAGCCAAATAATAAGCACAACTATTACCCTCTCTGCAAATATGCTCGACTCAGACATCCCAATCTCTAGAGAGCAGCTTGCGGACCCGGTCAAGAACGGCGGCACAATGGTGGTCGCCTGTGCCCGTTTGCTTGATGAGGTTGACGCAGCGGCGGATCCAGAACACAGAGAAGCACTGGGCCGAATTTCATTAGAAAATTACAACCGTAAAAAAAATAATGATTATAGTTTTTTGCAATTTAAATTGTACCCGATAGTATTTTAATTAAGAGAATGCATTAATAATGGAGTCTACAGAACAATCGGCGAGAAATTCATCGCTCATTTGTTGAGCAAATCAGTTGTCGCATGTTTCATTGTTGAAAAGGTTCTCCTCGTAGTAGCTGTTGAAACGAGCAGCATCAACACTAGACAAATCAATCGACTAATCAATTTGCATTGTGTGTGTATCCATGCATCCACCAACTGCTCTAGTAAATTTTTAAGGGAACAAACCTCATATTTCTCTTAGTATTTTTCATTTTAAACTTTTAGAATTCTACGTTTCATGGTTTTTTTAGACGCATAATCTTTGGGGCTGAAATTTCTAGGCTAAATTTAGAGTAGTGATTTGAATATGTTCATCTGACTCATATTTCTATTTATACCCAATCTTATTATAAAATAACACTGGAACGAATGCCTAAAATCGAAAAATTCATAACGACTATACTAACTACGGATCCAGAAGAGGGCTGGGCCGGGGCCTAGGGTGGCCACCCCCTGGATCCGCCACTGGGTTGACGTGTGATGAAGTTTTTCTATGATGGTTAGAAACTTAGAATGTAAATAAAAGTCTAAGAACCCATTAGAAGACGCCCAGGAGCTCTTTTCCCCTCCGCACCATCAGACAGATGACGATTTCCCGGAAAGATGACAAAACCAAGAGAATTACATTGTCCGATAACTAGACGGCGGCGACGGTGGTGCGCCCAATAATTCCATTACCCAGGCCCTCCAGCATCCGGGCAAATTGCAAGAGCAGCTTCGCTGGTGGCGGCGGCGGCGGAAGGGGACTCTTTGGAGATTCCGGCTAGGACAGTGAGAAGTGCGTGCCTGATCTGGTGGGCATTCCTCAAATGAATCACCAATAGAAGATTGCGTCCAATCAGCTACTGTTGGAAGATGAAGGAGTCGCTCCGGTGCGGCTAAGGTGGGTTCACCTCTTGGATCCAGAATTCTTTCCAAGTTCTGAAGCTCCCGCTGGATCTCGAGCATGAACCCTTCAGACGGAGGGAAGGTGAAGCGATCCCCTTCAACTGACGTCACCATACTCGGACTATATTCTTCTGGTAATGAACCCAAACGCACAGTCACCAGCCTCTGCATTCGTGCCGCTCCTGCTGAATGTTCAGTCTGGTTCGAAGGCTCGGCGGTGGCGCCAAGAATCTGGAGGGAACAACGGCACAATCAGGCGGGAACCACCGGATAGCGCCTTAACTAGGCAGTCGACAGCAGTATTTAAACTCGGATTCAGCTGGGTTCTCCTCCTTTCCAAATCCATATCGCCCAAATCGTGCTCCCTGATTCCGGGAGAAACGTCCGCCCGCAATCCTCGTCCCTAAAATCCTCCCCGGATTCGGAAATATCCCCTGTCGCCGGATTCATATCCTCGGTCCAGAACCTCCATCTGAAACAATTACCGGCGACGTGTAAGCCGACTGCCGGTCACCATGAATCCCCGTTGAACCGTTATGTCATTAATGTTATTGCGAGCAATTAAATCATTACCCCTCGCCTCCATTATTAGAGGAATCAAGGCTGCAATTAAGCCTGGAAAGCGTACCTGTAGGGGCGCAATTGGGACATTCATTAGCCCAGATCGAGATTCAAATTTGCAAATACCATTAATTGGGTATTATGGAATAATGGTCTTGGTCATAACCATTCGAAACGGCCCGGGTATTGATTATGGCTTAATACCCCCTCGGCTGCCGATCAACAAAAACCCGCTAATAGAGACTCTAATTTGGCCCAAGCTGATAAAGCCTGCCTGTTTCCATCTCCAAGAACAGAGCCAGCTAAAAGCCTTTCAAAAATAGGACTTACCTTCCCCTGTTCCAGCCGTCCGAAATCTTTCCCCTGTTTCACACTTGGAAAAACAGAGTACTCCCTGCTTTTTTCCTCTCTCACAATGGCAGGACCAATTGAATTCAATGACGAAGTACTGGAAGCTGGTCAAAACAGGGCTCGTCTGAGCTTGATCGGCCGACTGCTGTGTTCATCCCACCCTTCCAGAATCCGAGTTCAGCACACTGCCAACAACTTATGGGCAAAGAGAGCTCCGGTCACCGTTCTGGATGCAGAACATGGTCTGTTCCAGCTCGTCTTCTCCAACGCAACTGATCGGCAGGAAGCCTTGGGGAAGGCTCCATGGTTCCTTCACTCAAAAATTCTCACCTTAAAAAAGTGGGAAACACCGTCTGAACGCGTCTTCCTCGAACTTGCCCGTGTCCCGTACCTCATTCAGCTCTGGAATTTGCCAGAAGAATACAGGACAGTTGCTCTTGGAAGGCTGCTAGCATCTCGATTGGGATCTGTCATTGATGCTGGGATGTACGCTGTCTGGGAAAATCCCGGCTGTGTATTCAAAGCCAGAGTGATGATAGATGTCTCGTCCCCCTTGCAACATCGACTGGAAGCCAGAAAGAGAAATACAGATGGAACGCTAGGAGATCCTTTCTGGGTCTCTCTCAAGTACGAAAACATCAAGTCGGTGTGTTACAGGTGCCGGAGAATAGGCCACAGTCAAAGCTTCTGTTCATTCGAATCGGTGACAGGAGACGACGGGTTCGGACCAGAGATCATCAGAAATCGAACCGGCCCGAAGCTTAACGAAAACTCCTACGCAGCTGTGCGCAAAGGAGGTCGGAGCCCGTCCACATCCGCATTCCGGTCCACTACCCTCCTCCTTGAAGCTCCATCACGTAATGGTGGTGAGAATAGAGACGACGCAAGACATGGTCCGCCTCGGGCTTTCAGACGAGGAAGAAGAGAGGGAGTTAGAGGTGCGGCCCAATTTGGTGATATGGCTGATCCTACAAGACTTGGGCCGAGAAATGAATTGGCCCAGCCAATAGAAGAGGAACCAGACAGCAGGCCGGCCCAAATGGCGATGGTGCCCACTCTTGGCAGCCAAGACCAAAACAGAGTTGAGCCCATCAACTCTAAAGCCCAGTCCGCCCAACCATTAGTGCTGGAGCCCATCCCGCTTCAAGTTCAAGCTCCATCACCCTCTTATGGGTTAGGTAACTTATATTGCAGTGAAGATCCTGGGTTTTTATTTGACGATTTTGAAGATATTCACTCTTTTGGATTGCAAGGAGTAGGGATGTATTTCTTTGATAATGAAGGTATGGATCAATCTACAGATACAGCCTTTTCTTGCTCCCCGTTAGGGTGCGTGGCGGATGGGAAGTCAAAAGGGAAGGCAATATTGGTTGAATCGTCAGAGTCCCCAAGAGTGTACGTTCGAAGAAACACTGGAATCTGTATCCAAGAACCGGAAGAAGGAGTGGTAAATTTCATTCCAAAGAGTCCAGGCGAGGATAAAAACAAAGGAAAAAGGGTGGAGGTAGCCAGCCCCAACGGGCCCCAACCCTCTAAATGAATATCTACGCGTGGAATTGTCAAGGGGTGGGGAGTACCTTGACATTCCAGACGCTTAAAGCTCACCGAAATTTGTCTAAGTCCTTTTTATTTCTTTGTGAAACAATGTCTCCTAGAGATAAAGTTGAATCTTTCATGTCACGGTTAGGCTTTTCAGATTGCTTTCCAGTTAACCCTACCGGCCTGTCGGGGGGTTTAGTATTTGGGTGGCCACGAGGTACTTCGATCTCAGTTATTGGTTCAACCCCTTTTTTCATTGCAATTTCGGTCATCAATAATAACTCCCATTGCTACGGTGCTTGCCCTCGTTTCGTGCTAGTAGGAGTCTACCTTTCTTACATAATCGCAAATCGGCGCACGCAACTTGAGGAGATTAATAGATTTTGTTCAAGGTTGTCAGACCCCTTTCTAATAATTGGAGATGTCAATTGCTCCTTATCCCCGGTAGAGAAATCAGGAGGTGCCCCATGGCGCATGGACAAAGCCCGCCCCCTTTGGGACTTTCTAAATACTTTGGGTCTGCTAGAGGTGAGATTTCAGGGACCAAAATTTACTTGGACTAACCGGGGTAGAAATGGTATCCTAATCGAGCAACAAATTGACAGAGCATTTGTCTCCACAAGTTGGGCGTACCACTGGCCGAACTCTTGTCTATACCATCTCTCAGATAAAGGGTCCGATCATAGGCTCCTGTGCCTCATGACAACCCCGGAAATGTCTAGAGCTAAACGTCTATTCCATTTTGATATTAGGTGGACTAGAACTCATGAAGCTAAACTCATAATAGATTACGTCTGGAATATACCCATAGCTGGGTCCCTGCAATTTTGTCTTTTTAACAAATTGCTCAGGGTCCGTCACGCCCTAGTCGATTGGTGCAAAGGGGGTACCTCTAACTAAGCCAGACTGATAAAAGACCTTAATTCAGCTCTTGTTGAAGCACGGGAAAATAGCATAGTGGATTGGAACCTGATACTTTCCCTGGAAGAGAGGTTAGAGGTTCAGTATAGAATGGAAGAAATCTATTGGAGACAAAAGTCGCGCGTTAGCTGGTTAACAGAAGGGGATCGCAACACCCCATATTTTCATATGATAACGGCAATTAGACGTCAGGCCAACTTCATCTGGGGTTTGGAGGACTCTAGGGGTCCATGGTGTACAGATGGGGACCGAAAATTAAGCATAGCAGTTGAATTTTATCAAACCTTGTTTCAGTCCCAGCTAACTGAAGGTATCGACGTATCTAACCTTCCGTTTGAACGTTTCGTCTCTGAAGAACAAAACCGAGCTCTTATCGATCGAATCACACCAGAGGAAGTCAAAGAAGTTGTCTTCAGTATGGGAAAAACTCAAGCCCCGGGACCAGATGGATTCACAGCTGGATTCTATCAAGCATACTGGGATTTAGTTGGCAGCAATGTCATTGAAGCAGTCCTAGCCTTCTTTCACTCTGGTCACCTTTTACGATCTTTTAATAGGACTTGGATCTCACTGGTCCCAAAATCTGCAGAAGTTAGATCCATGAAAAATCTCAGACCTATCAGCCTATGTCAAGTAGTTTACAAGATCATAGCAAAAATCCTGGCTAACAGACTAAGCCGGGTCCTCCCCAGTGTAATATCCCAAACACAGAACGGGTTCATTAAAGGCCATCAAATCTCTGACAATATTCTAATTAGTCACGAGATCACTCATCATCTCCAAACTCTAACATCAGGTCAAAGGACATGGATGGCATTAAAGCTAGATATGGAAAAAGCATACGATCGTGTGGAATGACCATTCCTTTTCGAAGTGATGAAAGAACTAGGGTTTGAACACAAGTTTATATCATGGATAAAAGAATGTGTCACAACAGTTTCCTACTCGGTTCTGGTGAACGGGGTCCCCTCAAGCTATTTCCGTCCCGCAAGAGGACTTAGGCAAGGAGATCCGCTATCGTCTCTCTTATTCGCTATCTGTACAGAAGGGTTTTCTGCAATGATAAGGCACACAGTAGCGGTAGGATATCTGGAAGGAGTCAGAATCCGGGCAAATTGCCCGATGGTGTCCCACATCTTCTTTGCGGATGACTCTTATCTCTTCTTAGAGGCCACCCCGCAATCATGTTCAACAGTTCTTTCCCTATTCCAAGTCTATGAAGGTCTGAGCGGCCAACGGGTCAATCTGCAAAAGTCAGCAGTATTATTCAGTCGCAACATGAACCCAGATCTAGCTGTGGAGCTAGGAAGACAATTAGGAGTGGGAAGCATTGGAGAACAGGATTATTACTTGGGTCTCCCATCAGTCATATCTAGATCAAAAAGAGAGGCCTTCCAAATTCATAGAAGAGAAGCTCATTAAAAAGTTACAAGGGTTGGAAACAGCGGGTTCTATCTAAGGCTGGCAAGGACATTTTGATTAGAACAGCTGCCACCAATCTTCCAGTCCATGGATTGTCGTGCTTCAAGATTCCTAAAGAGAACTGCAAGAGATTGAATAGTCAAGTGGCTAGGTTCTGGTGGGGTTCAGCGGATAATGTGGATCACCCAATACATTGGGTATCCTGGAAAAGTTTGGCGCATAGTAAATTCCTTGGAGGTTTAGGATTCAGGGACTTTGGGGCTTTTAACCAAGCCTTGTTAGCAAAACAATGTTGGCGAATCTGGCAAGATCCGGACTCTCTCCTGGCCTCAATTTATAAGGGTCAGTACTTTCAGCATGGTTCAGTATTGGACGCTAATCTAGGCTCGAACCCTTCATGGGGATGGCGTAGCTTATTGTTTGGTAGGGACCTCCTTCTCCAAGGGTTAAGATGGCAAGTTGGGGATGGGCAAGACATTGTGGCCTTCAAAGATAAGTGGGTTATTGCAGACAAACCCATCACCCCGCTGGTCCGCCTCTCGAACATAACTAATTCCCCAAGAGTTTCTTTCTTCATCAAGGAAAATAGAGGAGAGTGGCATGTCCCAAGGCTGCAGTACTGTTTTGATCCTTTAACAGTAAGCCTTATATGTAAAATCCCTCTCCCGAGATGCCAACAAAGTGATACGAGAGTTTGGCATTATACAAAGAATGGTTCATATACAGTCAAAACAGGATACCACCTAGCTCTTGAGCTCTCCTTAGCCTCTAGCCGAAAACAACTGGCCCAAATCATTGATCCTCCTATCTGGAAGAAAACATGGGACATGGTATCTCCCCCGAAACTGAAATTCTTTATCTGGCAGTGCCTTAGAGTGATTTTACCAACGGTAGTAGCACTCAAGTCTAGAGGAGTAAATTGTCTGGTTCGTTGCCCAGTTTGCTGGAGAAGACCGGAAAGCCTTGAACATCTGTTCTTCAAATGCCCCTTGGCCACAAGATTGTGGTCGCTCATGGGTCTAAATGATTTCATCTCCTCGGCCCCGACTGTGAATTTCAGTCTCTGGTGGCGACATGTTATGCTTTCTGAGCACCCCCAAACCCACATTCTCCTATACGTTTGTGTATTATGGAGGATCTGGAAGTCTAGAAATAAGGTGGTCTTTGAGCATATTCAACCTCATGCCCAGTCTCTCGCTCGTCAGTGTTTTTTCCAAGTTCGTGAATTGTCTTCCTCCCTGCCTTTGGTCCCTGCTGCTCCGCCCCAGCCTTCCTTCTCTCGTTGCTCGTTTTGGTCCCCGCCTCCTGATGGTTTTTTGAAGATCAACTTTGACGCTGCTGTTCGTCCTTCTGGATGCTCGTCTGGTCTACTGGTGCGAGGTTCAGACGGGCATGTGGCTCTGGCAGTAGGATCTCTCCACCCCGGTATTGATGATCCTTACCTTGCGGAACTCCTTGCTGCTAGAGACGCCATTCTCCTTTTGGTGTCCAAATCTCTGCCTCGGGTCATCATAGAAGGAGATTCAGAAGTCGTGATCCGTCAGCTTCGCCAAGGTGCTCTCTCTGACTCCTCTGGAGGTTCGGTGCTTCGGGATTGCTTCTTCTCCTGTCTTCCGTCTCAGTGTCCTTAGAGTTTAGGGCAGTTCCTCGGACTGCTAACAGGGCTGCCCATAGAGTGGCGCAGAAAGCCCTGTTACTCTCTCCTTTAGAGTTGTGCGCCTTTGACTTTGTAGGTTGGCTTCACTAATGTATTGGGTTGGGCAGGATCTTGGTAGATTGTATAGGTTCTCTCTTGACATTACTTGGAAAAAAAAAAACTTAGAATGTAAATATGTAATGGTATGTGGAAGGGTTATAGGTATAATATACCTCTTTACTATGCAGTTTTATCAAACATACCCATCTACTATTTTCTTACATCAAACATGCCCTATACTTTGTAAAAATGATCAAACATGCCCTTGTGATCAAACATGGGCCATATTGTGGGTGAAATTGAAAGAATTTAATGGGCCGGCCTTTGGCCCAAAATCGGTTGGTACATTCAAAAACTCCCGCAAAAAAGCCCTCCCCGGACCCTGCCGCGTGCCCGATCCATGTCCTGTCAAGTCTGAACAGTTGTAGGAACGGCCGGACAGTTGCTCAGATGTCAGACGGAGAAGAAAGGACGGCGAATAGCGACTCGCCGACTCCACTTCCAGTTTCCGGCCGCGAGCGGTGGAGTTTCTCATCCTTTTAGCTCAAGCCATTGACATTCTTGTTTGCAATTCGTTCTCAACCTTTGCATTTGTCCTTACTATTTCCTCTTTTCTCTGATTCCTTATCTTAGATTTGAATTGCAAATTGTAGCAAAATGAAGTTTGCCCGACCCGTCAAATACACCGCACCATCTCTCTTTTTCCGATCGAGCTTTCCACTCTCTTCAAGTATTGTTTTCCTGTACTTCCTTTATCCCTTTGTTTGGTTTCTTTCGGCCTGGAAACTTGTATGGCCGAATTTGCTTGGAATGAGTCATGTATGGCATTTTTGTGTTTAGGACTTGTTTTGCTGATCTCTTGATAGCTGGTGTGAGATTTTCCCTCAGACGATGGTGACTGCACAGATGTATCCGAAACCCTAGAATTTTCTTTTTAGTGGGTTTGCAAAGCTGAACATGAAGATAAATTGGTTTTTACAGTTATTTGCTCTTTGTTTTCATATGGATCTTTGGCAAGGTTGCTTCATACCTCATAACAGTCCCAAAACGAAGATTGTACTTTCTTGTTCTTCCCGGTGGTAGGCATCAGGGGCTAGAACTGAACTTCCATACTGCAATACCTGTTTTCTGGCCCAATGGATTGAATCGTAGGAGAACTGTACAATACTTCTAGCTGATAAATTCATTCTTGTACTTCCTCTTTGATAAATGACTGTATTAATTAATCAATGAGAAAGGGGAACAAATCTGAAGCTTATGCATTGGACTATCTTAGATTGGCCATTTTCTCAAGTTAATAGTTGGGTTTTGGTGATGAGTTTTTACTTATCTACTCCATTCGCTGTTAAGAAGCTTTTGAACAGTTAGTAGGACGGCAGAAGTTAGATCAAGCGCATTCTTCCTTTTCTTTCTCTTTTAGTACACACGTTCGTCCAAATATCAAGGTCTTAATCATATCAGCTGTTGTTTTAATTTGTGAATGCACTTTTACCTGTTTTCCTTGTTTTAGCACAAGTTCTACCAATCATTACTCTATTTTATTATCAAACATACTTTTCTTACGCTTTGTCAATCAACACTTTTGTCCCCTGCTTTCGATGAATGCTCCTTTTCCATTCCATTTTGAAGTATTATTCACCATGGATGTGTTTACCTGCCGTCCCAGTGGCCAGCTGGTGGTGTGTGGCATGCACAGCGTTTCATGTCTCCATTTCCATAGTGGGTAGAGGGAGAGAAAGAGTAACGGAAGATAACATGGCGAACAACAAAAGAAGACGTAGAATTTTGTTTTTGCAAGGTCAGTTCATCACAATGTATTTTCTCCCTTCTCTCTAGTAGCTTGAAATGATCTATTGAAGCTACGAAGAGATCCCAATAGCTGAAATTGACTGCTGACCACCGGCCATATTAGGGCGCATTGATTTGGTGGACTTTGGTTCTCCACATCCAATCGTAGGCCGTGTTTAAGAGTGGTCCATGCCATAGTTTCATACTACATGTTGTGTATACAGAATTGCAATCACAGCTGACAAACATGTCATAAATCTTTTGGAGCCGATTTCTCAATATTGAACCACCGACAACATAATATGTCATATGCATTTAGTTTCCTTCTGTTGCTTCCTCGTGTGATTTCCTTTTGATTTGTTAGTGGCCTACGAGCTGCAACTGCTGTCACCTTATTCTCCTAATTTCAGGTCCCCCTTTGAGTTGGGTTGCTTCCTTTGTGAACCATAACAACCTAACTAATCCACTACCATGATCCTGTGACTTCACTTCTTGGCTTCTCCAAGCTGTACTTTTTAGCGCTATGGTGTCGATGAGTATGCATCGCGACACTTGTTGGCACCGTTCAACAAAAAAAACATATATAATCTCAATTCCCCTTAGATGCACGTGGTGAGCAAATTAAAATACCGCCGCGCGTACATCTAACGGTTGAGATTGCACGAGCGATTGAATCTCTGATCGCGCTGACGCCTACCCTATCAGCATCATATCAGATTCGATTCACCCCCTTTTTTATTTATTCTCTTAACACAATGGCACAGTGAAATCTGAAGCTTCAAGAATTCCTGACTTTTTTAGGGATTTGCATGAATGAGAAAGGAACAGATGAAGAGAAGAAAAAGAGTTTGGTATTCCACCTATATGGTAGACTGGAATATAAAAACCACACGTGTGGGGTATATAATGCCTTTATGGCTCTGTTTATAGGGTTTGGAGTTTGATGATTAAAGGTTGGTGAAGGGTGTTAGATGAATGGGGTTTCCTATTCTATTACCAATTAAAACAGCCTGTTCCTTTGACTGTCCTTGGCTGGCTGCAAAGCTTCTAGTCTATATCCGATTACAATTCTGCCAACAAACATTAATAGTTAGATGGATATACATATCGTCATATCCATATTTGCTCTAATCATCACTACATTATCTCCTCCTTTTTTCTGCTCCTGTCTGGTACAATTGCCTTTGAAGGGAGGAATATACAGTATACTGTATATTGGTTCACCCACCTCCACAGTCTGCATTGTTCTTCTTTGGGTCCCTTTTCTATTTCTTAAAACCCTGCATTATGATTGTCACTCTGTCCACTGAATCTGGAACAAATCATGTATTTATGTCTGGTCTGCCTGATTCCTGACCCTTTCCTCTCAACTGAAAGTGAAGAATAGGGGGATTCGGCCGTCAGTCTACACGTTTTGGTGTTCATATCCGTTTTTCTATTGTGCACATGAAATTTAACTCTTGACAGTATGTTTCAAGTGGGGTTAGATTACTAATTAGATTCAGCTCAAGTCTTTTTAAAGGTAATTACGTGTTCCCTACTGATATGATATGGGGGAATCTTCAACTTGTTCAAGCAATGATTGGAGGTGAATTAATGTAATACTGATGGGTGGAATTTGGTTGCGCAGTTAAATTTGTAACCTCACCAGGAGAAATATGAGGTGGTAGAACTTAGAAGCAGTGGCATTCATTCTGGAACACGTGCTTGAGCCTTGAGATGTCATTCCTACGGTGCTATACAGGTGAAGTAAAACCTCTCTTTCTGTTTGACAATTGAGTAATTAACTGCAAAGGTTAAGAAACAATCGAGACCATTAGACTGAGAGAAAAATGATAGTCGTTGTTCTGTCAATAAATATTTGAGTAACACGAATTTGGAAATTTCTTTTCTCATGCAACAGGTTGGCGAACGTTGGATCTGATGTATTGCCAGAGTTCATCAATGGAGGCATGGATCCACGAAAGATAGGCATCGGTTAGGACTTAGGACGATTAATTAACAAGATTCAATCCTATTCATATTAAAAGTTGACTTGATAATTTTTAGTGAACATTAAAGTTGAGGGATTTCTTGTAAATGATCATTTGCATGTTCGCTATTTAATTTGGATCACTTCATTTCAAAGAAATGATCACATGTAAACTGCCTTATACATGTAAACTGCAACTAACATATAATATTTTATTTGATATGGTTCAATATTGGAGAGACATTTTTATCTTGCTAATGAAACCTATTCTTCAGGTTCCAAAAATACGCTTCAATTTCATATCGAATAGTAAAAGTAGTATTGATCTAATAATTTGAGTTTTAGTTATTACAAGAATCTCATAAACTCCTTTTGGTTGAAATGGGAGTTGGGGGATATTAATATTTCATAACTTTATAAACTAAATTATTAATTTTAATATAGAAGTTAAATAGATAGATAGTAAGAATATTTAATCATCGCCCATTTATTTTAATGGCTTTCTTACAACAAGATCAAACCTAGTTTACCAATGAAACACAATTCAAAGATCTCCTTCTTGATACTCATCACGGGGTGGGATACGGTCACATCCCTCAAAGAGGTTGTGAGTGTCACAACCAAGTACAATTTGGGTAGTGCAAAAAAAAAAAAAATCTTATTAATTACTTTCCTTTTTAAATTTATTACATTTTGGAAATTAAAATTCATATTAAATACTTTATTTTATTTTAAAATTTAAAACCTACCACAAATACATTTCTATCTCTTCCTATCTCTCTTCCTTTTCCGGCAGCCATTGACTCCGACCGACTAATTTTCTCTGACCGACAAACCTTCTCCGGTGAAATTCTTCAATCATACTCGCTCCAACCACCTGCAAAAAAATACAACTCTGTCAATGTGGTAATGGTAATGATTTTGTCTAGTGGTACGCAAAAACTACTAATGGTAGCATACTAGTGAGTACTGGTATGCTACCACTAGTCACTGGTACATACCAGTGAGTAGTGGTAGCGTACCAATAGCGCTACCAGTGATTGCGTACTAGTAGTCACTACTAGTGGTCAGGGGCGGAACTACCTTATGCCTCGGGGGGGCCCCGGCCCCCCCGAGAATTTTGGAGATCGCGTGTAAAAATATCGGGAATTTTGAAAATTCTGAAGAAATTAACTATTGTAGAATAACAATAACGTGCAATAATGAGCAACAATGTTTGGGTCTAGTCTAATGGAATGCAGCTGCTTGGTATTTGTGAATACCTAGTACCATGGTTCAATCCCTAGCAGCAACATTGTTTTTTTAGTTTTCCTACTTTGGTTGAATTTTTGTTTAAAATTTAGATTGATCACTTAACTTTTGTACTTATTCAAATACTTTTTAATTTTAAAGTTCAAACTAGATAATGAAATTTTGGAGCTTATAATATTTTTCTAATTTAGATAATTAAATTTTGGAGTCTAGATAATTAAATTTTGAAGCTTATGACTCACAATGTAAATATTTTCTTAATTTTTTTTACGAATATTATACAATAAAGTCCGGCCCCCCCGACCACTAGATCCTAGCTCCGCCCCTGCTAGTGGTAGTGGTAAGCTACCAGTGCTCACTGGTAGCGTACCAATAGAGACTACCACAAAAAACCATATGTGGAATATGAAAAATCCAAGATCTGAAAAAGAAAAAAAAACAGGGATGAGGAAAGGGGGAGGCAAGGAAGAGTCAGTGACCTTGCGGCAGCGCGTAAAGACGACGGCGAGCGCGGTAGGGGGCAGCATGGCACGACGGGGGACGCAGGGTCGACGGGGGCAGCATGGTGCGGCGGGAACAGCGGGCGTGGTGGGCATGATAGTGGCAGAGGAAGAGGGAGGTGAAGTGGCGGCGACAACTTCCGCGGAAGAGAGGGAGGAAGGGGAGAAGGAAGTGAACGGCTCTCAAGTTGGTATGGGTTAGATTAGGGTTTTATTATTTTATATGTGAGGGAGAATGATTGTAACATCCCGCACTTTCTCCCGACGAAGATATTGTCCGCTTTGGGTCTCGACCCTCACGGTTTTTTACTTAGGGTGCAATTCAAGGTGACTTCCCATAAGGTCACCCATCCTTGTTGTACTCCACACTGAGCACGTTTAACTTCAGAGTTCTCACAATATCTCCTCCATTTCACCCCAAAACGCGTCTTGTCAGTTAAGGTCGGTTTCTTACTTATGAACCATGAATCTCTTCCGTGCTTTGTCGATGTGGGATTTGCCTAAGGTGTTACAATAATTGAGTGTGGTAAGTTTTTTTTCTCTAAAAAATACCCTTCGTTTTATCTCAATCATCAAATAAAAAAAAACAGAAAAGAGACAGTATAGAGAATACATCTAATGGTTACAAATTGGGTTGTGAAACCCATAGTTAGTAAAATACGGTACGGGAAAGTTACGTATAAAATACATAAAGGTATTTTACTTCTTCTCTATGCTAATCTTACATTTATTAGTACGTTAATAATCATAAATATATCAAATTAATTATTTTAAAAAATAAATGAATAATAGTAAAGTTAATAATTTAATTCATTAAATACGGATATTAAACGTGTTATATGGGTTTTATACGTGTTTAATACGGGAGCCATCAAATGAAAGGACAAAAATGAAACGGCTTAACATTAATACAGATACGGAAATTTTAAACGGATAAAGTATGTACGAGTACATATACATGTATTAAACAGAGTATTTACTAACTAACTGAAACCCACCTAGCTGGGTTGTGACGGTATCCCCTACTGAGTACTCAATAGTCATTACTCTCCTACAACGTAAAAAAAAGTATTAGTGAGAGAATTCCACCAAAGTCAACCCACAATTAAGAAAATTAATGGAACCCCATTTTAACGATTGAGATAATGGCTTTTTAATTTTTTGTATAATTGAAGAGAGAGTGTGTGATCCTTTTTTATTGGCGGATGATACGTCTATCTAACTACACATCAATTGATAGTAGTAATTTCTTGTCCAATATGAATTATGTAACCAACTGTTTGGTAGATATAAAATTAGACAGAAAACTGTTATACATCATCCTCTGCTTACTATTTTAATTTTGTCTTTGTCGTAATTAAGATAAAGTGAAAGTATTTAAAAAAAATAATCATGGTTTGTTTCTAAAATCCTAATAGTAGAGCGATATTAGTATATGTATAATTAGCAGAATGGTTTAAAATTTCAATAAAATGGTACAATATCCAATCAATACGATACTGATATCTAATACGCCATCTCAATAAATTGGTTTCAATAATAATATTATAAAATAACATACCTCAAAAACTTGATTTGTTGGAAGAAATTTATGTATAAATTTTGTATAATTTTTTTAATGTTTTTTCAAACGAAAGCTAACTCATGAGCTCGAGTTGTCTAAAAGACTCATTCATTACATTGTGAATTATGGATTTGATCAAATCGCCACAAAATTTTCACATAAACTGTATCGATCTTAATTGGTGATAGGTAATTTCGGATCCAAACAGAGAAAAATACTTAATCTTCTTGCTCAATAAATAAACATTCCTCTACTGGATATGATCAAATTATTGAACTCTAATGTTCATCTTTTCAACAAAGAATTTTAGCCTTTTCCTACCTTTTTTCCACTCAATACAAAAATATAAAAACAAAAAAGAAAAGACGGGCGACAGCCGAAAAATAAGGGAGGGAATTCGGATGCTAACGTCCGCCGATCCCTTGGCTTGGCTCTACCTGCCACGACGGCGCATGTTAGCCGAACCTCCACCTGAGTCGAGTCGGGTCGGGTTTAATGGGTACGGGTCTTTTCTGATTCTCACTTGCGCCAGATTAGCTTTTTCTTTCTCTAGTTTCTTAATCCCAATCATTATCTGCTTTCTTCACTTTCTTGAATAAGCTCTTTTACCTACTTAAGATCCACTAGCTGGTCTATTTCCCTCTTCCTTCCCTCCACCCTTCTCTAGTTCCTTCATTTCTTTTTCTTTTTTTGTTTCTGGGCTTCAAGTTTGCAGGCAAAAAATTTTATATGAGAGAAAAAATGGGCAGCGGTTGGTTGCTTGTTGGATTATTTCAAGTCCAGATCTGAACCTGAAACCAAAAGTGTCTCTTCACTTTCTTGGCATCTTCTCCTCCTCCTCCTTAAAACCCAATTCCTCTCTCTCTCTCCTCTTCCTTACATTACCACATTCGTTCAGTTGGCCGGCCTGAATCAAACCTCCACCCTTCTTCTTCTTCTTGTTCCTACTCTGCATTTCTTACAATTAGAACAGAGGAAGTGTTGAGGGGGGTGAAATGATGGCAATTGGAAGTCCCACGTTCACCAGTGTGCGTACAAGCACCACATGTAACGCTTTACTCAGAGAGCTTCAGGTTCTGCTCTTTCTCACTCTCTTCCTTTCCTTGCTGTCTTGCTTTCTCAGCAAGAACCGTCGGTTGGGTTCTGTTCCAAGTTTGTAACTTTGCTTCTACTTTTTGGTGGATTCGTTCTTCCGTTTGCTTTTTTTTTTCCTGGGGAAATTTCACTTTTTACTCCCAGTAATGATAACACAAACTTGTTGCTTCAGCAAAGTTTTTTACTTTCCTTCTGGGTGATGGTTGGTTGTGTTCCATTTCCCTTCCTTCCTATGCTCTTTTTGGACAGAGGATTGACGGCTGCTGCTCTTTTTTCCTTTTGTAAATTGTTAAATGAACTTGGATATCTAATAATGACAGCAATGATAGGTCAACTGGAAGTATGGCTTCTGCTGCTTTCCCTCCTGTTGTTAGTAAATTGTACATACACTCTACAGTGAAAACCTTTTTTCCCTTTGTTTTCTAATGGACATTAATTGCTACTTCTGGTTCTCTGAAATTCCATTCTGATTTGTTGCTGGAAACAGACATGAATTTTTCCTCTTGGTTTGGGGTTTCTGGAAATTTTATTGCTCTTTGGAATCCCTAATCGTATAGGTTTGGTTGCCTGTTATTTGGGGAGGGGTTATGGTTTGGTTGTCTGTTATTTGAGCTGATACAGTAGTAATTAGTAACTTCTGGGTAAGGGAATTGTTAGTTGTAAGTGTGTGGTTTATTATTTTGATTGATATCCTTTGTTGTTCTAATTGCAGAATTCCAAGTCTTTCTGGCTTTGAATCTTAACTGAAAGCTAGTCAAAAGTAGTTCCTGCTGCATTTATGGGTTCCAACTGTTTGTTGTTGATCATTGAATGAATGAGATGATTCCAAATTTGCTAACTTTCTGCTTTGTCATGTGAGCAGCAAATATGGAATGAAATCGGGGAAAGTGAGACTGAAAGAGATAGCATGCTGATAGACTTGGAAAGAGAGTGCTTAGAAGTTTATCGGAGGAAGGTCGAGGATGCTGCGAATTCCAAAGCACGACTTCATCACTCTGTGGCAGCAAAGGAAGCAGAGCTTGCAACTCTCATGGCTGCCCTTGGGGAGCTTAACATTCGTCCAATGGTACATGATCCACTTAGAACTAAGTCCAATGTGATCATATGAAAAAAAATTGTTCATGAAGAAAAACCACAATTGACGAGAAAACAAGGGGGATATTTTATTTTCTTTTGCAAACGTTAAGCCAATTTATTTAAATATCCAATTTGGCATTACCTGTGACTTAGGTTCAGAAAGACAAGAAGGCTATGTCATTAAAGGAGAAACTTGCATCAGTTACACCATTGGTGGAAGATTTGAGGAAGAAGAAAGAAGAGCGGATGAAGCAATTTGACGATATAAGAGCGCAGATTGAAAAGATTGGTGGGGAGATATCTGGTTACTCCAACCTCAATGACTCTCTTATGAGTAATAAATCTCTTGATGAGCATGACTTGTCACTAAGAAGGCTAAACGAATATCAGATACATCTTCGCTCCCTTCAAAAGGAGAAGGTTTGTTAATCTTAAAGCTACTTAAGATAAGTTCTCATCATTTCAAGAGCTTTAGCGTAGGGACTGGAGCTCCAAGAAATCTCAGCATTTTCTTAATTTTGGAGCACATGACAGATATCATTTTCCTTTGTTATGTGATCTATGTCTGTCCATGAAGCCTTTCATACAAGTTCATGCTTATTGCTGATCTAAGATGGTTCGCCTCTACTGATTCTGAACTCTATTCGCTTTGGCTTGTAGTCGGACCGCCTCAATAAGGTCTTTGAGTGCGTGAATGAGGTACATTCTCTGTGCAGCGTGCTCGGTTTAGATTTTGACAGGACTGTAAGTGAGGTCCATCCAAGTTTACATGGAGTAAACCACGAACAGTCAACTAATATAAGCAATACCACGCTCGAGGGTCTAGAACAGACCATTCTTAAATTGAAATCTGAAAGGAAAGCTCGGATAAGGAAGGTATTGACATGCTGTTATTCTTCTCCATGTTGTTTCCTTGTTAAGTACCGTTTGTAAAAAAAACTCCTGTTGGAAACTGCAGCTGAAAGATATTGGAGCTTCACTATGTGAACTTTGGAATTTGATGGACTCATCAAAGTCAGACAAGAATGAATTTTCAAGAATTACTTCAATTCTTGTATCATCGGAGTCTGAAATAGTAGAACCAGGGTTCCTTTCAATGGAGACAATTAACAAGGTTAGGATACTCCTTTGGGTTATGATTTTTTCCTGGATGCTCTGTTCTGATTGACAATCTTGACAGGCATCTAAAGAAGTGGAAAGGCTTACTAAACTGAAAGCCAGCAGAATGAAAGAGCTTGTTATGAAGAAAAGAGTAGAATTGGAAGAAATATGCAAAATGGCTCATATTGAACCTGACACAAGTACTTCAGCTGAGAAATCCACTGCACTGATAGATTCTGGTATGAATATCCTTGGAATATATTATATTGTACACTCATTTGAAATTTGTTTTTCTTTGTGTTTTTCACCCTTTGTCTCTATTTTCACCGTGAGGGTGAATAGTTGCAAGTAAGCATGGTTGTTGAGGAAAATCAAATTTTTAATCCTATAGTTACTGCACAGGTTTAGTCGATCCTGGTGAACTCTTGGCAAGCATTGATGCCCAGATAACCAAAGCAAAGGAGCAAAGTATGAGCAGGAAAGAAATAATGGATAGACTAGACAGATGGCTTTTGGCATGTGAAGAGGAAAACTGGCTTGAAGATTATGAGCTGGTAAGCAAAATCCATAATCCCATATACCAATTGAAGTACCATGTAAAAATAAACATATATTAAAACAAAATGCTCAACTATATATTCACTAGTGGCGATATAGCATTTCTGTTGATTTTTGTGACAAGTATTAGTCATCTGTTGATGTCATGGTGAGCATAATCTCGTCTTTTCTTGTATTGGTCCTCGCAATTTCATCTTTAACTTCTCTAGTTCTTTTGATTATCAGGATCACAACAGATATTCAGCTGGCAGAGGTGCTCACATTAACCTAAAGCGTGCAGAGAAAGCTCGAATCACTGTGAACAAAATTCCAGGTATCATAATTCTGAATAACTGACATTTTTTTTAGTGGTCCAACAATGGCACAAAGCTGATAATATGCACATTTCTCCAGTGATGGTTGACAACCTCATTAATAAAACCTTGGCCTGGGAAGATGAAAGGCAAATGCTGTTCCTTTACGATGGGGTGAGTCGTCGATCTGTTGCTATGTTTTATTTGATGTTATGGTGCCTAAGTGATTGCTCCTTGACTAATGGAACATTTATCTTGATGATACATTCTCTACAGGTAAGATTGGTGTCGATACTAGAGGACTACAAAATGACGAGACAGCATAGAGAAGAGGAGAAACGGAGATTCCGGGTAATAGTTTCAGTTGATTTTATGGACTTCTGCTCCTACTATCCTACAGAAACTGAAGCTATATTATTGTCCATTTTGACTGGTATCTTAAACAATTTTCTAAAATGAAGGACCAGCCTACTACCCCAGCACTAGATTTACTCGTGATAAAGAAGATAATGTTGCTAAGGTTCGTTTGGAAGGTCGATTGCTGAAATGGGTAGATTGTGAATAATACAGTAGCTTTTGAAATAGATCAAGTTTGGATTACTGTTCGTACAATTAGATTATAGGTGATTGATTGCATCAGTAATGTTGAAAATACCAAATAATTCACTGTTAGCTATTTTGCACCAATAGACACTGACAGAAAGGGAAAAACTGAAAAAGGATAATGGATTTTCCAAGCCAGTAAGCCACCTCCTCGGCCAGTCGTTCTACAATACCCCTCTGGATATATTGTCAAATATATCATTGCAACTAGACACCCTAACTTTTTGTTGGCCAACAGCGATTGTTATGCACAACTTTGTTGACTCATTGTGTGCACGATCTCCCCCTCCCCCACAACCCAAATGACCCCTTAGGTTTAAGTTTAACTAATATCCGATGGCTGATGTTTCAAATGTGTGACAAATTGGTTTTCACATTTTGAAGGACCAAAAGAAGCTCCAAGATTTGTTGCTGACAGAGAAGGAACTGATGTACGGGTCTAAACCAAGCCCACGAAAGACAAACAGCTTCAGGAAGCCAAATGGTTACCGCGGGAATGGGTCGATGACTCCAACACCACGACGTAACTCTGTGTGTGGAACACCTGAACCCCTCACTCCACGATCTTATTCTGGACGGAGTAACGGGTATTTCAAGGAAATGAGGAGGCTATCTACTGCCCCATTGAACTTTGTATCCATAACAAAGGAAGATACCATATCGTTTGCTTCTGTTTCTGGTTCTGAGCCAGAGTCCCTCCTCTGAGCTAAAGCCATAGCAATCTGTGAAAAAGGTAACACCTTTCGCTTTGCCTTCTTGTTGTCTGTATTTGTTATGCTTGTAAGTCGCTTAACCTGGGGATTTTCAACTGTTCTGCTGCAGGTGCGGCGTTTGGCTTTTCTGCATCCTTGAATCTAATAGTTGTAACGTTGTGAATATGGGAGCTCATCAGGTAATACTAGGAGGCTGTTGTTTACTAGAAAGAAGAAACAAAACTCGGGGCTGGAGCAGGAAGGTGGTAGTAGTGCAGGCGTGACAGAAAGCAGTAGATAACAGGGTTGCAAGTAAGATGGTTACCTTTGTGATTAGCTTTAGTTTTTACAGTGGAAAGCAGGAAAATGTGGAAAAGAGTGTTCTTGTGGCTGATTACTTTTCTGTTGTTTGGTTCTTCCAGTGAGTGTGTGTTGTATATATGCTGTTGTTGTGTGTTGATGATTGGAAAGGGTTGGAACAAGAGAGAGAGAGCCTTGCCCCATTCCCATATACATATGGGAGGGAATGGTGTCACTGTACTTGACTAAGTAATAAACTTCTTGCCGTCGAGAAATTTCTTTGTTCAGTTGATAGGTTGCTGCAGCTTTCAACTGCAGAGCAAGTACTTTTTGCCTATATAGCTTGTCGTTCGGACGATGGAATGTGACCTATTTTCCTTGCACTCTTCTTAATTGTAGCTAACTTAAATATCTTCTTTCGAGATAAAAAAAATATCTTTACAATGACTTGAACGTGAGTCCTTCAAATTGATAGTCAATATCCCTAACTGGATTACAACAATGTTTATGTATTTCTTGAATTAAAGAGAGAAAATACTGAAATATCTCAAAATCATAGGACTATCCACCGCAACAATCAATCATCGAATTAATTAATAACTGTAATTATTTACAAAGTGAATCATCATGATATACCTAGTTTTATGAATCAACTAAGTGAGTTCCTCTAATCACACAATTCTTCACCAAGAATCAAGTAGTACATTTTTATGAATAAAAAATTTAATTTCAAAACATAAAATTTGACATTTGTGATTTATGGTTTTGTAACGAGACATTTTCAATACTATAAGTGAATGACCAAAAATCATTGGCTAACAATTTCCTAATGGTTGACAATTATAAGCATAGAATTGAAAGACTAAATACCATTGACAAATGAGCCAATTATCATTGGCTAAATTTAACAAACAATGGTATGTGTATATACATTGGAAATTCTATGGTACGCTCGATGGATTGAAGGTTATTGCATCTCCTTAGTTAAATAACATTATCTAGACCATAGATTAATCACGTAACTGAACCGTATATCATAATTCTCTAAATCCTAATATAGTGCATATGGTATGTTGTATACATCTTGGGCCTTGGCGAATCAGAATCATTGATATGTTCTTAGTATATGTGATATAGGGTTCAAGTTCTATAGATTTAGGGTATATGATTTTATTATTTGAAACTTAATCTCCCTTTTCAAATTTCCTGCAATGAGAGGAAAATTAGGAAGTACATTTTTTTCTTCACAATTATCTGTATCTTTTATTTATTTACAGAAAAATATAGACATATTGAGATTTGAACCATAGTCACTTCAAACAAAGTGAAGGTTTAAAATCAATCAGACTATGTAGATTTGTTGTATTTTTTAAAATTAAAAATATATACGAAGCTAAAATATGAAATCACGGGACTTTTCAACAGTTAGCTAGCCCAATAAATATTTCGTAAGTACTTATTTGGTGTTTTGATGCTTCGATTTTGATATTTTTATTTTAATTATAGTTTAATACTTAATTTAAAATTTTATCTATCTTATTAATAGACAATAACCATAAATTTACAACCAAAATATTGTTGGTTCGAATATTTCATATCGAATTATAGTATTGAATATGTAGAAGCGATATAGAATTCTTAAATTACCATTAATTTCTAGAACTATAGTGAAACAATCATATCTTTGTGCAGACTATAGGGGACTGGTTCTCTGAAGTCTGAACACTTCTGTCTGGTTAAATACTAAGTTATGAAACTCTTTCTAGGGGTGTACGTGGGTCGGTTCGTTTGGGTTTATATATTTTAATCACCTAACTCATATACCACGATTTTGAAAACACTAAATACAAACTCACCCAAATAATTTAAAATTTTAACGATTTGTGTCCTCCATACCAAATGAACCAATTTACATGTCGCTTAACTAAGGACGATCTCATTGTCCAATTCGATCATTCTAATGCCAATCCATAAAAGTAACTCATATTCGCGTTTGTTAACACATGTTTCACATTATCATTACTGTGACCGGTAACTTCACTGCAACTGATTCGGTATTGCTCATCATATGGCCTCCAAACGGATAAACATATCGGGCCAGCAGTTTTATGACAAAACTCAAAGTGAAGACAACTCATCGTCTGGTGGAATTTTGGCGCTTGCTGGTGTCCATTAATCTAATTGCAAGCATAATGATTGCTAAAATTAAGCTTTCACGCAACACACTGGGAGTTGGGGGTGTGAACTTGGAGTAAAAGTTGATATTGGGTTTGGGAAGGGAAGTGGTGAGAGGAAGAAATTGTGTTTGGATTTGGTAGCAGGTAAAGTTCATGGTTCGGTTTCTTTTCGTAAAATGCTTTGATTTATTTTAGTTAGAGGTATAATATCATGGTTATGTAGGATCAAATGAACCAAAAATGAGCTTGGGGATGAGAATTCCAACTTAGAAAGAGTGGATTAGATTTTTGATAAACTCAAGTTCATGATTAACTGAAAGAATATTTAGATTTAGACTTTGTGGTATTGAGATGTTCATAGAGAGTTTAAAACTGATCCAAGGCCATGGATTGATATTGGTTAGTTGATTGTGATTTTGAGGAAGGTGTATAAAAAATCATGCAAGTAGTTTGCAGCAAGTGAAGGCAGTGAAGAGGCAGTTGGTCAGGGTAGTCATTGAACCAAGGAGGGTATTGAAAGACATAGAAGCAAAATCGGAGCAGTTGAAGAGAGAGAAGTGGTAGATGCTCATGATATTAATGAAAATGGAGAGGGTATTGAAGGGCATGGAAGTGAACTTGGTCAGGTGAAAGCAGAGAAGGAGGAGAAGAGCATATTGATGGAATTGAAGATTAGTGTTGGTTTTACGAGCTTATTAAAACTGCCCCGAGTAAGATGAGTTGGCCAAATACAAGAAAGAGGATTGAAGAGTTGGAGATCAAGCTGACAAGAAACTCAATTGAAAGAGAAATTCAAGTTCATGGAGAGAAGGTCCATCAAAGTAGCATAAATGGAGCTGCAGAAGGAGGATTAGAAATTGAATTTTGGTTTAAAACATATAAGTCGAGAGATTGAAGATGGAGGGGATAAAAAGTTGGTTGTACAATGGAGAGTGGAAACTATTGGATCTTTAGGTGTTATGGTTGTTGCAACTACCACAACCTATGTTTATGTTAAAACGAGGAATCATTGATTGATTTATTAAAGTTAAGGTCGATTCACTATTCAAACTACTGAAACCTGTAGATAAGGAGTGTCTAATTTTGTGCCTCATTACTTTGATCGAGTCTATTAGTATATTGGATGTAACTCTAATTTTGTCATTTGCTCTCAAGTTTTGATGGTCTCCTTTTAGTTGAGTTGTTAGCATATGATTTACTTGAATCAACAACTCTTCATTTCTGTTTTTTTTTATAAATTCATTTCTTTTTTATTAGTGGTATGTTATTCATAGATGGGAGCTTTGAACCATTTAGGTGAGATTGTGAGGTTTCATTTCAGTTTCAAATTATCTATAGATCGTGTGGTAATTTCAATGAGCTTTTATATTATATATTTCTGGACAATCTATTAACCAATATCATTTTAATGGGGGCTCAATTATCATTATGAAAATGGGATTAATGATATATTTTTATATTTTTAAATGAGGAGGGTATTTCCCTGAATGTTCAACCTATATATTCATTTTTTATGTAGCATCTCGATTGAATAATTTTTAATAAACTTAAATGAATTAATAGACTTAAACATAATATAAAAATATAAATATAAAAATATGAACATTCCGGCCAACGGACCGAGTTATAAGCTAGTGATAAAATGTGTCACTTTTCTTTCCATTGCCACACAAATCATAGACAAAAGAGCCGCCGCTGACCACATTAGCATGCCATAGTTGAATTGGATCTTAGATCCACTGCCATCATCAGCTCCCCAAACAAATGATTGGATCCTCATTGCTAGGCTGTACCCATGAACCCTAATAATTGAAATTGGGTCAGAGCATGTGGGTGATTCTCTGCGGGCCGAGGATAATTAAAGAATCTGACTGACAGTGAATAGAAACGTCGTCCAAAAAAGCCTTATCGCCAGGGAAGGGGACAATGCTTCGACCATCTTATACAGCAAGAGCAGTAATTATGACAAGAAAATTTACACTAAGAAGGAAAAAAAATCAATTTCACCAAATACAAAATGAGCAACGGTTAATGAGAATGCATGATTGGGGATTATAATAGGGGAAAATTTCGTTAATTATTATATGAGATTGACAAGAGTACGTAAACAAATATGTTATGTGTTTGTGAATAAATATACATTTGCATAATTTACTGATGAAATTGCGTGAAAAATACAGCATACATGAAAAGATGATTATTTTATCCACAATTGTAAGTATCGGACTCTCATTAATCTAATTAACGAGTAAAGCTGTTTAATTGACTAGATATGAGGCGAATATGAAAGTATATCGACAGAAAAAGTGACGGGAATGAGTATAGACACCCCGACCTAACCTTCATTGATAGCAACGGTCTCATGGATCTTCCTCTTGGTGGTTGCAAGTATACTTGGAGCCATGGTTCGAATAGTAGGTCACTCTCTAGGATTGATAGAGTGCTGATCTCTCAGGAGTTCGATCGTACGTACCCAGACTGCTCTTTGAAGGCTATGGAGAGAATCGAATCAGATCATAATTTACTAGTTCTGAAGTGGGGGGAGAACAAGCAAGTCAAAAGGCCATGGCATTTTCAGAATATGTGGCTAGAAGATCCAAGATTCTATCAAGAACTAGGTAACTGGTTGGGAGAGAATGTTCAGGGGATAGTAGCTGTTTTCTTGTTTGCTAGGAAGCTGCACTATATTAAAACTAAGTTGAAGGTTTGGAATAAAGAGGTATTTGGAAATATTGATAAAAGGGTGGAGGATATGCTTAGAAAAATCAAGGAGATGGAAATGGCCGAAGAAGAAATAATTATGCAAGAGTGTGAAAAAGAAGAAAGAGCAAAGCTGGAACTTGACCTGAAGAAGGATATTTTTCTCCAGGAGATTTGCTGGAGGCAAAAATCTAGAGAAGTTTGGGTCAAGTTAGGGGATAAGAACACTGGATATTTCCATCAGATGGGGAACTACAAACGTAAGGTCAACAGAGTGGAGAGGATTAAGATAGAGGGGCGGACGGTGGAAGATTCGGTTGGGGTTGCTACTGGTATTGTTCAGTTCTATCAAAATCTTTTCAAAGAAGATATGGTTATTCGGCCTTTTCCTAGATGGGTCTGGGACCAACAACTCGACGACATGGATAGGTGTCTTCTGTGCCGATCTTTTACTGAGGAGGAGATTTGGAAGGCGTTGAGGGATTGTGATGGCAACAAGGCCCCGGGTCCTGACGGGTTTACATTGGAATTCTACTAACGTTGTTGGGGATGGCTGAAAGGTGAAGTATTGAAGGTCTTTCAGGAGTTCCACGAAACGGGTGCCCTCCCGAAGTGTGTCACTCATTCTTTTGTTTGCTTGGCACCAAAGAAAGACGTGGTTGAAGAGATCAAGGATTTACTGCCAATCAATCTGATTGGGAGCATCAATAAACTGATCAATAAAGTGATGTTGAAGAGATTGGGAGATCTTCTTCCTAAGCTTATCTCAAAACAGCAACACTCGTCAGTTAAAGGGAGACAAATTGCGGAGGCGGGACTTTTAGCGAATGAGGTGGTTGAGAGCAGACGGAAGAGAAGAAAACCCGGTCTCATGTTCAAGCTCGATATCGAAAAAGCTTTCGATAACGTGAATTGGGGGTGCCTTATGAAGATAATGGAGTCGATGGGATTTCCAGAAATGTGGACGCGATGGATTAAAGGTTCGATGTTCTCATACAATGTTTCTATCCTCGTTAACGGAGAAGCAAACGGTTTCTTCTCGGTCTCCAAGGGTCTTCGCCAAGTGATCCTATATCTCTAGGGTTGTTCGTGATGGTGATGGACGTACTATCCAAGATGCTGGAAATAGTTAGAGTCAACAGGAAGTTTGAAGGTTTTTATATGGACGAGGACAAGAAGCTAGGGGAAGTGACGCACCTGCTTTACGCTGATGACACTCTAATTTTCTGCGATGCAAGTCATGACCAGGTGCTGAACATCCTTGCTACTATAGTGATCTTCCAAACCGTGACTGGTTTGCGAATTAACTTGGATAAATCAGTCATGTACACGGTGGGGGATGTGGCTGAACCGAGCTATTTTGCAGCGATTTTCGGGTGCAAATGGAGTAGAGATTCGCCTAATTACCTCAGTTTTCCTCTAGGGGCGAAACCGAATGATAGCTCGATATGGGATGGAATCGTGGAAAGATATCAAAATAGATTAAGTGGTTGGGGAAGCAGAAATCTGTCATCTGGGGCGAGGCTAGTATTGATCAATGCGGTCCTTTCTGGTTCTCCATCATATTTATTTTCACTCTTCAAGGCTCCAAATTCAGTTGTAAAAGACTTAGAAAGGTACCAAAGAAGGTTTTTATGGTGTGGGAAGTCTGATGGTAATAAGATGGCTCTTGTGGATTGGAAGCTGTGTAAAACGCCTATTAAGAAGGGAGGTCTTGGAATCCATGATTTGAAGCTTTTTAATGATGCTCTGCTTTCGAAATAGCTGTGGAGATTTGCGGTGGAGAGAGGAAGTTGGTGGCAGGGATTGAATAATTACAAGTATCCGAATGAAGTGTCTTGTTGGCAGACCAAGAGGGAGAGAAGTGGATTCTCCAAGTCTGTTTGGGTTAACATCAGTAAGGAGTATGATCAGTTCTGGGAATTTCGCTGTAATTGATCCGGGGAATGGCACTCAAGTCTCCTTCTGGTATGATTGTTAGATCCCTGAGATTAGGGATGGCAAAAATATCCGTAACCGTGGATATCCGCCCGAATTAGGCATAATTGGGTAGGGTAAAACCCGAACCCGAAGGACATGTAGTGGGTACGGGTAAAATCCGAACCCGAATATTGCGGGTAATGGGTGGGCATGAGTTTCTCACTATACAACCCGAACCCGCCCGATTATACACATGCATATGTATTTTGTCTAGGATTAATCATTATTTTTCTCTAACATATTTTATATTTAGCATATAAATATAATATTTTCATGAAACTGTGTATTTTTAATTAATTTTCTTCATTCTAGTGAATTATTGTCATACTTTTCCTCTTACGTAATGTGAGAATACGTGTGAATGTTAACATATTGGTTGGAGTTATGAAGAGAAATTATTACCCATGGATAACCGTGGATACCCGAAACCCGAACGGGTATGGGCATGGTTTTGATTTTCTACCCGTTTCACATGTGGGTATGGGTATGGGTAAAATCCGAACTACTATGGGTAGGGTGACGGATATGCACTATCCGCGCCCAACCCGACCCGTTGCCATCCCTACCTGGGATCGTGCTGGCTGCCTCGTTTCCTCGCGTTGTTGCTGCTGTCCTTGACCCTGAAGCTCTTCTCTCCGACACTGCGAGTCTCCATGGTGAGTTGGAACTTTAGTTTCAAATATATTTTGAGGGGTGGGGCAGCAAGGGAGAGGGATACTTTTCTGAATCTTTTAAACTCTGTGAATTTGACGTACTCTTCACATAGTCTGTGCAGGATCATTTGGAAACAAGAGGCAAACTCGATCTTCTCGATGAGATCATTGTATTGGGAGTTGGCAGCCATTCATTTAAGTGGTCTCGAGGAGTTTCCAGTGGAGAAAGTTTGGATTTCGTGGGTTTCGAGTAAAATATGTTTCTTTATATGGCTGGTCTATCACAATAGAGTGTTAACTCTAGATAACTTGAAGAAGAGAGGGATATATTTAGCGAATAAATGCGTTTTCTGTATGAAGAATGAAGAAACCACTTTTCAAATTCTTGTGGAATGTGAGTACGTGAAGAACATTTGGAGAATGCTGTATTGCAGGAGGAGCGGGACACCGAGATGGAATGGAGAGATCAATCAAGTAATAGCAAATTGGCCGACTGCAGATGGAGATGGTATTGAGCAGTGGTTCGATGGCTGTATCCTACATGCCATTTGGTGGGCTGTGTGGCTCGAGAGGAACTAGAGGGCTTTCGAAGACAAAGAGACGCCTATGTTGGTGGTAGGAAAAAAGGCGGCGAAGAAGGCCTTAGAATGGATAGTGGCAAAAGGTAAAATGCAAAGAGCGGAGGGATGTTGATGGTTGTCAGAGATGGGTTTAGTGTAGAGATGGATCATAGAGGAGGCCGTGAAGGATGGATCTCGAGTTGTTTACATGGTTGTACAGAGGATCGTGTGGTTCAACTGGGATGGGGGAGTTACGCTCGGTTCTTGTTGCAAGAGTTTCCTGGCGGGGTGACGATGGTTTTAGAATTGTTTCGAGGAGGAGGCTGCAAGGGATGAAGTTAGACTGGTATCATTGGCCGTGCGGGAGATCTGCTGATGTTGCTGCTGTTTGGGTAGATTGTTGGAGACCTGTTAAGGGGAGGATATTTTAGATTTCGTTCCCTTTTGCTGGTTTTTCTGGGCAGAGGGAACTGATTTGTGGGTATTTAGCTCCCTATCCTTCCCCCAGTGGTTGAGATTTTCATTTAATGCGTTCTTGGGGGTCTAGGACTCGCAGGGGGATCCAAGTCATCTGATGTGGTTTAGTGGTGAGGTTTTTTTTCATTGTTTCCTTTTCCTTTCTATATCCTTTTGTTTTCGGGATATTATTTTCTTTTGCTCTATTCAGGATCAACTGATCTCTTGATCCTGGTACTTTGTGTACAGTTATTTTATCTTAGTCTAATAAATTTTCACCATTATAAAAAAAAACCTTCATCCCCACACCCACCTCGCGTTTAACACATGTATACCTAATTAAATGTCATATAATCCTTCATCCTCCATCTTGCACCAAATTTCGGAAGAACACAACTGTAAGCTCCTCAATTTCACTCTTCCGATTCTATCAACAGATACAAGTCATCTCTTAGCCCTAATTTTCTTTAAAACTTCATTTTTTATGATTTTCTCTCTCTTCTCAATTAATTTATGATATTAGATATATGCTGTTTGTTTGATTATCGAACAATTAGATATATTTTCGACACAATTGCAAAAAAAAATTCTTTGAATTTTCAGTAGATGTGTACCATGGAGATTACAATAGTTATGCCAAGTTCGTGAATGATGATATGAGAATGAAAAATCTCCAATCATTCGGAGATCAATCAATACAGAAAAGAACATAGATTTAGAATTGCCATCCCTAAATACTGGGTTAATTGCATGGTTGGTCACTGAGATTACAAAAAACGTTCATGTTTGGTCACTATAAATATTTAAATCCAATCTTGGTCACTCAAATTAGTTAAATGGTTCAAGTTTGGTCACTCTCCGTTCAACTCCGTTAAATTTGTCTGATGTGGCAGTCAACCCTCAAAGTTGACCGTTAACTCAGTGACGTGGCAATTAAAAAATAATAAATAAAATAAATTTTAATCTTCTACTATTTCCAACTCATTTTTACATTAAAGTAAAATAAATAAAACAAAAAAATATTATAATTACAAATTGAAAAGGGCAGAGTTCCCGTTCATCTGTTTATTGAAGAGCTTGAGCTCGTACAAGTTGGGGGAGCTGGCTATACTCTCGGGCAGGCTCCCTTGAATCCGATTCTCGAACAAATTGAGCGACTCGAGGTCCAGCCCACAGAGCTCGTCGGGAATGGTCCCGGTCAAGTCGTTCATGGAGGCGTCGAAACGCCTCAAGGTCGTGAGATTGGAGAAGCCCTGGGGCAGAGCGCCGGTGAGAGAGTTGTTGTAGAGCCGGAGCACGGAACAGCCTTATCTACGACTGCGACGGAGAGATCGGAGCTAGTCAAGAGCTGTCGAGCGATCGTCAATCCGATGATTCCGGCGCCTATAACGACGACGTCGAAGGTGTGGAAAGAAGCAGAGGCGGTGGGGCTGAATCGGAGAGCCCGGCCGCGACATCGATGTGTCGCCGGTGAGCAGGAAAGCGATTTGGCGGGGAGTTTGGAGCCGAAGAAGGCGGATTCTGTGTTATAGCCGTTGGGGAAGGCAAGTGAACCGCGGCGGGAGCGTGGAAGAGAAGCGACATCGCGGTATTGGGGAGAAGAACAAGTCCACGAACGGGGGAGCGATAGCGCCGGAGAAGCCATTTTTGTTTGGGATAGTGCGTTTGAAAAATGAACAGATGGCAGCGGAGCGGTTTTAGCTTTGGGACTGTGGGAAGAAGAACGACTGTGGGAGGAGACCAGAGAAGTGCTGACTGAGTTAACTCTTAACAGTCAGATGAATGAAAGTGATTGACACTCAGTTGTTAAAGAATAAAATTAAAATTCAATAATCTGAAAGTGATTACCTGCGCCGGTAGCACCGGAGCACGGAATAGCCTTATCTACGACGGCGACGGAGAGATCGGAGCTAGTCAAGAGCTGTCGAGAGATCGTCAATCCGATGATTCTGGCGCCTATAACGACGACGTCGAAGGTATTGAAAGAAGCAGAGGCGGCGGGGCTGAATCGGAGAAGCCCCTTTTCAATTTGTAATTATAATATTTTTTTATTTTTTTATTTTACTTTAGTGTGAAAATGAGTTGGAAATGGTAGAAGATTATAATTTATTTTATTTATTATTTTTTAATTGCCACGTCACCGAGTTAACGGTCAACTTTGAGGGTTGACTGCCACATCAGATAAATTTAACGGAGTTGGACGGAGAGTGACCAAACTTGAACCATTTAACTAATTTGAGTGACCAATATTGGATTTAAATATTTACAGTGACCAAATATGAACGTTTTTTGTAATCTCAGTGACCAACCATGCAATTAACCCCTAAATACTTGAACAAAATAACTGAATAAGAAAATTGACCAATACACAAATGAGAATCAAATAGTTATACTTAGCTTTGACAGGCCAACTAATGATGTTTTTCTGTCAATTTCTTATGCCAAAATCCGGTTGCTTTGCTTTTTCTACCCAAAAAAAAAAAACCGGTTGCTTCCCCCCCTTTTTAATTATGCCAATTCACGACAATACCTCCACATGTCAATAATCTAGTGTCAAGGAAATGGACTGTTAATTTCTGGTTAATCCAACATCACCCAGCTAATAGCACTAAAACTTAAATAACTATAAAAACCAATTCAATAATAATTCCCACAACCCTACAAAAAACAATACAAACTAATAAATAACCATAACCCCCAATCCCGCCTTCCGGCAGAGCCAAAAACTCCCTCAAAAAGGGAGAACCAAAAAATCGCCGGCACAAAATAGGAAAACAGATTCATCCCAGCCAAAAAAAAAAAAAAAACACAAAGAACCCAAACATCGCCGGCGCCGGGGCCGGGAAGAAGGAAGAAGCTGCAAAAAAAAAAAAAAATAAAGAGGAAGGAAATGAAGCTATGGAGGAAAGCCGCCGGTGCCGTGAAGGACCAGAACAGCATCCTCCTAGCCAGCTTCCTGACCCCTCGGAGCTCTTCCCGGGACGGCAGCCTCGAGGCGGCGATCATCAAGGCCACCAGCCACGACGGCGACAGCGTCGACTACCGCCACGCGCGGCGCGTGTTCGAGTGGATCAGGACGTCGCCGGTGAGCCTGAAGCCGCTGGTGTGGGGTCTCAGCGTGAGGATGGAGAGGACGCAGAGCTGGGTCGTGGCTCTGAAAGGTCTCATGTTGATGCACGGCATCTTCTGTTGCGACACGCCGGCGGTTCACCGGATCGGAAGGTTGCCGTTCGATCTGTCGAATTTCGCCGACGGGCATTCGAATCCGACGAAGGTGTGGGGGTATAATACGTTCGTTAGGGCCTACTTCACGTTCTTGGATCGGAGATCCTCCCTCTTGTACCCCACTTGCAGGTATTATAAGACCAGCCTTTTCGAATTATTCATTTGACACGAAATGGTCTGTGACGTATTGTCAGGAACCAGTTTTTTTTTCTTCGTTGCATGATTTCATGTCGATTCTTTATTATGTTATAATTAACACGGCGTTTTATATGAAAAATGTGAAGATGTATGTGATAAACGAAGAAGTTAGTCAAATGTGTTCATGGATATAGAATCATCGTCAAGTACTTTTTTCTGCTGATAAGGCATGCATAGTCAAGTACATTTGCTTGAATGGGGAACTTCTTTGTTAGTGAAAATGAATAATCTAGCTAGCCATTGAATTATGTGCATTTGAATCATTTGTTGCATGAAATCATATTTTACCAAGTCAAAGATGTACTCTTTTCGAGAGATTTTGATAATGAATTGGATAAGCTTGTATATGAATGTTTAGATTTACGTGAAATCAGACGCAATCAAACGAAAAAGCATTGTTTTTTCGTTCTCGAATCTCTCGAATCTTTTTCATTTCGAACCCTAATAAAAAAATCAACACACTCTACTCCTATAGAGAAATATAAAATTTCCCCTCAACTTTTATTTTTCATATGGAAGAATCTAAACATTTTCAAGATTACAAGACTTTATTAAACTTTGGAATCTCAAATTGTGTATTGTAGCACAAACCACAAGTGCAGAAGGATGTTGTCGTCAAAAAGAACGGCCGCCATGACTACTCCTCCTCCGGCGGCCAACGACGAGGACAACCATGATGATCACGATGTGGTTACGATCACAAAGCTGGAACTGTGGCAAGAGATCCAGAAGCTGCAGAAGTGGCAGAAACTGCTGGACCTTCTCCTCCAAATCAAGCCGCTGGCCGACAACATGAAGCGAGACGCTCTGATAATGGAAGCCATGGACTGCGTCATCGCGGAGATCTTCGACCTCTACGGCAACATCTGCAGCGGGGTTTCACGGGTCCTGATGGAGGTCCACTCGGCCGGAAAGGCAGAGTCCACCATGGTACTTCGTGTGCTGCAGAAGGCCAGGGTTCAGGGCAAGAACATGGTTCTCTACTTCGAGTTCTGCCGCGCATTTGGAGTTTTCAGCGCCATGGAGGTCCCCAAAGTGACTCCTATCCCCGAGGAAGACATCAAGGTATTGTTGATGATAAAGTGGTCATGCAGTATAATTCTTACCAACTCGAGTTGTCGGGAGAAATTTAATTAATGGATCTTATACCACATATAACACCTCCCTTCAAATGAAAGTCACTCAGATAGGTTTAAAGTCTACACAGACATCATGTGCTTAAACGAATGGAGTTACTGGGAGTCCCAACAACTGGAGTTAGTGGGATCAACTGCATGGTATCATAGCCTGATTTGATCGGGAGGTCTTGTGTTCGAATCCCGATGACCCCATTTGTGAAGCACATGTATTCTCGTGTTCAGACATGTGCAAACGAAAGCTCTTGTGAGTTGACCGACTTTCGTTTGAGGGGGGTGTGCTAGTGAATGGTATAAGATTCGTTATGGAACCTCTCCCAACAACTCGAGCTGTTGGGATCAACTGGTTCTTGACAGTTCAGTAATGGATCTTATACCACATATACCAACTCTTATTTACACTAGACTCCTCAAAAACTAGTTGGTCCTATTAACTCGAATTGTTGAAAGACGTTAACCCATCACTCAAAGTGTTTAACAGAACAGACTGAATCATCAAGATTCGAACCGAGTACCTTTAAGTCACAGAGGGCTTTAATATTATTATCAAGAACCAGTTAATCCCAATAACTCGATTTGTTGAGAGAAATTCAATCAGGTATCATACACATTCATGCCCTAATCATACTTTACTATACTGTAATAGGTGCTGGAGCACATGGCGAGTGGCGTCTCAGAGCTGGAAGAGATGGTGGCGAAGAAAGGAGGGGATTACTACAAAGCTACCTCCGACGCCGGCGCCGGATTTCCCCTTCACGAAAAGAGCTACAAAGCTGCAATGGAAGATGATGATGGTGGTGAAGTGACGAAGAAGAAGATGATGAATGTGAGCATTACTGCTAGTGGGAGGTTGCAGACGGTGATAACGGACGAATGGGAGGTGTTTGATGATGATAACGATCAAGATTCCGTCGGTAATTATGGCGATTTGTTGTCGATATGTGACGTTGGGTCGTCGCCGCCGACGAATCCATTTGAGATGCCGGACGATCAGCTGATGGATCTGCTATCTACTCTGCCCACGCCTACTCATGAACAATATCAGCTTTGTGTGTATAAACAAGATGAGCTTCCTGATTTGATTAGTTTCTAATTAAATTGGTTTGATTAATTATTATTAATTAGTTGCCAGGCCAGTGCTGCAACCGAAGAGATGTTCAGCTTCATCATTGGTTAATGGATGATGTACATTTTGGCTGGATCAGATCAGTTTTGGTTCTTCTTCAATCTCTGTCTCCCTTTTTTTTTGGCTTTGCTCCATCTTTAATTTGATGGGATTATAAAAGGATAATAAAAAAATTCTAAAAAAGATTATCTTAGATTATCAAGGGTTTTTGTTTGTCTGAATCTATTATATATGTGCAGTATTATAGTAGACTGAGTGAGAACGACAATTAAGAACTAGGGAGATTAATTAGTGGTCTCTTCTTGAGCTTAACCTCTTCCGTTTCTCAATGGTGAGCAAAGTTTTTTTTTTGTGGGAACAAGATTTATTATCGTTTCATGTGTTGATAGCAGGGTTGCCAGATTGGTTTGGTTAACCAAATCATTAACTGTTGGAATAAAGGTATCCGTTGTTATGGAATTAGGTTCCAAATTTTTTGACGATCTCCTCTCGTGTTCATAAAAAGCTAATATGCTAGGCCGTTGCTCAACGGATAAAAGTTATTCTAGGGATAACAGGCTGATCTTCCCCAAGTTCGAATCATTTTGATAATAATTAGTTTGAGTTGTTTTACCGAGAAGGTCTACGGTTCGAGCCCGTATGCACGAAAAATCAAAAACCAAATTTGGAAAATTGGCAAAAATCATAATCGTTTAGACTAGTCTTGTTGGTAATTGATCAAATGAAAATCGATAACTCTCTTAACAGTTTTGGGTTGATTTGAATAAACCAAAAAATCTAACTCATAGTTTGCAAAGTCCAAAACTGGAGCCAATAAAGACAACAAGAAGTATGAAAATAGAAAAGAAGTCCACTGCACATAAGTTGGTGACAATATGTGTTTTTGACGGATATTAACTTAATTAGGATGAATCGAATTTTTATTGATTCTTTGGTTTTAACGAAAACCAAACCCATTAAAATGCTAAACGATTTTAAAACTGAAACATCAAAACCATTAAACTTCTTATCAATTTTCACATTCACAGCCTGGCAGATCATAATCCAAATTGTACCTCATGTAAGATAATTATAGTCAGGGTTTCGATTACAATCTCACTTGGCAAATTAATGGCCCATACACTTTGCAACTGGGACCAGCAGGAGACTTGGTTTTCTAGACCTCCAATTTTTTTATTAAATCAACTTCAGATACCTGTACTATTTCAAACCAGTAATGAAATAATATAGGTTTTTTTATAAAAAAAGATATTAGGATTATAGTTAAGGTTTTCTATATCCACCCATTTAGTCAAAAAATTATTTGAGCAGTAGAGTATAACCCATTTAACTAAATGGTTTAATTATAGTATTGTTCAAAATGAGTGACCCACCTATTATTAGTAAATAATTTGCTAAAAAATTAGTAAATAATTCCCTAAAAAAATTATTCATTAACTAGGCATTGATGAGAATCAGTTCATTCTAATAATTTGTTATTAGGATGTTCAAATATATAAATTTATATAATTTTCTCATACGCTATCTCAAATCAAAATCAATCTATAGCCTTGTAGTTTTGCACAGATCCATTACGCCTTATGTTCAAATAAACTATTAATTTCTTGAAGATGTGAGTATCCGGCTCTAATACCTTTTGTTCTGGTTCATATAACATGATGATAATAACGAATTCATTTCGTTAACGAATCCCTTTTTTTCTAGTTTTCTCAATTACCTTCTTCAAGAAATTATTTACTTAAGGAAAATAGTTTTCACAGCTCTTCGGGAGAGTACATAAATTCTATTATGCAAGGGTTCGAAGTATATAATCTTCTCACAACCCTAAACGAAATAGGGGGGAAAAAGAACTTGCAGAATCATATACAAACATACAAAAGTGAAAAGCCCATATAACATGATGATAATAACGGATTCATTTCAATAAAATGATCTCAATAATATTTCGACATAGCACATCAAAAAAACCGATTAGTACTAATAACCCGCGGAATGGATAAAAGTTAGAGAAGAGAGCACGAAAACATGGGGGGTGGAAAGTATGAAATGGGTGACTTAAATGTGTTGGTGTGGGAGGAATCTTATTTATTTGCCTCATCTCATTCAACTTTCACTATTAGGGAAGGTCGATCCACAATTCCACATTGCTCTTTTTTCCTTTGGTTTGCTTTTCTTTTTCTATAGGGTTCACCTTTTCATGCCTCTCCCCATCTCTTTATCCCCTTATTGCCTGCTTTCCTTTCACACAATCTTTTCCACCTATTGGAGGAGCCGTCTCCTTCTTTCCCTCCCCTCTCTCAGGACTACTGGGAGTTCACTTCAGTCTCTGCAATGAGTAGTTTGGGGAGAAGGCAGGTGGAGGGCAGCAATGGTGGTTTAGAAGAAGAAGAAGAAGAAGAAGAAGAAGAGGTGTGGCCGGTGGAACATCCAATGGAGCCAATGGATGAAGACCGTCCTGTCATATGCCCAATTCCTACATCTTCTCTTCTTCCTCAAGTAAGCCATCTTCCCTTTTAAGTTGGAGTTGGTAAGTTAAAACAAGTTGGTGCTTTCAAGTAGTGTGAATCAGCCAACACTCATAATAATGGTATGTAGATGGGTCATTTTGAAACTAGACGTTGCAAACTTGTGGTCTTTATTGCCCGGTAAATTTCCTTTGAGGTCTCACCGCTAAGGTTTGAGCAATGGTGCAAACTTTTCGATGGAGATTGACGAAAGCGATCATTTTGTTACAAAATTTCGAAACTACATTGTTATACCGTGTTGGAAGAAACAAAACTGTGTGCACAACCACTTTATACACGTATGAAAAGATATCAAAGATATCAAGAGACTCTTTTAAATAATTACTCGGTAGATAAAATTACAATTCTCTCCTTAGGTCACTGTTTGACTTGTGTGTCGTATTGTTTTAACCGAGACCTATTATATGCAGGAAGGAAGAAGTCGTGATCAAAATAAGAAGGTGGAAAGTTGGAGAAAGAGAGCAGGGAATCCAGTGGCAATGGTAGCAATGCCGATTATGATTAATAATGATATGGATAGGTTCGAAGTGGCAGAGGCCAATCAGAGTATTGGAGTAGTTCGTAAACGTCATCATTCACATATCAATCAGAAGGTGTATCAAGTTGATTATCTTCGCAATCACCATTCAGCTGGTGAAGACGGATTGAGAAGAATGGCGACTTCACCTCTCCCATCAAACAACAATGTTGCTAATACTATCTTTCATATGCTTCAACGTGCTCCTTAATTAGTTGTTCGTTTTTCTTAATTTTACTCTTAGTTCCCCACTTTTTACTTCTAAGAGGTATCCCCCTGGCTCCAAGGTTTTGAATATAAGTGATTGCGCAAGAAGAATAAATTACAAAATTATTGTCAATGAATATAGCGTTTGAACTTTACCTGGATAATTTTTTTTTTCAAAACAAACTTACTTTACTCTCAAGATATTGAGTACTGATGGCCAAAGGTAACATAGCCTAGTGGTGAAAACACTGGTCCAATTGAGCTCTGGATGTGAGAGGTCCTGAGTTCGATTCCCAGTGGAGCCACTTGTGCGTTCCCGGCGGCACCCTTGGTATCGGGGGCGAAGCCTCCCCGATGTTGGTAGCAGAAAGCTCCGGTTAGTATGCAGGTACCCCCAGTGGTTTAGTAGGCCCCGCTGTCGCTCAAGCGGCACGTGGGGCTGAGGTAGGGGTTATCAAAAAAATATTGAGTACTGATGATGCAGTGATGTTAGAAGTTTGTGTGAACTCTTATGAGTAGAGAATCCATATACATTAGTAAAGTTTAGTGGCTATTTTGTACCTTTATAAAAATTAGCAAGCAGTTGAGGGACAGACTGAAAGTCCAGTGACTAATATCGCATTTTGTCATTTATATATTTTTCATTCCCCTGCAACCCCCGAGCCCTGGCCAGAGTCGCCAGACCAAGTGACCAACTCACCACCAAGCTTAGCCAAAGGAGATTACCAGAAAGAAACAAAGTGGATAATTGGAAAAGGTAAGGTTTAGGGAGGGTTTTAAGTCGGCTGCTGTCCACTCCAATCTCCATGAACAACTCATCACTTCAATTCTTCTCAATCTCTTCCCCCTCCCCATCTCCTCTCGTCTTCTATCCCTCTGAATTGAATTACACCTTCTCCATCTTATTTGATGTCCAATTCTAAACCCCCTTTTCTCTCTTTAAGAGAAATCGATCACTTCATCTTCTTCAATACAACGCCGTCAGTTCTCTCTCCATCCCCGCCGATATCGCCCACAGTTATGTGGAGAAACGGAGCCAAACATACCATTTGCAAAACCCAGAGAAGTGCATTGAGTTCTTCGGCTTCTTTCTCAAATGCCTGCAGCTTCCAAAGCCTCTCGCTGGGCCGGAATTTTTCTGTAAAATCCAAACTTTATCCGATTAATATCTTGAATCCCCACCTGGGTTTGTGTCCCAGAGGTGAAATTCCGCGCAAGGATAACGATAGTGGCCTGAGATGCGTCCCTTTGTTGCCGAGAGGGTTTTCCTGTGGTGGGTTTTATCCGAGGAGCTATGCGAGCGTAGCAGAGGCAGTTTCGTCGCATACGGATTTAGAAGAGGATGTTTCTTTCACGGAAGAAGTGCAAGAGTTGGTTCAGGAATTGAGGAAGGAACAGCGGAAGGAAACTGCGAGGAAGAGATGGGAAAGGATTGCGCCTGGAATGGGATGGAGGAAGTATGAGATGTTGAAGAGAAGGCAGGTTAAGATTGAGACTGAAGCGTGGGAAAGGGCAGCTAATGAGTACAGGGAGCTTCTCAAGGAGATGTGTGAGCACAAGTTGGCTCCCAATTTGCCTTACATGAAAAGTTTGTTCCTTGGTTGGTTCGAGCCCTTAAGGGATGCAATTCATAAAGAGCAGGAGTTAATTAGACAAGGGAAATGCAGGGCAGCCTATGCCCCATACTTCAATCACTTGCCCGCTGACATGACTTGTGTTATCACAATGCATAAACTTATGGGCCTTATGATGACAGTTGGGGAGCATGGATCAGCTAGGGTTGTTTCTGCTGCTATTACGATTGGAGATGCCATTGAACAGGAGGTGGGTGATTGTAGAAATTGGTTCTTCATTTGATATGCTGTTATATGGTTGGAACTTTCTTGGTTTATTTGATACAAGCCTCCTTTTTTATTACGAGGCAGATCAGGATACACAACTTCTTGGAGAAAACGAAGAAGAAGAAGGATGCCAAAGTTGAGAAACGTGAAGGGGATGAATCTGGTGTGGTGGAGAAGGAGCAAGAGAAGTTGAGAAGAAAAGTTACTGAATTGATTAGGAAACAAAAGTTGCCAGCTGTTAGACGAATTGTGAAGGATTATGATGAATCAAGACCTTGGAGCCAGGAAGCTAAGGCTAAAGTCTGTTATTTCTTATCCACAGTGCAATGTATTTCTGTTTCTTTCTTATTCATACATGATAGAGCGCTGTCTTATACCTCCCTCAACTACATTGCAGGTTGGGAGCCGCCTGATTGAATTACTCATACATACTGCATATATTCAACCTCCTGCGGATCAATTATGTGAAGGTCCTCCTGATATTCGACCTGCATTCATACATACTGCCCTAAGTATCACCAGGGTGGACAAGTATGTTCTCGTGATTGTTTATGTTGCCTTTAATGGGTGTATATTATATCCTTCCTTTTTTCTTCTTAACTGTGCTTTTACGCCTTGTTTCAATAGGAAGACAAGTAGAAGATATGGTGTCATTAAATGCGATCCAGTAGTTCTTAAAGGGCTTGAGAGAAGTGTGAGTCATGCATCTGTCTTTCATTTTCTTTTTCTTTGGTAATATGTGGTTGTTACATATTCTTAGCTGTTGTCTGAAACCACTCCTGGAGTAGATGATATTGTTTTCCCTGAGGGATAGTTCGTAAAATTTGTTTATGTTCACAGGCAAGGCACATGGTGATACCTTACATGCCAATGTTGGTGCCTCCTGTCAAATGGATGGGGTAAGTGATGTTCTGTGTCATCATGACCCTGCTGCTTTGACGATATGTTATCTGGTTCTGTTCGCAATTAAACGTTGTTCATGCAACTCATACCTAGAGTGATTTCTTTTTGAAGTTTGGACCTGATAAGCAGCAATATGTTTTAACAGATTTATCACTTGGGGCATAAGTTAAAGCACAAAAGGACACTAAGTAGTTAGCTGATATGTCATACATCTATCACTGATTTCAGTTGTGCAATGTACAAGAAACACAAATGGGCCTAGTTAGATTTCAATGAGAGGATTATAGTTAGATTTCAGTAGCCATGACAAATATCTTCTGGTAAAGGCATAAGCAACAGAAGAAGCTTTGTTCTCGGCACTTATGTACAACCTCTGTCAAGTCCTACACTTATAATTTTTGTCCTTTTGCTTTACGTTCTATAGTTGTAGGTGTGATTTACAAAAGAAAAACGTGTTTAGTTCTTTTGGTGTTTAGGTCAGCTAAAGTATGAACCTTCTACCTTGACCTTTGACATGTAAAGAAGGGAAGTAGGGTGGTTGAGGAAAGACAATTACAATGTATTCGACTTTCATTTATGTATTGTTCATTCTGTACCAACCCAGACAGTTTACAATAACTCTAGTGTTTACTGTGCCCAGTTTGTGGGAGAAGTTCAGGCCCTTTATATTTGTAGTCCATAATTGGTTGCTGAGGGAGTGGAAGGAACCCTTTAAGCTTCTTTGTTGAATTGTGTGTCCCTTTAGTTCTTTTATAGTTGAAGCAGCATATAAGTGTTACTTGTATCATATGATCCTCTTTAAGTTGTAGATTCTTTTTATGCAATGCATTTATCTCAGTTTGGTTCAAGGCACTCTGTATACTCTTGCCAGGTATGACAAGGGAGCTTATTTTTTCTTACCTTCCTACATCATGCGCACTCATGGTTCCAAACAGCAACGTGAAGCAATGAAAATTGCATCAAAGGCACAGTTAGAACAAGTTTTTGAGGTTTGTGAACTATCATGTATACTGGCATGCTGTTTTGATTTTATATGCTATATTAGTGATCTGCACAATCAGGTAATAATCATTTGTCTGGGTGAAATTCAGGCCTTGGATACACTTGGGAGTACTAAATGGAGGGTAAATAAAAGGGTACTTGATGTTGTAGATAGAATATGGAACAGTGGAGGTCGTCTTGCTCATTTGGTGGATCGAGACGATGTGAGTATGCTACATGTTAAGATTTTAGTCATAATCTGTTTCATCCCACTGCGCACTGAAGATTTCTTCTCCAATTTGTTTATCACAGGTTCCTTTACCAGAGAAGCCTGATACAGAAGATGAATCTTTATTAAAGAAATGGAAATGGAAATTGAGAAATGCGAAAAAAGAGAACCGGGAGCGCCATTCCCTCCGCTGTGACACAGAACTCAAACTTTCTGTAAGAGCAACCTGATTGCATGTTTTGAGTACCATTTAAGCTTAATGTGACTACTTCATTATGTCTGTGTTATTTGGGCTCAGGTAGCACGCAAAATGAAGGATGAAGAAGGTTTCTATTATCCACATAATGTTGATTTTCGAGGACGGGCATACCCCATGCATCCTTACTTGAACCATCTTGGTTCAGATATGTGTCGAGGCATTTTGGAATTTGCAGAAGGCCGTCCTCTTGGGAACGTGGGTTTGAGATGGCTGAAGATACACTTGGCAAACCTGTATGCTGGTGGTGTGGATAAGTTGTCATATGAAGGTCGAGTAAGTTTTACAGAGAATCATTTGGATGAAATATTTGATTCAGCGGACAAGCCACTAGAAGGAAACCGCTGGTGGTTACGTGCAGAAGATCCATTCCAGTGCTTGGCAGCTTGTATTAATCTGAGTGAAGCTTTGAGAAGCTCCTCTCCAGAGACCTATGTTTCATATCTTCCCATCCATCAGGTATTTCATCTGCATATTGGCAGTATTTATTTTAGCTTTTGCTAGAATTTAGAAAAATTTGAGTTGGTGGAATACAATTCATTATTTAGTAATAATATGAGAGTAGTGGATGAGATTGTAAATAATTTGTTGAATTGTAAAACCATGTGTGGATTTTGGAAAATGACTATTGTGGGTGAATAGCTTCCTTTTCAAAGAGTTCAAGTCCTACTGTAATCGTTTCAGTGAGGTGTCTTTCATATTCTAATTATTGTGAGATCTGATGTGAATATTTGTTTTAAGAAGTTATATTGAAGAACTTTATTCTTGTCATTGCAGCATGCAAATACTTCCAGTTGACACTTAGGATAACTGAAATAAGTGACCGAATAAGAGATCTCATCTTTGTATTGCTTTGTGGTAAAGATATGCAATATTACTATATCCAGTCCAAATAATCAACCGTAATTCTGTAATGTTTTTTTTTTTTAATTTCTTGTACTTCTATGCTTTCGTAAGTTTGTTTCTTCATTTCAATAATGTGAAGTTTATAACTTGTCTGTAGGATGGCTCGTGCAATGGTTTACAACATTATGCGGCCCTTGGAAGGGATAAGGTACTGGCTATCTCATTTTTTTTAGGAGATGCATAATCTGAAACCACATATACACAATGAACTAAATTTGCTATGGAACTTCCACTTTGTATGGCTCATTCTTCATTATCCATGACAACTTTCTTCAGCTTGGAGCAGCTGCTGTTAATCTGATGGCAGGAGAAAAGCCAGCTGATGTCTACTCTGGTATAGCTGCAAGGTAATATTTTTCTGATGTAATGCCAATAAATGGGCTGCCAAGTGACAGTGCATCTGAAATTTAAAACTGAGGGTTTTTTTGCAAGAGTTCGCTTAGATCCAATACTAAGATGAAAGTAAATTGTTCATTGCAGAGTTCTTGATATCATGCGGGAGGATGCACAGAAAGATCCCACGAGCTTTCCCGATGCGCTACAAGCAAGGGCATTACTTGACCAGGTTCTCTACACCACAAACACTTGAGAAATAGTTTTGCAGAACTGCCTTCGCTAAACTGAGTTGTTTTCTGCTCCATGTCGGAAAATTTGTTTGTCCTGTCTCCTCATCACTTTTGAATGGATTTCCTAATTGGTTACCTCTTCAAACGACACTAGTGGGCCCATGTCTTTTGCTTGATGAACTAAGTCAATATGAGCAAAATATTTTCATTTGTCTTTCAAGCTAATGTTTCTCCCTGGTTCATGGCAAACATTCTAGGTGGATCGGAAGTTAGTGAAGCAGACAGTGATGACATCTGTATATGGTGTTACTTACATTGGTGCCAGAGATCAAATCATGAGAAGGTTGAAAGAACGAGGCACTCAGCTAGATGATTCACAGACTTTTGGTGCCTCTTGCTATGCAGCTAAAGTAAGGAAGAATATGCATAACTTCGAATCATTTTTGAAGCATGAGCTAACTGCGCATCTCACTGGCACTCTTCAAATTTTGGTGACTAGGTGACATTAACCGCATTAGAGGAGATGTTTGAAGCTGCAAGAAGTATAATGAGCTGGCTGGGTGAATGCGCAAAGGTGTCTATTTCCATCTCTGTGAAACTATCATGGGGGTTCACTGTTTTCTATTTGCTCCTTTAATTTACTTTTGCATTTTAAATTTTCTTGGAACGTGCTTTTCCCCCAGATTATTGCATCAGAAAACCAACCAGTGCGGTGGACAACTCCCCTTGGACTTCCTGTTGTGCAGCCTTACAGGAAATTAGGGCGGCATCTAGTGAGTTACCTAAAACTTGAAAATTGTAGACTTCTATGTCTTGATAAGTCTTTTTTCTCCTTTTGGAGATATCCTGGGTGATTGAATCCTTCCATGATGGAATTGGGGTTACCATACCACTAAACCACAAGGGCTCCCCCATGAGATAATTTTCATTTTTCAATTTATCTCATTTCCAAATCCTTCCTATTTAGATACTGGGATGGGCGTGATGCCGTATGGGCCTTAACGTTACCTTTTCTCCGTATTGCAGATCAAAACATCCCTCCAGATCTTAACGCTACAACGTGAAACTGAGAAGGTAATATTACCAAGATATGGTAACAAAAATTATGGGAAGATTGTAAGCGGACTGTTTGGTTCTCTTGAATACAGAAATCCTCAAACCTTAGCTTTTTCACTTTGTTAATCAGGTCATGGTGAAGAGGCAAAGAACAGCTTTCCCACCAAATTTTGTGCACTCCCTGGATGGTTCGCATATGATGATGACTGCCATCGCCTGCAAAAGGGCAGGCATGAACTTTGCAGGTATATAGAATTCTGGTGATTTGAATTAGGCCACTCGGCATCCGTCATCTGTTTGTCATTATTGGTCATGCCTGATGTGGTTACAGGGGTCCACGATTCATTCTGGACGCACGCATGTGATGTGGATCAACTGAACACGATACTGAGAGAGAAATTCATCGAACTCTACGATGCCCCAATTCTAGAGAATGTAAGTTTTCCTACAGCCACTTGAACAGCTCTTTCTTTCTCATACCAGTAATCTTATTATCATCTGTGTGCAGTTGCTGGAGAGCTTTGAGGAGTCGTTTCCTACGTTAACTTTTCCTCCTTTGCCCGAAAGAGGAGATTTCGATCTAAGAGAGGTTCTGCGTTCGACCTATTTTTTCAACTAGCCTGAGGCGAAGCATACGATCATTGGTGTACATTGAGTGAATAGAATAACAGAAGACGACCTATCCATCCTCAAGCACTCTACCTAGGCTCTCTATTGGATGGTGGCAGATCGAGAAGCTGCACAATGGTTGTCTGTTGGAGCTGAGGCCACTCAGTAAAAGCTTGTGCTGAACGAGGGCACTGTTTGATTATCTGTTGTGGTGTTGTGAAGACGGTTGCAATGCAATCTCAGAAAAGCAGTGGTGGAAGGCAAATGTGGAGTGCATAGTATGCCAAGTCTGACCCTTTCCAGGATTCATCACGTTTTAATCTGGTTGGTTGAATATGCCCCAGAAATGTAAATAACTTCATGTGGAGATAAGATACTAAGGCCTTTTCCTGAATGTAAACAAAACGGTTGAGTCCCTAATTGTCTCACAGAAGTCACAAATAACATTGTAATTTGTAAAGAAAATTTCGAAGTAACAGTTAGTTAATTACTGCTACCAACCGTACAAACTGAAGTTGTATATCTTATTATCCAGGCCCCTTCCAGCATAATCTCATATATTCAGATGGCGGTACAAAGAACTAGTAACAAAATTTCTGTACAGGCTTGTGCTAAGCTCCTAGTTCTGGTACAAACTATGACAATGAAAGCATGCTTGGAGCGCTTGTTCCTCTTATGTGTTCTCTTTTCCATTGCCGACCATATTCGCAGAACTCGGATGATGTCACTTCCTCAGCTTGCCGAATGCAGCTGCGGCCTCTTGGTAAAATATGCGACCAGTATACTTTTAAACAGCACCAGTTCCTCGGTTCCTCTTTAGTATCCATATCTATCATTCAAAGATGTCCGTCCATCACCAGATTGTCCTACATAAGAAAACATGCATGAAGTTTCAGTAAGAGAGTGGATACCAGCTTTAAGAACATTTGCCTCCATATCAACACTAATGCCAACTAGCAGCAATGCGACAAGGGAAGAAATGACTTCACTAACCTTGAGGTGGCACCCATAGCTCCTTCGCAGAGTCTCCCTGAAGAAAAGATGGTTTCTGAGGGCCAATAGTTCTTTTTGACCTTTTGATATCATGGCTATCACCAGAAATCAGTTGGCTTTCTTGTTTTGCTTCCTCATCTTCCAAATGGTATCCCTTTTCGGGGTCGTTTGGATGAGTGTTTTATAAAACCTGGGTTTTTGCCCACAATCCCTCAATGGAAAAACCTAGGTTTTTAATATAAGGAATTTTAATAAATCACTTGTTTGGATGTAAACATAGGATTCTAATAAGAAACCCCAATTTACAGTTTTACCCTCATCTTCTACCTATCTCCTTCCTCTCATCGTTAAACCCAAATTTCCAAACCTACATTCTACTTCTCTTTCCCCAAATCATAGAACCCAATATGTTGAATAAAAAAATTCCGAAATCAGACTATTCTTCCCCAAAATCCAAATTTCTAATTTGGGGGAGAGACCCAGATTTGGGAAAGAATCGTGCTAGGGAAATGGAGCTGGGAAAGATAAGTAACAGAGGAGGCTAGGTGGTGGCGTTCTACGTTTCTGGGTTTCGCCTCCAATTTCAATATCAGAAGGAGAGGGCGAGGTTGTGGAAGACGCAACGGCCGTCGCGCTTGAAGGAAGCAGGGTCGGGGTTGTTTGCAAGCCATGACTGGATGAGGTCGAAGGAGAGTTGATTATCGGCGAGGCCCATTTGGATGATTCCGCCTTGGTTAGTTGGTTATGGTGGTTTCGTGGTATGGGTTTTCTCGTACTCTTTCCATCCTAGGAAGTAAGAGAGATAGACGAGGAGCAGAGGCTGACGGAGAGTAGAGGGCGACAGAGAAGGATATAGCTCGACCAGTAGCAAGGTCGGACACCATTCAAGATGGGCTGGGATGGAGGTGGAAGAAGAAAGGAGGAAGGAAGAAGAACGAAAGACATAGTTGAGGGGTAAGGTATGGAAATTATGAAATAAGAACGAGGGATTGTGAAATAGCTGATAGCCATCAGCTATTTCTAAAACCCACGAATGAGGGTTTTTAAAATTACTAATTACACAATCCTTCATCATTCCCAAACGCTGGATTGTTTTAAAATCCTGCATAACGAGAGATTGTTTTAAAATCCCTTACAAATCACTCTCTACAATCCTACATCCAAACGACCCCTTCGTGTTTCAGTAATAGAGCAACAGCATCTTCCGCCTTGAACTTGGGTCCAATTTGAGATGATGATGATGATGGCTGCTCATTAGGACCTTCCCCTGCCGTTTCCTTGCGCTTTCTTATGATAAGGCCAGGAGCAGCACCTTCAATATCTGAACTTGAAAACTTACTATCAGGAGCACTGTCGCCAACATTCTGCAAGATTTTTTGCCTATCTTTGTAATCTACAAACTGACTAGGTTCATCCACATTGATGACTTCTTCCTTGGTCTCTTTCACTTTCTGGTCATTCACAGCACCAAGCCATTGGGGTTTCACAACAGCATAGGGAGTTGCTGTCCCTGTCCCCACAGGCGCATGAACAGCAATCTTGTCAGCAGCTTCTTCTTTGGTGTTTGATTCTTTGAGTGGAGCAGCGTTGTCATCTTTGGCTTTAGCAGCTGGTCGAATGATTGCCTTCTCTGACTTGCTATGTTTGTTCACCTCCATAGTAGGGCTGGTTTCAGTCGAGGCAGGCGATATTTCTGTTTTAACGGGTGCTGCTTTCCCCTGTGTCTTATTCAAGTCCCTTTTCTTAGCAGCCTCACCCGAAGGGTCAGAAAGCTTCAGTAGGTACATGACTCTATCTAGTTCAGACTTAAGGCCTGCTAGCTCCTTCTCAAGTTTTTGAGTCTTGTCAAGCACTGGAAAACAACATGTCCAGAATCAACAGTCACAGTCAACACAAAATGACACCTGCAACAAATTGCAGACTAGATAATCATAGAACAAATAATCCAAAATGCAGTATCTCTTACCTAGCTGAGATGATAGTCCGGACATGTAAGCATCAAGTTCGTCTGCAGCTTCAGTTTGTCCACCACTTTCAGATGTGATTTTATTTTTTTCTTGAAGAATAGAGTCTCTTATCTCTTCCATGTCTTTCATGATGGTATCTCGCTTATCAAGCAAGCTATCAGCAGTCTCAACAGATTGAGTTTCCCCAGCCTTTTTTGTTAGAGGCTTCTTTGTCCGGTCATAGAAATCATCATCATCACTGTGCAAACACATTACAAGCATCAGCAGCCATCATTAAGCATCATGAAATAAAGGTTAACATTTTCAGCATCATTAAGCACCTGGAGTATAGTTCATCCTCTTCTGTTCCTTTTTTCCCACGGTAAATCCCTCCCGAACGAGCACCAAGGCTTTCACGGATACTTTCATTTAAAGTCTCCTCCAAGCTTTCCAGCTCCTCCATTAGCTGTTATGAATAATAAAAATAATGATAAGCTTCTTAAGAAGGGAAGGACGAACAAATGGCAGAACCAAATCATTAGAGGATGACTCTTTACCTGAGTAATTCTTAATTCATTGCGAGCAATCTGTGTTTGCTGACCTTGCGTCAACCCACCTTGACCAATATCTTTGGCACGAATAGCGTCTATTTCTTTCTTCATATGTGCAATCTGTTTACATATGGAAGAGGCAGACAGTGCTCACAAAATCAGAGGAACATAGTAGAAAGATATGAGAAACTCCAAAGAGCCCAAATATACCATTAAGTACGTAAGAAGAGTAGTAAGCCTAGGAGTGAAACCATACAGTACCTTTTCATTTCGTTTTATGACTTTATCATGGGTCTTAGCTTGCTTTTCTGTGAGCTGTCCTTTGTAGGTTTGCCAAGTTACTTCATCAGTATCATCCTGCACATAAGATGTAACATTAGTTAGTTACACAGGCGACGGCCGTGTTTATGGTGCAATAATTTTAAGTAGTAAATTCCAGGGGAAACACAGAACAGGAGCCATAACCGATTGCAGACCAATCGGCAGGAGATGCTTAGGAGCATGGGAAAACTTCAAGAACTCTTTTCTTAGAAGGTGCCATGTTGCATACTGAAATGACCACATATTATCCCAGAACAGACATAACAAGCTGAGGACCATTATCAAATTTCTCCTAACGCTACAGCATTTGCTGCAAAATAGCCAATTACTAAAATGAACCAGACATTGTGGACACACATTTGGGCAGGAATAAATAAGGGCCTACTGACCTCAGCTTCTTCAATAGCATCTTCATCCATGCCCCAGGAGATACCATCAGCAAGAGATGCTTCCATTCTCGCTCGGTGAACTGAAGCTTCTCGATCTAGCATATCTTGGTGGGCCCGAGCATTTCTAAGGACTTTGCGGTTAGCTTCCTACAGATATTAGAGCAGTTGGGTAAAGGCTCAATACTTGACGTTCGGCAATCAAATCTCCAATGTGAAGTACTAACTCATTACTCTTTTCTTCTGAAAGTACCAACTCATTACTAGTACAACAAGATGAAAATTATATCCAGCACAAAACTAAGTATACAAAATATATGATAACAAACATGATACATATCATACTCAGGATGATATAAGCATATCCATTATATAGTTATTTACAAAACACTTGGATACCTACACAACTGCTTCAGAATTGAATGGAGGTTTTAGAAGATCCTTTAACTAAATGCATCAAAAAATAGGTAGCTTTCTCCATACTATGGTTAACTAAAAAAATATAAATCTTGACACTTCTGGGACAAATCTCACCGGTGGCATCAGGTCCTGTGGCCCATGAAAAATGTACAATCGAGACGACCTGGAAGAAAGGAACATATAGAAAATCACAGGCCATAAGTATGCGGGGGAACATATAAAGACTAAGCAACATAAGCATATGTATGACTGATTCTGACAGCAACAGAGCCAGCATAAAAATATTGGTACGGATACAAAATGTTGACAAGAGAGAGACATCCAACCAATAAACATGACAATCAACAATAAATTTTTGAATCCTCGATCAACAGTTTGATTTATGATGTCCAACAGATAAAATTCAGTCCCACCTAATCTTCTCCAAAACTTAGCTCAAAGTTAGACTTTTGAATTTACATAATCAACTTCAAAACAACCTTTTTAGAGAGTAATTGTAACAAAATTAGGACAGAAACAGTGCACACGGAATAAAGTTGAGATACAAATTACTCACTGGCCAAAGCGAATGACATCACCTACGCGTAAAGCAACATGAACTCTTTTCTCCACCTGCTCAAACCAAAAGGAAGGTGACGTGAAAGCCAAAGAGAGAAGGGATTATATAAGATTCTTAAGCACCAACAGTTGCATGGAAAAGCACCTAAGCATCCAAAAGTGAGACGGAGGAGGAAGGAGGCAGAGTTTTTAAACATAACTACAAGGCCGTTTGTTTGCTCTAGAAAGTAAAACATTAACATCCTCTACATGTTAAGTGAACTGGTGAACTAATTTACCTTTCACTTCTCTTTTCTCAGTATGATGACATCAACCAACACAATACTTAGTTCCATTGGTTTCTTGGCACTAGGTCTTTGGAGTTAGTTAATTCAATACTTATATGAAGCCTTGTCATTAGGTCTTAAATATGCTATCCAATCAATAGCCCAGAAAAAAGGATCCAAACTGGACTCCCATGATAAAAGGTTGATTGGTAGCAATGTCAATTAATAACACACATAGAAATTAATTAAAGGTTATTACCTGACTCTTGTTAATAAAAGTACCGTGGGTGCTCCCTACATCATAGAGGTACGCATCTCCACTCCTTTTGAACTGCAAAACTGAATGCAAAAAAACAATCAATTAAAAGAAGACCAGCATCAGATCATCTAGCAAGTTTCTAGTTAAGCTGATCGTTAGCAAGTGAAATTTCAATAATTTAGACTTCGTAAGTGGTTGATTCAACCATTCATTTAGTGGATATAATCAGGAGTCCAGCAATAACAGTAAACACAAAAGAAGAGTTGTCCTTCAGAAATACTGATATAAAAAGCCCGAAGTTAAACAAATTTATGACTGTCTCTCCTGAGATACTTCTCGAAACCGATCTTCATTTGAAACTCACGATATACATGACTCAGATTTCTGACAATTGGACTCTACTATTTCTAACTTCACTACAGAAGTTGCCTAGAAAGAGAAAAAAACAGGGCCTAGGCACCGGCATACACTTTTCTTGGCATTTCTAATGGAGCAAATGAAAGCTTTCAAATTAACAACCACTACCAAAGTCCTCTCATGCAATGAAACCTAAATAACCAAAGAACATAGATTACTTACAGATATAGAAGAAGAATTGAGCTAGTACCTGCATGAAAGCGGGAGATAGTTGGATGCTCAAGAACAAAGTCACAGAGATCAACACGTCCAAACATGTAAGCTCCCTTCTCACAGCTGCATTCGTTTAGGGCAACACCATTAAGGGCAAGAAGAGTACCATATACAGATTATGATATACGATACACTCTAGTCTATAGCGAGTGTTAGCTGAGCACTACATTGTCATTGTGGGACCGAAGAGAAACACATGAAAAGAAAAAAAAACTCAACTGAGAAACTTACACATCGAATTGGTCAACGATGGTGCCATCTTTAAGAACCTCCAACTGGAACTTATGGCAAGGCGGACCACTCCACTCGGGAATGGTATAGGGCACGGCAAAAGGTTGCTTCTGGGCTTGTTCAGAAACCTTTGTTGCATCAGAACTGACCCTGTCTTCGGATTGAGGTACCTCTTCGGCAGGATTAGGGTTCTTGCGGGGGGCTGGCGGACCCATTGTGCTTCGCGATTCAGCTGGAGAATTTGAGTCTTGCCCATCGACGGTTGGAGGTTGCGATTCGTTCCCTGAAGTCGATGCGGTTGCAGGATCACCGTTCTGAGGAGGTGGAGGTCCCATGGCGGCGGTCATTGTGGCCGTCCGGCTATGGAACTAGGCGGAGAGCTAACCGGTTCGCAACAAGTGCTCTACGAAAACGACTGACTCGAGGGTCAGAATTTTTTTTTGTTAATTAACTGTTCATTTTTAGAGGGAAACTATTGTCTATTTCGGTTTCTTGGTTTTGGTATTTTTCCCTTTTGCCCCCAAAATTTGAGCTACATTTGGAGAACGGGAAAAGAAAAACTTACTGACAAACAGCCCCAAGGACGGGCTCCTCTTTCTAGGGACCAATCTGCGCTGGTCAAATCTCTTTCTGTCTGTATTCCTCGTCCGCCAACGTGGCTGAATAGAACATCTTTTGCTGTGATTGATTTCGCCGATTGCTGGTTTCTCTCTCCCCTATGCTTCTGATTCTGCCTTCTAGGTATCAAAAGAACCAACGGTAATGGCGGTTTAGGTGCTTCTGTGGTTAGGGTTTTGGTAAATTTCCCGAGAAGAAATGAAAGGAGGCAGTGCTGCGAAGCTGATCGTTGATGCGCTTCTGCAGCGGTTTCTCCCACTTGCTCGGCGCCGTATCGAAACGGCTCAAGCTCAGGTCAGTGCACTTCTGTTTCTACATTTGTTTTCGACTTGCCGAACCAAATTCGTCTTCAAATTTGCTCATCAGAAAACCACCCGGGCGGTTGCTGGTACTGGAACTGGATTACCCTCAATGACAATGATATGTTCTTAGTTTCCTTCCTCTCAGGCTCTCACTAGTAGTGCCTTATGTCTATTACCCTTGCCGCAATGCCCCCCGTCCCGTTTGCTCTGCAGATTATCTGTTTGCGAGCTTCAAAATTATAGGGGAACATGCCAATTTTCAGTTCCATGTATACTCATTACAATGCAAGTTGGTAAATTGATTTCTTTTGGAAATTTGTAGGATGGGCAATACCTTCGACCATCAGACCCTGCTTATGAGCAGGTATTGGATTCCCTAGCTATGATTGCCCGGCATACTCCAGTTCCTCTCCTAGAGGCTCTTCTTAGATGGAGGGAGAGGTGTGTTCTCCTGGAAACTGAAATCCTTCTATTTGTGTATTATCTTTCGGCTTCTGTAATTCACTTTCATTCTCTCTCTACTTGAATTTTGATAAGCCAAGTAAACCTTAGTGGAGAAGAGGAATGATCATGTTGCAGAATTGGTAAAGAAAATTTGAAAAAGAGAAATTATATAACAATGCATGTGAATGTCGCCACAACTGATTCAATTGTCGTTTTTAAGCAATTCTTTAATTGACATCCTCGAATCTTAATTGCAGCGAATCTCCTAAAGGTGCAAATGATGCATCTACATTCCAAAAAAAGGTTTGTCAAGACCCAAATACTTGCATCATCATAGGAAGTGGTGGTCTTTGTGATAAAAATTTGTTATGTGAACTATTGGTCATAGTATATGTTTTGTTAGTGCAACCTTCTATGTTGTCCCACTCCTACTTCACTCTTGTTAAGGCATTTGGATGGACATATTTTCTGTCCGGAAACTTTCAAAAGACGGCTTGTAGCAACATATCGGTCATTACGACTCACATGATCTCAGTAATCAGTTTACTAAAATATTTTAGTTGGTTTTTGCTGTTAGTTATGGTACAATGGATATCGTTGGTTCTAGATTTAGCGCCTGGGTACATTAGGAGAGTTTCATGGAGGAATAGGATCTTGAGTTTTCTTATATCAAGTACCACAGCTTATGATGAACTTTGCCAAGTTTAATTTGGCTTAGCTTGAGAAGTTGTGGCTTTGCATTGGATATGCATGCAGAACATAATAAAAACTAATGTCTGTGATGTTCATTAAGCCATGCTATGTTTCGTTTGCAGTAGAATCTTGTGTTTAGAAGTCGGTATAACCATATTAGACGTCAGAATGTTATATCTTTGTCTCATTAAGTTTGTTGGTATTTCCCTTAGAGATAGCAGATTCGCTATTCACAGGAAGCATGATAGTGTGCTGTGAGGCAGATGACTAGAAATGCATCTCTTGATTTAGGAATATACTCTATGTTTGATTCACTTGATAGAGCAGAATGAAGTCAAAGGTAGTATGGGATGAGGAACTCAAGGTGGTGTATCGGTGGTATTGGTATTGGTTGTGGTCATGCTTGTCTAAGATATGTAATGTTATGTTGATTCTATGGCCGGATGCAATGGTTTTTGTTGTTCTCTTTCTGTAAATGATTGAATATGTCAATCTAGGTTGTCCTGGATTCAGTCAATAATCATAGCTATACTGTCTTATGGCAAGCATTGCCTTGGTGATACATTTGTTATCTGTCTATTTTTTTCTCTTAAACAATAATTGATTTCGAATTTAATACCCTTTTTATGCAAGCCTAGCTAGCTGTGGAGTGTATTTTCTGCTCAGCGTGTATACGATTTGTGGAGTGCTGCCCACAGGAGGGACTTACAGGTTTGTTCGAGAATGTGAATTAGTTTCTAGTTCTTCTAATATTTGGTTCTTGTGTGAAATTCCATTGCTAATTATTGTTGCAGAGAAGCTGTGGTCAGGGCTTGAGAATTTTGTGTTCGATTGGTTAATTAATGCTGACAGGTACGACTTTGGAATAGTCATAATTTGTGATCATTAATAATGTCTACAAAACCTGAATACTTCCAACAAATCCATCCCTGCATATACCTCTATGTTGTTTACTTTTTTTATTATCTGTTAGAGTTCTCTGTGAGCCTGTGTATTCCGCTTGTTACTTGTTATAGTTCGCATGAAACTATCTTCTATGAATAATAGTTCGCATAATTGATATATTTTTTTTGCAGAGTTGTTAGTCAGGTTGAATATCCCTCATTGGTTGATTTGCGTGGCCTTCTCTTGGATCTGGTTGCTCAACTCCTTGGTGCCTTATCTCGGATCAGGTAACTAAATCGTTGCATTATGACCTTGAAGGATGTTATTTCGCATGTCATTGTAAATCGTGGACAAAGCACTTGCTGAGATTTTTGCGAAAATCTGTTGTAGCATTAGTTGGTAGCATTAGTTTTTATGTAAATGTATTTTTTCCCTTGCCACAGGTTTAGCTCAGTAACTGAGCGCTTTTTCATGGAGCTAAATACACGTCGGATTGACACTAGTATGGCCCGAAGCGAAACACTCAGTATTGTCAACGGAATGCGATACTTGAAGCTTGGGGTATGTATGTCTTTACCTCTTATGTGGCTCTTGGCGAACTTCTGGTGCTGTTGTTCTTTCTCAATTTTAAGACGACAAAAACTGTTTAAAGCCTAAGGTCTGGCCAAACAGATAGCGAGGAAAGTGTGTTTGACAATTTACACACGGGCATGGGCAGGTTAAGACTGAGGGGGGCCTAAATGCATCAGCTTCTTTTGTGGCCAAAGCAAATCCTTTGAACCGTGCTCCACACAAGCGCAAAAGTGAGCTCTACCATGCACTCTGTAATATGCTCTCGAACATCCTAGCTCCACTGGAAGATGGTGGAAGAAACCAATGGCCACCATCAGGGGTACACAATGCACTTGCTCTATGGTATGAGGCTGTTGGTCGAATAAGGATGCAACTTATACATTGGATGGACAAGCAAAGCAAGCATATAGCTGTAAGTGCATCTTAGATAACCTGCGGCATGAATTTTTTTATCCTCCCCATGGTTTTGAAGAAGTGAGCAATTCTGTGCCTTAGTCCCAAGGGAGAAGCTGTGTTTGTTATCATTTGGATAAACTGACCAATTGAGTTCACTGGGGAATAAACAATTTGTCCGAGCTGATTCATAAAATTTGGTAATTGTTTAGCCTAGAACTCTTGAAAAATCTTGAAAAATGATATCTGGTCATGCTGATGCACTAGAACTCTTGGCAAACCATTTATTTTTGTAATTAACTGGGGGGGAAAATGATTGTGCAGAAATTGTGTTTACAAACAGATGTTGAAATTTTTTCACTTGAAAATAAATGAATTGTTAGTCGTAGAATATTATTCTCGTCAGACTTAAACCTAATCGTTATTAAAGGAATTCCTTGTCGGCTTTCTGCTTCTTTAGGTTCGAACCCTTGTTATTTTAGTTCTGACTAGTTTTGGTTTTTTTTTTTGCTGGGAGACATCTTTTCGTACTTAAGGAAATGGAAACAGAGGTTAGTTAATGTAATTCAAATTAAACTTGTGTTTGGTGTCCGTAGAACTTGGATGGAAGGAGAAGGTGAAAATCCTATCAAACAGAGATCTTCTAATTTCTTAAGCTAGCTGACGTTGATTTCGAACAGTCATTGCTATATTGACAAAAGTGGGTGTGGCACGTGTTGCCCAACTTCTGCATTATCAAATATGTTGCTTCGAGTCTGAAGTCTTACTGTACTTTTGTTCCCATGCACATTCACTGATTGTTTTGACAGTTTTACATCACTTCTAATATCAAACCTTGACATGATATGTTGGCCTTCAGCATTATGTAGCCCCATTTTTGTAGCCTCACTCGCTATTAGCAGCTCTGATATTTGCGTTTTTGTTTTTTCCATTTTCCTTTTCCTTTAGGTTGGCTACCCGCTTGTTACCCTTCTTCTCTGTCTCGGTGATCCTCAAATATTTCACAGCAACCTAAGCCCACACATGGAGCAACTTTACAAGCTTTTAAAGGTAGGTTTGTTCTGGAACTTCACTCTAAGTGGCAGATGGGACAACTCTTGGTGGTCATTTCAGACACATCTAGCTCCACTATCATTTTGGCTGGACACCAAGCAGCACATTCACTGCCTTATGCGTTGCTCAATTGTGCAGGACAAGAATCATCGTTTCATGGCTCTGGACTGCCTTCATCGAGTTCTGAGGTTTTACTTGAGTGTTCATGCAGCTAGTCAGCCCCCGAACCGTATATGGGACTACCTTGACAGCGTAACTTCACAGCTGTTAGCTGCTGTAAGGAAAGGAACTCTTACACAAGATGTACAACATGATAAACTTGTTGAGTTCTGTGTAACGATTGCGGAGCATAACCTTGATTTTGCCATGAACCATATGATATTAGAGTTGCTAAAACAGGATAGTAGTCCAAGCGAGGCAAAAGTTATTGGTCTTCGTGCTTTGCTTGATATTGTCATGTCACCTTCAAGTCCATATGTTGGCTTGGAAATTTTTAAAGGTAATGGATTACTCTTCAGTATGTTCTCTTAACTCCAGTTCACTTTCAGTTGACATTTGTTGCTTTAGCAGGACAGGATATTGGCCACTACATACCCAAAGTGAGGGCAGCGATTGAGTCAATTTTGAGATCTTGTCATAGAGTTTACAGTCAGGCACTTTTGACTTCTTCAAAAACCACCATAGGTAAGATATTTTTCCAAGTTTATGAAGGATTAAGGGCAAGAATCACGCTCTTATGAATTCTCTCCCTGCCTAGACGTGGATAGGAAGAGTATAAGTAGCATGTTAATTATAAGTCAGGTCAAGTGCTTCGACTAGTCTATTTCTTGCGGTCATATGCGTTAGAAATTCCACTGTCATATGTTATTCTATCCATGCTTACTTGAATCTTGTGCTTAATCAGATGCTGTAACGAAGGAGAAGTCCCAAGGGTACCTCTTTCGTTCTGTATTGAAGTGTATACCCTATTTGATAGAAGAAGTTGGTCGAAGTGATAAGATCTCTGAAATCATTCCCCAACATGGAATAAGTATTGATCCTGGTGTCCGAGAAGAGGCTGTACTGGTATTGAACCGGATTGTTAAGTACCTTCCTCATCGCCGATTTGCTGTAATGAGAGGAATGGCGAATTTTATCCTTCGGCTTCCAGATGAATTCCCTCTTCTCATTCAGACGTCATTGGGACGTTTGTTGGATCTCATGCGTTTTTGGAGAGCTTGTTTGATTGAGGATAGATTAGATATATCAGCTGCTGATGATACGAAGCGAGTGCCGCAGAGAAATGCAGGATTTAAAAAATCTTCTTTCCATCCGACTGAAGTGATTGACTTTCATGCATCAGACATAGATGCTGTTGGATTGATCTTTCTTAGTTCTGTAGATAGCCAGATTAGACATACAGCACTGGAGCTACTGCGTTGTGTTCGGGCCTTGTGGAATGATATAGCAGACCTAACAGTGTACACGCAGCTGGATCACAACTTGAGAACCGAACCAATATTTGTTATTGATGTCCTAGAAGAACATGGGGTGAGAGATGTATTACTTTTTTTAATTATTATTATTATTATTATTATTATTATAAATGGTGAGAGATGTATCATTGTCTATGTTCTGGAGTCCTTTTTTAATTATTATGTATGGGGCCTTTCTTGATGAATGCTTGGACTTATACACATTATAACTGCAGGACGACATAGTTCAGAGCTGTTATTGGGATTCTGGGCGTCCATTTGATCTGAGACGAGAGTCTGATGCAATTCCTCCTGACGTGACTCTACACTCTATTATTTTTGAGAGCCCGGACAAAAATAGGTGGGCCAGGTGTCTAAGTGAACTAGTTAAATATGCTGCTGAGCTTTGCCCAAGCTCTGTTCAAGAAGCAAAGTAAGTATATTTTGTTGCTGTATTTATAGCTGTTTTACCCACTATTGCATGTTAACTTTCTATTACATGCCTGCACTATATCTTAGTGTGGAGCAGGACATTCCAAAAAACTGTCATAAGTTTTAGTTTATATGTGTTTCCTTTAATAGTATCGTCTAAAAATCTTTGTAGCTTTTTACTATTGTATTTAGGATCCAGCCTAGTTGGAGAGTTTCCTACTTTATTTGATTATGTGCTTCCATAACAGTTATTAGAGTGATAGCGACTCAAGTTATTTGCTAATACCAAGTAAAGTTGATGAAAGTCTTAAGTTCTGTTTAAAATCAATGTGCTTCTACTGACAGTAACTCTCTGCCCTGTGTAGCATTTCAAATTTGATGAATTTTTGTATTTCTGGTTCTCACTTTTAGTTTGTGACTTCTGTTTCTTTTAAGCTACTTAGGTGAAAATTGTGTTAATTTTGTTACATTACTAATTTGGTTGGTGGTTTGACTGAACTATTTTATTTACGAATGAGAAAAGGAAGTGGTGGGACTGATGTTGCTTTATTGGCAGGGCGGAGGTAGTTCAACGCCTTGCCCATATTACTCCGACTGATTTAGGTGGCAAGGCTCAGTCGCTAGATGGAGACAACAAGCTTGACCAGTGGCTCATGTATGCAATGTTTGCATGCTCTTGTCCCCCAGATAGTAAAGAATCTGGTGGCTTTCAAGCGGTGAAAGATCTATACCATCTTATTTGCCCGTCATTAAGATCTGGTTCTGAAGCGAATATAGTAAGTGGAGTTTTTAAAAGCTATCACTGTAGCTTCTCTATGTTAGTTCTGTTTTTTTTATAGAAGCCTTTTGGTTAGTTTATTTTGTTGAGGTATCAGAAAGATGTTCACAGGGTAGAGTAATTTATAAGAAGGAAAACTAAGCCGGAACTTCTTGTGAACAGAAATTGTAGCATATAAACAAGAACAATCCGTGCCATTTTAGTGCACACTGGATTGGATTTGGAGTTGTAGGCAAGAACTGATGATCCATGGTTGGAATAAGAGCTTGAAGCTCTGTATCAATGATTAATTAGAGTCTCAAAAGTTGCTTGCAAATTGTGAAGCAATTTCGCAGCTAAGCATTCACATGTAATCATCATCTGCGGTTTTATCGCAATAATTTAGCCAAAACATACCAACTGCAAAAGGAGACTGAGTATGAGACAATAAAACAGCTAAGAAAGGATTCAAACAACCTATAACATGGAAAGGAAAGGAAAGGAAAGGAAAGGAAAGGAAAGAGGAGGCCTGTTGGAAAGATTAAGGGGGGGCAATGATTTACTTGAGGTTCTTAGTGTCGTCATAAGTTGAGGATTTTGAGTAGTTTAGTGGGTCATACTGTCAAGCTAGGGCTTACACATAGAATTATAGTTCGGATGAAAAATCAAGTGAGGTTTTCCTATGTAATAGATGTAGAACTTACACAGATAAATCACATATAACTGATTATCTTTAGAGCAAGAACCGGAAGTTGAAACTTTGCCTAACACTGGTATTCCTGAACAGAACAGGAAAGACATAACACAGAAGCATATTCCTACCTGTATTAGAAAAACTAATATTCTAGGAATTGGCTCTTCTACCAAAATCATAATTATAGGTGTCTAATTTAACGAAGTAAGCAATTTATCTGACATATTGGATCCTTCTCTTGTTCCCCATGATAAGAAATCTGATGTATTTCCTTTTGGACAGCTATCTTGTGTGCATCTAGATTGTCTTATAATTGTTGTTTGTGCTATCTTGTATGTTACTAGACATGAATGAATTCTGTATCACTCAGGTCGTGAAACATGCTTTTATTTTCAATGTAACGACAGTTGTGTCTTTGTTTGGCATCAACAGCATGCAGCTACAATGGCTCTTGGGCGCTCACATTTGGAAGCATGTGAAATCATGTTCAGTGAGCTCTCATCTTTTGTTGACGAGGTTTCTCTGGAGACCGAGGCAAAACCAAAGTGGAAGGTAAGGATCCTTTTTTTTTATGACTATAACTGTATCAGCTTGCAATATGAGAGGATGGTTATTTTCTTTTAGCAAGAATCTCGACTGCAATTCTCATGTCTGTACCATGAAATTTATATTTGAGGTGATACCTTTAGAATGCAGCTAGTGCTAGGATTCCATTCAAAAGTGTGGCTTTGCATTTAAAGAAACAATTGTGTGCCAGTCAACTGATTTTCTATGTTTAAGCCATATACCAGAACATTTCATACTTAAATCACAACATTAGTTTCTAAAGAAAAGAAAAGTGACCTAACTTAATTGGTTGCTACATTGTGAGAAGGGTATTTCCAGTTCCTTTATTTTTTTCTTGAATTTAACATACAAATACGGAATGAAAACAACTTGTACACCTGTCATTAACCGTGTTACTTGATGGTTTCATACGTGATAAGAGGTATAGCGATTGGGTATTTTGGATTCACCTTCAGTTTGTTTCACATTTCCACTTTCGTTTCTTAGGTTGAATTCAAGTTTTGTTTCATAATCGTCGAGACTTGACTCCAAATCCCTACCCATGCTTGTGCAGAGTCAAAAATCACGCAGGGAAGAACTCCGTCTACACATTGCAAATATTTACCGCACTGTTGCTGAAAACATCTGGCCTGGAATGCTTAGTCGCAAACCTGTTTTCCGTCTTCATTACCTGAGGTTCATCGATGACACAACCAGACAGATCCTAACAGCCCCCACTGAGAACTTTCAGGAAATGCAGCCTCTTCGGTATACTCTTGCATCTGTTATAAGATTCCTTGCCCCTGAATTTGTTGACTCAAAATCAGAGAAATTCGACCTCAGAACCAGAAAGCGGCTGTTTGATCTTCTCCTGTCCTGGAGTGACGACACTGGTAGTTCGTGGGTGCAAGATGGCGCTGGTGATTACCGACGTGAAGTTGAACGGTACAAGTCTTCCCAACATTACAGGTCAAAAGACTCGGTTGACAAAATTTCATTCGATAAAGATTTGAGTGAGCAGATCGAGGCAATCCAGTGGGCCTCCATGAATGCTATGGCTTCACTCTTATATGGACCTTGTTTTGATGACAATGCACGGAAAATGAGTGGTCGGGTTATATCTTGGATCAACAGTTTGTTTAATGATCCTGCACCACGTGCTCCATTTGGTTACTCTCCAACTCCGTCTCACTCCAAATACACAGGGGAAAGTACACGTGGAGTTGCTGGTCGTGATAGACACAGAGGCAGCCATCATCGCGTTGTGCTGGCAAAATTAGCTTTGAAGAATCTTCTTCTTACGAATTTGGATCTCTTCCCGGCTTGCATTGACCAGGTGATATTACCTCCCCTTTCCCATTTCACTGGTATTTTTCCGCTGCAAGAAAAATACTAGTCCTGACATGAACTTCGTAGTTGTGATATGCTGCCTTGAGAAAAGTTAAACCTAATGTGAAACAAACTTGATGAGTATTGGTCACTTATGCTCCTACCGACTCTATCCTGTTGAAGTTATTTTTCCAATTTCTTTCTTTTATAAGAAAGAAAAGTAAAAAAGATGTTATTTTTCCAATTTCAATTTCAGAAAGTAAACCGTTAAACTGAGACAAGCACACCGTTAGAAATGTCCATTTTTAGCTTATTTCTAATGAGTAATTTTTTCTACGAGTTCTTTCTTCCTGTTCTAATTCGCAAGCAATGTTTTTCAGTGCTATTACTCTGATGCTGCTATTGCCGATGGCTACTTCAGTGTTCTAGCTGAGGTCTATATGCGCCAAGAGATACCAAAATGCGAAATACAGAGGCTTCTGAGCCTGATCCTCTACAAAGTGGTGGACCCAAATAGGCAGATTCGTGACGACGCCCTTCAGATGCTGGAGACACTTTCTATTCGCGAGTGGGCTGAGGATGGGATGGAAGGTTGTGGGGGGTATCGAGCCGCTGTTGTGGGCAATCTCCCTGACTCTTACCAACAATTCCAGTATAAGCTTTCATGCAAACTAGCCAAAGACCATCCAGAACTAAGCCAGCTTCTTTGTGAGGAGATAATGCAGAGGCAACTTGATGCTGTCGACATTATTGCACAGCATCAGGTGTTAACCTGCATGGCCCCATGGATCGAAAACCTCAATTTCTGGAAACTCAAGGACTCAGGGTGGAGCGAGAGATTACTAAAGAGCCTTTATTACGTCACGTGGCGTCATGGAGATCAGTTTCCAGATGAAATCGAGAAACTGTGGAGCACAATTGCTAGCAAAGCCAGGAACATCAGTCCAGTTTTGGATTTCTTGATCACAAAAGGGATTGAAGATTGTGACTCCAATGCATCTGCAGAAATAAGTGGTGCGTTCGCCACATATTTCTCAGTCGCAAAGAGGGTGAGCTTATATTTAGCCCGGATATGCCCACAGCGTACGATCGATCACTTGGTTTACCAACTTGCTCAGCGAATGTCAGAAGACAGCCTCGAACAAGTCAGTCCGGGTGTGACAACTAAGGGTGATCCAAGTGGAAGCTTCGTCTTGGAATTCTCTCAAGGCCCTGCAGCTGTCCAAATTGGTGCTGTTGTCGATACCCAGCCGCACATGTCACCTTTGCTCGTCCGGGGTTCCCTCGATGGGCCCCTCAGAAACAGCAGTGGAAGTCTGAGCTGGCGGACATCTGGTGTAACCGGGCGTAGCGTCTCAGGTCCCCTCAGTCCAATGCCTCCAGAACTAAATGTCGTCCCAGTGACAGCTGGCCGATCAGGACAGCTTCTTCCAGCACTAGTGAACATGTCAGGTCCATTGATGGGAGTTAGAAGCTCTACAGGAAGTTTGCGTAGTCGGCATGTATCTCGAGACAGTGGAGATTACCTCATTGACACTCCAAACTCCGGTGAAGACGGCTTGCATCCTTTTGCCATCGGCATGCATGGCGTCAATGCCAAAGAGCTTCAGTCAGCACTACAAGGCCATCAACAGCATTCCCTTACTCATGCAGATATAGCACTGATTCTCCTCGCTGAAATTGCTTACGAGAACGACGAAGATTTCCGCGAGCACTTGCCTCTGCTGTTCCATGTCACGTTTGTCTCCATGGACAGTTCGGAAGACATCGTGCTGGAACACTGCCAGCACTTGCTTGTCAATTTGCTCTACTCGCTCGCCGGCAGACATCTGGAATTGTATGAAGTGGAAAATAGCGATGGAGAGAACAAACAGCAGGTGGTCAGTCTAATCAAGTATGTACAATCGAAGCGAGGAAGCATGATGTGGGAGAATGAGGACCCCACAGTTGTTCGACCATCTCTCCCGAGTGCAGCACTTCTATCGGCACTAGTACAGAGCATGGTCGATGCTATCTTCTTCCAAGGAGATCTCCGTGAGACTTGGGGTGCTGAAGCTCTCAAGTGGGCCATGGAGTGCACATCGAGACACTTGGCTTGCCGGTCCCACCAGATCTATCGTGCCCTCCGACCCAGCGTAACGAGTGACACGTGTGTCTCCCTCCTCAGATGTCTTCACAGATGTCTTGCTAACCCTGTTCCCCCGGTCTTAGGATTCATAATGGAAATCTTGCTTACTCTTCAAGTAATGGTGGAGAATATGGAACCAGAGAAGGTCATACTCTACCCTCAACTGTTCTGGGGCTGTGTTGCAATGATGCACACGGACTTCGTTCATGTCTACTGCCAGGTCCTTGAGCTCTTCTCTCGAGTCATCGACAGGTTATCTTTCCGTGACCGGACTAACGAGAATGTCCTCCTTTCCAGCATGCCTCGTGACGAGCTGGACACCAGCGGAGGTGATATAAATGGTGATTTCCAACGAATGGAATCATCATCATCAATTGGGACCCTCCCAACATTCGAAGGTGTGCAGCCTCTTGTCCTCAAAGGTCTGATGTCAACGGTTAGCCATGATACCTCCATCGAGGTCCTGTCGAGGATTACAGTTCACTCCTGTGATTCCATATTTGGGGATGGAGAGACTCGGCTTCTCATGCACATCACTGGCTTGCTCCCATGGCTCTGCTTGCAGCTCAACAAAGACACAACAAAAGCGTGCTCGGTAGCAAACAACATTGCTGTGTGGTGTCGAGCCAAGTCACAGGACGAGCTGGGGACGGTGTTCGTGGCCTACGCCCGAGGAGAGATTCGGAGCATTGAGAATCTCCTCGGCTGCGTGTCGCCATTGTTATGCGCAGAGTGGTTTCCGAAGCACTCAGCGTTGGCGTTCGGGCACTTGCTTCGGCTGCTGGAGAGAGGGCCAGTGGAGTTCCAGAGGGTCATACTGCTCATGCTCAAGGCTTTGCTGCAGCACACTCCAATGGATGCTTCGCAGAGCCCGCATATGTACGCGATCGTGTCCCAGCTTGTTGAGAGCACCCTTTGCTGGGAGGCACTTAGCGTGTTGGAGGCTCTTCTACAGAGCTGCAGTAACTTACCTGGCGGTGCTGGGTCCCATCTGCACGAAGCTGGTGCCGGAGAGAATGGTGGTGATTTTGGTTTGGCAGGGGTTCAGACTTCGTTCAAGGCTCGGAGTGGGCCACTGCAGTACGGTATGGGTTCGGGATTGTTTGCAGCGGCAGGAGTTTCGCCATGGGGTAGTCAAGGCGGAGGTGGAGGTGTTGAGACGGGGATTCCAGCGAGGGAGGTCGCTCTACAGAACACGCGGCTGATACTTGGGAGGGTGCTGGATAATTGTGCGCTAGGGAGGAGACGGGACTACAAACGGCTGGTTCCATTTGTAAACAACATCGGCTCATGAAGGAAAAAATGAGCAGCAGGCTACTGTGCCAAGAGTATATGGTGTCTACTTTTAACCTTTATTCATTACTGTTGCGTGTAAATGTAATTATATTAGTTGGGGAAAGAAGGCGAGGCCGTGGATTTGTTCTTGTACATAGGCCTTCTGGGTGGAAAGCTGGGGGGATGGAGATGCAATGCTGTGGCAAACGTCAGTGTACATTGTCATTGTCGACAGCAACTGAAAATATTATTTGTACACGGTACTCGTTCTAAGTTTGTTTTGGTCTCTACTACTGTAAAGGTATTGTGTCTTAGTCTCTTAGAGGCTAGAACTCATCTTCATCTTCATCCTCTTCCTATTCGATTTTGTTTTGCCCGTCAAACTGCAAGTAGATTTCCCCGTCTTTCGATTTCATTGAAGTTGCTAAAACTCATCACCGAGTTGCACTGTTTCCTTACAACTGGATACTAGATTCTTATTTTCTCCGAAACGTTGATGCTGTAGAGTTGCGTTCTAGCTTCTAGTCGAGAAGTTGGAATAAGCAACTGTTTCTTGAAAGACTGACTAATATTGTAAGCCAGCAGGCTATACTTGACGTCAAAAGAATAGCGAGCAGCAAAGAGATGAGAACACAGCACAAAGTATATATTACAGCTTCCTTCAGGGTACAATCTGGGATCACAGTACAGGAAGTATAAACCAAAGCAGCATGCAAAGCCAGGAAGAAGATATTACACAGCACCAGGGAAATGTTTATGACGAAAGTTCAGCCCCCCCGGCTCCTAAGGTGATCGAACGATCACCACTCTGCATTGCGCGCCTTTTTGTACAAGAATACAACTCCCTAAACCAAAATCAGGGTTCTTGAACATTCTTAATTTAACAACACACAGGATTCCAAGTTTTTTTTTTTTTAATCTCAAGCAGTAGGAGACGAGTTCTTCTTAATCAGCGCATATGCATCACTGTATATTGCCACTCCATTCGACAGCACTGCCAGCACAATCATGAACACACACAGCATCTTGTCCTTTGACGTTGCTATATAATGCCGGTCCCTGAAACTCGGCAGCCAATTCCATGTCAGACAATCATTGACGTATATTAATTAAGTACAAAGGAAATCAGTTGATAGGAGCTCACCTGAGAGTAATGGAAGCTGGAAAAATGAACCCAAGGCAAACAGCAGCTGTAGCTCCAGTGAACTGGAAAGCATCCCAGATGCTCGGGATGAAATTTGCACCCAAGAAGATGACCGAGATGAGAGCAATGGTGAGAGATGCAAAGCGGACATTATCCTGGTTCAAAGGCCTCGAAGAGGGGAACAGGAGGCCATCCAAGTTGAGCCTTAGCGGATGGAAGACAATTGGAAACACAAGCATCAAATGAGCGGCATAACTGACACGAACAGCATCATTCAAAAATGAGCTATAAGGAATGCCGAGGTCAGTGTTGAAGTTGGCCAGCACATCGTCCATCGTCGAATCACCGAATAGAAGGAAGCCGAAAATGCTCGTCATAACGTATACGGATGAACATAGGGCGAGTGATGTTCGCACCACTGGCTTTATCTGAGTCGAATCCTCAAGCTCATTGTCTATGCTGTGAACTGGCAAACAGAGAATTCGAAATCAGTACCTGTAGTAGATTACGTGTGTTTGTTGGAATGAAAGCTCAAACAAACATACATTTAAAATCTAACCAGCCATTCACACTAAACCCACCGTAATCCCAGAAAATACTTAAATCTGAAAGTCGCAACAGTATTGAACTTCCATTACTAACTTTTATCTTTGACATAAGAATGATCTATTCAAAAGATTACACTTCATAATAGTCACTACGCAAACTACATGTCATCGCATCATTCACTTTGTACTACTAATAAAAATTGCATATACCATATCCTCTCTAGAGCATTACCAGACACTTTATATTTTTCAATAACAAACACAACCATTGTACTTGTTTCTCCAGAAGGTATTAAGTCCAAGCTGGGTGCTTCAGAAATAGTAAACACAGGATGTAAACTTTACTACATCCCAAAGGCAATACTAAGCTCGGAATTTCAAGCCAAGGTATCATAAGAGGATAATTCTTCATGCTGGTTGCAGAGAAACCAAGAAATGTTATAAAAAAACGGAAGACACCCAGAACACCATTTACTAGTTATGGAGAATTGGATGCCGCAATGCCCTTGGTTTAGCATCAGAGTAACAAGGCCCACATATATAGTCTGAAAATTAGAATTAGAATTTGGCATACCGTTGTAGTGGCAAATGTATGCAGTGACAAGAACAGGAACAACTGTGAAAAGGTTCCAGAATGAAGCCATATTTGTGACATCAGGGAGCAATCTGGGCATCATTATGCTTCCATTTATCAACTTAACAATTGTAATCCCCATGGTGATGACAATGAATAATACTGCAAGCGCAACTGAGAGAGCTGATGTATAGCTTAAAGAGTCTGCAAAAACAAGCAAGCCACAGCCAACACAACAAGAAGCATGAGAAGCGAAATAAATTTGAAACTCTAAATTGGTACCACAAGCTAAAATTGTACATATGAAGTCTGTGTAACAAATTCCCTTAGTATTCACTGTGGAAGCATGGAAACTACTCAGATGTGACACAGCAAAAAGGAGAAAGAGGAACCTATATTCCAGTATTGACATGAACAATTACTGATTCCGTATTGAAAGTGAGTTATCGAGTGATCTGTTGAGGTGGCTATGCAACTAGAGTTCAATTTCCAGAAATCATTTTGAAATAGTCGTATCATCACAAAGACTATGTTTTTAAATTACAGGCAGAGCAAAATGAACTCAACGGGTAAAAAAGAAAATGAAAATAACAATCAACTAGCATGTTTTATGTCTACTATTACTAAAAACCGAACCAAACACTTACCAAGTCGTTTCAGACAGGCCAAGGGAGAAAATATGCCCAATGTAGTGATGAGTAGAACAGCAGTGCGTCCATTCCACAAATGTACTCCAAACCACCCTTCAAGAACACCCGGGTGATGAATCCCATCAGCAGTTGTTCCAGACAGCACATCACCTTCGCATAAGGATAAGTAGGTATACAATTGAGTCAAATGTTTTCAACCACAAGAACATATAGAGAAATTAAACAATATATTAAGGAAAATTAACAAAGGTGAAGCCAGGCATACCGATGATTATCATGTATACAATGAGTACACCTATGTTGTTGATCATGACAGCAACTTGTAACAAATTTTTCCCAACTTTCCCAAAGGCATCCCCCATAAGTCCACCATAAGATGAACTCTTGGATACCCGGCTAAACCTAAGCAACAATTCAATTGACGCCTCTGTCAAGAACGCCATAAAGATGATCATGGCAACCCCAAGTACAAGCCCCAACACCTTCATGGTGGCGGGCAGAGCCATGATCCCGGCACCAACAATGGTAGTTGACAAATTGAACACAGCCCCTGGGAAAGAAGCTCCATTGAACTCATCAAAACCACCATCCTCACCATGCGTTTTAGGAAGCAAGGGAGCATTCTCATCAACTTGCTTCCCCTTTTTACTAGATTTCCTTTCTTTCTTGGGAGCTGTATTGTTCCCAATCGTCATCTTTCTTATCTCTTATACTACGGATTCGAAACTTCTGAATTTTGACAAAGGCTCAGCCTTTCAGACGAAACAAGAGAAAACTCACCAAAATCAGCTTCAAAATTCTGGAACTTTTTAGGGTTTAGCAGTGAATTTCAACTGGGAAATGACGAAATGATATTGAAATAGAGGCAAACCTGCAAGATATATGAAAACAATTGCAGGCAAGCACGATTGTTGGAACCTAGAACACGACTTCTATAACGAATAAGATGAATACCCCAAAAAGAAATTATCCAAAACCGGATAATTGAATCGCTACACGCAACAGATTTTGACCTATTCCGAATAAGAGAAACAAGCTACCCAATCAAAAAGCTATAAACACATACACAATCCCAGAAAGCAAGCTCTCGAAATCAAACCAAGTCAGACCCAGAATCAGAAATGGGGAAATGATCAAACTTGAGAGCAACCCTATATTTAGGAAAGCAGGATATTCACCGGATTCCGAGTTATCAAGATATTTTTTTTGGGTGACTGGGCTGATTTATCTAGTTGCTACTGAATTTCGGCTTATATAGCCCAAGGAGAGAGAGATGCACACGGAAGCGAAGGCAGAAGAAGAAAGTCTTTTGTGTACAGTTCCAGGGATGGCCTACGAAATGCGAATTGACAATTCGGCGTCTGGTCGCCACATGAATTGTTTAATCTATAGAAATCGATAGTAGGTGCAGGCGGGGAGCCGGGGATAAAACCATCAAGGGAAATGAAGGGGGAAGCTTTTGTTTCCTCTGCTAGTAGTGTTTAGCGAGGTGGGTGTGAGTGGAAAGATGATGATGATGATGAACGCCGAGAGCGATGAATGAATGAGCAAGGGGCAAGGACAGGGAATTCTCGGAATCGGATGAGCTAATCAGCCTACTAGCTGTTGTTAATCATGGAGGCGTGTTTTGGTTTGTCATTTACTTAATTAATTTAAGTTTAATGTGTGGTGTTTGTTAAGTATTGTTTTGGGGCTAATCAAAGGTCCTGTGATATAAAAATTGTGAACTCATTGATAAAATAATATTTTCTAAACTCGTTAGTCACATGAGAGTACCTCTACTATTGTAATTAAATGAACAAACTAACCAAGACAATGTAAAAATAATTTTCAGTTTTTCACAGAAGGGGTATTTTACTCGAAGGATTTGAATTAATCCCTCTGATTGTATTTTGCCAAAGATGAAAGAAAAAAAAAGGGAATCTGTCTTTTCATAGTTAACGTCAATTGTGTTATTTGTATTGGATGAATTATTGTGTATTTTTTGTTGAATGTATGGAAATTCCTCAAAATTACAATAGATTAACATAAAACTTGCATATATGTTTAAGGGAACAAAATTCACTTCACACAGAAAGCTATCTTAGATCTCTAGATTCAAGTTATATAGAAGAAAAAATCTCCGAATTCACCGAATATGGATCGAAATACGCAGGGTTTATGAACGAATTGGGGCAACGAAAGCCCGCAAAAAGTTTAGGTTGGGTTCCAGCTCCATTGCGGCCGGCATCCTGCTCTTGAGGGAGTGGAGTCCTGGAGCGAACTACCCACATTCGCTTACAAACGAGTTTATTTCGTTTAAACCTTGCATTCAAATTCCCCGCTACTTTAAACGAGGGATTTTGGTCAAACCTGTCGTATAAAAAATCTTATTCCTAATCCAAACAACCCACAAGGGTTTGTTATTTGTGGGAGTGAAACCTAAACAGCTTGGAAATGGAATTACAAAGCACCTGATGCTGCAGATATAACATGTGAAAACAAGCATTAAACAACTACTCATTATTACATAACCAACTATATAATGTATGTAGGAAGGTTTGAAAGAGTAGAGCTTCAAAACAACCCCCATGATCAAGTAGCTAGGCAAACCCTAGAACCCCATTCGGCAAACCCTCTTGCACTTTTTATTGAGGAAAGATTATTCAGCAGAACAAGCGACGACGACGGGCGCCCCCAATGGTAATGGTAGCTAGATCGATGCATCTAATTAAGTTGAGGAAGATGCAGGGGGGAAATAGCTAGCTAGCTTAGTTGGGAGTTTGGATGAGGAAAGCCATGCACTGGACCTGTTGAATGTTGTCGAATGCGAGGCAGCGAATGTAAGCATTCGGGTACGTCTGCTTGCATTGCTCGATCTCGTTCAGCACCTGGGACGAATCGTTGCAACCGAACATCGGCAGCTTCCACAGAGTCCAGTACCTGCCGTCGTAGTACCCTGGCATCCTGCTGTTCTCCCTGTACACATATCCCACCTGCAAGCAACCCACACATTCATTACCAATCACGATATTATCGATCGATACCTTCTTCCAGTTTTTCAATTAGTAATGTATCGTAGGACATTGATTCCAATTCTGTGGTAAAGGCAACTCTGATGCAAAGACTTTTAACTTTATTGTTTAATTAAAACCTAAGTGAGGAGATAACAACAAAGGGGCGGTGGCGCAGTTGGTTAGCGCGTAGGTCTCATAGCTACTGAGTGATCCTGAGGTCGAGAGTTCGAGCCTCTCTCGCCCCACAACATTTTTTCCCCCCCTGTTTTTTCCCCCCCTGTTTTCTCCTCTTTCAAAAATTTAGGGGCTTGTTTGATATATGGATCATTAAGATTAAAGGTGGCAATTGTTCCCCCTGTTTTCTCCTCTTTAAAAATTTAGGGGCTTGTTTGATATATGGATCATTAAGATTAAAGGGGGCAATTGGATTGATATATGGATCATTAAGATTAAAGGTGGCAATTGTTCCCCCTGTTTTCTCCTCTTTAAAAATTTAGGGGCTTGTTTGATATATGGATCATTAAGATTAAAGGGGGCAATTGGATTGGTGAATCCATGGATCCAATGGTAGATTCATTGATTGGATCCAATAACATCCAAAGCTTGGACCAAAATGTAAATTTTGAAAAATTTTGATACTAAAATGCCATTATGAAAAATTTTAGGTACCAAAATGTAATTTTCCAATGATATTTTGTGTATAAATTTTAGGTACTAAAATGTAAAATATAAAAATATAGGTACCAAATTGTAATTTGCCATTTAGATTCATGGATAATCCAATTGAATTTGGATCAAATGGATTAAATTTAAATGGATTGGATTCGATGGATGGATTGGATTTACGAATTTGGATCTTAATTGCCACCTCAATCTCCTAATTAAGATTGAGATGATTTTGATTAGTGAATTGGTCTTTCAAATATCAAAAACACAATTCACTAATCAACAAAAACGGTTCAATCGATAGTATTTTCAAATTACACCACCCACAATCTCTAATAAAAAACCATCACCAAACCCCCCCCCCCCCCCCCCTAACTAATTGCGAATTTTTTTGTGGCGTAATGATTAAATAAATAAGTTACCTCGTCAAATTCAAGGCAAGGAATCCAGCCCTTCTTGATCATGTAATCGATCTCCTTGGCGACGGAGTCCTGTGACAGCGGAGGAAGGTAAGACAGCGTCTCGAACTTCTTGTTGTCGATCGGGTTCCACGTCCTCATACAGCAAACCTTCGAACCGTTCGACACGGTACTACTAGCAGCCTTCCTCCTCCACGCCGCAACATCGTATAACTGCTTCGTAGCCGGCGACGAGTTATGTTTCAGGCCGTGGAACCCGGCGAACACGCCAACCGACATCCCTGCCGCCGATGACATCCTTCCTTTACTTCCTTTACTTCCCTAGCTAGGGAGATCGTGATGGATTTTTGAGAAGTGGGTTTAGAATTTTAGATGGGAGATGGAGAGCTAGTAATGGTGATGAATTGATGATATTTGCATGCGCCGTGAGCCAGCGTTGGAGTTTGTGAAGCGATGATGATGATGATGGTGGGTGTGCGGTTGGTGTGTGAACGCTTTTACTAGGAAGACGACACTTGGTTTAAGGAGATGGTGACGGCAGGATTATGGTGAGGTGACAATTCTTTTGGTTATTTGCTTCGGTTGCTCCGTCGTCACTATGGAGAGCATCTCGATGATCCAAACGAGTCTGTTCTTTCTATCCGTTCTGGCCAGGCCCAATTGTCGGCCCTCTGAAGTAGGCCTGCTTTGTGGGGGTCAGCCCAGTTGCTATAACAGGCCGAAGTTTCTGATCCACTTTGGGTTCTCATTCTAATTACTTTTTTTTCCCCCGGATTTCCTTCCTTGGACAATGATGGCGCGTTCAACATCCCAGCTCAGCTTGCAGTCAGTGGTGTACTTCGAAAGGGAACTAGCTAACTGTTTTATTGTAATTTTTATATATTGGTAATTAGGGGTAGTTTAGTCATTTTGATAGGGGTGGGCAATGGGTAGGGCTGGGAAAATAGACCAGACCGTTAGAAAAACCGTGGTCCAAACCGTACCGCACAGTTTGGTCTGGACCGTAGACCGTGAAGTATGGTCTGGTCTGGTCCATGGTCTGTATTATTTTATGATTTGATCTCTTGGTCTGGTCTAGACCGCGGTTTACCGGACCAAACCGTAGACCCAACTGACTTATCAATACGTGTTAACAGCCCATTCGACCACTCTCCAAACTCCCACAACGACACCCAAGTCTCAACCTTAATTTTGTGAATCTCTTCCCTCCTTCATTCACAACCACATTTAACCACAGAGTAGAGATAATCGTGTCTCCGTATGACATTATGTTAATGTTTATGACATTATGGTGCAAGCTGGGATGCTTTTACTTCGTATCTTTGTTATGTACTAAGATTTAGAGTATCAAAATTATTCATGCATGTTAGGATTAATGTTTTAAGGCAAATAACAATTATTTTTCTTGGTTATTGGTTCAATTTTTTGTGTGGTTAACTAAACAAATTATTCATTTTTCGTTGAGTGTGGTCTACCTGGACCAGACCAGACCGAACCAGACCGCATAGGCGTGGTCTGGACCAGACCGTATAGTCTATGGTCTGGTCTGTGGTCTATACTTTAACCTCTCGGTCTGGACCGTAGACCGTATATATGGTCTGGTCTGGACCAGACCGCACCGTTTTCCAGCCCTAGCAATGGGCGGGTTGGGTACATTTTGGTCTCAAATTTACCCACCCGCTTACTAGCGAGTTGGAATAATTGTGACTCGCAATCCACTCACATACCTATGCGGGTTGGGTTGGGTGGGTGGCGATGGGTGCAGTTAGGTCGTGAGTCAACCCGCAAAAACAATTCTCCAACTCGCTATTAAAAAAGTTTACTAACATTTATAATAAGTTCTTAGCAAATTAGTAAGACTGTATCAATAATTTGTGATTTTGATACAATTAATAATTTATAGTTTGCATCCCAAATTTTTTATTGATATTAACAATAATTTGCATACCAATATCCAATATCTAATAGATATTGCACAACACAAAACCAATAATAGTAGTCAAAACTATTCTTTATTCTCCAACTTTTGAAGTATATGGTCAGATTGTAGTGTAGTTCGAAAATATGACGAATATTCTATACTATAAAAAACAACATTTTTTCATGTAAAATAGGATGCGGGTTCATACGGGTGACCCGCAATCCACTCACCACCCACCCACATAAGTGTCGGTGGAAGATTTATCAATCCGCAATCCACCCACATCAATCACCCATTGCGTACGGGTCGGGTTATTTGTGGATGCATCGATATCAATCCGCGGATTAACCACCCACATGCCCACCCCCTACATTTTGAGCAGATTTAACGGTTTTTGCCACTTTTTGGAAGAAAAAACTAACAAATGACATCTTTGAAAATTTATTATAGTAGAGCCACAAGTTTGATATAAAATATAGTATGTTTGAGAAAAACACATAGTAAAAAGGTAAAATATGTCATATTAACCCTATAGACTATTGTTTATAGGATACTGGCTTTTGGGACAAGGGAGTTTACATGCAGCAGTAGCTACTTGGTGGAGACCTCTTTGGTTGAACAGACACGTACAACAACATTTATTGAATAATTAGAGAAGGTTTATAAGGATTACAAAATAGAAACATGAGAGTGACCACTATGTGATATGATAACCACCATTCATTCGTTCGTTCCTCCAATCTCACAAAGTGTTTCCAGGGATATTCGGCAGCAGCGATGGTCTTTATTTCTTCTGCCCGTCCCCTTTTTTTCTCCCCAATTTCAACTAAAAACTTGGCTGATCAGGATGAGTAGAGAGGCTCTGGATCCACTTTCCTTCTAATCCTGTACAGAAATAAACAAACATTGTCAATGAAACGAATTAGGAATCCGATCGATACACCATAATGTGTAGCAAGTCTATTCGATCTGCAGGAAGCTCGACGGAATATGAAATGATGCATTACCAATTGTCAGGCGACCATTTGCAACCAACAGTGTCCACAATGTGCGCGCTGAAAGCATGCCTCGAGTTTGGAGACTGGTTCTCGAAACTTCGAAAAGAGCAATGAAACATAGAATCGAAATCATGCTTAATTATATACCATCCCATACATAATATAATATAATTTACTAACAAGTTCAGAAATGTTGTGGATTAATTTACCTTCGATGTACGAGATCCCCATGAATCAAGACCAAAGACCCGGCTTTCGCTTCAATAGCCACGAAATCCGACTGCTCATAAGAAGGCGACGACTGATCAAAATGGAGACCTTGCTCCCCTCGAATCAGCCTTCTCACCAGCCCATCTACAGAAAAAAACACCCTCAAATCATTACCATAAACATACTCGAATTCTTAATGACATTTCACCCCGTTTGTACCAACTGGCTAGCGGACGAGAGCAACAACCAAAGGAAATTAGATGAGTACTTCGATGAGATCCAGGAATCGCCCACATGCACCCATTAGCAGTCGTAGCGTCTTCCAGCGCCAGCCACAGACCAGTGCAAGTGGTTTTCGGTTCGGTGTACAGAGTCGAGTTATCCTGGTGAGGCGCCACATCGTTTCCAAAGCCCGATTGCTGAAAAAACAGAATAAACTACAATTTAACAATGGAAATCATCATTGAATCGATTGATCCCAATAACTCGAGTTGTTGGAAGCGATTCAATCGTGGATCATATATCATTCACTAACACCTCCCCTCAAATGATAGCCGGTCACCTCATAAGGGCTTTCGTTTGTGATAGTCTATCACCTCATAAGGGCTTTCGTTTGCACAGGTCTAAATACACGATACCATGTGCTTCACAAACGGGAGTCACCGGGATTCGAACACAAGACCTTTCGATCGCATAAGGCTCTGATATCATGTCAAGAACCAATTGATCCAAATAACTCGAATTATTGGAAGAGATTCAATCGTGGATCATATATCATTAGGTGTTACCTTAAAAATATAAACCGACTGAATGATGACTGGCCTCTTGTAGCCCAAGGACTGTAACACACTTGAAAATTTCTCAGAACGGGAGTAGTCTTTGAATACAGGGTCGAGCTCATGCAAGGCTGTAATAGACATTGCAATGTTTTAGGGAATGGACAAAAGTAATGCTAAAAATCACGGTATTTCAGCTGCTGCCTTAATTTACCATGGCCAACTTTACTCATGGACACTTCCTTTGGCTGCTTTAAGTTCCCTTCCTCATCAAACGCTTTCTCTGTAACCCGTCAATCAGAAATATTAGGCATCACAAATCCAAAATGTTGGTATCAGAGTAATATATATATGTATCTACCTTCAAAGAAGAAAGAGATCTTCTCGGCGCTCTCGTACATGAACTCGTTCATTTCCTTTTGCTGGACAAACACATCCAAAAAAAAACCCCTCCATATGGCTGTTGTTAGACATAATTTTCACAGAGTTGGAACAAAACAGAGTCGAGAGAAAGAGGGAGATGAACCGAACCTGATTCATGGCAGAGGAGCCGTCGAAGTCGTGAAGCAACTGGTCCATTCGCTTCCTCATGCCGTCAATCTCGGCCGAGCTCGCGAACGATTCGACTACGAGGTAACCTTGCGAAGCGAACAAGCTGAGCTGGTCGGCGGAGAGAGGTCCCATGGCGGCGGTGATTGGTGACGGCGAGGAGCAGTCGGGAAGCCAAAAAACAGAGGAAGAGAAGCGAGTAGAAGATGGGGAAAGAGATTTTGTGGATTATGATTAGTGGGGAAATGAAGGATTTATATATAGTTGGTTTTCTGATTCCGGAAGTCCGAAAAGAAATGGAGATTGCCGTCCGGACAGGATCAAACTAACAGCCGAAACAGAGCCTTTTTGTTTGTTTTTTTTTTAATGGGATTGTTCAGAAGGAACCCGGATTGCCGGATCGGGCAATGTTATTAACGAAAGCGAGCCACTTTTAATTTGATTTGATTTTTTTTTATAATGGCGAAATAGTTTTATTAAAAAGGAAAATTACAACGAAACAAATCCAGCAGCAAGCAGCTGAAGAAAGAATCGGCCGAAACAAAACAGCTCAATATCCAAAACCCAACCCCTTCCCAGAACATCAAAACACTGTTTGTTAGAGTCCAATCAATGAGGATAATTTTTCTAATTAATAATTAAATTTTGGGGTTGATTGATTGCTGTCATTTTCTGTTTTTTTTATTAGTGTTAATACTTAATACTTTTTTTTGAATACTTAATAGTTAATACCTTATTTTCATATTTTGGTATGAATCATACTCAAACTTGCACTTTTAGTACGTGATTTCTGAAATTACTCTCCTAATCCGAACTATGCACCATACTTTCTTACTTGACTCTGAGCGAATTTTACCGTTAAATTGGATGATCAATTTCATTGACCGTTAGTCAAGCGTCAGGTCACTTGCCATGTGAGCGAACCCGAAATAAAATTTTTGAATTTTGAATTAATGTAATTATTTTCGTTATTCAATATTTTGAATTATTTATTTTCGCTAATTGTTATTGGTTTTATTTCGAGATCGCTGTTATAACAAGTCACAAGTGACCGAGCATATCACATTAGTCGTGACAGTGACAGTGACAGATTAAGTCACATGAGAATTGAGATTGCCTTAGATGTATCTCCAAGGTGTAACCATTTTCGTCTAGTATTTCATATTAAAATTTCAAAACCTCACATTTATGCATTCAAAACTAGACATGAATACCATGCTTAGAAGAATCAAGCATGTCATGAGCACCTTAGGGTAGATTAGAGAGAATATTTGCAATATTGGAAGATAATAAGAGCATGCTAATGTTGTATAAATTTCTTTAGATTTAAAGAGTTTCAACATTTTACATTAATTGTTTCATAAAAGATTTAGATTTCACTACAAAGCACGAGATAATAGTAATTACATAAGTCTAAAACTCATAATTTTTCCGCAGCAGAGCACGGATCAAATAACTAGTAGTGAACTTTAATGTTCACATGGTTTAGCAGTCTTTGGTAGTTTAGGTGCATTACTGGAGCACCAGCTAGCCACATTACCAGCAAAAAGAGACCAAACACTTAAATCATACACTGATACACATACCAAACCCTAGATCACAGCTCCCATTATTGATTTAACATCAGGCCACAAGCTTTAAGGACGGAGATGAATTAACCAGAGATCTCGATCGCCTTGACGTCGGGCTTCTTGACCTCGGCCTTGGGCACCGTCACCGTCAGCACACCGTTCTCCATCCCGGCTTTGATCTCATCCATCTTCGCGTTCTCCGGCAGCCGGAACCTCCTCACGAACTTCCCGCTGCTCCTCTCCACGCGGTGCCACGTGTCGTCCTTGTCCTCCTTCTCCACGCGCCTCTCCCCGCTGATCTGCAGCACCCTGTCGTCCTCCACCTCCACCTTCACCTCCTCCTTCTTCAGCCCCGGCAGGTCCGCCTTGAATACGTGCGCCTCCGGCGTCTCCTTCCAGTCGATCCTCGTGTTCACGAACGCGGTGTTCTCCCCGCCGCCGCCGGGGATCAGAGCCGCCGACGAGGGGAAGTTGATCTGGAAGTCCCTGAAGGGATCGAAGGCGTCCAGGGCAGAGAATGGATCCCACGCGCCGCTGCTGCTGCGGCCGCGGCGGTTTCCGAAGAAGCTTGGAATCAGCGACATTTTGATTTTTGTAAGACTGGGGAAGTAAGCAGATTTGCTTGCTTGATTGAATTGCTCGAACTGATTGCTCTCTCAAATTGATTTGCTGAATTCGATTGTGGGTAATTGAAAGGGGGGCTACTGCTATTTATATAAACGCAGAGGGAAAGGCGTCGTTGGTCCAGTGACTTCTGGTGTCTTCTTTTCTTTTCTTCTCCAGGGAGGATCTGAAGATCAATCAATGGAGAAAGTTCTCGTCGTCTCTGATCGGGCTGTTTGATCTGGAGTCGAGATGTTTCTAGGGGATTCTAGACTCGCTTTGGGCTTTCGAGAGATATTATGTAATGGGCTCGAGTGAAGAATAATTCGTTGGTGGGCTGGATCGGATCCGGAATTTTCATCACGTTCTGCGTTCAGCCCACGAATGCATCTCAGTTATCTTCTCCGAAGTTCAGTTCTCCTTATCGACTACGGATTTTCATGTCCACCCTCCTTAAACTGAAAAACCGTTTATCTCCTTAATCCATCGCACTTGGGACTGCCCTTTCCAGTTTCCACCATTCTCGTAGGGGGGAAATCAGGTGGCAAATACAATTTACGTTAACAACTACGCACTGTCATTTCATATCACGTCGATGTTTTTATCAACCAAAATCGAAACGTGATATATGTCGGACTTTGAGTGTCAAGTCTTGTTATGTTATTTGGAGTTCAGGTGTATCAAGAAGACTAACGTCGTCACATTACTGCTAAAAATATTAGGATTAGTATTGTTTAGCACAATTTATGATTACATTGATGAAAATCCAAATAACAATCTATTACAATTGCAGAGACAGCTTACAAGTTCACAAAAAAAAATTACATTCTTAATGCCTCGAATGCGCACCGGATCTTTTGTTTTGGTCAAGCTGAAGAAGATCTGGAATCGAGCCACGTCATGATATCAACAAACACGGCGAAGATCCTATCATCGGGTTCCCCTTCAAGAATGGAGTGAAACCCACCTTCATAGAGCTTCAGCGTCTTGTCCTCGCTGGCTGCATTCTCGTACAGAAACTGGCTAACAGTTGGATCCGTGACTTTATCGGCAGCGCCATGTAGAATCAGCAATGGAGCCGAAACCTGTAAACCACACTCAACAATAGAACTCCACACGTTATTTTTTTATCTTGTGGACATCGTAGTTACGATTACTACATAGATCAAAAGTCCAGGGAGGGAAAAACAAAGGGTCCAACCTGGTGAACTTGAGCCTCAATCTCTTCAGTAGCCTTGAGCAGCTCCACAGCTGTTTTCAATCGCATTCGATGGCTGTAACTAATTACATTGTAATCGCACTGAAACAAACAAAAAAAGGAACACCAGTCAGCAAACGAGCTACAAATCTACGCTTCTTTCAGTAGAAAATGAAGGGTAGAGGTCAGATTTCACACCATTTTCCGTTTCACCGGGTCCCTGAAAGCAAGCTCTGCTAAATCATTCTCTGGCATAAGCTTTGCCTTGGGTAGGAGGCTAGCCATGCAGGTCAGTACCTTCAAAACTGGTGCCGGAGGCTTGAGTTCATCTGAGATCTTCGCAACAACTCACGGTTAGCTAATAATTAAATGTTATAACAAGGAACTTTTCCGTCAAGAAAGATGCAGACCATACACATCAGAGCCAACGTGTATGACAAGGTAAGGTAAATGCATTTCTCTACCATGTCAGACTAACATTCAGGTCCAAATATTGGTATATAATGTGATACTTTGTCGCTTCGTACATCAGATAAAGAGTGTTCACAGCTAAAACAGGAATGCTTGTGATAGTAAATGGAAGCCAGAAGATCGTAATAGGCGTTAAACAAGTAGTCAGGACACAACTTTGAATGGTTAGTAACTGCGAGTATCCCATGCACATAACTTCCAAGATGCAAAATAAATGAAGACTCTAAATAGCCTTGTGGCGGGTGGGCTGGTTCTAAAGAAGCCTAATTGATGCAAACTAAGTTGCTTACCTTAAAGTTCCATAGAGCAACAAACATAGTTCATGAGTCTTAATTGTACTACAATATGCCACAAGAACCAAAGGTAAGTTTTAATTATTGCTCACTTGGTTCAGTTGCTTAGAAAAGAAGAAGACTGCTTCATGAAGCCGATTTAAGATGAAGTAGAATTGCAAATAGATAAGAATGAAAGAGCTTACTCTACACATGGGGGCAACAAGGATGACACCATCCCATTCACTTGGATCCTTCAGATGGAGTTTGATAGTAACAGCACCACCCATGGACTGTCCCAATATGAAGCTGGGCAAACCTCTCACCTCAGGTCTTCCTGCCAATAACCAACTATGGAGCCATCACAATTGAAGAAGGAATAACCGAGAAACATTTATTATGATCCACACTATGCAAAAGGGAAAAAGTCGGAACCTTTGATCTTAGCAAACATTTCATAGGCATTGTCTACTAAGTCATCAAAGTTCTGAATGTAACCATGCAATCCTTCAGAGAGTCCAAAACCTGGGTGATCCACGGCATAGACAGCATACCCCGAAGAAGCGATCTGGCTTGCAATACCTGTCATTCATTGAACACCATCAGTATTGCAGCAGCTCAAATTATACCTCATTAACCTCAGTGCGAGAGACGGACCTTCAAAGAAGAAGGTGCATGTATCACCATAACCATGGCAGAAACACACAGAACCTTTGATTCGAACTCCAGGTTTTGGCATCCAGCTCTTACAAAACACTTCCTGTCCCTTAAAGTTTATCTCATACCACTGCCAAATCCCAGTAACACAACCAATTAAAAACCCATCAATTGAATTGACACAATCCCACTCTGTTGAAATCAGATTCAGTTTATTTCATTCCGTACCTCTTCTGTTCGAATCCCTGGAGGAACCAGCTGCCCATGAAATGAAATCGATTCAGTAAATAACCCACATAGAAGGAGCAAACCCAAATTGAAAAAGAGACAGAATCGAAAAGGGGAATTTGAAAAAAGGGACCTTGTAGAGAGGATGATCGAGCTGCTGCTGTAGATGAGTGAAAGCGGATCGAACCAGCCTCCGGGCGTGAGCGTGGTCCAAGTTTTGCGAAGCAATCGAGTTGAGGTCGAGGGTCGCATCCTCGACGGGCTTCTTCCTCGTCAAGGTTGCAGACACGGTGGCCGGCGGCTGATGGCGAGAAGAAGCTCTGTTCCAAGGCCTTGACAGGAGTTTCGAGAGGGAAGCTTCGGCGTTCCTGGCGAGAGAAGCCATGGATGGATGGATGGATGCGTGAAAGACAGAGCTGGAGAAGGTGGTTGTGAGGAGAAATCGAAGATCCGTTTATGGAGAGAAAATGGACGGAGAAGGGAAAGGGGAGGTGTTGACTGTTGACGGTGGCTTTTGTGTAAGGCACTGACTGAGACTGAGCAATGTGAACGCAGTTGCGCACCCACTGAGTGGGAAGGTTGATGGCGACACCAAGTGGCTGCGCCCACACTTCAACTATTGTTCCCCATTTTCCCCGTTTTCTTTGGTCGCTTGCTCCGTCCGTTGTTAATTTTTTAAGGTTCTATGATAGATGATCCACTCTTCTTATATTGTCTTCTTCTTTGTTATTTTGATTCTTTGATGGTGAAATGTGTTCGTGTTTTCTCCCTTTGAGAGGTTTGTTACAAAGCTGCCGGAAAATACCAAACCTTTTTTAGGCCTTCTTGGCTGGGTCGGGCTTTCGTTTATGGGTTTGATGTGGTTATTGGTTAAAAGGTTGGACTTGTTAATCCACGAGTTGATGTGATGTTCAGATTCTCTGCTCAAATGTCGTGTCGAGAGTCGGTGAGATCGAAATGATAGAAGTAAGGGTCTTTGGTTCGATTTGGAGAAGAATTTAATACCTAAATTCAATTCATATTGAGCGAATTCAATATTAGAATGTGTTCCAATTTTGGATCCCGCTTAAACAGATGGGATGCACTATGAAAATCTTCAACTGTTTTGTAAGAAATTCTCGATATTCAATTAACCAAACATAATGTCTTTATAATCAGCAAAACTTGTGAAAAATAAGAAAATTGATGGTCTAGTCAGCCACACTTCTCAGTTCTCACTCCTCCCAATTGCAAGTCGTGTTGGTCATCGTCAGTGTTGCTCCGTTGCCTCCCCCTTTTCCGGAATTTCTATTTTACATTTTTTCATCTCCTTTGCCAGATCTCTAATTTCATCACCCACAATTCTAATTTTCTGCCTTTGCATCTTCCTCCCCGTCTACTTTCTTTATTATACGCTTAATGGTTCATTCCTTTCTCCTAATTTTTTATTTAATCATACTTTTTGTAACATCTCAAACCTTTTTTCCAACAAATATATTGTTCGCTTTGATTCTAGACTCACACAGTTTCTAGCTTGTGGTGTATATCAAGGTTACTACCGAGAGGTAACTTATCATTACATTGCTCCACATGAACACGTTTAACTTCAGAGTTCTTATAAGAATTCTTCAATTTCACCCCAAAACGTATCTTCTCATTTAAGGTCGGTTTCTTATCTCTCACGTACTTTGTGGATGTGGGATTCGCCTAAAGTGTTACATACACTCCCCCCTCCCCTCCCCAACCCCTCCCCCGGACTCAAAGTCCTCGTTGACCCCACCATCGTTCAAGAGGGACGCAGAGAGGCTCTGATACCACTTGTAACATCTCGAACCTTTTTTCGACGAAAATATTTTCCGCTTTGGGCCTATACCCGCATGATTTTTTCCTTGTTGTGCATAACAAAGTTACTTACCAATAAGTCATCCATCTTGAATTGTTCCACGGTGAGCACGCATAACTTCAAGTTGTTACAATAACTCTTAATTTCACTCAAAAAGCGTCTTGTTAGTTAAGGTTAATTTTTTACTTATAAATAATGGATCTCTCACTTACTTTTTCAATGTGAGATTCGCCTAAAGTGTTACACTCTTTTTCTTATTGTTTTGTTCTTATCTTTCTTTTTTGTGGCTTAAGGTGCAAGATCAAAAAGTTTCTCTCATAGTTTTAGGATGCAAGATTAGAAAAGTTTGTTGTTTTTTTGTGTCTACCGTTCTCTTAAGATGTTGTAATTGAATCTCAAAGTTTTGATTAATCAAACTTATTTGGGAGAAATATCCTCAATTAATTTTGTTTTAGTGCCTTGCCTTCTTATTAATGTCTAAGCTAAAACAAAATATTCTTAATGTCTCACAAACAAGAGCAGTACTAATTAGTATTTAGAGTTCTCATCTCCGTGTCTAGGCTAATTTTCTCTTGACTTTTAAGATATTTTCTTCATTTGCGTTTATTAACTTTGTATTTTGGGGTCATTGCGTAGTGATGAAATGGTAATCACTTGAGGCAGAAAGTATTAGTAGAAATACATTATGAAAAATTATTCCCACAATGTCTCTTCTCACTTACTAATTACTATACACAATTTCATGTATAAACTAACTGAACCATAAATAATATTCTAGGATGTATTTAAGTTTTTATTATTTATCAAATGCATGATATTAAAATGTATATGCAAAAATTATGTTTAATTCAATGCATTGGTGTTTGAAATTTTTAAAAACGACAAGGGAAAAAATATGTGAAATCTACTTTTTGGATAATTATGATATAATATTAATAATTAAAAAGAGTGAAAAAAAGTAAATGCAGAAAACAAATTGATAGTCCACAGGCACCACTTCACAAGAAGCAAGCAAGCCTTTTGGACTACAATAGAAGTTATTGAAACTACTACAAGATTCTCTCATTCTGATCGATGCTTATCAATCAAGATCAACTCAATATTCTGAGGTTCTCTGATGTTATAAAGCCATTAGATCCTTCTTCATAGCACTCAGAACATTGTCCATTCTCGCCATCCTAAAGAAAAACAAGATCAGGGTCACCACCCTAGAACATCCTCTGATGAGTCTTGAAGCAAGAAAGACAACACTAATCCTGCATTTGACAATCAACCCTCGGAGGGAAACGTTTTGGCTTTCATCGTCCTCAGACCTCAGCCAATTTTCAACAAAACTCAATATCTACTTTCTTTGTGGCAGTCAGCTAATGATATACAACCGATGTTGGACAATGGAAACTGTTGTGTCTTATTACTGAAATCACATAGGGTTTATATAGAGTACAAAGACTGACTTCTATAATAACCCTAACACTAATAGGGAAATTACCTAACTTCTACGACTCTAATAAGGAATATAACACTGCTCAATTACATAACAATACTCGTAGTATAACATAATACTACTCGTACTACCCATACTCTAATACCCTCCCCCAAATTGATGGTAATTACTTACCAACAATTTGAAAACAGAAACAAAAACGACACAAATTACTACGAACAATGTGACTGAAAAAAAAAACAATGAAAAACATAACTGCTCCGCCAAATATGCCGATGTCGATGAAGACCATGTCCAATGCCTCGTGAAACGTCGATGGTGATAAGCTGGAGATAACAAAAGGTCTTGCCAAAAGTGTTCTATTCCGTCGAACTAACAGAACCATGTGCTCCGAACAGCATCATGGCGATCAAGATGCTCCAAATAGCATCATCAAAACAGAAACAAAACCACGCGCTCCGAACAGCAACATGGCGACCAAGATGCTCCGAATAGCATCATCGAAACGGAAACAATACCAAAAATGCTCCGAACAGCATTTATCAAATTGAGATATTCCGAACAATATCTCAAACTAAGGTGTTCCGAACAACACCTCCATAACCGAAACAAAGCAATCACAGGGACGAAACCTATGGTTGTACCAAACCGAGACAAACTTGAACGATTCCAGCTGAAATCTTTTCCAATCTCCACCATAACCAACCAATCAAAACTGCATTAAATTACTTCATATCCACCTAACGAAGCAATCCAATCCGAACTGCCACCTGAACTCACGTGCAACCAACCAAAAACCATATCTAGCTTCCAATTCCAATTTCGAACAACAATGACACTCGAACTGGATGGACAGTTCAACGATTCCAAACCCAGATCGATAAATAAACCAAGCTGCAGACTTGAGTTACCAATACCATTGAGCAAAAGCAATTTCGTGCAAACAAAATCCATAAATATAATGCCAAACTTCCCACTTATCATTCACGTAAATAGCTAGCATCATCTCCATACCAGCATCAAGGGTGAAATAAAACCTGAAATTTGGACTTCATAAACACCATGGTGATTAGTGGCAATCTCGGGTAGGTAGGTACCCCATCGACTGTACTACATTGAAGAGATAAAGCGGAGACTCTTTAGAAATTCGGATGTTGACAGAAAACTCAATCGGCGGCGGAGGCGGCAACAATCGACAAAAGACCCTGAACAAGAACGGAAGGGACGCTAGGGGAATTTTTTTTCTTTTTTTTTTTGCTTCCTTCTTTTCTTTTCAATCTACTAAGCTACGAGACAATAACTTGGGAGAGAGGGAGAGATCTGATCAATGTTTGTACATGATCATTCCGGGCGACTGTGCGCTCATGGTGGGCGGCCGGCGGAACACAAGAAGGTTTAGGGCTTTCTGGTTTAGGTTGTTGAACCAGGCTCTGATACCATGTTGGACAATGGAAACTGTTGTGTCTTATTACTGAAATCACATAGGGTTTATATAGAGTACAAAGACTGACTTCTATAATAACCCTAACACTAATAGGGAAATTACCTAACTTCTACGACTCTAATAAGGAATATAACACTGCTCAATTACATAACAATACTCGTAGTATAACATAATACTACTCGTACTACCCATACTCTAATAACCGAGTCGATTTTGAAAGTTATTATCTTGGTGGATGACTCTGTTTCATTAAAAATTCTGGAGTTTCTTTCAAATCACACGTCCAGCAGGAAGCATGTAGTAAAACCGTTGTATACACATTATGTGTGATTCTAAATCCTTCATACCCCTATATTTATAATTTTGTTTAATATGAGATTTCATGTGTAATTGTACTTGCACTTAAACCATCAAAAGTGTAATCAGAAAGATGTTTGCTTGTTAGTTTACATGTAATTGTCAATTTCACTATTTCAATTACATCCAACACAATGACATAAATTTTGTTTGGTTCCGACAACTAAAATTCCTATAACATCAAAATAAGGAATATCTTTTGCTTGTTGAATTTGAAAGATAAATGTTTTAGATAAATCTTTGGATTTGGAATATGAAATGTATATGATAGATTTGTGGCATTTTCAATTTTGTTATTTGCTTGTTGGGTTTTAACGGTTTCGTTTAAAGGATTTATGGGTTTGAAATAGGATTTACCTTATTACTCCTAAAAGGTGAAATGAAAAGAAATAAAGGGCAGAACAACCATTAGACATTGAAGATTTCACTACTTTTCGTAATGGCCTAACCTCTTTTTTTTTTTTTAACTCCAACAATTTTTGTAGGATTTGTAAATTTATGGAACACATAATTTGAAACAAAGAAAACTCCAACTTTACTGGCACTCCGATTTGATATCTAATTTTTTGTAATAAAACCATAAATTGTTACAAATCCATGAATCTTTGAATTTGTGTCCCAACCCAACAAGCAAACAAATTATAACATTCTTTAGGAACCTAGGAGTCGTTTGCTTCATGAATTTTTAAAATAAGAGTTTTGATAGATTTTGGATTTTGAAAACCCCTAGGAGTAATTATGATGGATTTGAAAGGGTTATTGTTTGCTTATTGGATTTTGTTAGGAATTTTACTTCACTAGCTTTGTTGATATAATGGCTAACAAACATTTTATTTCTTTTTGGTAGAAGGACGAACGTCATAGCGTCCTAATTCGTATTAACAATAGAACAATCCATGAAGATGGCCATGGAGACATACACAAGCCAATTACACAAAGTTAAATCATACACATTGAAGGGATGTGGACCAAAAGGGGCTAAATGGCCCTTGCTAGCCAAGTAATCGGCTGCATAGTTTTCCTCCCAATACACATGGGAAACATACACTTCTGAATCAAAACAAAAAAGTCTCTCAATCCGAGCAGCGATAAGACCATGTCGATGATCCTTATCCATGTGGTTCTTCATAATGTCGATTGTTGTTGATGAATCCATCTTCAGCTCCACATTGCGGAATCTCTTCTCTCAAGCTCGGTGGAGTCCAATCTCTACCCCTTTCAACTCTGCCATGGTGCTCGTGCAGTTCCCTAAGTTGCAGATAAAGGCATCCAGGCAGCGCCCAAAATAGTTACGGATAGGGATGGCAATTTTGCCCATACCCATGGGTTTTTTACTATCCAACCCAATTGGGTTGGGTATGAAATCCAAATAGATGGATATGGGTAGAGTTTGATGGGTTTGTACCCATACCCATTTACTTTGGGTTGGGTTGGGTTTATAACAAATGGATTTGGGTTTGTACCTATGCCCAAATACAAATTACAGTTTGGTACCTAAACTTAATACATATGCATATTTAGTACCTAAATTTAATTTTTTTTGCATATAAGTCCTCAAAATATGGATGGAAAATTACGTTTTGGTACCTAAATTTTTTTTGGTCTTACATTTTGGTACCTAAAATTTTCAAGTTTTACAAATAGGTCCAATTTTTGTATGTGTAGTTAAAACACCCTCAAGTAAATGGATATCCATATCTAACTCATACCCATTTAGATTATGGAGGCAATATTCATACATTACCCAAACCCTTCTACAAACCCCCCAAACTCATATACACTTCACCCATGCCCAACCCATTATCAATGGATCTACTTGGAGTTGGGTAAAATTACCCATGGGTGGGAAATTACCATCCCTAGTCACGGATTACTCCATAAAACTGGCTAACGAACAATAAACTTTTAGACAAGTCCATAATAATTTAAATTTTAAAGTCAAATCCATCACCGAATCCATAAACGAAACAACACCTAATTTCCCAACCGATGCCCACAGCATCAACAAAAAGATGACTCAAGCCTTCCTCTCTTGTCACCTTAAGCTTTTTGGACCTCCTTTGCCCTGTGTATATGGTTTCATTTGTTTTTTTTTTTGTGTTTGTTAATTATGTTATTTTTTTGTCGTTTATTGGTTATGCATGTTATTAACTTATTATGTAATTTATAAGCAAATATTAGTTGTTCGTGTAAAAGAAAAGCTGGGGAAAATACATGTGAGTCTTGCTTGCAAGTATTTTAGAATCAATTTATTTTTTATATTGCATGTACAATTGAATTAGCTTATTTAGAAAAGTAAATTATTGGTCTATTCCGACCCACGAGAATAGGCCATTCGCGACAAGAAAACTCTGAAATTACAGAAGCACGAACCCGACGGAATCGTGCGTTGAATCACAACAAAAGCTCATCCAAAACTCGATTTAGTCTGTACTTGGATAGTAGTTCACCATGAGTATAAGTAGAGGATACTCTCAAGAGTCTAACCTCATCCTGAATACAGTGCAATTTGACTACCGTTCTCTCTGCAGTAAGAGTTGTATCACCAACAATTGTAAAACAGGTGCAGGGAGGATTGTTCCTCGTCAAACCTCGAAAGCAAGTAAGGAACTTTTCCCTCCCCTGGTATTATTATTATTATTCTATTCAGAGAGTGGAAACTGGAAGTGGGATTTTATAATCCACGCGAGGTATGAGAGAAATTCCAGTTGGTTGGTTGTTTTTTTTTTTTTTTCTCTCTAGCAGTCTCTTCTTCTCTCCCTTCCCTTCCCCTGCTGCTGCTCTGGGTTTCGTGTGTGTCTCTTCTGTGTATTATATAAATGGGGTTTTGTTTATGGCTATGGGAGTATATTTATAAATGGGGCTAGTGTTTGTTGGCGTTGGGAATCCCCATTCCCATTCCCTTCTCATCAAACATTCATTCCCACATTGCACGCCTGTTTGTTTCTTCGTTCCTCTCCTCCACCATCATCATCATCCTCCTCCATATAACTCTGTAAAATTTTTGAAATTGCAGAGCAAAACCCAGAAAAATCACAGTCACCCAGAAGCCAATCAGTGCTCGGAGTTCATTCACCGGCGAAAGGAAAGGGAAGGAAAACGACAAGAAGAACTGGGCAGGGGGCGACTCTGTAAATTCTCTGTATCCGTCATCAAACAAATATCAGAAAACTAACAGCTGCTGCTGCTGCTGCTCGCTCACACAAAACGCCAACGCCACCTCTCTTTCTCTCTTCCCGTTGTTCATTCTTCACAAACATTCTCTCTTCACCCTCTCCATTATATGTCTGCCACATTCCCATGAAACTTCATCTACTTGAGTCCCATTGCTCCCTTCTCCCTTCTTACTCCCAGGATTCCCTCTCCTTCCTTCTCAATCCCCCTTACGCCCGGTGCCGCCGCTCTCCGCCGCCTTTCCGCGGCGTACGGATGGACTCTTCTTCTCCTCCTCCTCCAGCTCTGTCGTTACCCCGCCGGCAGAGGGAGAAGGTTTTGGTGATCATGGGGGCAACGGGTTGCGGGAAATCGAAGCTCTCCGTCGATCTCGCAACCAGCTGCGGGGTCGAGGCCGAAATCATCAATTCCGACAAAATGCAGGTCTACAAGGGGCTCGACATCGCCACCAACAAAATCACGATTCCCGAGCGGAAAGGGGTCCGGCACCACCTCCTCGGCGATTTGGACCCGGCCGACGGGGAATTGACCGCCGCCGAGTTCCGCGACGCCGCCGGGGCGGCGGTCTCCGACATTGCGTCGAGGGGGAAGCTCCCCGTCGTGGTGGGCGGGTCCAACTCGTTCATCTATTCTCTCCTCGTTGACCGGTTCCACCCCGGGTCGGACGTCTTCTACGGGTCGGGTCCGGGCGACCGGGTCTCCCCGCAGCTGAGGTACGACTGCTGCTTCCTCTGGATCGACGTCGCGTTCCCCGTCCTCTGCGACTACCTCTGCCGGCGGGTGGACGAGATGGTGGAGACCGGGATGATGGAGGAGATGGCGGAGTTCTACTCGTCGGAGTCGTGGGCGGGTCGGGTCGGGCTGCTGAAAACGATCGGGGTGCCCGAATTGGAATGGTATTACAAAATGGGAAATTTTGAAAGTAATAAGAACAACAGGAAAATGATTGTTAATGGAGGAGATGAAGAAGGAGGAGGAGGGTGGGATACGGTACGGAGGAGCGTATACGAGGATGCGGTGAGGAAGATCAAGGAGAACACGTGTCGGCTGGCGGAGAGGCAGGTGGGGAAGATCGTGCGGCTGAAAAGCGGCGGGTGGGACCTACATAGGGTGGACGCGACGGACGTGTTTAGAGAGCGGTTGAGAGCGGCGGATGAGGCGGCGGCGGAGGCGGCGGCGGAGGAGGAGGAGATGGAGGTGGTGATGGCGGCGGCGGCGGAATGCGGCAGCGGTGGTGCGCGGAGGAAGAGTAGGAAGAAGAGGCGGAGGCAGTGGGCGGAGGTGTGGGAGAAGGAGGTGATGGATCCAAGCGTGAAGATTGTGAAGCGGTTCTTGGAGGAGGAGTAGGTTCTGCATCCAGCTTTTTTCCAGCTTTCTCCAAATAATTTTTTTCATTTATTTTTCGGTTTCCCCCATTTCTCTCTCCATACGCATTTTTTTTTTTTTTTTCATTTTTGGTTTCAGAAAAAAGGTTTTGAAAATACAGCGTAGGAAAAAGATAGGAAAGGAAGAAATTTTGATGAGAGTAGATAGTTAGATTAATTTTAGCACCATAATAGCAGTTTTGTTAGTGCTAGAAAGTTTTGGTAGAATAATGAAGGGAAGGAATGTGGATCTCTGAGCAAGTATGTGCATTTCTTTTCTGAATTCTTTTCTATTGATAGCTTGTAATAATTCTTTTTATATATAATTCATATATGTAATAAATTCATTATTATTATTGTTATTATCAATTTATCATGTTGATCTGTGGTTGAAACATGTCAAAATTTCTCATTCTAAAAATTAGTTAATACTGAATATCCTATTCTGTGTATTGGCGATTGTATAATTTCGTGATAATTCATTTCACACAGAGCAAGTAGAAAACCATCATCACACAGCAAATCGAATACAGGACAACAAATAGCTACGTCCTCGGAAAGGTCATAGGAACTTTGAATCGAAAGAGCAAAATATGCACTCCTAGTGAAGAGAAGAAGAAGGCAAAAATCCCAAATAAGTGGCATACAAAAGAGAACTTTTTAGAACCCTTTTTGGCTTTTCTCTTCCGTCATCTGCCTTTGTTTTTGTTTCTTACTATGAAAATAAACGGGGACCTCCCCCTGGACTCCTGGTGGGACCCAATCAGAATTTGTTACGAGCTGTCCAAAAGAACTGTATAATACTGCAATTCAGTTCTTAAATCGGCTTGGATTTATTTATCTATATTTATGAATATTCAGGGGTTTTTTTAATTTATTTCCGACCTATAATGAAAAAAAATTTGAATGTTTTATGACTATTATTATTGCCTTGCTTGTCATCAAGGAGGTGACCAAGCCATACATTGAGGGAAAATACAGAATACTCTAGAACATGTAATGAAACTTATGAATAGTTTTTCTTTTTAGAAGATTGGACGACGAAATTCTTTACCAACCTTTATACATTAGACGAATCAACTTCGATAAGATTAATATTCAAAAAAGACACAAGACGAACACAAAGTATGGGTGATAAAGAATGACCTAATCAAGCAAAATAACTGGCCACGAACTTGATCACTCTATAATCATGCTTTAACCTAACCTGCCAATGCATCGTCATAATTAAGGCGCCTAATCTCTATCAAAAAAGTTTTGTGAGAGAAAGCTCTACACAAAAAAATATATATAGTTAACAAACTATAATGTGCCACTCATTGTGTTTTTCTTCTTCTTTCTATCTTCCATTTTGTATGAGTTTATTTAAGAGCAACTGGATTTAAAATCTATTGATAGATATGGCCAAATTGATCATTCTATCCACCTAGATAGCTAGACCCTGTTAAAAACTATAAGCATAGTGGGGGCACTTTCTCTTTTAAAAAAATGGGATTAAGCATGGGCTGAGCACCCAAATTAATTAGCAAATTGGGGAAAAGATGTGTCTTACCCCTTTTTAAATATTTGTTAGTTAAAAATAATAAGTATGTTCCATTTTTAGTACAGCCCATTCTCCTCATCAACATACTTGCACGACATCCACCCAATTTCACAGGTAAGTCATGACACATTTTCCATCCCAATAATGTTGCTTTCTTTTTTGTTACATATCAATTTGGTCAGAATTTGTGTGCTCAGTCTCATATGTTGGATTAAGCCGACAAAGTTATCGATAAGATGGTTAAGACACTAAACCCACATATGCTTTGTCCAAATCTAATGATCTTCACCCAATAGCCACTCTTTTCGGCCGGTCATTACATGTTGAATCTGTACAAATTTCAAAATCTCCATCAGCTGACTTTTGTCTAGAGACAAGCGCAACAATTACTTACATTCGAAAACTGTGTGATTTCCCGATGCCTATGGAGGGAAGAGGAGGAAGGCAACCAGCTAGACCTAGGAGAGAGCAGCAACAGAGGGAGGTGGAGGAGCAGTGGCGAAGTCGGAAATTCGAACAAAGGGTACTGACTTGAATTGCGGCAATTGGCGAGGGATGACTAAATCCTTGCCGAATATTCTCGTTCCAAAACCTGTACTAAATTTACATGTAATTTTACCTATATTTCAAAATTGAGAGTGCGATTAACCCCTCCTGATTTCCATCTAGCTCCACCACTGTGGAGGGAGAGAGAAAGAGAAGAAGCAAAGCTTGTATCTTGCTAGTGTACTCTTCAAGTAATGACCGACCTTGCAATCTTACTCATCCTATTCCTATATATGCAAAATGGAATATCTTAAAACATCCGATCCAGTGCAGAGGAGGGAGGGACAAGAGGTGAGCAAAGTTTGGAAGCTGTTCCTGGAAAATCTTGAAGGTCTGACATTACTTAGATTTTGTGCTTAGATTAGATTAGATTCTGCGCAATCGTTTACTATATTGTGTAGAAATATTTGGGTCGATAATTTAACTTCCAGCTGATGATAATGTGCACCTAATCCTTCCATTGCATCCAATTCCGGTTTGATGACATGCATCACAATGGAAGACCTAACTGATAGAAGCAAATTAGCAAGCCCATTTAGTGCTCTTTTAATATTCACTTCAGCAAGATCTCCAATCCGATCTCAATGTGCTTCATGAGCACCATATATATATATATTTGTAGCTCACCACATATATATACTTAGCCCCATCCCAGCTGTGTGTTAGAGTATATTCTATTTGGAAGTACCACCAACATTACTTGGGGAAAAAAAAAAAAAGAAGTAGACTACAAATATCTTTCTTAATACCATAGGAAACATTATTTTTTTTAATCAAACGCCACAACCTTGTATTAATAGAGTAGTCGGATTCTGATTCCGATAAAGTTATGCAAGAATAATTAGTATCGAATATCCGGATCCATACATCTAATAAACGCAAATCTTAGTGAAAAATAAATAATAAACCTCTAGATCAACTTATGTAGATATCAATCATTCGAATCTATCAGCCCCTTCGAGGCTGTGTATGTACCAACGAGAGGTGTGATCGATGTTAATGCTTAAAACAATATGATTCATTTGTAGACTTTTATGAGGAAAGGTTAATGATGGTTACTTACATTTCATGCTAATGAGTTTGTTGATAACGATATCTTCTATTTGAAGATCATTAGCTAGATAGTTTTTATATCTTTATGTGAAGATATAGATGATAGGTTTTACTGGTCTGAAGAGAATTGTTGAGCTTTCTAGGGCAAACGTTATGTCGCATAAGTGTGGAGTGTTTCCATTAGTTTATCGTCTTGTGAAATTGACTTTGTTGCCGTTAGTCGCCGCTGAAAGTATTAAAAAAAAGGAGCATTTTCCACAATGAACTACGTGAATAACACACTTTGAAACAGAATGAGTGATGTAGTCATGTACGAGTTTTTGGTAAGATATATTGAAAGTGACATCGTTGATACTTTGCATGATGAATGTATATTTTTTTTTCTTTCCAAAATATGAAAATACGTTGTGGGTCATTGTAAGAAGTTGATAAAGGTTACCTTATGACTGGTTCTCCATGTATATTATAATCCATCTATATATGATCAAAGAAAAACACAAGAGGTCTAGTATAAATAGTCTTCTCTGCGGAATGTCACCTTGATCTCGGGACAAATTTGATGTGGAGAATTATGAGTTCTCCGCGTATAGCATGGTGATAAGATAACACCTTATTCCACGACGGAGCTCGACTCAAATTGCTCCAAGCACAACACACAAACCGCACAAAATTACCATGTTATGCATGTGCACTGTCACTTAGATATCACAAGAGGCCTAGCCAGCATAAATAGGCCATTTTATGGTCAAGAAAAACACAAGATGTCTAGTATAAATAGTCTCCTATGGAATGTTACCTTGGTTATGGAACAAGTTTTTGACAACATAGGAGAATTATGAGTTTCCTGGACGTACAACTATAGTGATAAGATATAACACATTATTCCACAACAGGGCTCGACTCCTCTCACAAGTTGCACAAAACACAACACATTTCTCTCACAGAATTGCCATGTTGCTGCGCATGTGCGGTGCCACTTTGAAACCAGAACCAAAACTAATCATAACCACATCAATAACAACACCAAATTGTCAGCCAATTTAATAGGAAACAATGATTTATTCAATAAGTTGCAATTAAATTATTGGTTACATAGAAGTACAGAATCAACTATTTGAGAGAGAATGGGATAAATCATAAATCTAGTCTTAGATCTCACCTCATACTTCATGTGAGCTGGTACGATGATTAATAGAGATTAAACCTTGTGATCATTACCCAATTTGTGTATAAAATGTGATGAAGGTTGCTACAGTATCATTGACATTTGATTCAAGTACGATCGAGTTATTACTCTATGGTCGAGTGTACTTAGTGGGCACATGAACTTTGGATTGAAAATCGAATTCTGACTATGCCACTGTAGTTATCAGAGTTTTGAGAAAGAAAAGAATTGGCTAACGATTGGGCAAGTTGGAAAGTTAGGAGGCAAAAAGGTTTGGTCAGATCTATCTACATTGAATTGACCGGGAAAGAAACTAATGACCAGACCCTTTATTCCATGTTTTGATTCTGGAGCTCGCTACCCCTGTTGATGTAAACTAAACTCAAGGAGTTGACAAATGATGGAAAGTAAACGCCTAATAAAAGAGGCATAATGCGATTTTGTGGTCAATCAATTGCCTTAGGACTGAGAAGAGTCACAGCTGACTGCCTAATTGGCCATTACTATTTCTCTCAACTTGAGAATATGGATACAAAGTTAACGCCTAATTAAAAGAGGCCTAATGTGATTTGGGTCAATCATGCATGCCAAAGTTATTATCATAATTAAACACAAAGGAAAGTAACGAACTACAAAAATGCCATTTTTTTTTTTGTAAGGAAAAATGCCATATTTAACACCCTCTCGTCCGCAAATTGATGGTGATAGTTGTGCAAATACATAAGAACGATGTCAACTTGTGGATACATACAAGTTAGCGAATACATTGAATACCCATCTCAGTATGTATGTTTGGTTCCATCACAAAGCACACAAAGTCACTGATCTTCTCCACCGCACTAATTCATAGTACACTTAAAGATATCGTGTGCGCGCTATTCAGCTGCAATGCATACGAACTATCAGAGCTGACTGCAGCCTAATGACTATTACTATTCCTCACAACTTGGGAAATAATGAGTACGAACAAAAGTAAGCGCTTAATAAAAAGATGCCCTAGCTAGGTGCAAATTCTGGTCAATCACTAAAATGGACTTTTGACATTGACCACCACAGCTGACTGCACAGCATAATGACTAATTGTCTCTTCATACATAATAATACAACTCTCGAGAATGAATGACGGCCGGAAAACGCCTCGTCGCCAAATATTTGAAGCCACAAACAAATGAAAAATGGAGGGCGAAATCAGAAAACAATTGTGGACGCCAATGAAACCAGACGCCACTCCACTTCACGACTGCATATTTATGAATTGTAATCAATAATATTAAAAAAAAAAACTAATTGACTATGAGGCTAATCATAGAGGAAAGCGATTGGTACATTACGTACGTGGTTATAAGCAAAACATATATATACAAGTCTAAGCTATATATAGAATCGACAACTGAAGAACATATCATTATTCCCTCGCTTAGCTAGTACATTGAATGAACGCACAACGGCTTTTGCTCCAAACAGAGAATAGTTAAAGAAAGAAGAAGCACCAAACAGACAATAATTCTTCAGTCTTGTTGAGGGAGGGGGTCCGTACGTACACTTCAAGTTTAGGGTTCATATATATATGTTTATGTAGAGAGTAAGTAAGAGTGCAGGAATTTGTATTATGTAAGGAAGATATAATAATGGCACGTGCCCTTGTGTAATGTCGGGGCCAGCCAGCTAAGCTAGGTAAGGTTGCTATAGTATAGCCATGGAATGTCTCTGCCTGGCCTCTCCAATCCGCCGGTGAAAACATTGAACCCACTAACTAGCTCGCTAGAGGACCTAAGTTAAGTTAAGCGACAACCTTAGTGGCAACGTTTTCCTGTCTGCAAAAATGGAGCTCTTGGAGGAAAACCCTTAATTTGTTTGATATTAGGGAGGTGTGTGTATATATATATTTGTACGTACATAAAAGGAAAACAAAATCAGAAGGCAGAGTGAAGAGTGAAGAGTAAGAAATGGTGTGGACATGATGATGGTGGAAAGTGGTGACATGAAGTGGGGAGATCCAAGAAGAATGCCGATCACTGAAAAAGACAACACAAGTCTTGGGAAAGCAAAATGACAAGCAGAAGCAGTAGAAGAAGAAGCAAGCAAGCACATTTATGATTTTTAATGCAATTGAAAACCTGATCCAACCACATCCAAACAAAGAATGAAGAAAGACTTGCCTTGGGAATTATAAACAAACAAAAAATAAAATGGGACTTGGGAAATTGGCGGGACAGAGCCCAAGGGAATGGGAAATGGCAGGCCTGGCCTGGCCTGGCCTGATTGTGGGAAGGGCTGCAACCTGCAGGCTGCGCGTGCGGGGCTTGCCTGCTTTTGCGCGTGATCCTATACTATATACAGTATACTGCAACTCCGCCGGCCGCAGGCCTACCCAATTGTTATTTTAAAAACCATCTCTCTTTTTTATATTTCAATTAAAATTAAAAACCGGTTTAATTATATGAAGATGTGTAAAAATCACAAACCGGCATTTTTGCTTTTGATAGGTTTTCATACTATAGTCCGACTCTTAACTTGGGTGAAGTATCAATCGATTGAATTGCAATTTGTTGATACGAGAATCGAAATTAAAAAAAAAAAAATTGAAAGTTTTCGCCTTCATTACACCTTATTTTAGGACAAATAGCCCGAAATGACATGATGTTAGTGCCTTGACCATCTTTCTTGCAGACATACCCTCTTTGTTTTATGATCCACTTCATCCTTCCAAGTTCCAACACTTTTGTAGAGCTAAGACTACTGGGAGATTCAAGTTCCCAATGGTTTTTCCTCTTTTGGTTCGATATCAAGCCGTTGGGTTGAGAGTAGCTTTCTTGGGCTATATGGCCCAAGCCCAAAACGTTAAAACAAAAAATTCTAAGACTCCAATATCTCGCACCAACAAACAAACCATTCTGCCCTTTGAGCCCATAAAGGCTATTATGTCTCTGGGAGGCCCGAGGCATTCCAGAGCCCACTCGAAATATCTCGAAACTTTACCAAACAGCCCGATGGACCCAGAGAGAAACGTCAAGAAGCTTCTCCATAGAGCTTCAACTTCCCTGAAGAAAATGACAGAAGAAGAAGAAGAAAGACACCAGAACTCACTGGGAGCACCCCACCGCCTCTCCCATCGCCTTCATATAAATAGCACTACCTCCCTCTCGCTAACCCACAATCCAATTCAGCAAGAATTACCTTCAACTTCAACAAATCAATCGAATCAAGCAAAACCTAATTTCCATCATCCCCAATTTCACAAAACAAATACAAGATGTCGCTGATTCCAAGCTTCTTCGGGAACCGCCGCGGCGGCAGCAGCAGCGCGTGGGATCCATTCTCCGCCCTTGACGCCTTCGATCCCTTCAGGAACTTCTCGACGAACTTCCCTTCGGCCCTCATCCCCGGCGGCGGCGGGGAGAACAGCGCGTTCGTGAACACGAGGATCGACTGGAGGGAGACGCCGGAGGCGCACGTGTTCAAGGCGGACCTTCCGGGGCTGAAGAAGGAGGAGGTGAAGGTGGAGGTGGAGGACGACAGGGTGCTGCAGATCAGCGGGGAGAGGCGCGTGGAGAAGGAGGACAAGGACGACACGTGGCACCGCGTGGAGAGGAGCAGCGGGAAGTTCGTGAGGAGGTTCCGGCTGCCGGAGAACGCGAGGATGGATGAGATCAAAGCCGGGATGGAGAACGGGGTGCTGACGGTGACGGTGCCCAAGGCCGAGGTCAAGAAGCCCGACGTCAAGGCGATCGAGATCGCTGGTTAATTGAAAGTTCCAACTATGTTGATCAATAATGGGATGGAGCTGGGAGTCTGGCCTGTGTGGTGTGTGTGATGTAGTTCTCGGCTGTGTCGGTGATAATAAGAGCGTGAGGGTTGTAATAAATCGAGTTAATAAACAATAATGAAGAGGCTAGTTTTCCATTAAGAAGATCATTTTTTTTTTTTTTTTTGTCCAGGTTTTCCTTTTAGCACAACTGAATGAACATTATCAGTACACCACTGGCAAGTGGCAACTGGCAACCCAAGAGCTAGTAGAATCGGACAGTCCTTTCTCTACAAGAGTGTTCCATCTATTGGCTGGGCTTTCCGTCCTGCCACTTGCAGAAAGCCCAAAACCTCAATTCATATTCCGTAAGTGATAAGCCCTCCACGGCCTTAGTTAGAGATCCATTTCGAACACATTTCACAATAGTCATGGTGGATCGAGCACTTGGTGTTATTGAAAAAACCAGGCAGTTTTTTTTCCATTTGAATAATGCCCCTTTTTTTTACAGGTGTTGTCTTTTGTGGGGGTGTTCTAACTTCTAAGTGGTGATTCGTGGAGTTATAGTAAGAAAAACGTTTTCATGTTGTGGCTGGGGGATTGGTTAGCATGCTAACCTCCAAAGGGTTGGTTTTTTTACACCTTTTTTAATTGGTCTATTTTTTTCATTAATCATTGGCAAGTATTAATGAAAGTTAACATAATAAATGTTCTGTTATTAAATACAAAGTAAGAATTAAATACACCACATTAATTACTTTTTTTTAAATCTAAACCTATACAAAATACAATTCTCTCTCTTATCTCTGATTTTTCCTTTCACGGCAGCCTCCGACCACCACACTTCGTCGGTGAAATCCCGCCGGCAGAATTTCTCCGGCCACCTGATATGTAGTACCACTGCACTGGTATTTGTACCACTGCACTGATACTTAGATCTGACATTTGTACCAGTGCACTGATATCGCTACCAGTGCATTGGTAGTTCTACCAGTGCACTGGTACAAATACCATATTTTGAGTTTAAATGCAGTGGTACAAATATTAGTGCAGTGATACAAAAATCAGATCTGAAAATCGAAAAGTCAGATCTGAAAATGGAAAACTCACCGGGAGAGGGGCTTGGGAAGGAGTAGGTCGGAGGTTGTTGGAAAAGGAAGGATCAAAGATAGGAGAGAAAATGATTAGAGATAGGAGAGAGAATTGCATTTTGTATAAGTTAAGATTTAAAAAATGCAAGTAATTAATGTGGTGTATGTAATGCTTAATTTGTATGTAATGAGAGTATTAAATTCTACAAGTTGCATTTATTATGTCTACTTTCATTAATACTTGTCAAATATTTAATAAAAAAATTGACCAATAAGGAAAGGGGTGAAAAAAACCAACCCCTTAGGGGGTTAGCAATTAGCATGCTAACCTACCCCGCTGGCTGGTGGTTGTCAACAAACATTTTCCCCCCTACAACTCGGGGAAAGTTAATCTGCTAACTTGAAAATTCGTTAGCAGATACTAACTGATATCCAAAATACATGAACTAGTATCCAAGTACTAAAGTATCTAGAGAGCACAGACTAGTATTCAAAGTTTGCTAACTGATATCCACCATGAATCAACTATTATCCCAAATTCACAAACTAATATCTAGACAACACAGAATAGTATCCATATAACACATAATTAGTATCCCGATAACACTTAAGAGTATCCAGATAACACATAAGAGTATCCATATTGAATACTAGTTGGTTGATTGTGGATATTAGTTGGTATCTGCTATCTGGATACTAGTTTGTTATGTTTTGAATACTAGTATGTGTTATCTAGATACTCAACAGACTTGGATATTAGTTCATAGATTTTGGATATTAGTTAGTATATACTAACGAATTTTCAAGTTAGCAGAATAACTAGGCTGCTACAACTCACCATTAACATCCCAGAAGGACGTGAAGGTAAACGTCTCGTCTAGTGGTTTTGCGGAATTTGAACGCGAATGTAGAATATGATATTTAGAAATTGTTTTTAGATATTATTTAGGTACAGTTAGGTGTACATATGTAGTTAAATATCAAATTGGGAAAGCTAACGCTATTTACAAACATAATATGTGCAAAGTGATCAATTGAACTTGATTATGTAAACTTGTGAGTTATTTATATCTTTTAAGTAAATTAATTCTAATGATCGCACATCTACATATATACTTGTTAATTGTTATGATGTCCACTCTTGCCTTATAGAAATCTCACAAACAATGTACCGTGGCTCATTCCAGCAACGAGGTTGAATACCTGGTCATTGTGTAGGCAAACCACCAAAATTACTTGGTTACAAATTTATCTTAAACAAATCACTTGGTGTTTCACGCTTTCAAGTTTATCCACCTTCTCTTCACGTAAGTCAAATTCAGTTGGTCATATAGTCATTCCTACCAGTGAGGAAACCAACATTCACATTAATTCTAAATTTTCCCTATTTTCTATGAAAATCCATGAATTAAAAAAGACACGCTTAACCTTACACTTAGAGAAAGTTACGATTGTGCGGGTCAGGGCGGATATTGGTTGGACGCCTCCTGCGGAAGGCTGGGTTATGGTAAACACTGACAGGGCTTCTAACGGTAACCCGGGGCCAGCCGGGGCTGGTGGAGTGGTGCGAGGCCCACTGGGGAACTGGTTGGGAGGTTTTGTGGCAGGTATTGGCTCGGCTACTGCTGTGCTGGCTGAGTTGTGGGCTATCTACTATGGGTTAGAGCTCACTTGGAAACTCGGTCATCGGGTGGTGAAGTTAGCTTCGGATTCTCAGCTTGCGATTCAGCTGATTCAGGAACGTCATGACCTCATTCATCCTTATGCGACCCTTTTGAATCTTATCCGAAGGAAAATTGGACAGGATTGGTTGGTTAGCTTGACTCATACATATCGAGAAGGGAATAGACTCGCGGACTGGCTCTCGAAGCACAGTCTCGTCTATCCCTACGGTATGTATGAGCTGGTTGATCCACCTTTGGGAGTTCTCCCACTGTTGCAAGATGACGTGATGGGTGTTACTTTTGAGCGCCGGGTTGTGGCGGCCTCCTCCTCTACTAGCTAGTCCTCCTCTGTAACCTCTATCTCTTTCTTGGCTTCGGCCTCCTTTGATATCCAAAAAAAAAAAAAAAGTAGTTAAATCTTGACTTGGAAAAAGTAACGCTATTTACAAACATAATATGTGCAAAGTGATCAATTGAACTTGATTATGTAAACTTGTGAGTTATTTATCACTTTTAAGTAAATTAATTCTAATGATCGCACATCTACATATTTACTTGTTATGATGTCCACTCTTGCCTTATAGAAATCTCACAAACAATGTACCGTGGCTCATTCCAGCAACGAGGTTGAATACCTGGTCATTGTGTAGGCAAACCACCAAAATTACTTGGTTACAAATTTATCTCAAACAAATCATTTGGTGTTTCACGCTTTCAAGTTTATCCACCTTCTCTTCACGTAAGCCAAATTCAGTTGATCATATAGCCTTTCCTACCAGTGAGGAAACCAACATTCACATTGATTCTAAATTTTCCCTATTTTCTATGAAAATCCATGAATTAAAAAAGACACGTTGAACTTTACACTTAGACATGTCTAAGTGTTAGACAACCTTACACTTAGACATGCCTCACTTAAAAGGTACGTAGCAGGTTAGAACTTTTGACGTAGCCGCACATTTGGACCAAACCTAGGTGTCTCCTAGGTGCAATTGGAAGGAACTAGACAATTAGTATGAAGTTAACACAATATTTACCAGCTCACCGTCATTTAACGAAATTGTTAACGAAATATACAACAAAATTGTCCATCTCTTAGCAAAACAGATTATGCCAATGATGATCCTGACTGCTGATCTTTTATCAGGAAGTTTCATTTGCTCCCTCAAAAGGAAAAAAAGTTTCATTTGAGTACGGCTTATCTCATTAGTCAGTATCATTAGCCACTACTCTGCCTCCTTCAATCTAAACTCTGCACTTTCCTTTGGTTGGTTGCGTTCTCCACTAGCCCACTTTGGTCACGGCGCTACATCGCCGCAACATATATATATTTGCTAAGCATATCCTTTCCTTACACGTGAGAATGAGAAGAAGGTCTCCTAGCCACATATCAACACGAGGCTGAAGTAAAATGTCAAGTCATCCCTTCTCACATACACAGATGACAGATGTCGTCTTCTTCCTCCTCTGCTTTCTCATTGGCATCTCCGCAGAGCCCTGACAGACATTATCGAGGACCATGGTTGTCACGCCGGCCGGCGTGCCACCGGTTGTACCAGGTTCAACCGATACCAGTCATAAAACCGGCGTGACACCACCGGTATGACCGGCATGATCGATATACGAGTCTCTAAGTAAAATGACCTTATTTTAGAGAATTTAATTGATAAAAATTATTTTATTATTTATTTTATGATTATAAAAGTTAAATATTGATGTTATTTGTTAGATTCAAGTATAAATGTTTAGGTATTGACGTTAAATGTCATGTTTAGATTTGAGTATTTATAATTTTATTTGTAATATTGACCGGTATGAACCGGCACAAACCGGTATGTGCCACCGGTTGAACCATTCCACTTGCTAAACCGGCACACTGGCATAAACCGGTTTGACAACCTTGTCGAGGACCACTACAAATTGTTCAGCTCCATTATCACTTCACTGCCAACCATGCTAACAGAAACAAAATAAAGAAAAAAAAAAAACTCGAGATCTCATGTTCGTATATGTTTCTTCAGTACCATTATCTCTTCTCTTCCCAAGAGCTCTCGTCAATGGAGTTGTTTGGCACCTCGATGTTAACTCATCACATCCTGGGATTGAAAATGGTTTCAAGGGTTCGGTTGTTCTCCGATTTAAGTGGCACGTGAACTGAAACCGATTGGATGAACCAATTCGATGATAAGTTAATTTGGTCCAATTATTTTATTTCGGGTCTATTTAAGGATCACACTACCCTATTTGGCTATACAAAAATCAGATAAAAAATACGCAAACCAACCCTACATAGTTTTGCCCCTGCTGCAAAACGCCAAAACCCCCTACCTAACTTCACCTCAATTTCATACCATCCCATTTCACATGTACTAACTTTGTGGCGGTTGGAAGACCAACAAAAATACGGTCGGTTGATCAATACAAAATAATTCTCGACGTTGCAGCCAAAGAACACGGCAATAATAATAGTATAATACCCGTAAAAAAACCAATATGACCAAAATTATTTCCTTTCTTGAATTGTTATTTTTGTCGTGTACAGCTCGTGGAATGAATAATTTAACAATATATATTATACACTGTGTTAGACGTGTGGACGAAAATCACAACTACATTTTTTCTTCTTCTTCCAAACAACCCTCTCAAGAAATTGGGAGATGTAACCCTCAAGTTGGTTCAAGAGAAGTGAAAATGACACAAGAAAGAAAATACAGTAATCAACTAATCATAAAAAAACACGAAAGGTCATAGTAGTAGCCAAGAGAAGAGATAACACGAAAGATAATACTTGATTAGTGGTCACATCAGCACAATTAAGCAAACTGAGTTTACTGGAATCAGTCAGCGCTTATTTAGCTGCTAATTATTTTATTAAATCCACGAATTATTTACAAGAGAGAGACACCCTGTCTGATTTTTCCTTTTCCCCAAAAAAAGAAAAATAAAAACAGACAAATCCCTGTTTGGGTTTGGGCCATTCCAGCCCAAACCCAGCTAAGCCCCCAATCATCCTAACACCGCCGCCGCAACGACGATGACTCGTCGCCAGTGATAACGGCGTCAGCGTTCCACACCGTATCCGCGGCGGCCTCAGATTCCGTCACGCTACCTACTACCAGGGCCTTTTTCCTCATATCAGCCACCGTCAACTCACGCCTCACGTCATCCTCCTCCTTGACGTACACCTTCTCCAAAAACCCGGCGGCGTTGACGCCGACGATCTTCCCCAGCTTCGGCCGCCACTCCGCCAGCATCTGCGGGATCCGGCACCCGACCCGACTGTCCCACACCCTCAGCAGGTTCCCCGCCATGTTCGTCTCCGCCGACACTATCACCGCCGGCGACATCGCCGGCGCCGAAACCGCCGCCCCGGGGAAGAGCATCTCGCTCCCTGCCCCGAAGATCGACCGCAGATTCGCCTCTCCCTCCATTCCAAGGCCCAAGTTGTCCCAGAGCCTGACCACGCTGCTCGTCGTCCCGTTCGCGAATTCCGGCCAAGAGAAAAAATCCCCAATGCTGCTGCTCCGCCGCTGGAGCCGCCGCTTGAATTTCAACGACCCCCGCACACTGAAATCTTCATCGCCGTCGGAATCTACTCCTTCCTCTTCAAATTCCTCATCAGTTTCTTCGTCTTCGTCGTCTTCAGAGAACTCGGATTCGGACCCGGATTCAGATTCGGTGTCGTAATCGGACTCTTCCTGGATAAGCAGAGCCGCCGCCGTGGAAATTGGGCGGCTCCGCCGGAACCGAATGAGGAGGATTGTAATTCGGCTGACGATTGTGGTGAAGGAGGCGACTAATAAGGCGACCATTAGAGCGCCCCATTTCCAAACACTGTAGGCCTGATAAATTCTCTCGATGCCGGAAGCAGCAAAAGCTCGAGCGACTACAGATGGGTTTATCCCGCCGCCTTCGAAGTCGCTTATTCTATTAATCATCGGAACCTCCATGTTTTTTTTTTGTTGTTCCCGTCAACGGCGGCGGCGGAGGAGGGAAGTGATGGACTGATGAATAGTGATTATTGATTCTCCGAGCTTGGATTGAATCTACAGAGTTTAGGGGGAGGAAATTAAATGGGGGGAAGAGAAGAAATGGGCAGGGGAGAAATGTGAAAGAAACAGAGCAGAGGTTTCTTGTTTTTATGTTGGTGGTTGCTTGCTGGAAAGCTAAACGGAGGAGGAGGAAAATGTTGGGCTGGAAAAGACGGGGATTTAAAGGGAGATAAGGGGCAGTTGTGTAAATTAACAGCGACTTTGACCTAAAGGAAGGAAATAAAGGAACCGCCGAAAAGGGCGAGGGAGTGGGGTTCGGCGAAGGAGAAGTTCAATTTCAATACTACATATCAGTCACCATATTAAATGGTGGTTACCGTTTTAACCCCGAACCACTTCTTTCGTATCTAAAATAGGTTGGCAAAAGGGTGCTCTAACCTGTATTATTAATTTTAAACTTAATTTTTTTTAACAAAATAATATGTACAACGAATCTACTCATCTGTCTATAATGAGCAAGTTAATCAACGATGGAATTTCTGTTTTGATATACAAATTAAACGAACATCTCACTCAAAATTAGCTATATAGCTAACAACGACAACAATTTGATTAAAAGATGAATGTGTGTGTACCCTCTTTGTTAAATAAGGCAGAAACAACTAACGAAGTCGACAAGACTACTCAACTATATGAACCATTGTCCAAACCCAAATTTTTTTTAGGTATGGATGATGAACCCAATTGTCCAAACCTAACTACTTTTTTTTATAGATAAAAATGCTTTCGTTATAGAGTGTTATTTGAGGAATTCGAATACGTGTAGAGACCAAACCTTGTTGGCCGTCCTGCCCGTCCAAACCCAATTATTGAGATGGTAAAATTGAGGATATCAGCCCCGAGAGCTATGGTGATGTTTCTTCTCAAACAACTTCCATTTTCTCCTACCGAATTTGAGTAGGTTCAGATTTGGGTGGCGTGATTTAGTTTATAGACCATTCAATTATTGGGTTAGGCGACAAAATAATGTCCTTGCAACAAACCAAAATGGTAATATTTGGCGACAGAATAATTAGGAGGAGAAAGAAATACAGGTAAGCACGTAGACCTTCATCATCATCATCATCATCATTCAGCAAAGAGGAAGGATGGATAGGAATTGAAGCATCTAATTTTATGCCTCAAGTGAATGGTGACTCGGCAGTTTTGTGTGCGTCTCATCCGTTGCTTGGGGTGAGGGAGACGAATGGTATGTTAACACGATAAGGTTCGGTTTTGTTGCTCCAAATGATCAGCAGATCAACAACGGCTCCGGCCCAAAGATGACACGACGCATCAAAAAATTGATCGAATCTTTTAAATTTGTGGTTATTCTCCGTTTAGATATATCATTATATTTTGGGATGGTTTGGTCAAATTTCATGGTTATTCAGGGACTTACGATTATAGTGGTCAACTTCGTGTGGCGTATAAAAAAACTTGATGATGTGCGTAATCGAATTTAACCCATGATATATCGTTTTAACAAGATAATTCTGTTCTCTCTTTCAATTTTTATATCTTTATTTAATAATGATGTCCTCCTCAAATTGGTTGATTGTGCCATATTCAATTTATCACTAGCGGAAAACGATCAATCTTGTTTGGCTCGGTTGGTCGGTGTATGTAAATAAGTGGTTAAGTACCCTGGACCTCTCACTAACAACTCGATTAATTGGGACCAACTGGTTTATGACGGTGTGTGACGCTAGTTCTTTTCAGCAACTTCATCCTTTTTCTTTTTTTTGGTAAGGGTGATATAGGTTTTATTTTGTTGTCATTAAAGTACTACTTAAAGGATTCGAACTTGGAGGTCCCAAGTTCCAAGCTAGTGGTATTATCACTAGGGCAAACCTTTAATCGTAACTTCCTCCTTTTGTTTTATAAGGGTGATAATATAGGTTTGCCTATTTACGATTAGGCGTACTACTTAAAGGATTCAAATCTAAAACCTCCAGATTTAAAACTACTGATATGACCAGTAGACCAATCCCTCCTCCTTCCCTTGATGGGCACATAGTTGTAGTTGGCCATCTAACAGCCTCCTTAACAGCTATTTGTTTGCAAAATTTGCAATATGATTCATAACGTTTGATACTTAGATTACTTGGACGAGTGAAAGGAAATTTTGGGTCCTCTCGTTGGCATACCAAATGAGGGAAACAATATGGCTAGAAGTGTCAAAGTTCTGCACCTAACTACTAATTACAATACAAAGACTCTTGTTAATTAATTAATTAATCAACTCGATCTGACGCGGGTGCACGAGCACCATGCAACACTAGCTAGGTTGGGTCTTACACTAATTACTGCACGCACGTGCTACTACGACATTCTTTATTGATATATACGTATGAGCTTATCTTCTACGAGGAATGAGAACTAGGCAGTACTAGCTAGCTAGGCAGATCTAGTTTAATTGTCAAACTTGAAAATTGATCTAATGTGAGATATTTCCACTGCATCTTCTATTGCCCCCATGCCAATGCAGCGTGGAATGCTATCTTCCCTTCCCTCCCCTTACCTTCCTAGGGGACTTCCTTCTTGAACTGGTTCTGCTCCCTTAAAGAGGCAATCTCGACAAACTCTTTGATCCAGATTGTCTTTCTGTGCTGGAATATTTGGAAGGCGAGAAATGAGTGTTGTTTCAAGAATACTGCCCCTTGGCCCCCGAATGTGTGTATGCAAGCCTATAAAGAGCTCTTGGAATGGAGTTCTTGTCCGAGGCCCCCCTACTCACATGTCATCCTCTTCTACTCAGCTCAGGGGATCCCATTCTCATACAAATCCACCGCCAAGTAATCATCCTTTGGTGATTCACTGTGATGGGTCGTTCATAAGCGACTCCCAGCCGGCGGCATATGGTGTTGTGGTTGTTAACTACCATGGACAAGTTTGTGATGGGCGAGCTGAGACTCTTCTTTGTTCCACCCCGATTGAAGCAGAAACGAAGGCTCTTCTTGAAGGAGTTAAATTAGCAAAAGAATATGGTTCCGAATGTCTGGTCCAGTCCGACTGCCAAGTGCTAGTGAGAGCGTTGTCTCAAAATCAAGCAAATTGGCCATGGCGGTGTGCGGCCTAGATTGGCTCTATTGTCACGATTCTCAGGGCAAACACTTTCATCAAGGTGAAAGAGGTGTCAAGATCTCTTAATGTCAGAGCTGATTGGGTTGCGCGTTCGAAAGCGAGAGAGTCCCTTCCTGACGACTGGATTAATATTCTTGATTTAATTTCTGATCTTCTTTAAGAATGTAACATGTTTCCGTTTTCTTCCGGTTGATGGAATAAAAGTTGATTAATCTTGTCAAAAAAAAACCATCCGATCGAGTCTGTTGCCGCCTTTGTTTAACAGAATACATCAAATTCATATCAATACAAAAATATATAGAATTTTCTACAGAAGAGAAAAGCGAGGAGCAGTAGAATAGTGAGTGAGTCATCAATCAAATCCTAATTTATTCATTCATGCCCCGATGGCGACAGCTCATGTGGGTTTTTGGTCTTTCTCCTCTGCGGGCAGTTGTAGCTATCTGTTTATAATTTTTATTTTATTTTCTTTTCTGGCTCCAGAAGTTCTCTAATTCTCTTTTTTTTTTATGGTCTTGGTTGGTAAGAAATGATTTTTTGTGGCCCGTAAAGCGCCGAAGAAGAGAGCAGCAAGCAAACAAGCAAAGCAAACAACCAGTGCGGCTTTTTGGCGCCTCCAGAAGCGCCTGGACCTTCAATTTTGTTTTTGGTCGGAGAAGTTCCCTGGTCCTCCTTCAATAGGCGGCTGTCGTCCCACCAAATTCCCTCTTTCGATTTGTTTCTGCCGTCCCGTGAATTTATTGAAACGACCTTTCTTATTTTTATTTTTAACACAAGCCGGTGTCACAAACGTCATAAGCCGGTGCCGCCACACAATAGTATAACAGACAGACAGACAGAGATGATCATTTGCACCTTTTCTGTGATATAGCTCGAAATCCACAGTGTCCATCTGGAATAGGGTTGAACCAACCACGAACTAGTCGTTGCACGTAGGATTCCAAACAATGTAGCCATGGGTAATTCTTCCAACTAGTATTGGGAATCCGAGCAACCCTCCACGGGGCACCATCTAGCCAAAGAGCATAACACGATAAATTAATACAAAGAGTTACACTATATGTTTACCCGAAATTAGGAATATAATTTCTAACCTGTATCATTATGGATCACCGGCTCCGTCCCATTCTCGAAGTTGGTTTGTGCATTCCCATTCGGTGCACCATCTAGCCAAAGAGCATAACACGATAAATTAATACAAAGAGTTACACTATATGTTTACCCGAAATTAGGAATATAATTTCTAACCTGTATCATTATGGATCGGCTCCGTCTCATCCTCGAAGTTGGTTTGTGCATTCACATTCGGGGCACCACCTATCTCATTTAAAATAAATAGATTAGTTGTACACCATATTGAGGACAATTGAACACAACTAAAAGAAAAAGTTAATCTACCTGTATTTCCATCATTGTCCGGAGTTGCAGTCGGAAGTCTTGAACTTCTCCTCCCTCGTCTCCTCTCCACATGCTCGAAGTGAGACAGGTTTCGAGTGGTGGACGTCCTTGGGCGACCGGGGCGGGGCTGTCCCCCATGCGGTTCATCAATGCCATCATTTTCAGGATGAAGATGGCTCCGGAGTAGGCCGATTGCACCTCGAATGGTCTCGTCGCCTCTATCAAGAACCTCCTGTACTAGACCTTGGAACACACCACGGTGGTAATCACTATGGTCATCCCACTCCGGCCGAGTAGGAGGTTCACGATAGTTGATAACGGTCCAGAATGGCAACACATCATACAAGGCGAAATCCCGATTTTCACGTCGTGCTAACTGAATGGAACATCTACATGGGAGACCATAGGTAGGAAGAAACGTACATGTACAAGGTTCCCCTTCCACTGCTACCTCGAACAACATCAACCTCAGAGCTTCTAGAGTGACTTTCGTATTCAACTCTCGAAATGGTTTTCCATCCGCTCGGAGCAGCTTCTTTTGTCGGGAATCCTCCAGCAGCTTCCTGATTTGAAGGTGTTGAGCCTCAATGTAATCATCGTTCTTCTTGTATACCTACAAACAATGAAGAACAATTAGGAAACTACTAAAACTTATGTGTGTATCAATAAAGATTTATTAGATTACTAACCGTGTCGACTGCGCCAGTAGATGATTGAAGCCACTTCTTGAAGGAGGAATGGGCAGCTTCAACCCTATTAGAGCTTGTGTTACCCAAATGCCGCAGTTGATTGGTATAACATTTAGCCCACATGTGTCTAACTGGTAACCACTCAGCTGTCATATACCCCCAAAGACGTCGGTACTGTACTCCCCAACCACGTCTGAAATTCTCTAAGGCAGTATCCATGTCTTCCACTGTCAATGCATATACAGCACGTTGCCAAGACGCCATGATCTGATCCACTGTCGGTTTGGCTGCATCTATACCACAATGAGTCGTCCTTCGCACCTCCGTTAGACACTTTGCTCTCACATTCCTATCCATATGCCAAAGACATAAAATATGAGTCGATGATGGAAACATTACCCCCACGGTCTCAACCAATCCTCCTGCCTTGTCACTGACAAACACATCTGGAACAATGGGGCCAAGAAGATGTTGCAAATGCGTCAGAAGCCACTGGTACGACTCCTTCGTCTCGTCGTACACTATTGCAGATGCAATGACAAAGTTCAATCCCACTGGTGTCATGCCGACAATCTCAACCCAAGGCATATCATACTTGTTGGTCTTGTATGTTGCATCTATCACGATCACATGGTGCCAAGCTCGCAACATCAATATTGACTCGGGGTGGGCTAGGAACAAGTGTGTAAGCACGTTACGATCGTCCATATACTGCACATAGTAACCCTTCTCCTGCGCCATGCGGAAAGTATACTGTAAGGCTGTCATCTGACCAAGCTCTTCTTTCCTTATCTTGTGACACTCGTTATAAATCTGCTTTCTGTTGTGTGTTCCATTTGCACCTTTTCTGTCATTCACTGCCTTGTGGATATTCCTTGGTGGGACACCGGCTGATCTCAGCTCTCTGATGTATTGCTTGTCCTCTGTAGTCAAAACATTCCTTCCCTTTGATCCCTCCGGAAATAGCTCCAACTGATGATTGTGGAAACCCAAATTAGCACCAGGATTCTTTGTATTTGCCACCCCTAGGATCAACCAATATCCATCACCTGACCGCTCAAGCTTGATCTTAAACTCGCACCCCAACTTTTCAGTAGATGTAAGAGGCCTCGTTTCCTTACTCGGATCAGGTTCCTTCGACTTCTTCTTCCTACCATGAGTGCAATGTAAGTAATGTCGCCAAGTACCTTCATTCGTATTTTTTTTGTTCGATGCCCTCACCAAATAAAACCCAAAACCCTTTGCAATCTCAATGGCTGCTTCATATGCTTGCAACTCCGTAGTGTATTTCACGCCATCAATGAAATCCGAGGTGTAATCATGGCCATCCGGATTGTAACTTCCAATATCCTGCAATGTTATCAGTATTAAAATTAATAATCATCATAACTTCATATGCGAATCTATTATTTATGCAATAAATTTAATCTTAATTTGTAATGCAAAATCTAATCTTAATTTTCTAGATTAACACCAAATTAAATCTAATCTTAATTTAAGGCCAAATCTAATCTTAATTTCTAATGCTAATTCCTTCAATTCCAAAAATCTAATCAAAACCCAATAAATCTAATAAATTATATTAATCTTAATTTGTAATGCAAAATCTAATCTTAATTTTCTAGATTAACACCAAATTAAATCTAATCTTAATTTAAGGCCAAATCTAATCTTAATTTCTAATGCTAAATCCTTCAATTCCAAAAATCTAATCTTAATTTCTAATGCTAAATCCTTCAATTCCAAAAATAATTATGCAAATAAATCTAATAAATTATATAAATCAAAACCCAACAAATTATTTCATGGAACAATCATAAATCATATAAAAAAAAATTATTCAACGAAAAAAAAAAAAAAAAAACCAAAAAATGCCCAACCGCAAGTGACCTGCGGTTTGACCATGGTCGGACCGCAAATCACCTGCGGTTAAGCCATTGGTGGACCGCAATTGACCTGCGGTTGGACCATGGCTGAACCGCAGGTGATTTGCGGTCCGACCATGGTCCAACCGCAGGTCAATTGCGGTCCACCAATGGCTCAACCGCAGGTGATTTGCGGTCCAGCCATGGTTCAACCGCAGGTCACTTGCGGTTGGACCATGGTCGGACCGCAAATCACCCGCGGTTCCCATTTTCTGTTTTTTTTTTTTTTTTTTGTTCATGTTCTTACCTCGTCGGAGTCGCTACTCATGATTCAGACGTCCTATCGACGATATCGGCTTCAAAATGACGATGAGAGATTTTTCTCTCCTTAGAGAGTGTTTTTTTAGTCCAAGTGATGTTTGTTTGAGGAAGGGAAGGTAAAGAAGCTATGGGGGTTAAAAGTGTAACTTTTATTCTTTTTAGGGCGACCTTTAGCAATTTTAAGGGCGACCTTTAGCAACTCCCTAATATTATATGTGTATGCTGAAACAACATTGAAAAGTGATAGGTATTAGAGAATTGATCGTTGGGTTTCTATTTAAGTACTAGTGTTGTATCCGGCCCCCCGTTGGCCGGTTTGTGGTCATTTGGATATCTTTTTAGTTAAACGTAGATGGTTCGATTTTTAGTATTGTGCACTGGTGGTACAAAAGAATACTTTGATAGTTTATGTTTTTAGTGTTCGTTAACTTTATGATTTTATTGAATTTGTATTTTATTTTATACTTGACCATAAGATGTTTAAGTTAGACAACTAATGAAATGAAAAGTTATCTGGAATCTATGGGGTCGTTTGGAAGTTGTGATTGTTAGAGTTGTGTTTGTTGAATACATGTATTGTGCACAGTACAATGTTTGGAAGTGCCAAATTGTAGAACAATGCATGCATTGTTTTAGGTAGGTCCCACCAACAATCACAAAAAATGATGTATTATACAATCTCAACTAAAAGTTGAGATTGTTGTGATTGTTGATTTTAGATTTGTCTCAACTTTTTCTTTCCATTTATATCTCTAATAGTTTTTGTCTTATTCTAAAAGTTGAGGGTAAATGTGACATTTCCCCATAAAAGTAACTTTATGTAAATTAATGCATAAAGTAGAATCTCAACAACCAAACAATGTATTGTTAAAATGCATCCATTGTATCAATACATGCATTTATATTATGGTGATTCATTATAATGCAACGATTTAACATTCGCAACTTCCAAACGACCCTTATATTCATGCCTTGAGATATTGAACACTATGAAATTAAAGATTCTAAAACTTTCGAAGGTTGATGCTTGGTTTATTTGTTTAACGTAAAACCCTAATGCGAAAAAAACTATTCAGAAGGAACCTCTTCCCAAACATCCACGCCACAACGATATATCATCTTTATCATCTCAAAATCCAATTCGCAAGCATTGTCTCATTTAGGAGTTAAACAACTTTAGAGTAGCCTCTGTTTTTTCCTTAACCACACAAAATAAATCTACACACAGCAAAATTCAAATAATTATTATGTAGCATTTACCTTAAAACAAATCTTCTTTTCCCTTAATACTAATCGCATTTACTAAAAAGAAAACCAAAAGTCCAATAATAATGAGTGACCCTTGAGTGTTTGAAAAATTCAAAATTGTCAAAGTTGTCATTCCACCAAATAAGGAGAGCCAATCAAAGTGTAAGGTGGCAACAATGACATAGAGTGAAGTGCATAATATATTGTGTAGATAGATTTGCACTGTCGAAGTCGCGCGCGAGTAGAGGACCGCTGGTCGAAGAGGAATAAAACTAATAAATGGGCTTGGACAGTGAGCCTAGGAGTCTCTATGGTGACTTGTGAGCTGATATGTAGAAATGTTAGTGACAAAGCCACGAAAGGTGTTTTCATCCCGCGATAATACAGCGAGACACAAAGTACCTGTTTAGTTGTTTCGAAAAATTTATAAGTACTTTGTTGAGGACAATGACCCATAGAAAAAGACATGATCAAGATAGATGGTTGACTTTTGAATTGAAGTAAGAACGAAATGAAGGAATACAAACATTATGCATATTGGTTCTGTGCATTCAAATAATACATGAATTATAAGAATCGCAAGTAGGAAACGACCTTCAGTCTCGTAAACATCCAATCTGGAATCCCTCATTCCATATCCCACGATTTTCTGCACTTTGATCCATTTATCCTGTCATTGAATCACCTGATTTAATCAGTGACCATCATTTCCCCAAATTAATCGTCCAAAATTACACGACCTTTAGTCGAAACCAAGATATTAAACACTAATATGATAATCAGTTGATCTGGAAGGCAATAGACTATTTTCTCGTATTATTTATTGATACCCTGCCTTTTGTAGTCAAACCTAACTGTACCACCGAGTATGAACACAGCTAGGCAAACTTCTCCATAATCGGTCATTGATCAAATCACTCCGAGCCATAGTAGAAGGCTAGCAGCTAACCATCTGTCCACTGTCTCCAAAGCGATTATATTCCTTTTTTTCATTCATTATGCCGGAATGATCGATTTCCTCTTTAATGCACAGAAAACCTCTGTTTTAACGGTCAGACAGTTCTCTGATTCCCCTGTTCTGGATTTATATTTTTAATTTGGCGCGACAGCCTCGCCTGAGCGACGCTGCAGCGCCCGCCGTGAAGCAGCTGTTGCCTGGATTAATTCCCAGAATACAGCATAAATTAAACATAATTCCCATAATACATAAGATTTATAAAATTTTCCAAAATACCCAAGTTTCGAAGGGTTCGAGTTCCAAAAACTCGAACTACTATGTGGATCGACGAATAAGCACTCCATCTACCATCACATCGACTTACTCAAACTCGATCAGCTGTACATCGATTTATGAACCATCGATCAAGGCAGATCGATCACAAGTAACTCGATGCATATATTGATCGAGTTTAAACAACTCGAACTAGTAGATCGATGCCCAAAAACTCGATCCCATACATCGTCTTTAAAAGTATCGATCCATTTCTGCCCCAGATCGATGAGTTAAAACTCGAACTACTAAAATCGATTCCGCCGGCCTCGAACCATTACTCAATTATTCCCCGACATGCTTCAGGATAGGGTTACAGGGATAAGATTTTTTTGTTGTAGTAGATCGAGTTTTAAGAACTCGAACTAGGCGAGATCGAGTTCTATGGACTCGAACCACTTCTCAATCCTTATGTCCCGTCACTTTCGGCCCGACATGCTCCAGAATAGGGTGCAGGAGGAAAATTATTGTTTGCACTGGATCGAGTTTTTAGGACTCGATCTACCCTAGTTCGAGTTCTTTGGGCTCGAACCAGTGCACCAATTTACGAAGATAAAAAGCAAGCACACATTCTGGCAGCTCTTATACTTTCTTCTATCTTCTTTCTTCCAAACACAAACTGCAGCAGCTGGAGCACCATAGCTGAGCAAAGAAGAAAATTTTTGGAGGTAAGTTAGTTCTGCTTACGTTGTTTGAATGAGCATATTAGAATTTTGGATTAAGTTAGTATTGGTTGTACTGTATGTAATGAGCTGTTTCTATAAACTGCAGAAATGGGTAGAAAATTTCGAAAATTCGACTTATTGATTCGGTAGAATGGTCGAATTACACATTTTCATGATAGTATTGACTATGAAGATGGTGAATCAAGTACTGTCTGGATTGAGAGCATATTTACTTGGCAAGAACTCAGCCATATTTGTGCGGAACGATGTTGCATGGGAGGGCGAAGAGTATGCAAGATGACTTACCGTATGCCGGTTTACAAGGATTATGCACTTGTATATGAAGGATCAGTTTTGTCTGACGATGATGACATTAATATGATGGTGAGATTTATTGCAGAGAACAGATTTCCAACCCACAGAGCATATTTTTTTCTTCAAGAGTGGTGGGAGGAAGAGAGGAAGAAGAATGGAGTGGTGTGAGATTTGGTGGAATGGAAGGGGGTATTTATAGGTGCAGTGGGAGAGTGGATCGAGTTTACAAAACTCGAACCAGTGCATCGATTTCGGGGCACTCGATCCGCGTCAAAAGTAGATCGGGGTCAGGTGCATCGAACGACCCAGATCGAGTTTAGGGTCCTCGATATACGGTGTTCGCCTTTGACGTCATCGATCTATGGTGGAGCGCTGGCCATCTCATCGATCCACTTCTTGCTGTTCGAGTGCTTTATCCTCGATGCACGTGGATCGTTGTTTTGTCAGTCGAACAACCACTAGTTCGAGTTTGTTAAACTCAATCCATGTCAAACTTTGGTAGTTTGGGAATTTTTTATAAAAGTTATGTATTGTGGGAATTAGTTTTAATTATTACTGTATTTAGGGAATTAATCCCTGTTGCCTGAAGATGCAGAGGACTTGGCTAGTCTGTGTTCGTGGGCAGACAAGGTCAAGTTCAAGTATCATTGGTCCTCTGCTCTTCATTACATTGACAATCCTGACAAACTCTTTAGTTACAGCTACAATAGTAAGCAACTAACCGGAACCGAATTGAACCGTTTTGTTTCGACCGAATCGATCGATTTTAATTGGGGTGGGTTTTTTGGGAAACAGGGGACTGCAAGGATGAGAAGGGGGAGAAGGGGAGGTGTGTTGATGGGGCTATCCAAAATTACACTACCCAGCTGCTTACTTACAAATCTGATCAGTCCTCCAAATCTGGCTGTAAAAAGAAATTTACTTCCTTTTTTATTGAATTCCTTTAATTTACTGCTGCATTGTAATATGATTCTGTGGGGTGGTTTTGTAATGACATCAGATAACCTGACAGAGGGGAGAGGTTATGGTGATTACTTAGTATTAGTAATCACCGTGGCTACTAGGGATACAAATGGTATTTTGCTTTTATTATAATCATAACTACTGTAACATCCCAACCAGATTAAACAAAATAGAATAAATTTGAAAGGGGAAAATAAAATTCCTCTACAGATTTTTTAACGAGACCTCATATCGTGAAGTTTACGTCGTTGACGAGAGTAGATGTTGCGGGAAAACAATAATAATTGGTTGTTAGATACGAGTGTACATTTGAAAAATATATCAGGAAAATTAAAAAAAAAAATCAATAGCAAGATTCGAACCACTAACCTGCTACATATAACCAGAGCTAAGACAAGCAACTTAGCCGCTAAACTACGCCTAATTTTGTGTACAAGAATTAAACCCGTTTTCTTATAACTTGTTTTGACGTCTCTGCTGTATGAGGCAGCCGGCCTTAGTCACACGTCGCCGTATCAATGGAAGAAGCAGCAGCTTCCACGTTACTAAGCTGGGCTTCACGTTCAAGCGGCGCCCGACGTTGGAAATAGGTTTCCTTCTTTCCAATGCACCTGCAAGTTAGAAGGCGGCTTTCAACGAGGATTTATTGTTGCTGCAGCTGATGTGAGTAAGAAAGAGGGAGGCTGAACTGAAGTTTAAAGTTCCTTCCTCTTCATCGCTTCTTTTGGTTCTTTCGGAGTTAGACGAAAAGAAAGAAAGAGAGAGGGGAAGAAAGATTAGGAAATAGGTCGAGCTATAGCCTCTCAGGGATCAAGGGATAGTCAGAGAACTCCCAGAAACGACCCCACGATTGTAGAATCGTCCATAGAAGTTATCGGAGCTTCATCGGAATAATCCCGACGTCGACGTCGGCATCGCCAACTGCGACGATAATTCCGAAACTTAGTACCGATGCGTAGAGCTCGTCTCCATGATCATCACGGAGTCAACGGAATCGAATTCCGAGCTCAAACGAGGGAGAAACGAGGTTCGAAAGTTTGTTCATAAAATTGTACGATTTTAAGTTCCAGAGCTGTGTCTGACAGTTCGAAAATATAAGGTACTATTCGGTAATTTTCCTTACTAATCTTAATCGGCTCGCAGTTTCTTCGTTTGACGTCCAAACGATGAACCGTTTGCGCCTACACGACCGTGGGAACGAGGAGAATTTTATAGAGTCAATCTCTGGAATTTTAGAACTTAATTCCCGACTTGGAATCGGCTAAATTAAGGTGTGTGGGGATTAAGAGGACCTTAATTACTGCATCAATTATTTATGCTTGATTTGCATATTTGGATGGATGGATTACTGTGGGTGATGAATTATTTGTTGATATGATGATTTGGTGATTATTCTTGATTGTTAGGATTTTACGGTGTAAATATCGGTATTTGACGAGTTTCCCCGTAAAAATGAATAGTTGGGTTTGTTGAGTCTAAAACTGATCTAAGAGATTTTTGTTTGTCTATAATGATGTTGGAGCAGATTGAGCAGAAGGTTTCACTTGAAAATGGTTTGCGGATTAAAAACTGCATAACGGTGAATTTTACGAAAAGCTCGGTAAAAACGTGTTTTACTTATCTTTAAGATTTGGATCACTTCAAAATGGTCAGTATGGATTGTTAAATGGGTTGTGGTCTGAAAAGGGTAAATTAGATGGTTGGTGAAGTTTTTATCTTTAAAATGGTAAAAACGAGCTTAATACGAGATTTGCGGTAAATATCGGGTGTAATATTATTTTCTTGTTTTTGAGATGTTGAAAAAAATATAAAAAACTAGACAGACCTATTTTAGGATGATAAATGGATGTTCTGGTATTTTTGGGAGATTTTTGGAGTTACCGCTTGATTGGAATTTGAGTTATCGTAAAACTACAATTAATACGAGATTTTTGGGATAATATTGTCTAAATTACTTTTTATGAACAAACATGGATTTGATTTGACATTTTCTCTTAATTAATTCACCTTCATGAATTACAAGATGAATGGTGATGGGGAAAATGAATTTAGAGATGATAACGTCTTACCCGCAAAACGGGTTTATCTCGGTAAACTGTGTTGGAATTATCTTGGAAAACTGTGTGGTAGATTTTGGGTTTTGAGCTATGACATGGAATTGATTTGAATGAGTTTTGTAAAGGGATGAACAGAGTAGGTTTTGTACTAATGATTTATGTGATGATGAAATGTGATTAGTTGTTGAATAAATGATTAATAATCGTTACTGATTACATGATTTTGGATGATATAAATGTTTGAGTGATAATTGAAGTTAGGAAATTGTGTGAGTATTGGAAAATGTTGGTATGAGTAAATTTATGTGAAGTTGTGAACTGTATGAATTGAAAATGGTGATTGGAATCTTGATTTGAGATTGGATGGTGGAATAACTGATTTTGAGAAATGTCGAGTTGATAATCGACATGAGATACGTATGGATTGGAAATTAGTGGGATGACATTGATTCCTGGATTGATTGAGATGATGATGAGTTGATGAGATGAGAAACATGAGATCCATTTGGATTGGGAACTCAATGGGAATGCATTGATTCCTAAATTGGTTTGATGAAATGTTTGACGTGAGATATGCATGGACCAGTTAATCAGTGGGACTGCACTGATTCTGGATTGATTATGCATGGACCGGTTAATCAGTGGGACTGCATTGATTCCGGTGATGGATGAGAGAAATGGAATTGTTTGATTCGTGATCATATTAATTCACATAGACGTAGAAAGGGCCTGCACTTTTACCCCCAGATGATTATGGGATTGGGTAGACTTAGCTCGCTTCTGCGAGTGTTGTGGTTGCATGAGCACCACGGATGATTTGCTCGAGTGGGGGTAAGTGTATGGTGACCTTGGCGCCATTAATAATTAACCGGAATTTTCATATCATGCATTGATTATGTGTTCGTGAAATTATGTGATTATCCTATTGGATAAATTGATTCGGTGATGGTGAGTTGGTGGATTCGATAATTTGATCGGTAATTTATATATGATGAATTAAGATGGTATCTAGAGTACTGAATTATGATTGATTACGACTGATTGATTAGCTGATTGCGGTCCCAAAACTAGGTCGTGGGAAAGATCCACGCACACAGCTTAGTTGCTGACCCACTTCTGTTCAGTTTCTTACAGGTTCGATTGAATTGAGAGAAACTCTGGCACTGCACAATGATCGATGGAGGCTCGATTTTGAAGTTTTCCCAGATTTTGAAATAACTTTCATTTATGTTTTATGAGTCGATGATTTGGGTATTGCATAGTAGATAGTAATGTAATGAGCATAGTAGTGAATGACACTCTAATTTGGTTTAAGTGAAATAAATGAACTATAGATTAAGTTGATCTTTTGTATATGATGAGTAATTTCAGAATGGATTGTTGTGGATGTTGGACAAAAATAAATTGAGTATGTTTTACCAATGGTAGAGAGTTGAGTTTTAGCGTAACCCCCGATAGAGATTCCGTTGTGCGGGTGAACCATTGGTTCAACCTATGAGTTTTAGGGTGGGGTGTTACAACTACCATAATAATTACGTGTATGATTGGGGAGATATAATTACGGAAAGTCATTATTAGACAATTAAACTACCATATGGTTCTGCGAGACCAAGATAAAAGGAAGAAAAGGGAATCAATACCACAACAGACAAAGCAATGCGTTTCTGACACAAAACTAGAACAATACTATTACACATATAACAATGAACACTACCATTCCACACGGTAGATCACTACCAATGTGCAGGGGCGGACCCAGGGAGGTTTAGGGGTGTCCCCGGACACCCCTAAATTTTGGGAAAACGATTATCCAACCCCCGGTGGTAAGTTACGTATGGACAAAAAAATATAATTGATATTAAAGGACACCCCTTAAATTTGAAAAAATGATTATCCTACTGTCATTTGTGTATAGGAATACAAGTGGTAGGTTGGAAAATTCAAATGTAGAACACTATTATTATTAATAAACTTAATTTCTGTTGAGCTAAACTCATTTGTTGTTCGATTTTGAACAATGTGTAATAGTAAAATGGCATTCCCTATCTCTAATTATTTTAAAAACCTAACAAACTACCCTTAATTTGTATTGATTTTATGATTGTACGGCAAGTGTTGAAATAGTCTTTCAGTTTTGGGTTACATCAAGAACAAGTTTACAAATCGAATATGCGATAAGTTCGTGAATGGATTGTCTAGCTAGCAGTGTATATAGAGACAATTTTTTTAACACTATAGACACCAAGTGTATTCTACAATTATTTCCGAATGTGAAAACATATCATGGACTTTTTTTAACCTAACGAGTAAGGTATTTTCATATTTACAATTTTATTTTTATCAATTATTTTTATTTTTATTTAATTTATTTTTTAAAAGACGACACCCCTATGAAAAATTTCTGGGTCCGCCACTGCCAATGTGGTCAGATAACTACCAAAACGATGACTACCAATGCATGTCAGTCTCACCAAAAACGCGCACACATACTATTCCAAGATCGAATAACAGTGCAACCCATCTTGACCACTACCATTGCAGGATCAAATAACATACCAATCCACCAAAAGATCACTACCATTGCAAGATCGATTCATCCAAGGAGTTGAATACCTCATTCAAGAATTGTTTTTTATCCAATCCGTAGGAATCAATAAAAAAGGCAAATCCCTTATGATACACCAGATCCGGCTCGGTTATTAATAGAGTGAATAGATCTGCCATTTCTTGAAACCTCTCTTCAAAATAACAGTTTAACTCATCTTGACCACTTCCATTGCAATATCAAATAACATACCAATCCACCAAAAGATCACTACCATTGCAAGATCACCGCCAATGTGCATAGATAACTACCAAAATGGTATATCACTACCAATGCATACAAATCTCATGACCAATAGACTGTGTTGGGAAACGAGAGGGAGACGCTAGAGGAGCTGAAATCAACCTCGCCGACGCGCAGTGTTCTGTCGGAGTGGGAGGAACTGGGAATCAAAAGAGAGTGGGCGCAACCCTCGCTGATTCACCAACCTAGAAACAAACTAGTCGCCGGCCGGGAAAGAATGACAGCGCCGCCGGAGAGAAAGTAGACGTCGCCCACCACAAACTACTCAACGGGGGAGAGGACGAGAATTGCGAGGGGCGCGCTGGAGAAGCTTCTGCTCACCGGGGAAGGCTTCTTGGGAGCGGCTGATAAGGAAAATCGAAAAAGAAGGAGAAGAGTGAAATAGGGAAAGACACCACTGATTTAGGGCCCTAATAATGACGTCAAGTGAAATGATCCTCTGAGTCGCTCCCAAAAATACCCTTCAACAAGATTGATCCTTGGATTGGATCCACCAAATTTTAATGGCCAAAAAGAAGATAGCCACAGTAGTTACTCAAAAAAGAGTAATCATGCTAACTCATTCGCCTGACAGAGGCCCTTCTCTTCCTTTCCCATCTCATGGGAGATATCCACCAGGTAACAAAAAAATCCACTCTTTTCACCTTCTTACTGCTTGATTTTTTTTGTTTGTTTCATTATGGGTTTAGTATATTTGTGGGTTTTTGTTTTCCTCTGCAGCCGCTTCATGTTGGATTCACTTCAGATAAAGGAGGCAACACCATTAACATTCATTGGTACAAAACGAAGACTGTTCTCCACCATGTGAGTTCCCTTGCAGCAACGTTTCGATTTGAGCCCTAAGCTTGATTAATGTGCTAATGATGCTGCCTGGATCAATACTAAATTTGCAGGCATGGGATGACAACATAATATAGAGTGATAGAAACTTATATTTTAGTACTTGATTAATTGTCGGTTTATTATTATTCGGACTATGAGAACTATTCGGGAATAATTGATAGATTGGGTAGTAGTAGGAAATTAGTCATTTCTATATAAACTATTGTAAGTTAAAATTAGGGTTAAACAAGAATTAAACCTAAAACCTAATTCCCTCAATTTCCTCTATCTTCTTCTCTCTCTCGGCCGACCAACTCTTCCCTCCTCTCTTCCTCTGCTGCGACAGCAGCCTATCTCTTCCCCTTCCCTCAATTTCCAACTCCTCTGTCCCACCCCAATTTCACCCTAATCCCACCCTAATCACAACTTTGGTGATTGATACTCTTGAATCCCTCACAACCCGATAGAACCTAATTTTAGGTTTCTATCATTTGGTATCAGAGCCCCGTTCTTTCTTGGTTCCGGAGCAAACGAATAACGACGAGCGCGATGGTGTCGACGAAATCGATGCAAGCAGCTAAGAAGGCCGCCAAGGCGGCGGCGCAGGAAAAAGCCGCGATCGGTGCCACGTCGGGACTGCCGACGGCTGGTGAGGGCGGTAATGAGGTCCCGGTTCCGCGGGATGGAGAGATGGTGGATGAGACGCTGGGAGAAGAGCTCCGCGCTGAGATGACCAAAATGGCGGAGGCCATGGAGCAGGAGCGGCGGTCCCGACTGAAGGGCGAACGAGCTCAGGAGACGGAAGCGCGAGCCCGGGAGGCGGAGTCGCAGAGGATGTGGCTCGCTATTGGTGAGCTGAAGGCAATGGTGGCGGAGGACCTGGGGCGAGCAGGAGGAGGCGGCGGCGGCACCACCGGAGGCACGGGCTCGCTGGCGGTCGCCGCGACGGGCGGATCCGGCGGCGGAGGCCGCGGCAGGTAGGGGTGGGCACGTGGGTGGTTAATCCGCGGATTGATCGATTCACTCGTAAATAACCCGACTCGCATGTAATGGGTGATTGATGTGGGTGGATTGCGGATTGTTAAATCTCTCACCCGTATGACCCGCATCCTATTTTTACATGGAAAAATGTTGTTTCTTATAGTATCGAATATTAATCATATTTTCGAACTGCACTACAGTCTGACCATATACTGCAAAAGGTGGAGAATAAATGTAACATCCCTGCCCTCGTACTAGTATTACGTTATAATTACGTGGTTGTGATTGGGTTACAAAAATTAGTCTTTTGAACCAAAAAGAAAGTGAATAGTGGAAGTGCTAGACTTAATTGCAAGTGAAGGAAAGTTTAGTGCCAAATAGACAATTTGGAGGGATGGAGAATTCTAGATAAGGGAGATAAAAATCTGCCCATCCTCTTATCTCTCATTTCCTTCTCATCCCTTCCCCTCACTCTCTCCCACGTCTCTCTCTTGCTCTCTTCCTTTCACCTGGTTTCACCACCTCAAAAACCACCACCCCCTTTCAGAAACAAAGAGTGAAAGCTAGAAAGAAAAGCATATCAAGGAGAGGAAGAGGAAGAAGAAGGAGGCAAAGGGGGTGCTGCCAATTTCCGTCCAGCAGCGAGACAGCCTGTGAGAAGGACGATTCCGGACAATCAAACCGTTGGATCGTCCTGAGATTTGTAGGTTGGGTTTCATACTTCTTTGGCTACGATTTGATCGTTGGGATCATCGATATGATCTCTGGTTCATCGAGGAAAGTCGCTGGACAGAAGGGGTAAGATCCTGTGCGAATCCGTCGTTGGATCGTTCTAGAAATTTGGTATGAGGTTAAGTATAGGTGGTTCTTCGAATTGACCGTTCAGAATGTAGTTTTGATGTCGGAGTGGTCAGGAACAATTGTTAGAAGAAGGAGAGTTGGTTTTAAAGTGAAAGAAAGTTGTTGACAGTTTTGAAATGTCAAGTTAAAATGATTGCTGGGATTAAAAGGTTGATCCAAATGGTCTGAAATTTGGATATGTTGTATCCCTATGAATCTAGTTTCAGTAGCAACGAGAATCAACGGATTTGGTTAAGTATCAAGGGAGAAATGATCAAAATGAGGAAGCATGGTAAAGTGTACAATCGTATGACTTCCCTTGTGGTCTTATTGACATGCATGAATATAACCATGATTATGATGATTGTATACGTGTCTTGGTGCTTGAATAACCTGGAAATCTTGTACATAAAGGTAAGGATCAAGCCGGGGGCTCATCCAAAGGCAAGGGCATAGCCGAGTGAAGACAAAGCTGTGAGTAGATTCTAATCTTAGATCTACTTCAACATAATCACAGTATCCGGGTCATGAAGTGGCCCGAATACATATCGGGGTCATGAAGAGGCTCCGGTATAATATGGGAATTTATGGGAAATGATATTGCTATGTGATCTGGCTTATTTGTGTTTATTCATTATCTGCATTTGGTATGAAGTTGGAAATGCATGAATTGTGAATGAGATATGGAAAGACATTCTGTTGATTTATTGTGCGGATTATGAGCAAGTATTCGAACTTGCGAACCCGTCTTGTCTGTTTAGATTTGGAGTAAGCCATTAGGCTTACTAATCCTGTTCTGCTTGAATAACTCGGAGTAAGCTCCTCAGCTTACATTCCATTCTGTTGTGACTGAGGGTACAAAAGCACTATGAATGCTTTTGAGCCTATAGTGTCTAAGTGCACTATTAATGAAAAGAGGTGAATACTTAAGAATAAGTAAAAAGGTTTTATGATACCTCGGTACAGTAGTGTGTCCTGTCTGTATCGATGTGGGTAAACCCCACGATACTCCTGTTTGAGCGCTCGTGCTTCGCACCGTGCCGATTGGGTGACGACCCACGGTACTCCTGTTCTGTTCAGTTAGCCGGGCTGGGGTAATCCCGTGGCGACTCTTGTTTTTGTATCGGTCCGGGTTGTGTCCCGCGATATTCCTGTTGGTGCGAGCACTCCTGTTTTGTGCCTTGAGCACTCCTGTTTCGTGCCTTGTGCACTCCTGTTCGTACCGGATGGGGTTTTGTCCTGCGGTACTCCAGTTAACTGATGGCTGTACATGGTTATCCTGCAGCCTTCAACTACTGTACAACCCGAGGAGTATATCATTTAGCAAATTTGAAAGTGAAATTGTATATGGAAAATGCCTCTATCTATCACACGTTGTATGTGTTTGACTGTGATGAGTTGTGAATATGGGAACTTGATTGATTCAGTAAAATGAAAAGTGTGATAAAACAATTTAAGTCCTGTTATGTGCTAGGGTGTTTCTGCCCAATACTGTTTTTGTATTGATGTCGACCCGAGCTTAGAATTTATTCACTGAGCGACGACTCATCCTTCGTCATCACTTTTCCTCAGATCAAGATCAGAAGTAAGGTCTGTACTGTAGATATCGGGACTCAAGCGTGAAGGGAAGCCATGAGGTGGGCGGAGGACTCCGAACTCCTTAAATGTTTTATGTTGTGTGAATTTTGTAATAAAGCGGACTTCCCCGGTTTCTATTTTGACTCTGAAGGAAATGTATATTATGGTTTGAAGTTTAAAACAAATATATATATGTAAAGCTCGGGCCCGAGAATGTTTAAACTCGATGTATTTTACTGTTTCGTTTTGTAATATAAAGTAAGGGTTTTACAATAAAGAATAGTTTTGACTACTATTATAGTATTATTGGTTATTGTGTTGTGCAATATCTATTGGCAATGGATATTGGTATGCAAATTATTGTTAATATCCATTAAATATTGGGATACAAACTATAAATTATTAATTATATCAAAATCACAAATTATTGATACAATCTTACTAATTTACTATGAACTTATTATAAATGTTAATCAATTTTCTTAACGGCTAGTTGGAAAATTGCTTTTGCGGATTAACCCGCCACCCAACCACACCCATCCGCCACCCACCCAACCCAACCCACATAAGTATGTGGGTGGATTGCGGGTCACATATATTCCAACCCGCTAGTAAGCAGGTGGGTTAATTTTAGACCAAAATTCACCCAACCCGTCCATTGCCCACCCCTAGCGGCAGGCGGAGGCGGCGCGGCCGCCGAAGGAGGAGTGGCGGCGCCGGGGGCGGTGGCAGCCGGTCCAGGCGCGGGGCTCGAGGCGGCGGAGAAGGCACCGGTGGGGCGGACGACGGCCGAGAGCGGGCCGGGAACCTGCGGAGGCGGAGCGGGGACAGGCCCAACGCAGGTAGGGCTAGGTGAGGGCCCGGGTCTGCTACCGACGCCTACGGCCCAAGAGATTGCGGCCCGGAAAGGGAAGGCCAAGATGGCCGGTTATGACATAGACGGGCCTCCTATGAACAGTGGGCCGGAGCTGATGGGCCACTACACGAAGATCCATAACGGGCTGGGGTGGTTGGATCTGGAGGATGGGCCCGAGTGTGACGAACTTAGCCTGACGGACCGACAGGCCAAGTGGGCTGAACCGGAGGTGGACCAGAGGGGGCCGAATGGGCCGAGGAGGACAGCAGAACCGGTTGGGCGGCCAGGGGCGGCCCTCATGGGGCGGATCGAAGGGGGCCGGACCGAGACCGGTTGAGCCGGGATGGGTCGGGCCGACGCTGACCGAACCGAGGTGAGCCGAACCGGACCGGGATGGGTCGACCGGAAGTAGGTCGAACCGGGCATCGCCCGAGTCCGACGGCCCAGCAGTACAGGAGGGTGGACTACCGGGAACCAGCCAGCTGGGAGGTTCCGTACGGGGCGCCTCACGCGCCAGGAGGGTACCCGAACCTGCAGGGCAACTATCCGGGTGACTATGGCCAGAAGAATCCGAACCGGATGCTGGGCTCTTCTTTTGGGCAGCCTTGGAGGACTCCAGGGAATGACAGGTATGGGTCCCACTACATGAATTATGAGGGAATGGATGGAGTAGTTTTTTGAGCTAAACCTCCGACCATTGAGTTTCCCAAATTCAATGGGCAAGAGGATACAGGTCTTTGGTTGTATGCAGTGGAGAGGTGGTTTAAAAACCATCCGGTTCCGGAGGAGAGGAAGGCCTATCTGGCATCGTTTTATCTGGAGGGAGATGCGCTCCAGTGGTGGGAGTGGATGGAACGGTCCTACGCCGCTGCAGCCACCTCGATCACTTGGCCTATGTTTCAGGAAGAACTCCGTTATCAGTTTGGGAAGTCAGATGGGTGGGCTCCCAAGCAGTTAGCAAAACTGAAGCAGACCGGCACGGTGGCTGAATACCGCGCAGAGTTTTTCAAGTTGGGGAACCAGTGTAAAGGAGTCTCAGAGGACACCTTGGTGGGGTTGTGCATGGCGGGTCTTAAGCCCGAGATCGCGGCGGCAGTCCGGGTGTTCGAGCCTGATTCCCTGAAGGCGGCTTTCCGTCTTGCAGGTCATAAGGAGGAAGAGCTCGCTAGTTGGAGGAGCGCCATTGGCCGTTTCCCGAAGTCAAGCGGAGGGGGAGGGAGCAGCGGAAGTAGTGGAGGCGCGGGAGGAGCGCCAGGGGTAGGCTCGACCGGGGCTAACACTGGCAGTGGAGGCCCCGCCCCGGTGGCCAGGATGGGGCCGCGGGCCATACCTAAGGGTTTCGCGCGACTGTCACCAGCCGAGATTGAGCAGAAGAGGCGGGAAGGCAAGTGCTTCAAGTGTGATGGCCGATTCACCATAGGGCATCAGTGCCCCAAGGAAGATTTGATGATGCTAGTGGGACGATGGGAGGATGACGCAGAGGACTATGCTGAGGATGCCGGAAATGATGAAGAGGAGACCTAGTGAGCTAGAGGATCAACCTTGGGGACAAGGTTGATTTTCGAAGGAAGCGGGGATGATAGAAACTTATATTTTAGTACTTGATTAATTGTCGGTTTATTATTATTCGGACTATGAGGACTATTCGGGAATAATTGATAGATTGGGTAGTAGTAGAAAATTAGTCATTTCTATATAAACTATTGTAAGTTAGAATTAGGGTTAAGCAAAAATTAAACCTAAAACCTAATTCCCTCAATTTCCTCTATCTTCTTCTCTCTCTCGGCCGACCAACTCTTCCCTCCTCTCTTCCTCTGCTGCGACAGCAGCCTATCTCTTCCCCTTCCCTCAATTTCCAACTCCTCTGTCCCACCCCAATTTCACCTTAATCCCACCCTAATCACAACTTTGGTGATTGATACTCTTGAATCCCTCACAACCCGGTAGAACCTAATTTTAGGTTTCTATCATAGAGACAGCTGAAGAACAGTTCTACAACTCCAATGTGGAGGACTTCATTGGTACATGATTCTGTAGCCGCTTAAGAGGCGGCTTTTTTTCACAACAAGAACATGGCAAGAAATAGCAAGTGTACGGTCATCAAAGAATTGGTATAGCAAATATTTGATTTCACAGAATCTAATTAATTTCAACAAAACCCCTATGATCAGATAGTTGAGTAGTTCACCTACTAAACCAAGAAAGAGCAATCCGCAGCAGATGGGAAGCAGTTTCACGGCGGGTAGGGCTCCCTGAGACAACATCACGACTTGGGTAGGATCCGAGTTGAACAGAAGAAGAAGCAGATGGGAAGCTGCTGCTGATTGCGAGGCTCGTCTCGATTTCTTACTGATTAGTGATTAGTTAGAGCCTAGAGGCAGAATAGGCGGGTTCCGTTGAGGAACTTGATGAATGCTCTGGTGCTGTAAGGGCGGTAAGTGCGAAGAAGAGATGAAGCAGGCGAGTGACGGCCACAGACTGCGGCATTGTGCTTGGGAATTGGATCGACAAATCACGGGCTCGCGATGGGCCAGTTTTTTTTTTCTTTAATTTCAGTAGCGGGTCTTGTACTCTTGTTAGCCCATTATGTGATATTTGGTAGCCCATTGTGAGTTTATGACTTTACGTAAGTCATAAATCAGAGTTCTTTCAGGAGGGAAAGAGATTCTTTTTGTTGGGCCATTAAACATGGCTTAGCCCAGCCCAAACCACAACTACAATCCATCAAGTATGCATGGGCCCAAACCCACAAAGTATCTTCATGATCCTACAACTAAAGCCCACATGAAGAAGGCAAGCTTGGCTTATAAATACACTACTAAGCATTCCAAGTAAGGACTCTCTCTCCTCTCCTTCTCATTGGGATATATCACTTATCTCTCTACAATCTCTCTCTACCTAAGTTCTCCTTATTTCTCTATCATGGTACTAATGTTGATCGTCGGAGTGTAGATAATGGGGGTCATCCCCGCCCTCTCACAGACCCGGCGCCCCTCTTGTTTCTTGACAGAAACAATTGGCGCGCCAGATAGGGGACAACCAAAAAACAAACGTTTTGTGGGGAGATGCCTAGAAAGAGGAGAGTTCCTGAACTTGCTTTTTTTCCTTTTTAAGTGGGTGGTTCTTGGTGAAGGTTACAATCCAGCTTGAGGCCGCCATAGGGTTCTTGGTGAAGGTATTGGAGAATGAGTTGGAAACGGAAGGATTTGAGAGAGTCAACCTTTCCCGGTACCCAAACCTGCTCCCCCAAAGCACTACCACCAAAAACATCATCCACTCAGCTCAAAGCCGCAGTCTGATTCTTCCCCGACAAGACGCCCTCCTTATGCGTCTTTGTTTTTTAATTTTTTTTTTGTACAATAAGATAAGCGCCTGGTCCTTCAAACATTTGGACCCTCAGTTGAAAGAAGATGGGACACCAATTTCCAAACGTTTGGGCCTTCAAATAACGAAGTGGAGGGGAGGACTTGTGAGTGGTGACCCCGTTGGAGATGTTTGGCCTTCTATGTCCGGATAGGCGGCCTATATCATGCATAGCTGCTGGGTCTTAGAACCATTTTTGGGCATCATCGGCTGAAAGCGGCTGGTTGGAGGAGAGCACGACGCCGGATCTCCGGTATAGTTTGCGATGAAACCCTAGTTCGGCCAAGCGTCCAAGGTGGAAACAAGGATTGTGCAGGTTTGGACGCTCAGGGTTTTTCGACCAAATTGCACGACGGATTACAAAGATGTTGCGCTCAATTTCAACCAGCCAGAAGCATCAATCTTCGAAGGGTTTTTCAATAGCCTATACAAAAGTAAATGCGATATTCGAGCTAGTGTTGTAATTCGCCTAGGATGAAACTATACTCCTTTTGCCCTCATCCCAAAAGCACAGGAACTTATGAAAACATCTCAAAATTCATAGAGTTTGCAATTCCAACGACAAGGTGTTTTTGAGAAAAAATTATTTATTGGTCACCCGAAACTGCTCATTTCTAACCATTAAACTCGAATCCATTTTCACCAAGAAAATCGCTATTTAAAATAATATTGTCAAACTTAACCATGCATATATATGAATTGAAGAACCACAAGAAAGAAAGAAAGAAAGAAAGAAAGAAAGACGAGTTGGCTAGCTATCTCCTCGAGTTGGATACGCAGAGAAGAGAAGCCATACAACAAAATGTCATGGGACCATATAAGTCATTGAAGCCCTAGTCATTTATTAACGTAGCTTTGATTGGTTAATTATTCAATATTATTGAAATAATGGAGTATAGTGTGTATAGGTGGTTACAATTGAAAGTAAAACTAAGAAACCAATTATAAAAAGTAGGAAACCAAAGTGGCTGACACAAGTCACTCGTCCTAAACTTGAATATGTTCCGTCACATCGAACCCATCTTATCATTGCAAAATCAAAAGTGGGACTTTCTTTAAATTTCCCAAAATTAAATTGAAATGGAAAATTTTTTTGGGAGTACTTGATGATGCTTGAAACGATTGGCATCATTCCCATTTCTATCTTTTGCCACTTCTTCTCCGTATGTATCTTGTTCTCTTTACATGGAATTTCCCCTTTTCCATTTTGGTTGTTCTTTTCCGAAAATAAATTATGAGTTACAGTTAGGGCTGGGCATGCGGGCGGATCATCTGCGGGTTTGGGCCGACCCACCCGCATTTGACCCGAATTTTGTTAAGTGGATGGGTCTGTGGGTGGGTGACGGGTTGCGCTGGGAGCCATCCGCCGGGTGGTGGGTGGGTTGTGGGTGAGTGTGCGGGTGACCCGCTCAACCCAACAACAAAAAGATCAAAGTCGTTGGCGCTAGAGAGAGGAGAGTGGAGACGTTAGATATAAATTCGGACTACTCCTGGAGTTTGAACCTCAAAGCCAACCTTCCAAATAGAGATCCCCTCTTCTTCCCTTTACTTTTTCCTCTAATTCTTGTGCCTAGATCACCGCTCTTTCCTTTGTGGAATTATTTTCCTTAGTTCCTTGCACCTAATAATCGTCTCAATCTGTAGAAAACTCTTTCATAATAGAATTTCTATCCAATTTAAGAACTAATTCGACATTTTTCGTCATATTTCAACTTCTTGTTTCCCTCGATGATTCTCTTCACCTATTATCATGTCAAGTTGACTCCTTTATATTATATACATTGTGATGTGGGTGAACCCACAAACCCACCCGCATCATCCACCATCCGCCCGACCCAACCCGAGACTAAATGTGGGTGGGTGGTGGGTTAAAAATTATCAATCCGTTTAAGCGCGGGTGGGTGCATTTTATGGTCAAAATCCACCCGACCCACCCAATGCCCACCCCTAGTTACAGTAGTAAAATGTTTCCAATCATATAATTGGTACTTGACATTATCAACTTTGATTTGTCGACATCCTTGGAAAGACTACTTCCACAACGAGGGAACTATCAACATAGTCAATTAACAACCAAGGTACGTAGTTAATTATTTAGGTCAATTAACAAAAACGGACACACTAAGATGATTGTTCAAGGTGAAAAAGTTATGAATAGATCATTTAAACTTGTATAACAACAAAAACAACTTTTTCGTACTAGGTTTAATTTGTTTATGGAGAAAAATTGCACCGAGCAAACCCTAACAATGAATTATTTAACAATTGATTGTAGCACAAAGTATGAGGAACCTAAGAAAAATGGTGGATTAAATAGAAAATTATTCAGTCATGATGGAGATATCGAAGGCTAGTTGATTAATTCGATCAACTATACAATAGCAGACGTCATGTTAATAAGGAAATACGTAGTGATTCTCTACAAGGATACATCGGCGGATCCAGGGGGCCGCCCCCGGGCCGCGGTCCAACCCTTTTCTGGATCTCGAGCTTGTAATTTCCGATTTTTGGTATTCGTTTCAGTGTTTTTCACGTTGCGATCCAGCCATCTCCACCTTTTTTCAAAAGTGGCACAGTGCTCTACCCTGTCCTGGATCCGCCGCTGCAAGGATAGCTATCACATTAAAGATATTCTTCTGGCTGTAGCAACTTGGATTGATTAAAGTGATTAATAATCAAGACTATTTAGTTTGGATTAGATAGTGTAATTTGATATTTATCCCACAAATTTCGTGTTAATGAAAGTCCAAAACCGATAATTATGTAATAGCCATCGGTTACACTGTTAGAGAGTCCACCAACATGTCTCATTTCCACCCTATAGTAACATGCATGGGATACCACCTAGCTAATTAAGCTTTGTTCGTTTCTGACTGTGCATTTCCTTTTCTTGTACTGTTGAAACTCTGAACTAATATGGATTTTTTGACACGTTGTGTTTGAACGTTATCTCATCAGGAATTCATTATAGCTTCTCTGGTCAATCACGCATCTATCTTACTAACACAATGCCAGCTGGCAACACAATGCCAACAGAAAAACTGTCATCGTGACCGACTTAAAAAAATAGAAGGGCGGCAAAACATATGTGAACAAGAACTAATTTTACATGCAGTATTTTTCTTCTTTTTATCTCGTTACGATAATAGTGTATTTCAAGTCCCGTGACTGGCCTCGTACTAATGGATTAGGTGAACACTAATATACAGGGGTCATTTCCCTTGTATTACCAATGTGGTAATCCTCCCTTCAAGTCAAAGATCACGAACTTCGTGTACTCACCTCAGCGATTATCTTGATCCGCCAGACACCTTGTATCGATGGCTTCTCGTTACAAGGATTTTCCACTTTGGGCTAAGCCCGCACGGATTTACTCTTGGGTCCTCCCCAAAGGCCTATTACTAATTGGGCTAGGTGGACATTAATATACAAAAATTCCTTTCCTTGTATTTTCGATGTGGTATTTGGATTGTCCCGTATTCTCGCCATATAAGTTGCTTCATCGCCATCTTTAGATAAGATAGATCTAATTTGATTTGTTTCCTATATAAAAGAATGAGCGAACAACTAGTAATTAAATCTTACCAATTTGTTGTAAAAAAAAAAAATCTTACCAATTTTGTGATAAACATATACGGTAATATAAATTAATATTTATTGTAGGTTAGCCTATGGATGTGGGAACAGGGCGGACCTAAGGCAAGGGGAGGGGTGTCATCCGACACCCCTCCCCTCCGCTCGAAAATTTTGTGAAGTACCTCCATTTTTTGTACAATTTTTTTTAATTTGAAACTTCCGACACTGCTCTAATAATTATAAGCGACACACCTTCATTATACGAGAATAGTTTTAATGTTATAAAGTTATTCATCATAATTAGTAATTAACAATAATAAGTAAAATCAAATAAGCATGCTTGTTTTAAGTAATCCACAACCCAATTTAACTTGTCGATTTGTAGTTAATAGGTGAATTGCGTATATTTATGGGAGATTGTAGTTTGATTTTGGTTAATTTGGTAGAACTAGAGAAAAATGTTAATGATATTACTTTAGGCATACTTTGTTTATTCTAAAATTGTCGATTGGTAGATTGTAGTTTACTATATTTGATTGTAAACTAATTTATTTTAACTTAATTTCATTTTAGATGTAGGTCGATTCTCTTTGGTTTAGGGACTAATTTATGAATGATTATGTAGTTATGTATATCGAAAAAGGTTTGATTTGCAACATAAACGATGAATGTATTTTAAAAAAATCTCAGGATATGAAAAATCGTCATAATTCGTAATAAACATTAGGGCTAGCAGAACGGTTTTCGGTTAGCAGTTAACCGGACGGTTTCAACCGAACCGACCGGTTTTCGGTTAGCAGTTAACCGGACGGTTTCAACCGAACCGACCGGTTTTCGGCTAACCGAAAAACCGGTTCTGAATACAGCGGTCGGTTGGTGGTGGGAAAGGGCAGGGGTTCGGCTTGCCGACTAACCGGGGTCGGTAACCGGCTAACCGACCTCTTCCCTTTCCCCAAAAACGATCCCGCTTCGGCCCTACCACTAACCCTAAGAAATCGACCCTCCTCCCCCCAATTCCCAAATCAATCGTGCAGCCCTCTTCCCCTTCCCCCTTCTCGTCTTCTCCCGCAAAGAGCTCCAGCCCTCCACCATCGTCGATGTTCCACCAGGGATATTGTAACCCTGACCGGCTTCCCTATCGCCGATATATCCGAGTTTCTGCTTCTCTCAACCGTCATCGTTGGTAGATTCGAACTCGATAAGGTTTTCCAGGAATTTCTTGTGAAGCGGCAACTGGGTATTGGAGATCTGATTAATTGCAATTGACGGATTCAAGAGAGGTAACAGAGTATCGCTGGGGCGCGGATAAGAGTAGCGCTGATTAATTGCAGTTGAGGGATTCGAAACCCAGGCAACAACCCGGCACCCGCCGCCTCCACCCTCGCCGCCCCGCCACCTCCACCATCGTCGACGTCGCCCCGCCGCCTACACCAGCACTCCTGCAGCAGCTCGTCGCCCTCCCAACACAAGCAGCAGCTCCCGCAATTATGTATGTTTAGTAGATTGAAAAGTAGTGACCTGTCTTTGTTGATGGGTTAATGGAAAAGTTTGTTACTGTTCATGAATCTTATTCCAAATGCAACTCTTTTCTGCTTTGTCTCACTCTCGATTCCATGCTTCGTCTCACTCTGCTTTCAAGGTCGGTTAGGCAACTAAACCGAACCGGTCTTCACATTTTCGGTTGCCTCGGTTAATTCGCACCTAAACCGAAAACCACCCGGTCGGTTTGTGGCTAACCGGGGCTGCTGGGGCGGTCGGTCGATGGTGGGTATTGGTCAGGTCTCGGTTTAATCGAAAACTGATAATTCGGTTTTTGGTTAAACCGAAACCGACCGGTTGCCAGCAGTGGCGGAGGCAGGCCCTTTGGGGCTTGTCCCGGGACAGGGGTAAATTTCGGTGGAACAAAAATACGTCATATATATTTATATTGGTGATGGAACACGACACCTATAGGTAGTATTAGAGTACTTTGTCACTATAACACAACTTATTATTTGTCCAAAATTAATTTATTATACTATAAACGAAATTCCAATTGCAATAAAGACCTAATCGGGTCTCTTTTCTTCTTATGGATATTCGATCTTTTCCCCAACAACCTTGAAATTATCTAGCGACAACGGCAATCACACTAGTTTTGATCTACCAATTACAACTGCAAGTGTAACAAGAGCATTTTTCAATTTTGAGTTATATTAAGAACAAGTTTCCAAGTCGATTTAGCGACCAGTTTGCTAATACTTATTTAGTAAGATACATTAAAGACTTATATAATAGTGCAGACAACGAATGTTTTTCCGTTTCTTTCACTATATGAAATTTCTTTGTAGTTGTTTCTGAAAAGTATGATTGTATAATCGGTTATTTTTAATTTATGAATGAATTATTCGGATATAATTATTTTTTATTAAATAATTCATTTATTAGATACTTATAGTCTTATATATTTAAGTTATGAAAAAATGACAGAGGTAGTTTGAAATGCTGCCTCCGCCACTGGTTGCCAGCCCTAGTAAACATGACGTTGCGAACTTATAAATGAATTTCTAGTAATTTCTATTAAACTTATTTTTAATTATTATATTTTTTATCGGCAACACCCCTCTTCAATAATCCTAGGTCCGCCACTGGTGAGAACTGTTAGAGAATTGTATAAAATACATAACTTTTTCTCAATAACAACTTATTTTTAATTATTATATTTTTTATCGGCAACACCCCTCTTCAATAATCCTAGGTCCGCCACTGGTGAGAACTGTTAGAGAATTGTATAAAATACATAACTTTTTCTCAATAACAACTTGAATTATTGGAACTAACTACGTGTTAGACATGTCTATATTAAGTCTAGGATACCCTTTGAACTTTATTCACTAACACCATCTCTATACATCGCAATAAAAGGGGATCGAGAAAAGGAATAACAATTTCTTTTCCTCCATGGCATGGGGTCGAGAAAAGAGCATGTGGTGATGAATAGAGAATATTTAAGTACAACCCACTATTTCCTCTAACCTCTCCAGCTACTAATAACTAGATCCCCACTATTTATAGTACTGTACACTTGTTGGTTCGTCTATATAAATCTCTGCCCTCTTCACCTGACTTTTCGTTTAACTATGCACTCCCATCCCATGCATGAAATGAGAGCACCACTTGTAAATCGCCCTTATGGAGCTGCTGGTTATAACGGGACAATGATCTGCAGCAGCAGCAGCAGCAGCAATGGCGGTACAGAAGTGGGAATTAGTCACGACCATGATCATGAGCTGAGAAGAGGGCCTTGGACGCTGGAGGAAGACACTCTTCTCTCCCATTACATCGCCAGGCATGGCGAAGGCCGCTGGAACATGCTCGCTAAATGTGCTGGTATGTTATATCGAAACTAACCAGTTATGATCTCAATAATAACTCGAGTTGTTGGGAAATGATTTGTTAAATCCTTTTTAATCTCTTAACAGGACTGAAAAGAACTGGGAAGAGTTGCAGGCTAAGATGGCTGAATTACTTGAAGCCGGATATTAAGAGAGGGAATCTCACTCCCAAAGAGCAGCTTATGATCCTTGAACTCCATTCCAAGTGGGGTAATAGGTAAAAAAAAAATCTCTTTTTAAGGAAAAATACCAATACTAATATATATATACTTCGCGTTGTAATTAAATATTAGTGATAAATCTTTTTTAATTAGGTGGTCACGAATAGCTCAACATCTGCCTGGAAGGACGGACAACGAGATCAAGAACTACTGGAGAACGCGAGTGCAGAGGCAGGCAAGGCAGCTCAACATCGAATCCAACAGCAAAAAATTCCTCGACGCTGTGAGGTGCCACTGGATGCCACGTCTGCTTCAGAAAGCTGAACAGCAGCAAATTACTTCATCATCATCAGATGGTCAGCTTCCAACTTCGAGTACTATGCCTGATCAGACGATTCTGAATCATCATCAGGTGGCTGCAGCGGATTCTGCAGGTTCCCTGCTATCGCCTGCAGCGGATCAGGAACTGATCATCGCTAATCCGTATTACTCTTTTCCACCACAAGAAGCTGAGGCAATCCACTTCTCGAACATGACCTCCCTTTCCACAGGCTCCACAACGGTGTCGTACCAGCACCAGCAAAACCCTGAGGCGGGGAAAGTTGTTGGATCGGAATATGTTGGAATATTCTCCATGGAAAACTGCAACTGGAACATGATTCTGGGTGATGGAAACTACTATGAAGAGATGGTGGATCCATTGATGGCAGCAGCTGCTTCAGGTTCACAGTCGTCGACAGCGGATCATGGATTGTGCCACGTGGGAGGCGATGATGGCAACTGGGTGGGGTATAACTATGACGTGGCGGATACACTCTGGAACTTGGATGACACGTGGCAGTACGGGATTCGAGGGAACGAGCATCTAGCTAGCTTAGTGGAGAGATAGGAAGAGAGGGAGAGGTACTTAGATGATGATGTTCTTTTGTTAATTAATTGTCTTAAAGGGTTCACTTATTAAGCCCCTCATATTGTACTCTAGCTAGCTAATAGCTATAGCCTAATGGTCATAATATTGATTAGAGTCATATTAGATCGTGATATGTTATTTTACGATTTTCATTAAAGGATCGTATTAATTAATTATCATCATTCTCCGGCGCAAATAGATTTTTTTTTAAATAACGGTGATATAATGTTTTTTTTATCATTATGAGTTATTTAAGATATTTGAATTTGGGATCTCTATAGGTTGAAAACCAATAATTGTACCACTAAATCGAATTCTTATTCGCAAGATTTTCATTGGCTGGTTGAGGGACTCCCATCAACCCTAATTTAGTTGGTATTTGGTTGGTGTATATGTTTGGTGGCCATGCTTTTTTTCCTAATTAGTCTTCCCTTCGGTTAGAGACTTCTATACTAAAAAAAAGTATATCCCTTTCTCCAACTAATTAATTATAAATATCCATATGTCCATTTCTCAAACTTTGTGATGAAAAATATTTAGCATCCACCCTAATAGAAGTCTAAGTCTAAATCAACTCACTTAGGAATCGCTAATCCAAAAAGTCCTGATCATAGATTCTTTGTAAAAGAGTGACACTCATACTTATTATTTTTTTATGAATAAGTTCATACTAATTGCTTTTCGAGGATTAATTAATTTAAACCACATCTTGTCCTCCACCTCCATTTTCCGATGTGTACTAAGTACTAACAGAAAAGGAAGAGATGGTCCCGTTGGTTGTGAATTGAAAGGAATGATGGACAGAAGTGATAACACATAGGATTGAAAAGAGAAGTGTTGTCACATCTACCAAATCTACAGAACATCAAAATTTTGATGAAAAGACTTCGAGAGAGATGGAGAAAGAGGTGGAGGGAAGGAATTGGGTGAATGTATGTAGTCCCAAAATATTTGTTACCCCACTCTTCACTAGGGATGGCAATGGGTAGGGTTTTGCCAAACCCAAACTCAAAAACATGAGTTTATCCGTGAAAAAAACCTGGGATAAAATCTACTGGGTTTGAAAAACTCAAACCCAACCCAACCCGCTGGGTATTCCTGGGTTCATGGGTACCCACGGGTTTTTGTTGAAAAAATTTACAATAACAAGTTCCTATCAAAATTAAAGTCAAATATCAATCTCTCAATACAAATTTTCCATATATAAAACACAATTCTAGAAAATTCAAGCAAATCACAAATTAACTATACAAATTGTTAAACACCAATCTAGAAAACTCAAGAAAATTAAAGCAAATCACAAATTATTTATAAATAACATGATTAATTGAAAAATTCTTTCTTCAATTAAGTTTCTTCACTTTCCACTCGATAACATCAACTTCATTCTACACAATTAGAAAGAAAAAATTAGACATGTCTCCACAAACATAAATAAGATTAGTTGTTTAGAATATTAAATATATCGAGAAAATTAATTATATGAGGCGGGTACCCATGGGTCGGGTTTACCTAAACCCAAACCCAACCCGATGAATAGTGAACGGGTTTAAACCCATACCCGGCCCAAAACCCGTCAACACAAATTTTACCCACGTTGACCGGGTTGAGTCGGGTGAGTACCCGTGGGTTCGAATTTTGTTGCCATCCCTACTCTTGACATTGTTTTTTCCTTTGTTCTTATTCTTTATTATTAGTATCATTGCTAGAGATGTATTCAAGTCAATCGGTTGCTGATTGCCAGGGCCCAGGAGTAAACACAAGGCAATGAAGGCATGCCTATAAGTTACCTAGTAATAGTTGAACTATTCTGATGTGTGAGAAACGAATGCATTACAAAATCACCCGTATTATTTATGGACCGCGAGTAGATTAGGAGTGTTTTAGTATCTTATTATGTACATGGCTATCAGGGTTTCGATTTATACAATATATTATATTTTTAGTCATTCGATCAATTTATTGCAGAAGCAAGATACTAATTACTTGTTCTAATTTCATCTCTCAATTTGTCCTAGTTCTCTCAATTCCGTCTTATTTATTTCTGATCTCATAATCGATTTTTTCTCTGCTTGTATCTCAAACCCTCTCCGTTTGCTCTTACTTCTCGTATAATCATTCTCTCAAGTCACGTAAAATGAGTTTTCTTACATCCCACCATGCCTCATAGTCGTCTGATAACAAACCAAATGGTTCTGTTGGTAGGAGGGGGTGAGCCCCAACTCTCAAAATTGTGGAAATTTGCATGTAAATTTTGTAACAAATTTTGCAAATAGAATATCAGGTGTAGGGATGGCAATTTCGACCTGACCCGTTTTACCCGACCTGTTTGGCATGTTTTGGGGCGGGTCCAACCCGCTCCGTAGGCGGGGCGGGACAGGTATGAGTACTATCATCGACCCGACCTGTCCAGACCCGCCCCATTCTCGACCCGTTCTTGCCTAACTTACATGTAATCTTAGTCAATTTACTTAAGATTTTTCTTTTATTACATCATAATTTAGCTATAATAATGTTGTAAATTAGTGAAAACCTCAATTTCTCTAATAATTTAACAACATTTATCAAAAATTTGTTTGTTTTCTTGGTCTTATAATAAAAATAACGAATATTTCTAATGTTTTTCATATAAATTGCATACTCATTGGGTCGACCTGTCCCGACCTGCGATCCATCATAAATTACCCGACCTGGACCCGACCTGCCACGGGGTGGGTCTGGGTACCAAGAAACCCGCCCCGGACCTGCCCCATTGCCATTCCCAATTAGGTGGTAAGACTTTAGCTCACCTTCCCGGTTCAAATCCCATAATTTCTCCAAATGTGTTATTTCATACAAATATAACATAGCAAATAACAAGTATTGTGACATGTGGTATTATTTGTGTGGTAATTGATTCCAAATAACAGGTTTGATAAATATCACATCCAAACTACCCATAAATATAGAATTTGAGCCCTCATTCATATTTCTGTTTCCGCCACCAATTAAAAGATATAATCATGGGGATTACATCTACTCATTCAACATGACATCTAAAGGTCTTTTTCATTGGTCAAGGTCCCAATGTATTGGGGAATTGTTTAGCCACCACATTGCCTAAGGTATAGTATAGAGTGGTAGCTAGCTAGCCTTTTCCAAAGTGAATGACTTGCATGATATAGGTACCAAGTTCATCCACATATCATATCAAAGGAAAAAAATTGGCGGTGGGAGTTGCCTATATCATCATATGCGCACATTTTGGCACTATTAATCTGCAGGAATAACGCTATGTATGCAAATCCCAAAACGAATTCTCGTCCAAAGTCAGAATTAGGAAACAAGCAAAAGAATCCCCAAAATGAAACATGACAACAATGCATGCGACTTGTCAATCCTTTCATTAAAACACTATTATATACCTTATCATTGAACTGATGAGGATTGGATTATTCAAAGTTCAATAATTACCACTTCGTTGCAAAAGATGACAAAGCTATATTGGGTCCATTATAAAAAAAATATTATGAAGGGATACTTGTCGATAAACCTCGATCATCATAATAGTTTATCTAACCAAAATGACAACGTATCCAAACTATATAGTTTGTTTGATATTTCGTGCACAGAAGGTAGAGCTAAATGTAGAGTATTTCACTACAAGAGAGCTACAACCCTTACTCTCAATATTTGACCTAAAATTTTAAGGTGCATGCTTGCATTGAAATGACTGTGGAAGTGGTACGATACTTCATTATGAACCCTTCCAAAATTTAGGCTCGATATTTGTTTAACGTATGATCCACATATTGACGGAAGATATAGCCAATCCTGATCTACATCTAACACCGTTGTTAGCAACATATTAGCTAGAATTGGACCAGTTAAAGGGAAACCGATTAGGGTTTTTTGCATCATGTGGGTCATTTTGACTAGGGGAGGCAGTTGCGTGGATTAATGAAGTTAAAAATGCTTTAAATTTGACAAGGAAATCGTTGATAACCTCATAAAATGTTGGGCGTGACTAACGGACAACAAAAGGTTAACTTCCAGGTTGTACCAAAGGAGAAACATTAATACAGCTAGCTAGATCAGATGCATGAAACATGCTATTACTGGTCATGTGGTGATTGACCTCGACATTCAAAGCACTACTGGATGATCAGTTACGTTGGAGAAGTGAAATCTATGCTAGTTTAATGAGCTTCGTCAAATCCATGATCTTTAACAGTACAGCGACAAAATTTCTCTTCATATGGAAAGGAATTGATGAATTAGAAGCAAGTGATAGAATTATATGAGTTGATGGTTGGGGGACAAAATTGAATCTATCATATCTATGGGGTCTATTTGCTACTCAATATTGTATTGATTTTACGATTGCAACTCCGAGAAGTGAGAGAGCTTTTTCAACTCCGTAGTACATATATAGCACTGTAGACAGTTGCTGTATTTTACATTTTTTTTTCAAAATACAATAACAAATCGTGGACTTTTGTTGTAACTTGTATTAGTAAGATATTTTTTTAAAAAAAGGAAAAATTAAGAGGGACTCACACATCCTTACATATAATTTCGGGGTCCACCGCTGTATGTTCTTATAAGTGATTACTAAAATTCCAACATTAGACCTCTCGATTAAGCCGTAAGTAACAGTACTATGTCAAAACTCAAAACTAGTTTATCTCCATAAGGCTAAAGTTAAAATTAAATCTTGAGAAGTTTGTAGACAATACTCCAGGGAGAAAAAGGCAATGAGAATAACAGGTGATTGAATAAGATGATGCAAGTACAAACATCATCGTCATCGTTTAGATTGTTATTCCATGGGATTCTTATTCTACCATGTACGCACACTCATGCACATGAGCAGAGTTCCTCTGCTTTTGCTTTTGGAGCAATATCTTCAAAACTTAGCAGCCAAAACAGAACAAGAACACAGTAGCACTGCAACAAAAGATATATGCTCCTAAGTACAAACTACTAGCGCCATCATCCACTATCATCAGTATCTTATTCTATCAGAAATCTCCCCAGCTACCCCTCAATCTCAAATCATATGCCAATATGAAAAAAGTGAAAAGGTGTCATCACATGATGGGAGAAGAAAGGCACTAAATTCTTGCATAGGCTCGTGTTTATTTTAACATTCCTAATAGAATAGTACAAATTTTTACACTTAAGACCTTCGGACAGGTCCGGTTATAGATTTTTATGTCAATATGTCATTCTTTTATATATCCCACACAAATGAAAGTCAATTGATGAGTTTGAAGTTTGCAGAAATACATCATGCTTTGTGTCGGAATAAACTAAAAGCTAATAGAGATCATGAAATTTTGAATCGAAAATTCTTTAGTTAAAACTCCTGATATCATGTCAAGAACCAATTCATCGCAATAATTCAAAATTAATAAGAGATGTCAAAGTACGAATCATATATATCCTTTGTTGTCCTGCCAAGTTGTTTAGGAAGAAATTTACCATACATATTGAATTCCTCCTCACCTCTCTGGTCTGATCAACCCCCTTAGCTCTAAACATCTTAAGCATCAAAATGTGCATTTCAACTAAACTGTCTACTGCAGCATGCACGCAGCCTCTGCACATGTAAAAGCGTGAGGAGACTGAACTCTCCAAGTTATTAATGGAGGAGGGGCCAAACAAGGGAGAATTCCTTGGCCTCTCTTCTTAGCTTCCTTGATTTCCCTTTCATATGGACAGAACATTGTATATATACTGCTTGCATATGGCTGCTTTAGTTAACCAGCCACGCTTTCTAAATAAAGGAACAAAAAGGCAAGGAAGAAGTCAGAGTGAAGATTAGTCTACTTTTTCCCCCCATGGGATGGGATATAAACCATATTTGGTGCATGAACTAGCTAGAGAGGCAGCTGCTGCTGAAATAGGGGAATTGACTTGGTTTGGTAGGACCATTGAAATGAAACGCAGGGGTCGATTGGCTCTGTTCTAAGAGTTCTAATCCTTCCTTCTCTTATCTTCGTCCCCCAATTTCCATCCACTACTCACTAACCAGGGTGACTCTTGACTTAATATCAAAGTTAGACGACTTCAACCATACAAGAGTCTGATCTGAATCAATCGAGTTGATCGAGTTACAGAGTCATTTAGATGGTGGAATATAACCCAAAATGTGGTTTTACATTGCACAGCCATCGCCGGATTCGATTGCAGTAGTTAAAAACGCAGAACTAGTACGAAAGCCTCCACCAAAACTACCCATATATGTAAAAGATGTACAGATAGTTTTGTGCTACCCTGCTAACTAAGGTAAGATGTGTACGTATAAAACAGGGGAAACAAACTCTGCAATAAACAGAAGAACTCGACTTGACAAGCAGCTAATCATCTCTGCCGCGCAGCTATAGCTTGCACGCCTTGGGAAAATTGTCTACTTACCAACTTTGCCATAGCTGTCTCGCAGTGTCACGATCCGATTAAACACAAGATTATCTGGGGTAGAGTCCTTATCAACTGCGAAGTAGCCTGAGTAGAATGTTGGGAAAGAATGAAGATTCAGGATAGAGTTAGCGAGCGGAAGTTTATGGTTTCACCACCACCAATAAATGGAACATCAGAAGATGTGTAGAGAGGTAAACTTTTACCGAGTCTTTCAAACTGGAATCTATCTCCAACGGCAGCACTTTTGAGCACTGGGACAGCATATGCACCAGTCACAACCTTCTTGGAGTTTGGGTTCAAATCGGCAAGCCAATCATGAAGTTCAGCAGGATTCTGATAACCGAAATTCAAAAGGACAAAATCATTTATTTGTGTTAAGAGTAGAAACTACCAAGAGAATAAACAAAAATAAATTGCTGACCTCGGAACTGAACAGTTTCTCAAACAATCTGACTTCCGCTTTCAGTGGCTCCACCCCAGGTGAAGGTTCACAAACCCAGTGCAGAACTCCCTGCACAGATCAAAGGAATCAGTCACAAGGTAGCAATATATAGTACTAACTCAACTAATCATTTGCCAAATCATTCAGATTGGTGAGACTAATAAGGAACCTACCTTTGGCTTTGTTTTCTTGGAGGGATCATATTCAGCTCGGATCTCAACAATAGTCTGGTTATCATCTGCCAAAACTACATCTGTACACTTTATGGGGAAAGCATATCTGCATATAAAGAACAGTATTTCAGTTAGATAGAAAAATAAAGATAGCATTTTCAGTTGCAGTGACTTTAAGCAAACACCATCAGCTTATCTATTTCAGTTGAACATATACACAGCAGGGCAAAGTCGACCATTACAACATACCTGAGAAGGACCGATTTTCCAGGAGCAAGCCCATAGTAATCCTTGGAATCTTTCATCCGGAAATCAGATTGTTCAATGTACACAACATTTGAAAACGGAACCTGAGGGCATGGGGGAAAGGACACAGAACGTTAATCAAAGATTTCACAAATAAGGTTCACTCGATATGAATGACACACTGACCCAATAACAGCCTGAAACTCATCACTCAAAATAAATTATGATTCTCTCAGAGCATCACCTTGTAAAATGCAGAAGAATCTTCTGTCTGAGCATCAGGCCATTTCTTCGCTTCTAGATCCATAACAGAAGCAGAGTCAAAGTTGGTGATGACCACCTTCAGAGGATTCAGCACAACCATTGCGCGAGCAGCAGTCTTATTTAGTTCTTCCCTTATGTGATACTCAAGGCGATCCATACGAATCATACTATTGTCACTGTAAAGACACAACAACAAAAAACCATACTGGATGTTGGATACAATTTTAAGATACGAGCATTAATACAACAGGCAGCATTTGACAAAGCCAACAAAATGGATCCCATCTTGTTTGAACTGTGCAACATCATCTAGCTAGAGCAGGAAAGTCAGGACAGATTGCAATCTATATACCCGAAGTATGTTTTACTCCAAAAAACACTTCAAGCTATTAACAGCAATGACTGTTGCTGTAACACTTAAAAGCAGTATCCAAAAGAATCTTAAATTCCAGTTTGACTCATTTTACTGTTCCAGTCATTTAGCAAAATCACGAAATTTCACTGGGATATTTTATCCAACACAGATAAGTCTGTTTCCAACATTTAGCAGAATGGCTAAATTTAATTTACTTCCAGAAACCTACTTGACAAAACTGAAGAGATCTCCTCAATAAGAGACCAGGAATTAAAGGATTAAACTTTCATATAACCGACCTTCTTGTTATTCCAATTCCTCGGACAAAAGTATTAATTGCCGATGATGTAACTCCTCTGCGCCTTAGACCAGCCAACGTCATGAGGCGGGGGTCATCCCAACCATCAACATGCTTATTTGTAACTAAGAAATTCAACTGCAATAATGAAATGAGCTCCACTCTTGTTAGGCCAAAGGAATATAGAATAATATTCATGCTTCCCAAAAACACTCTCAGCATGTTCATTTTACCTTGCGCTTTGACATCACTGTGTTGGTGACATTCAGCCTCGAGTATTCCCACACATAAGGTTGATAAAGGTCAAGGGAATGCAACAACCAGTAATAGGAAGCCCGTCTGGTCTCAAATTCCAGTGTACAGAGCTAGAAATGTAGGGGGGAAATTGTTAATTGTTGTAAGAAAACTATATCCTGCATACAGTATCTAAACCACAGAACTAAATGTACAAAAATGTATTTAGAATGAAAAACTGAATGCTCTTGATCTCAATAGACAAATTTTGAGCAACAAAAGCACTGCATATTTTCTTGAGAAACCTATTCATGGCTAGAAAAATACCGGAGTAAAATATCCGCAATAGCCAGAACATAATGAAAATAAGCTAGAGACTTCATGCGGAAATATGAATAAGTTCAGGCTTACCGAATGGGTGATATTTTCGAGAGAATCCACAATACAGTGAGCATAATCGTAACTAGGATATATGCACCACTTGTCTCCTGCATGTGGATGAGGAGTGAACTGACAGAACAAAAAGTTAGATGCTGGTAAAACTGAGAGAGTGCTTATATTGCAATTAATCTAAGACATGTTCTACTTACCTTGATTCGGTAAGCAATGAGGTCATACATATTAAAATTATCACTCTGCATGTCTTGCTTCATCCTGAGTGTCGCTTTGCCTTCTTCAATCATTCCTCGCTTCATTTCATCAAAGAGCCTCAGAGATTCTGAGATTGGTCTATCCCTCCAAGGACTGTTCATCTTCTTTTCCCTGTACTCTTTAATCTCCTCTGCAGTCTATAAACAGCATTTAACAAATAATTAAAAATAAATACAAGAAATTCAAAACAAGTCAATGCAACAAATATTATTTCAAACTTCTGACACTGAAAACACAGATTTCACTTCACTCTTCCATTCCGGGAAGAGGCAAAAGAACAAGAAAAACACCTGAGGTAATTGCTAGCACTACATAACACCAAGTAGCAATAACTTCAAGAAATCCCACCCTGCCTCCACTAAGATATGATGGCATGGTTGAGGATTTTGTGGCACTACTCCCACACACACTACCAACAATCAATTGAGTACAGTGATGTATGATTACCCACCTGATGATCAACGTATGCATGACCCCTCCTTATCAGTTCAACAGCCAACTCATAGAGCTCTTGAAAATAATCACTTGTGTATGTTATCTGCAACCAAGAGAAGCCACGTCATTCAAGCACAACAAAAACACGCACCAAGAGCATTTCAGAGAGAAATGAGCTTTACCTTGAAGGGCTTCCAGCCCAGCCAGCTGACAATCTCCTGTATATGATCAATGTACTCTTTCTTCTCGGCTTCTGGGTTGGTATCATCGAACCTTAAAGGTGCAGTAGGTGATTATAGTAGCCCAAGAATGAAATAATGAATTGACCATTTTGCTCTTCCATCAGAATGGTCATTTCAGCAAAATAAAAAAGATGCCTAATAACTAAGTATTGGAAAGATGAGGCAGTGTAGTGAAATACAATATTTTGATGTTCGAAATCTTGAAATTCAGGAGACAAATGTATGAAAAAACTTTTACAATGAAACAGGCCGTTGAGATGGAGTAAACCATAAGAATGAAGACCCCAAAACAAGGGGGGAAAGAAGAGAAAGGGTCAAACAGTAACCCTTACCTAAGGTAGCAGCATCCATCTCTTTCTCTCGCTAGGCCAAAGCTAACAAACATTGCCTTCAAAAGGGGGGTGAAAAACTTAATGTCTTCTTTATAAGCAAGTGCTAAACAGGTCATCTGAAACATTATACTAAGAAAACACACAAGTACCTTAGCATGACCAATGTGTAGATAACCATTTGGCTCTGGTGGAAAACGGCTATAAACTTTACCACCTGTTACCATCAGGTGCTTATCTAACATTTCCTTGCTGTTGCAGCACCTTAGAACAGGACGATCACTGAAGAATATTTCTGTGTGAACCTAGGAAAGTAATAAAAAAAAAACATGAACGATATAAATTGTGATACAACAGCGCCGTAATGGTGATACCACGGAGCATATCTCATCTACAATTCCCACACTAATATGAGTATGCAGAGACGATGCAAACAGACACACAATTGCTACACTAAAATAAGCAAGCAGAACTTATATTTGAATATAAGGGAACATATATCTATGATTGATTTATACTTCCTTCTCAATAACTTGACAATATCTGTCATCAAAGTGGATTCATAAGATATTCCATTTCCCAAAGTTCGAATCCAACAAAGGCATCTACAATCTGGTAAACTAATGGAGTTGATAAGAAAAAAACAGGACATTCAAATACTATGACATCTACTTGAATAGAGGACCTGCAAAACGAAGTCTGATTAACTAGTGTCAAACAAAAGAAACCACGCTTTACTTCTGTCTACTGTCTACACACCGTTAGCACATACTCCTTTTTCTCTAACTTGCCAGGTATGAAACAAAAAGATTAATGGAAGTGCAAAAGCCACACTCCTTGTTCCTCCAACATTAATCATTTCGAAACAACTAGGGATAGGACCTTTCCAGCGTCAAACTGCTTCCAAATCCCCCTTTGCCATGTTCTCATAAATCACTATAATCAGTAACATTACCATCAACCCAAACTGAACTACTCTACTAACCACTTTAGGTGGGATTTATGTTGGAGATCAGTTCAGAGTTCAGACAATAAGAACAATGGACAACAAGGAAGAAATTTAAGAGAGGATAAATAAAGATAACATTAACAAGGAGGTGACAACTTACCTTGAAATTTTCCTTTGGATCGGGAAAATTTAAAAATGGATTAAGTTCTTCTTCGGAGGGCTGCACTGTAGTTTCAACAGCAACCTTCTTTTCCTACACAAGTCGTATAACCAAAAAGTGAGAGGTCAAAATATTAACGTCTTTTTAGGGTGAAACTGAAGTATGCCACAGTGCTTACCTCAACTTTAGCAGGTTTTTCTTTTTTCTGTTTAGTAGGCTTCTCATTATCTGCCGCTGTTCTCTCACCGAGCAATTCATACAATTTTGCATCTACAAGTTGCTGATTACACAAAGACAAAGGAAGCAGAAACTAGTAAAATATTGTTCAGTAAACAAACATTCTAAATGACCTTAACCTAATGGTTAAATATTGACCTTCACAATTTTTGGGTCAGCCCATGGAAGCCTCTTGCGAATGTTAGCAAATATGTCACCCACTAGAGTCAAACAAAGAATTTGCAATTCATCTCAACATGAGTCCGGTAATCAAATACTAACATTCTTCACAACGAAGGCTGAAAACCAAAAGCTTAAGAAACCAAGATGAACCAACAAATTGAACATAAAAGTGTGAGAACAAGTAATCTAGAAACGACACCAACCATTTGTTCGATATCGCATGGCCAAAATGGACTCCTTATTAAGCTCGAATATCTCGCTGACAGTCTTTTCAATATCTTCAACAGATACCTCAATTCCTGGTTCAAGTGCAACCAAAGAATCATAAATTAAATAAACCATTAAAAGAATAGCATCCACAAATGGTGGTTCAAGACAATATCAACGACAGATTTTGTTTCCTGTGCACAAAATATTGAAAGGCTTAGAAATACATTCTAAGCTCCTATGACACTTAAACATTGCATAAAACTGTTACTCTCTTACTAAATTTTCTCTTGTAAGGATTCCACTTAAGTCACTCTTTAACTTAACATGGTATTGCAACTGCCTTGTTAGTTAATCAACTTCAGTACCCAAAAAATTTCTCCCATTCTCTTACATCTATGCGTTATACAATGTTCACAAACAAGTAATTCTCTAGAATACATCTGGTCTACTGCACAATGCTATTTAAGGAATGAAGTACAAATGTAGGCACATGCACGGAGCTCATATCACTTACCTACTCCACATGCTTCTTCAAACTCCTTCACATGAAGACTTTCAGAAGCAGTATTAGACAGAAAAGAAAATGCAGCTTCTAGCTGGGCTGGGGTCTTGATCTGCAAGAGTTGTGACAGAACAAGATTCAATGTAAATGTAGCTTCACTTCCATCTCAAACTTTTAAACCATCCCTCCAACTTAGTTTATGATTCATATGGGAGAAAACAGCACAAAAAGATACAGTTACTCAAACCTTGGATGAGACAATATATTCCAACAATACAGGGCGATGTGCAAGGGCGTTGGCAGGGTACTTCGTGGCTACCTACCAAACATATAGCATGTATAAAAATACCAACTTAGCATAGAATGAAATTTACGAGTGAAAGATCGGTAACATGACCAGACTGAAGTTACACACATTGCCACAGATTTTCACCCCCTTCAGATTGAAAACCTATATAGAATAACAGAACTAAAAAGGATCGATGAAGGTCTTGTCTTACTGAGTAAAGAAGATTTCCAACTGTTCGGTTGCATCCCTCAATTACACCAGCCTGAAACAGAGAATCAAATTATACTCCATCAAGACGCAGTTTCAAGACATGGTACACACGGCAGCAATGGAGAGCAGGTCTCAATAGAGTGTGTGTCTAGAATCAAGGTAAAGAAGGAGCAGCTCCAAAACGGAAAAATACAAGCTTGATGAACTAAACTAGGAGATGATACCATTACCCTCGAAGAACAAGATCGGCAGAAAAAGATCGTCAATTTTACCTCGTGAATGACGGCAGTAAGATTGGTGGTAACCTTGTTGTTTGCTACAGTGTTCTTAGCAGTTCTCTCATCCAGCCCAATCTTCAAAAACAACTCCAATGTAGCCGATGAGCTCTCATTTTTCCCTCCCATGGCTTCAAGCTGAGCAGTAATCTCGAACAAGGGAACAGCTGTTGCTCCTTGGAATAGCGAGTGTGGCTGCTGACGGGAAGCAAGTGTCTGTAATATATATAAATAAAAAAAAATATATATAGGGTTAGCGACATAAGGCTACTAAAACAAACCTACCAATTCAAACAAACGCACAATACTTTCCAACCCGGAAAGAGAATAAGACTTTCACACCTTCCTTTTCTGGCGAATTAAAGAAAAATTTTACCAAAAACTGTTGAACTTGAACCTACTAACAATGATCAATCTATGGCAAAAAAATGATAACAATGATCAATGTAAAACCAATGGTAGAACTGATGAGCATTCTATGAAAAATATGCCAAGTCTTTCCGCAATTGTGTCTCTATGCTAATTATGATGAGCATAGACGTTCTGATAGAAATTTGGTGGGGTGGGTTTCTGCAAGTCCTCTGATGGTTTCTGCAAGTATGGACCTTTGAATTGGAGGGGTGAGTTACTATAGATGAAGTTAGTTCAGAAAGAATAAAGGGGTATCAGCTTAAAGCCATAGCAACAAATTGACTAGTTACCAATGAGCTAAATTCCTGCATGAAGAAAGAAATTGATCCATCGCGCCCATAAAAAAAAATGATCCATTGCAGGCTCATGTTATGGGAGGCTACTGTGAGCTTTGGAAGAGAAGGAATTTATGCATGCAGTCAATACAGGAGTTTCATTATCAATGTTCAGTTCACATCCTTCTGAAAGCTTAAACTTAAGGCTCTGAAGACTTGCTGGCTTTATGACTTTTCACTACTGTTCGACGGAGAAGGGGGTGGGCAGAGAGGCCGGCCAACCTCAGTCGTCGGCGGAGACAAGGAGAGAGACAGAGATAACAGCAGAGACAGAGCAAAAGAATAGGAGAACTTACACGTTCTGTCCGCACTCGGCAGGGAAGGGCGCCGGAGAGCAGAGAGCAGCACAACTTGCGGCGGCGGGAGTAGGATGAGACGGCCGCCGTAGCAGGAGCAGCAGCGGGCGGCGGAGGAGGGGATGAGGAGCCGCGGCAGCGGAGGCGGCGGGGTGGGGACAGGGAGGAAACGGCGATTAGGCCGTTAGGGTTTTGGGTTTTTGCGATTTTGATTTTGATTTTTGGGTTGCTCAGTCAGATTGATCGGAGAAAGGAAGGGGATTCTGTCGTGTGCTCCATTCCATAATCCGGATTTTACAATATTTTCTTCCTTTTTAGTTTCCGCCCACGAAGACGATCAGCCCACAGCAAAACGCAAACCGGTTGGTTCAAACCAGGCTGGGGCTGGGTGTTTGATGGCCCAACCTGGCAACCTTTGACCCAATATAACTCCTAAGTCCTAATAATAGGGCTGGCAGAATGGTTTTCGGTTAGCAGTTAACCGGTCGGTTACATCCAAACCGACTGGTTTTCGGCTAATCGAAAACAGTCCTTTATTGTCGTCGGTCGGTTGCCGGGGGAGAGGCTCGGCTAACAGACTCTCTTCCCCTTTACTCAAAACGACCCCGCAATCGCGCCCAAAACGACCCCTTCCCCCAAAGCAAATGACGACCCCCCCAGCCAAAACGACCCCCTCTCCAACCCTAAATTTCGCCGACCTTCCTTCCTCCTTCCCACTTCCCAGCCGCCAACCCCTCGAGGCCTCGACACAGTCTGCCTCTGCCTCCCCCTTTTTCACGCGACGCGCAGAGCCGCCAGTCACCACCCCCGTCCCTCGCCGTCGCCGCCCTTCACCATTGCACTGCCCATCCTCGCCGCCCCTCCTCCAGCACCCCACCGTCTCCCTCCGCCTCCAACCGTCGCGAGTCGCGACACGCAGAGGCAGCGCAGCCGTCTCCGTCTCCTGCCGCGCCGCCCGCTATCTCCTGCCGCCTCCAACCGCCATCGCGCCGCGTCTCCCACCGTCTCCCTCCGTTTTCGCCTGCCGGCTTCTCGAAGAAGTCGCTCCTCGCCTCGTCCCTCCCCCGTCGGCGGCCGCAGCAAGCAAACCGACCTCCTTTTCGCGGTTTCACAGTTAAACCGAGTCGAAACCGAAAACTGGTCGGTCGGTCGGCGGTTAGCCGCGCCTGCAGGGCAGTCGGTTGGCGGAAGGCGCAGTCATGGTTTTGACTTAACCGATAATCGAGCAATCCGTTTTCGGTTAAACCAAAACCGACCGACTGACAAACCTACCTAATAATAGGTGTTCTAATTTAAACTTGCGAAAAATGTGATTAATTATGTTAGTTTTGAAAAAAAAATTGAGTACGAAAGAACATGGGAAACAAGCACGGTAGTGATGGGCATTCGGTTCGGTGAACTCGAACCAAATTGACTTGAAATCGAACTAAATTTAATCGAAACCAAACTATCCTTGTTTGGTTAGGAATTCGAAAGGCAAAATCCAATATTTCTAAAACCAATGTCTGCCTAACCGGACTTGATTTCCGAATTCCAAACCGACCAACCGAACTTACACTCATAGTGCACAACCTAAGCCCACAACCCCAAGCCACACAGTCCCAAGCCTGCTACATCTATTTTCTCATTTCTCTAGTAAAACTCTAGCCCAACCCAAACCTCACAGCAATCGTCGGTGGAGAGTGAAGGCTTGGCGGCTGTTTTGTGGTGATTGGTGAACAGAGTTCCTCGGTGACAAAAGAGGAAAACAACGACGAAGTTTGAGTCTCCACCGACGATTGCAACTATATATGATGAAGAGAGGAGAAGGGTTAGCGGATTGGGTGGAGAACACAAATCCTTGAGCTCTTTTAAAATTTGCTAGCTTCGACGCTATCCCCTCCCCCCCAACCCAAAACAAAATCTGCTTGACGCCATCACTTCCCTTCAAGGCTTCAACCAAATACAAAAAAGCAGCGCGAAATCTATGAGAGACATAGAGGCGAACCAAAAATTCCATGCATACTTGGATATTAAGCCTTACTAACCTCTAACCTCCATCGTCGAAGTCGTCACAATCATCAATGTCAATCAGCGTCGTCGCTTGTCGTTGAGTTGTTCTCTCGATCAATCGCCGAGTCAAGAGACAGGAGGAGAAATCGATGCATTGTGATCTGAGAAGAGAGAGACAGAGAAAGAATTTGTTCTACGCATAAATGGTAAAGAATTTGTAACTTCGAGGTGGTTTTAAAACCGAATCGAACCGAGATGTATTTTGGTTTGAATTTGGTTTGCTCCATGAACTACTTCAGGGACCCGGTAATTTGGTTCGGTTTGAACCAAACCGACAGAATGCCCACCCTTCAAGAACATCAATACCAAAATCATATATAGGTTGTAGTTGAATTACTTCGTGACAAAAAGCAATTCAATCAGTTAAATCAAAGTTTTGAAACAATTTAAGGGTTATGTGGATATTTGATTTGGAAGGTATCGGTTTGTACCAAATCCATGCAATTGAAGAGTGATTAATTAAGACCATGAAATTTATGGATAGGAGATGATCGGAACTAAAAAGGTAAGATGAGAGATATGTGAAATGAAACGTGGTTGATACTTGACAATATGAGGTTAGCAGGGGTGAATGATAGAGGTAAATGACAAACTGTGACACTCTCGATTCTTTGAAGTTTAGGGTTTTGGATAATTATAAGTGTGTGAAAGAATGTAGAAGAGGATGACAAATGAACGAGGAAAAACTAGAGAGGAGGGTACCAACAAGATGGGTTTAAGATATGGTTTAGAGTTGAGTTTTTTATTCAACCAATCGATAAGAGCATGGTACCAACAAGATGTGTTTGTTGACGTACCACATCTTGTTGGCATGCTGACTAGGCACATTTAGCAGGAAAAATGGACGAAACGAGCTAAGGGGATTAATCATTATGTCATGCACTGGGAATCATAAGTGATCATTTAGTTTAGCGATGGAAATGGTGTGGGACATGGCGAGAGCCTCAATACTCATACCCTGCTACGGACTAAGCGTGGTTGAGTTTGGATAATACTCACGCGAGTGTGTGCCGGACAGGTCTATCCATTCTTGTATGTTATTTGAAAAAAGGAACGTCGTTATTGAACTCTTTTACAATAACACATTGAGAAAATACTTCATAAATGAATGAAAAATATAGTAGAAGGGATAAATGAGTCTAAATAGTTGAAAGATATAATATTAAAATTTATGTAGGATGAAAATATGATTTTAGAAAGGTAAAAGAGGAGAAATACATGTAAACATTAATGCAAATCGTTGATAGAATGGGTCAAGAATGAGGCAGGACAGGGAGGGGCGGAGTAGGTAGGAAGCAATACACATGTCCCGCACCACGATACTGCGAATCAGGTAATACTATGCGATTGCACACCTCTTCCTTGCTTCCTAACTTCTCATTCCCCTTTCGGTCAAGCGTATTTTAGAACCTCCATCTAGACTCGACTGAATGAATTAGTTCTCCGTGCTAGGAGATAGCCAACCATATTTAGCATCACTAACGAACAAGGTTGTTAAACCTCTATCGGACCCCCCCCCCCCCCCCCCCCGGTTAGGTTGGACTTAAAAACGGTCTCCCAGAAAGCCCCCCAGTCTTACCCATAACGAGCGAGAAGAAGAGAGAGGAAAGGGAGGAGGGGGAAAGAAGGAAGGAAGATAGTAGGTGAATTAGAAGGTTAGGTAGGTTTTATTTTGTGGAAAATAAGATTTTAATAGATACATGTAAAATAAATTTCATTTTAGTTGTTAATTTTTAATTAGTACATTATTTGTATATATATTTAGGAAACGTAAAAAAAGGCTCAAACAGGTTGAACCCTGATCAGACCAATAAATTTCAAACCCCTTTCTTGACTAGCTCAATGACTTAACTCGATTTGACAACCTTACTAACGAACCATAGATAATCTTACTCTAAAAAAGTCGAAAGCTACTCCATATGGTGTGACAATCCAAAAACTAACATGTTGAATATGAGAGGTCTTATAATCAGAGGGTATGAAAAAACATAATCTCATTACAATTCTAACACTAACAATACCCTGATAACTAAAATGATTGAAAGAAAGTTATTGCCTAAAGCCCTAAAGACTCTCTCTTTAAAACCATATCAAGATCATTGTTATTCTTGTATTGTTTGAGCAATAATCCATTAAATACAAATAACAATTACCTTAAATAACTGATAAATTTTGCTATCCTCCTCCTGTCAAGTACTCAGAAGCTTCTTATTTCCCTCCTGCTCAATCCAAGGAATTAATCCCACCTAAACCCGTTGACAAATTCCCTTCCAAAACCTTCATCTACAGAGCTTGAAAGTGAGACCATTACATTATTACATATTGAATCATCTCCCTCCATAATTTCTCCCTTCTCCAGCAGAATCATGCAGACCATTACTAATATAATAGGCTTTCGGTGCTACCAAGTCTCTTTTCCTTTTTTTCACCTTTTCCCCCACAGTAGAATCCAATTCAGTTGCTTTGATGCTCTGCTTCGTTTAAACTCTGTCTTTCTTTTACCCTCTCTTTCTCTTAGGGTCGCTCTCTGTGTCGTGATTATATAGGACAGGGAATAGAGAGAGCTATCTGGCGGAAGACAAACAAAAGCGCAAAAAGCTAATGCTGCTGTTGCAATTTCTGACTTGTGGGCAAAATTTTCCTTAAATTCCTCTGCCCCTGTTTTTCCTCTGCCTCCATCGATATATATAAACCCACACACTTCCTTTTTCCTCTCTGCCTCATTGATGCCAGAAGAAAATGGCGGTGGATGTTTGGTCGGAGATTTCGAGCGCAGGTCTAATCAGTCCAAGGCTTTCCTTCTCCCGTGACCTCACTCAGGCAACACAGCCGGAAGCCGACGCCGGTCACCGCCCCAGGTCAGATTTATGTCTTCTCGACTCCGACTTCAATTTCTTCATCGGCAGCAGGGGAGAATTTTCCTCTGCCGACGAGCTCTTCTCCAACGGCAGGATCTTGCCTGTAGAAATCAAGAAACAATTGCAACCGCAAACTGCCACAGGGAAAGAAGCGATTCCCATTCCTCCGCCGCCGGTTCAGCAAGCTGTCGAGAATGATTCTTCTCCGCAGCTTGATTCGGAGAAGAAGAAGCTGCTGAAGGAATTTCTGTCGACGAGTCTCGACGGAGAGCACGAGGAACAACAGAGTCAAAACCCGCCGCCGCCGGCGGCGGCGGCGGGACCGAGATCGTTCTGGCAATTCAAGAGAAGCAACAGTCTAAACTGCGACGAAATCAGCTGCCGGAGCAGAGGAGGGCTAATCCGATCCCTACATTTCCTTTCGAGAAGCAACTCAACTGGGTCGGCTCCAAATCCACCCAAAAACAAACCCAAGGAGGAAAACCCCCGTCATTTGCGGAAACAGAGGTCGGTTCCCAACAGGAAATCGCCATTGATGCCCACCAGCTCTGCACCCTGTTACTATCCCTACAACACCGGGGGCCGGCATCAGCAAAAATCGAATCTTCCGGCGTTGAGGAAATGCGGGTCATACGGCAATAACTCCGCCGGGATTAGAATCACCCCGGTGCTGAACATCCCGGCACCGGCTTTCATGTCCAGGGGAACGGTCAACTTTTTGGGGCTGGGTTCTCTGTTCTGTAACGGTAAGGTTGATAAAAAGAAGAAGAAGAAGAAGAGATAGATGATCAAAGTTACCATCTTTACTCATTTTTCCTTCTCTTTTTCGTCGTTATACATATAAATTTGAGTTTTTTTCTTCTTCTTCTTCTTCGATCTGATCATATGTGTATAGAAATCCTGTCGAAAGTACAGATGTATTTGGTTGCCTGTCAATTTGGTTCCTGGTTCAGCCTTCCCTTCCATGTGACCTCTTACTACTCTCCACATTTCTAATCAAATTATTGGATCTAAGAGAATGGGTTGCGACAAGAAAGAGTCTTTTCTTTTTGGTATGGCGCAGGCGACACAAAGTTAGGACTTGGGAGTCGTCTTGAATCTGATGTTAGTATGTTTAATGTGGTAGCTAGACAACTGCGACGACAAATGTACGAGTTGATTTGTGGGTATTGATATTGTTGAATTGCCATTCTACATATTATATATTATTGAGTTCGGATATGACAATAACTTTACAAATAATGTCATCACTTCATCTTCAATTCAACAACCGAAAACACGTGAGAACGATCCAACGATATCAAATGCAAATGAACACGCAATACCATAAGCAACTTGTGTTTGTCTATGTAGTAGTGAAGTACTATAGTGTGAGCTAGGGATAGGTATTCTGAGTCCAAGAAAGGTAATTGGTTTGTGGGGTTCCTTGCCCTAATCAAGATGGGCAGTTTTTGTTCAATGCCTTGCCCTATCATTCTATCAACATGGCCAGACTTGGGAGACAAAGAAGCAAAGCCAAAGCATCTTCTTCCTTTTGCCTTTGTCTTTTTCTTTTCTTGTGTTTTCCTTTTAGGCTTCACAATGGCCAGTTCGATTTCCATGTTAATTTGTTATTTTTTGGCCATTTTGTTGTATGGAAATCTAAATATGGTTCTTTTCTCAAGAGTGATGATCGTGTCATCATGTCATCGCACTAATCAGAATCAAAGAACTAAAGCTAAGACGTGCAAAATCATCTAGTTTGGGTTGTCTGATGTTTATTACATAGCTAACAAACACTTCAAGCACAAATATGTGCTCAATAACACTTTTTTTTATAGGGAATGTGCTCTATCTCTATAAAATAATAGCTATGATGCTGCTGATACAATATGAATTTTTGAAATAATCGTATGCTATTTTTCTATTATTAACTTGATTCCTCTTATGGTGATTTGTAAGGTATGGTTTTAGATAAGCATAATGAAATATAATAATAGTACTACTTAAAGACAAGAATTTCAATGCTTCCAAGAGCAACTTTGCTCACCAGAGAGAATAACAAAGCAGTCGAGGAAAAGGGGGAGAAAAAAATAATGAGTTTTGATAGATGCTTTCACCATATAATTAACTGATTGCTAAGTGAATGATTAGGGAGATTGATTCTCAATATGCTTATAATTAAATATATAAATAATTAATCAATAGTAGGTTGCAAAATCAGCAAAACAAAATCAGAGTTTGTATCGAAAAAGTTGGCGGTAGATTATTTTGTGTTGAATTTGTAGTTGACCCGTTTTAAAACCCTAAAAATCATCTAGCGAGTTAGAATATAATATAAGGTATTTCCAACCTAACTGTCGATATGATTTCACAAACACATATTAAATGACGCTTTTGCCCCCTTCCCTTCTGTCTCTATATCATCTATCTCATTCCATCTTATCCTTTTTAGTTGAGACTTGAGACCACTACTTTGGATGTGCCCATCTCATGGATTGGGCTGAACTCTGAAGATATACACAAGCTATGCAATGAGACAGTTCAGCAGAGACTACGTTATGAAAGCCCAAGGTGGCCGATGATCCAGAAGCGAAGACAAAAAGGGCCCCAACATCTAGGCCTGTAATCCAAATGGGCCAAGCCCGTTTCCACCGGTTGGCCCAGACGAAGCCAGCACACCGGTGCTTGCTTTGACAGGGAACCAAACTCCGAAACGATTTCAGATCCACACGTGAATCAAGTCGTTAACCAATACCATCAATCATTAATTTAGCATTTTTATAATTGCATTTTATTATTTTATTTTTTATTTTTGCGTATAGGGAATGAAACGCGGATAGCGTATGGAACGGAGTCGGGTGGGTCAACTCGCTTTACTCAACTCGACGAGATCCTCCGGTCTCCAGTCTCCACTATCTTTGCGCCTTCCGCCGCCACTGTTCGGCCAGAATTCAACTTCACTTTTAATTTCCCGGTCTTCCATTCAGGTCAGCTCAGCCACTTTCACCCTCCCTTTCTTTCCCTCTTAACAAAACATCACACAGCAGCTTCCCTCCTCCCGCCATGGCTTCTCAAGAATTCCAGAGGAGAAACTCAATCTCTCAACTACCCAGAAGCGCTATTATTTGTAGCTTTGATCTTGTTCTGTATCTAAGTATCAACCGAGCTGTGCAGAGTCAGAAAGTCGTCTCATCGGAGGATGCTCGGAACTGGAAGGCGATGAGGCGGGGGCCACTTGTTCATCTCCAGAAACAGTGAAATGGTCAGAAAAATCTTGCAATTTCCCTGTAAGATACTTGATCAAGTACCAGAATTAAGTTGATGAATACCATTTCACACGAAAGCTAGAATGGATCTGAGGATGTACGAATACCACGTATTCCAGACAGAATCTGCCCGAGTTTAAATGAACTTTCCTATGAACTGAAACAGGTGACAACAGAATGCTGAAGCTCCTCCCAGTTCTCTGTACACCAGACGCCATGCCTCTGAGGCTGCAACATTAATTGGACTAAGTTTTGCCCCCTTCAAAGCTCATGGTTTCGGTACAAGCTGCCAACATTATGCTACTGCAGCAGTTCAAAGAACCCACGGTGACCAATAAATGAAACCATTCTTGCTGCTGCGAGCATCGATGCTTCAATCGAAGTCAGACGTGTCGAAGCTTCAAGAGTGGTATTCAGCTTCAAAGACTTTTGAGTGTTCTTGTTCAGGAATTGCACAAACATATGAACAGGTCCCCAAACATTGATGCTTTGACCCGGACTGACAATGCAGGAACCAGAGAAGAACATAGGGTAACAGGTGAAGAAACTATAGATTTCAACTTTTCAATAGCATCCCAGGGACTACTACATTGGTCAGAGGATTCAAAACCTAGAAAAACTTGAGAAACCAAAGAAGCAAAGAAGCTCAAAGAAGAAGGGGGTTTGTCCCTTCTATCTAAGAAGCATTTGCCCACTATTCTTTACAGGACATTATTACTCTCATGATCTTTGATAAAAATAAAAGAACTATAAGTTTTGAGAACAGAACAAAAATTAACACTTTCAAGGCACCTGAATGAGTCATCAGGAGTAAGTAGAAGCAAACCTGCTTCTTCTATCAAGTCCCTAATTCCCACTGAGATTGTGTGCTTTGCTTTGATTTGTGCCACCCCATCTTCAACCTCTGCAAGTTCTACCCAGTTTGATAGCAGGAAAGAGCAATCACCTTCAAACCCTGAACATCTACTATCTCTGCAAGCCAGAGATTGAAGCACAGTTAGTATTCACCATTTCATGAATTCATCATATCAGAGAAGTAAAGGCTGGTGAATGGAACAACTGCTAATGTAAACAGTAGATTGATTTCAGAAAGTTCAATTCGGAGAGCATTTCATGATACCAGAAACCCACATTCCTATTCAATTTACCTTTCCGATATCAGGAATCTCCGGCACCTTGTATGTGTCGACGGTGACTTCCCCCAGCCACAGCCCAGGAAAGAGAGTCTGCAACGAGAAATCGGATCAATCGTAAGTCTCAACAGGAAGAGGAGATTTCGCCGGTGTAATTGGGGAAGGGGAAGGGGAAGCAAAAGGGAACGTAAGGGATCGATCAATTTGACTTACATCCATCTGCTTCTGAACAATTCTTGGTCGCTTCTTCGGCCGCCGGGCAGGTCTATGGGCGATCATCGCCATGAAATCCTCTTCGATCTCCTTCCTCGACAGACCCACCGTGAACTTAGCCCTCGGCTCCTTCTTCTCACCGCCTCTGAGCCGGGGCAATTTCCCGCTGTCACTTCTGATAGGAGAATACCTGCTGCTGCTCTCCTTCGGCTCTTCAATCCTCAACCCCTTCGCCGTAGCGGCGCCGGCCAGGCTTGCCGATGCGCCTGCCCCGATCGGCGCGTTAGTCGTCGTCGCCGGAGCTTTACACGCCGCTCTTCTCGTCCTCAGATTCCACGGCCGCGGCTCGTGCTCCTTTTCTTCTCCACCGCCGGTAGATACGGCCATCGCCGCTTTAGCCGCCGTCGCCGGCGGCGGCGATGAAGATTTGCGCCGCGCGTCCCGATCGCCGTCGGCAACGTCTTCTTCTTCTTCTTCCTCCTCCTCGTCTTCGTCGCAAACTTCCTTCCTCAATATCTCGTCCTTCATCCTATCCGCCGCCGTCTTCAAATCGAACATGAGCTTCTCCCCCAAAGCCTCGATCCCTTCGTCGGCACCGCCGCCGCCGCCGCCCGCGCCGCCAATTCTCGGCCTCGGCTTCTTGAATTGGTGATGCCTGGCGTCGTAATCCCTGGAGCTGGCGGCGAATTTCAACGGAGGAGATCGGCTGCTCCGCCGGTGGCGATCGAACGAGATTCCCCTCTCTCGCCTGGGGTTGGTGGTGCTGCCGCTATTACTCGAATCCGGGGGATTCATGCATCGGAGTTGTCTCTGATTCCCCCACTTCAAGCTCGGGAGATTGAAATTGTGGAGCGGCGGTTTTGATCTCTCCGTCCCCATCGCCATCGCCAAACCACCGCCGTTACCGTCACCGGCTCGTCGCCTCACTGACTCTTCTCCCCTCCCACCAATATACACCATTGAACGACCAGAACCAGAGCTCAGATCACGAGCTCCCCCACCTTCCGCTCTCTTTCTCTCCGGGAAAACCCACCGCCGGCGGCCAAGAACTGCCGTTTTCTCTCTCTCTATTTCGAGTTTTCTAATTTTATTTATGCGTGGAGGTTTGGAAATCGCCGGGAAGAGGTTGGGACGGGGGGATTTTTAATATATATACAAAAGGGCAAAGGGTAGTGGATCGGGGTCGGTTCTAACGTTCGGGTGAAAGAGGAATTCTTGGGGGGCTTTTCGTAATTTCGCAGTCAGAGAGAAGTACAACGAAGGGTTGGCCTCTAACGTGCGCCAAGCGAACAGTGACCGGAGGGAATTGAGGTTGAGACTTCAGCGAGGGTGGCGTGGCCCGTGGGGTTTTAACTTTTTTGACTTTTACTGTTTTACCCTCCTCTTTTATTTCCTTCCATTTCCCGGGTGAAATTACGTCGTCTCTTTGAGTTTGATGGTTGCCGCCGTAACCACCGTCGGATAAAGTGCATTAGGTTTCTCCAGCCGTAGGATTAAGGGATGATGGATTAATTCATTTTCGAGCACCCTCTAAATATTCCTTTCCTTACTGCACCCCTCAATTAATACTCTGAACTGTTTGAGATCTTGAACTTTCACCAATTCACCATTTTCGACTATCTTTTGTATAGGGTATATGACAATATGTAACCAACATTTTAGCCAAATTCAGTGGAGTAGTCAGATTTTTGTCGAAGTACATTTGGAAAAGAATACATATGATAAAATAGTTTTGTTAACAATTTCAATAATTCATGATATTTCTAAAAAAATTACGATATAATTTTGTATTTAAAAAAACATGATAAATTAAATATATGTCGAAACCATCAAGAATCTCACTCTATATGTATCAACCAATTATTAATTATTTAGTTAGATATTTGCTTTTGAATGATGTTCTTCGTCAAGACCTCCACACCTTAGAATTTCTTCTATATTTCGTATATTATATGCTGCGAATGCGGCTGTAAGCAAAAATCATCCATCAGCGATTCGAACGCACATTGCTGGTAATGAACCATATAATTTCCTCTTATTCAAGAGTGACTTTTTTACCCTGGTTTGATCCACCGGATTGTGCGGACTGTTTAGTATCAATAACTCGAGTTATTATGAAAGATTAATTAATGGACTATACAATTTAGTATTAACTACCACTTCCTCGCTAACGAAAACCAACTTATATGTGCTTAAATTTTTCACAAATCTAATATCATGTGTTTAACAAATGGGGTCGTCAAGATTCGAACACATAATATCTTGGTCAACCATACTCAATTAGAAGTGCGTTAAATTGTCATTTGTACATAATTCGTTATAAAAACATTGAATATGTCAATACACAACTTATGAATTATACATCAAATATTTGAAAGGTCAAACATTCTCATTAAGATACTTAATAATTTTCATACCCGATTAACTATTTTACTTAATTTATCATTTTTCCTCTGAGCTAGGGTGGGTCCCAGGTCCCACCCTCTAACCTTCTCCCTCCGCCCCTGGCCAAATCTCACAAGTCACATCGACAAAGTAGGAGATAGATTTATGATTCACAAGCAACATCCAACTTCAACTAGCAAGATGCACTTAATGGTGAAAAATGGAAGGGTTTTCGTAAAAACGTTGAAGTTAAACATGTTCATTATAGAGCAATGCAAGGACGAGTGACCTCCCAAGAAGTCATCATGATGCGCTCCAAAGGAAAACCCGTGTATGATAGGCCTAAAGCAAAAAATGTTTTGATAATTGGCGAGATTCATATTATAGAATTATGTTATTAAAAATTTCCAAACACGTGCATATAACCAATGAAAGAATGACAAAAAATTATCGGTTCAAAGGCTCTCTCTTCACACTCTTATTTGAAGATATATTTTCAAGTTTCACAAGCTCATCCCATGAGTTTCCGAGACACGTTAATTCTCAACATTCGATTGAGATGTTAGATGTAGAGAGGATTTCCGTAGCAAATTTTAGAAGTTGGTGCATGCTTTGATCAAGATTGTATGTGAAGAGAACACTAACAACGATATTGGTGTTGCTCAACTCTTCAATCTTGGATCATAAACTCATAACGAACTTTCAAGGAATGTAAAGGATTAATGTACACAAGTACAAAACAGTTTGAACTACTTGTAAAACCCTAGATTGTGGTGTGATAATAGTATAATACACACATGTCAATCACTCCCATGTAGGGTGGGCATTGGTGCGGTCAAACCGCTCTGAACCGCACCAAACCGCTTTTGTGGACGAGCCAAACCGCACCATAAGCTTGCGGTTTAATAAGCGGTCTGAATTTTTAGCAGTTCGCGGTTCGCGGTCGGGTTTATCCGAAACCGCGCGGTTGCGGTTTGAAACCGCAAATGACTTTTATTGGTCTCCGCTGCCGCCATCGCTACTACCCATCATCCTGCTTTCACAGCGATGGTGGCGCGGCCCAATTACTTGACTGGGATGCGTAGAAAACTAGAAATCCGGAGAGATTCTGCTGGGCGATGAATTTTGCAGTGTTCCGATTTTTTGTTTTTTTGTTTGTTTTTGTTTGTGAAAGTGTTCCTATTAATTCTGCTGCAGGAGTAATGGTAATGGTTTGTCTTTGAGCTGCTAAGTAATTAATAGTAAACTAGTTTTGTGCCCGCCCGATGGGCGGCGAGTGTCATTTATTTGTACTTTTCCTTCTATTATTTGTTATTTTTTCCAATGGTATCATATTCATAATTTTCATATTTATGTATTATTGATTACTCTATGTTTTAATCATGATCAACAATAAAGTCAAACAACGCTGTAACTTCATCACTGCTTGGAAAATATTATTCATGACCATCGGATCATTGATTGACCAACAATTGTCAACTTCATAAGTTGTACATGGTTTAAACTCGTGTACGCCATCTTACCGTACTCCTATAGAGTTGGTATTTAGACCATGTATTAACGGAGTTTGGCACATGATGCTATATCATATTCTCTAATAGGTGAAACACAATCTCTAATTCTCTAATCCAAATCGTACGATTCATTTAATGAAAAATAATAACCACCGATTCTTATTTGTCAAAATATATTAACATACAACTAATAGGTATGAATGAAGGTGCATATTACACCTCGAGTGTACGCTAACCTTTTACACCATTATATCAAAGTACAACCAAACTATTCCGCTATGTTTCTTACCTTCAACATTGTACGAATGATATCAAAGCAAATGTTAGTTATTGAGACACTTTGTCTTCACTTCACATTATCATCCATTATTAAATATGTGACTGACTATAACTGGAATTGTGTGATAACTTAATACAAACATAAAGGCGCTCTGTTGTGCAGTCAGTATAGTAACTGAATTTACAGGACATCGTCATGATATGATCCTGCGTTGGTTTTATAGGACACCGGTCCGGGTACATCCCACCCTGGTATACATGACATCGGTTAGGGTATGACCCATAGTGGATTTATAGGACACCAGTCTAGGTACGATATGTGGTGATATGCATGACATCTACTATACTACCCGAGGAATGCATGACTTGGCAAATTAAGATGTAAAATGCAATGAACCTAACCATGCATGTGATTGAATCCTTGTATAAATATTACTTATGACGTGGTTAAGTGATGACTTTTTATGATGTGATATATGAAATGTGCATGTCGATGATGATGGTTTTCTATGGTGTTTTATATAATGATTTAAGATTGATGATATGATGTTTTGCTATGTTGGGACATGGGTTACATGGTAATGCCAGTATGATGTGATATTTGATGCATACATGCTTAAACATTGAGTTATCAAGAGACTGGGTGATGGTCCTTATGTTGTGATATATGAATTCTTTGAGTTTGAGATGATGAATGTGTTATGGCATGTTGTGGTGAATGGATGTTTATTTGACTGAATAAGATATAGCATATCGGATGTATCTTGGCAGTTAAGTTAAGCCAGTAACGTCTGAGAGGTGGGTGGCGGAAAACTGAATAGTCCATGTTCTGCCATGGTCAATGGGAGGGACAATAAGTCATTTTGAACTATACACCTAAAGGTAAAGGAGAAGATATAGATCATTATCGTATGAGTAAGGTTGTCCGGCGAGTATAACTGGTTACTAAAAATAGTAATATATGTATTAGGGTGTCATATTAAGTAAGGATTAAAATAGTTATTTACATATCAACCATCATATATCCAATAGCTTAAGATTTGTTTACAAATCTTGCTTAACTTAGGTTTTATTCATCTGAATATGACTCAAAGTTGCACATCTACACTCATGTATGAAAAAGAAAGGAATTTATGTCAAACAATAAAAAGAGAAAAGAAAGGAATTATAATTACATTAGGAAAAAAGTAAAGAAAACAGTTTGAACTACTTGTAAAACCCTAGATTGTGGTGTGATAATAGTATAATACACACATGTCAATCACTCCCATGTAGGGTGGGCATTGGTGCGGTCAAACCGCTCTGAACCGCATCAAACCGCTTTTGTGGACGAGCCAAACCGCACCATAAGCTTGCGGTTTAATAAGCGGTCTGAATTTTTAGCAGTTCGCGGTTCGCGGTCGGGTTTATCCGAAACCGCGCGGTTGCGGTTTGAAACCGCAAATGACTTTTATTGGTCTCCGCTGCCGCCATCGCTACTACCCATCATCCTGCTTTCACAGCGATGGTGGCGCGGCCCAATTACTTGACTGGGATGCGTAGAAAACTAGAAATCCGGAGAGATTCTGCTGGGCGATGAATTTTGCAGTGTTCCGATTTTTGTTTTTTTGTTTGTTTTTGTTTGTGAAAGTGTTCCTATTAATTCTGCTGCAGGAGTAATGGTAATGGTTTGTCTTTGAGCTGCTAAGTAATTAATAGTAAATTAAGGATAATTGAACTCATACGGGATTGATATATATAATTAATTATTACTAGATATTAAATATTAGTTTTTGTTACAATTATATAAGAAAGTGAATTCAAACTTCTCAATTCAATAATGTATAGTTCATACTACATTGCGGTCAAATTTGCGGTGCGGTTTGGATCGCACCAAATCGCTTAACTAAGCAGTTTGGTTTGACCGCTCCGTTTAAATTGCGGTCTAATATGCGGTGTGGTCCAAATAACATGCGGTGCGGTGCGGTTTATGTCAATACGGTTCGGTGCGGGCCGAACCGCACCAAATGCCCACCCCTACTCCCATGGCTAGGGGTGGAAATCGGTACGGTATCGGTATCCCAATACCAAATACCGAAATCCCGAATACCGAATTACACCCTGAAATCAATCCCAATCTCAATCCCTAAATTATTTTGGTATCCCAATCCCAATCCCTAAATATTTCGGTATCCCAATCGGTAACTCGGTATCCCAATCGGTATTATCAAATACAAAATTAATTACTTTTGCAATTAATAATTAAATATATAAATTAGATTTTATTGTTTAATTTAGGGCAAAGAGACTAAGCAAAGAGTCTTGAGTTTCCTAGAGCTAACATCTCAAGTTTTTGTAATTGGTAATCTTTAATTTGATGAATTTGAGGTTGAGAAACGACTAATACTAGTGTGAAATAGCTATATAATGATCTATGTATAATTAAATGGCACTCTTGGTGGTTGAGGGTCGCGTAGTAGTGAATGAGAGAGTCTAGTTGAGAGGATAAAATACACACTAGCTTATATTTCGGTATTGATCGGTATTTCGGTATATACCGATCCCAATCCCGTAATCCCTAATACCGAATAACAATTGAAACTCAATCCCAATCCCACAAAATAATACGTGTATTCGGTAATACTAAATATAGACAAATTTGGTACGGTATTCGGTATATCCCAAATACCGATACCAAACTTCCAGCCCTACCCATGGCTCATCACTATACAAGCGGGTCCCATTTATGAAAACTGAAATGAAGTATCGAGTAATATCATTGGCAGTCCGCGAAACTCGAAGAAACAAGAAGAAAAAGCACAAGGGCTCACTTGGGCTACGTTTTAAAACAGAAGCAGAAACAAAAAAGGGTACGACAGTTTTGGGGTCTAGTTGGGCCTGAGAAAAGTACCAGCACAGAAAGAAAGACATGGGCCTGTTCAATCAGGCTTGCTAAAAGAATGGGCCACTGGGACCAGTATGGATTGGAAGGCCTCGTCTGTTGAGATCTGGGAAGAAAAGCCTGCATCGGGACGGTAGGAAAAGAAACGAGCCGGAGAGAGTACGGCAACCGCGTGGACTCGGTGGGTCAGTCTCAGTCAACTCAAGTCAAGCAAGTGCTGATGAGGGCAGCATAGTGCACTACTTAAATCCTTAACCATCTGACACCTACTCAACGCCTTTGAATTATGCTAAATAAAACAAGTAAAGCTCAATCCTCACTAATGCCTATGGAAGGTTAAACAACAACAACAATAATAATAAAAATATAATACATTGTTATAAACAAATTGTTTTTTTTTTAATCTTTTCAAGTTGCTAGCAGGGATTGAAACAACATACATGATATTGTACCGGAAAAGTAAGTGGTAGGATATTTTATGTTGAGATCGTGGTTTAATTTCCGTTCAACCGTTGCATGATGCTAAATACAACCGCTGCAGTTTCGCTTTCGGTAAAAGTTTTTATTGATTGAACCGCCGCTACGATAAGGTTTTTCACTCCTTTCCTAGCCAGGTCCACGGTCAAACACCCAGGGGCGGAGATACATTGTAGCTAGGGTGGGCCCCGACCCCTAGGTTCTTAAGGATATTTAGTACAAATTTTATAAGTAGAACTTGTTCTGTAAATTCTTTCACGTAATAATTATGTGGTCTAATGGTAGCAAACCTTAACTTGTGTTTTAAATTAAATGAGTTCAACCCACATTGACATTGGTTACATAATTTTTATTGAAAATTATTTTTGGCCCCCCGATCTCGAAATCCTGGCTCCGCTCTGCAAACACATACTTATTATCATCAATCAAAACCTCGGAGAACTTGTTCCAGCTAGGGTTGTACATGGGTCGGCAGGGGCGGAGCTAGGATTTTAAGTTCGGGGGGGCCGAAAATTTTACTATCGTAAGAAAAAAATATAAATGTCACCCCATAAAATGTTATTAAAGATAATTATAAGCACTAAAAGTATGATTTAAATTAAAAAAATTTATCAACAACATGTTCAAAATTATTAAATAAATTTCAACAAAAAATAATGCACCATGTTCTTCAATTTATGATAAGTAACAAATGAATGTCTATAGAAAATGGGAAAATAATTGAATTATTTGCTATATATTTAAAATTATGTTTGAAGATGTAAATGTATAAGTTCAATTAAAGTTACCTAGTTTGAACTTAAATTACGTATGAAATCAAAGTATGAAAAATCAACTTAAAAGACAAGTAGTAGTAAAAAAGTAATGTTGTTGGGTATTGAACCCACAACCTCCTATATAACAAAAGACCACTTATCCGCTGGACTAAAGTAACCAGTTCAACAATCAAATTGCACAATACAAGTATATATAAATGTATCTGAATTAATACGTAACTTCAAATTCTCGTCGTATTTTAACACGATCTTCAAAATTCTCGGGGGGGGCCGGGGCCCCCCGAGTCCCAACGTAGCTCCGCCCCTGTGGGTCGGGTGGTCCGGGTTTAGCCATTTTAATCACCCGACCCATGCACTACGGTTTGGGAAATATTAAACCCAAACCCACCCGAAAAAATTAAAATCCTACGGTTTGTTTCTAACTGGGTTGGGTCGGGTTGGTGATATTTTTAAGTAAAAACCCAACCCAACACAGAATATGTAATTATTCTACACCATAAAAATATTTCATACTAATTAAAATTTCAAACAAATAAACCGAGGTGAAAGGTATCAAAGTTCACAAATGTTGTTTAAATTTTATTAAAATGTGATTTACGTCAACATATATCTAGTTTTTTTTCACGATATTTGTTGAAATAGGATAAAAATGTTATCAAGGAACGCATCCATAATATATAATTCTATTAAAATCGTACACAAGAAAAATGATTACGTGAATCATAGCTATCTATCTATCTATATCTATCTATCTATCTATCTATCTATCTATCTATACTTAATATTATGGCTATTCAAAAATAATTTCTTGCCACATAAGCACTTGGTGAATGCACAAGTTGCCAAGGTGGACAATTTTTTTACAAACAAAAAACTATTTATTGATCTATTTATGAAGTTGTCTCTCTCTTCTTTTAATAATTCTACTCATTTTTACTAACATTAAAATAAGTTAATTCGTTTAGGAAACATTTAAAAAAACATACCTAAGTAAAAAAAAGAATTGATTAAATAAACTATAAAGATGGAAACAGAGAGTGACATATATTGTATTTGTGTTAATCCAAACTGTTTAAATCTGATTAAGTAAATTTTCAACTCTTTTTTACTAAAACTTAATAATAAGTTACATTTTGATGAAGAAAAAAAACAAGCACACACATAAATATTAATATTTTTCAATACAAAATATAAATGATGGTATAAGAGAAAATAACCGTTTGACAATCAATCGACTTTGAGAAATGAACGATATGACTATATGTTTTTTGCTATCAAACACTCACTTCTTTTTTATGTATATATCTATCAAATAAAACAAGTATAAATTATATAGCAAAATGTCTGAATATAAACTTGAAAGAACAATAATTGTTATTTTTTTAAAACCTTCTTATTCATTTCGATCAAATGAAAACATATTAATTACTAAAGCAAAATTTTAATTTGTTTCTATCCCTTTCCCCATTTTTATTATCTCTCTAGAAATAAAATCCAACATTGAAAATAAGAAATCAAGAAAGTATGTCAACCACCATAAAAATAAACAAAGCCCTCTTATTAGTTGCTAAATTTTTCGAGATTTCTAATATTTGTATTCTCATAATTTATAGAGAAGGAAATGGTAATGCATAAGATTTTTTTGTTTGTTATTAGGTAATAAAGCACAATTCTTTTCTGCAGGAGATATGTAGCTCTCTACAAAATATAAATTGTGTTTAATTATATGTAGTTTAATTTGCTGAAAATATTGCTTTAATAAGTTAGTGACAGCTGATAGTTTTGTTTGTGGTTGGTTTTGCTAGAACATTTCAAGGTAATTAAACAAGTACGTGGAAGATTGATGGACGTGGATGCTAATTAGTTTCCTCATTAATCCAAAATTGTATGTATAAGTGATAATACACGATATTCATGGGATTTAGATCGGAATATTCTCTATTATCATATACCGACATATGAGAAGGGAGAGAAAATAAAAAGCTCCTCGCTTATTTTTTTATATATTAATTGAAGCATATTTTCTTATTCTAACTTCTTCTTATGCGGTCGTAAGTTTTTTTTAACTTCTTTATCACAATTCTGTGCTAAAGAATGAATAATCTCTTATGTTTATAATCTTAAAGGGCGAGTTCGATTAAAAAAAATTCTAAATCAATAAAGAACCGTCTACAAAGAGCTCAGTTAATAAAATTAAAATGTACATAAATAAACAAAAGGTATACAAGTATGAAATAATATTAAATAAGATAAGTGAGATTTACAATTCCATATATATTACCTTAGCAAACATAAATAATAATAACAATTAGAATACTATAACGAATTATAAAACAACCAAACAAAATACATCGCCCAACGGGCGGGTAAAAAACTAGTATTAAATATATGTCTAAACTTTAACCCGAAAAATGCATTAGATTAGTGAGACCATGAGAGAAAAATATGGCTAAATATCTTAATTTTCTAATAAGTATGGTTATATACGACATAAATATTTTTTGGATACGAACTCATATCAATAGTTGGAACATGGGTTGGGTTGGGTTCTACGGGTTGTGTAATCCAAAACCCAAACCCAACCCAAAAGAGGCGGGTTGTAGAAAAGAAAACCCTCACCCAACCCAAAACCTTAGTTTTAGCGATAAATACGGGTGGGTTGGGTCAAACGGGTGGGTCGGTTTGCGGGTGTGTTTGTTCACCCCTAGTTCCAGCCATTAGCTAGGTGCTAGTCAAACAAAGGGGAACGTGGAGAAAAATCTCATGACCGATCAATAAACTCAATGCTTGCATCCTACTGCCAATCGACAAATTCTACGAGCTCGACTACTCACCGGTCTATACGACGTGTAGCTGTACAATCGATAACAAACCAAATATGAAATTATACTAGTTCGTTTTGCTAAAAATGTAGATCAACTCTAGTATATGAAACATGAAGTGATCGAGTTCTTATTTGAGTTATTTATGTCTTGCTCATGGGCACAAAGAATCATTGTGGGGGTCGTTTGGATGAGAGATTTTAATAACGAGGGATTTAAGCCTAAATCTCTTGTTTAAAATACCTGGAAATTTATATGTAGGATTTGTTTAAAATAACTTGTTTGGATCAAGAAGTGGAATTTTAACATCAAACTCTAAATTACATTATTATCCTTGTCTCCTTCCCCAGTCCCTTGTTCGTCTGTTCATTTTTTATTTTCATGCTCCACCCATCTATTATTGTGCATATCTCGATCTGCTTCAACAAAATCAAGTCTTATAAGTTGGGCATGTTCTTCTGTGTTGCTGGGTTTAAATCCAAAACCCATTCAACCATTATGAAATTGACCACCACAAGCATGCGCCGACACAATCAAAGGCGGATAGATCTTTAATCGAAAGGGAAGCCGATGAAGATTGAAACCACAAGCCAGTGCTGACACAATCAACCTGTAGGGACTCAAACACCGACGATATGGAGGGCTGAGAGTGGAGTCAAGCGGAGATTCGGCTTGTGAATCAGGGCTTTTTGGGGTCGATTTGAGATGGGCGAGGATGATTGGCGTTTGACTGTTTGTGCTTTCGATCTCCCGTCGTTCGGCCCGACCTTCCTCTGTGCAGAAGACGGGAAGAAGCAAAGGGCACAGAGAAGTCACGCGGAGGAGAACCAATTTCCTCGATCTAAAACCGAACCTCCATATACAGAGAGAGACAAGTCAGATAGTGGCGAAGCTTTCTCTACTGGTCGGGACTGGATTTTGACGATTTGGAAGGGACAGAGTGACAAAGATGGACGAGAAGGCAAGATTTGGGTTAGGGAAGGGATAATTAGGGAAAAGAAATAAAAATAATGAGGGATTGTGAAATAGCTGATGGTGATCAGCTATTTCAAAAACCCACATTTGAAGGTTTTTAAAATCTCTAATGGTAAAAAACTCTCATCTTTCCAAACGCATGATTGTTTTAAAATCCTGCAAAATGAGGGAATGTTTTAAAATCACTCATAAATCACTCATTACAATCTCTTATCCAAACGACCCCGTGAGGGCATCTCAGTATCCGCTTTACATTTTCCAAATGCCATATTTGTTAAAACATTGACGATGATGTCCGATTCGATAGCTGTTATAAAGTTCAGTGACCATTGTGTAACTCACCCTAAAGTTCAAGAAAAAGAGGCCCTTTTCTTCATCCCGCTGGCTTCAACGGCTAGTTCTTGCTTTCGTATTATTCCCACCTTTTCACATCGCAGAAAAAGGATCCAAAAATGGCCGGTCGACAAAAACCTCCGTCAGCTTTACAGCTTGGCCCTCACTCCGTTCCCCCGCTCCTCCTCCATCAATCGCAGGAATATAAAACCCCCAACCATGGACGACAGAAACAGAGACAGAGAGAGAGATAGAGAGAGACAGAGAGGCGCCAGAGCAGAAACAGAGGAGCCAGATATGATCAATGGCCAAAGAGAGGCTTCTCGTCATTCTCCAAAAATTCGCGAACCGCCTTCGAACATCGATTCTCATGGGGAGGATCCGCCGGATGAGCAAGACCGCCAGAGGCAAGATGAAGCTGCGGATGCTGCTGCTGATGCTGAAGCAGAGCAATAACAGCAATTGGGATTCCAATTATTACATTAATAATCGCCGGCGGCGTGGACATGGGTTTGCGGCGGAACTACAGTACGAGGAGTTCTCTGCTTCTTCTACTCCTCTCATCGTTTATCGAGCGGGCCACGGCGGTCGGTTCCGGGCCAATTATCTGCACTCTTTGCTCTTGCTCTGCCGTCCCGCCTGTTTGGGAGGGTTGGACAACAAGGGAAGAAGAGGCGCCAACGTCAGGCTGTCGATTGGAAGTAGTAATTCGAAGTTGCCGGACGACGACGCCGTGTGGTGGGCGGAGCAGGAGTGTGATGCTTTTCACTCTGGGGTGATGGTGGAATGGAAGGGAGGGGATGAATTGGAGGAGGAGGAGGAAGAAGAGGGTGATTCGGTGGACGAGAAGGCTGAGAGGTTTATCGAGCGGTTTTATCAGGAGATGAGATTGCAGAGACGCCAATCCCTTTAGTGTTTCTTTATCCCAGCTCCATTGCCAAAGTGAAATCTCTCTGTTTTGACACTTGTTTGTTCATTGGGTTTGTTTGAAGTTCTCATTCATTCTTGTCAGTTTCAATTCAGCCTCATTTTTCGTTTTGTGTTCTTTTCTGTATCCACAAGAGTTTTTGAATGTTTGTGGAGATCCGATCCAGCTTCGCCAATTCCTTGTATTTGGTGGGAATGGATGTTTCGACCTTCCTCCTTCGACTATGAACATCTGCATTGCTTTCTCGTAGGGATGCAAATGAGCATAGTCGAGGCGAGTTTTGATCCAGTTTGAGCTCTGTTTGTTCGACTGGTTTACTAAAACCTTAGTTTGTATTTGACTTGAGTTTGGCTTGTTAATGAGCTCACGAGATCTACTCGAATTTGGTTCATCAACTAGCTCGCAAGATAGGCTCTAGCTCAGGTATCATATCATTTAGTTCATAAATTTTTATTTTTTCATATGATGTTATTTGATAATAATTAGTATTTAAATAATTTATGATATATAATTTCATTTTGAAAAATATAAACGATACATATTTGGTTATGTCTTCATGCGCTTAAACATTATATATGCCGATATATGTAATGTAACAAATGTATAAATTATCAACAAGTCAACTAATAAGTTATTAATTCGATTTGTCTTAAAGTTATTAGTAGAGGAGGCTCACTGGCCATACTATCGAGTTAGTTCATAGCTCAAAACGAGCTAACTCACGAAGTAGATCAACAAGCAATCACGTCGAGCTGGCTCGCAAACCTTACAAACTGAATAAGACACAACTTGCACATGACTCGTTAGTAAACGAGTCGAGTCTACATTGAAATTTTTCCGAACCGAACGTCGAGAGGCGCTGATTTGCAGCCCTACTTTCTCGTACTGGAGAACATGGTTGCTCTCAACTTCCTGCTTCGTTCCAGCCAGAATGGGCTGCTTATGCGCCCCAAGCCTAGACGGGCTTTTCTCCCCTTTCCTTCCTTACTTCCAGCCGCCAGGCTCTAAGCTCCGTCGGCCCAGCCCATTCTGTTAGCCTTTCATCTTTCCTGCTCCGGCCTTTTCTGTCCCGGAAGAAAAAGGAAAGCCGAATCAGAATTATAAAAACCCTGACAAGAAGAATCTGCGATTCTCGCTCTGTCAACATCCTGTTGCTGAATCCTTGGGAAGAAAGGATTGAGAAGATGAAGCTCGAGAAAGAAGAGAAGACGGTGACGTTTCAATAGGAAGGCTTCAGCATTAGTTAAAACGCAGTCGTGCTGTTTACTTTGCTAGCCGTTAATCAACAGTATTTTGGTTTTGTAATTGCCAGTGTTTCTGTGACACGTGGCTAAGTTTGTTTAGAACCTTTAAACTTGATTACGCCGTTATATATATACAGAGAACAACAACCCTTCTCCCTTAAGGGTCTGCCTTCACAAAACCTACTATCTTTCTACTTTTACAAAGTTCTTATGGTATCAGAGCGGTGACGATCTAGGGCAAGCAAAATGTCGACCGGTACACCACCTTTCACACCACCCCATGGACGGGGAAATGGATCTGGAGGAGGAAATGGGTCCAGTGGCTTAACAACAACCAATTTCCAGTTTGGAAGTATTGATGCTCAGCAGATGAATACTGGACAACCTAGATCTGAGGTAATTACCTTTGGGAATCCATTTTATCTGAATCCAAACGAAGCCCTCAATCAGTCTATTGGGTCGGAAGTGTTTGATGGTACTAATTACACAATGTGAAGTAGATCTGTAGTGATGGGTTTGAAGATGAAACATAAATTGGGTTTCATCGATGGTAGTATACCTATGCCTCCTGTGAATGATGATAAGTATCTGTTATGGGATGGCTGTAATACTGCTGTTTTATCTTGGATTCTCAACTCTCTGTACAAGGACTTGAGAAGATCTGTTATGAATCATGTGAATGCGAAAGTCTTGTGGGATGAGCTGAAACGCAGGTTTGGCAAGCCAAATGCTGTGAGGATAATCAATCTAGAGGATGATATCCAACGTTGCAAGCAGGGTAATAAGTCTATCAATGACTATTACACAAACATTAAAGGTCTCTGGGAGGAGTATGTGCAGTTCAGCCCAATTGTACCCTGCAATTGTGCACCTGGGAATACAAACCCTTGTGATGCTGTCACTGCTTATACAGAAAGGCAAGAAACTGCTTACCTGATTCGGTTTCTCAGAGGTCTAAATCCGGACTTTGAAGTTGTGAAAACTCAAATCCTGATGCAGAAACCACTACCCAGTGTTTCTGAAGCAGTAGATGATCTATTGCAGCATGAACAGAAGTTGAAAGGTGAAGGCACTGGCAAGATCTCAGACTGTTGCATTGGCAGTGAACACAGACACACAGATTACCCAACGTAATCAAGACAGGCGTTATTGTGTCTATTGTAAGAAAACTAACCACACAGTTGATGAATGTTGGAGGAAGAAAAGGAGAGATAAGGAACAGGCAGGTGGAAAAAAGTCAGGTGGTTCACAGAGTAGCACACCTCGTTTTGCATGTTCAGTGTCTCAAGGAAGTTCTGGAGATTCACACACTGAAGGAAGTGTGAGTGGTGATGCCTCTGGAGGTAGCCCAGTAAGTGTTGCTAATTCTGTTGTTGGCTTTACTCCTGAGGAGATGAACAGATTGAGGCAACTGATGCAATCTAGTGCTGGCACAGCCCCCTCACCACCACTTTCCCCTTCGATTACCCATAATGCTTGTTCTGTGTCCCAATACATGCCACCATTCCCCAACTACTCAGGTAAATATGTCCTGTCTACCTATAGTGAATTCAAACCCACCAATTTAGTTCATTTTTGGATCCTTGATACAAGAGCTTCTGACCATATCTCCTGTTCCTTGGCATTGTTTGTTGAATACAAGTTAGTGCAAAATACTTATGTTCATCTCCCTAATGGTGCTAAGGTCCATGTTACACATATAGGGACAGTCAAATTACCTTCTGGCCTTTACTTATATAATGTTCTCTTTGTCCCCAGTTTTTCTTTCAACCTTGTGTCAGTTAGCAAACTTACCAAAGATTTTCCCCTAGCCTTACACTTTCACTCTGATTTATGCCAAATCCAGGACCTACTCAGCAGGAGGATGATTGGTTTGGCAAGAGAGTCTAGAGGCCTTTACCAACTTACCTTTCAATCACCACCAGCAACAGCCAACCTCCCAACACCACCACAAGCAGCTGCAACCCTCAACTTTAGTACCCAGCAATTTGATCTTTGACACTGGAGATTAGGCCACCCCAGTAGTGATAGGATTTCCTTGTTACAGCAAAATGATTCCACTGTAACTGCTACTGAAGTTTCTCATTGTGATGTTTGTCATTATTCCAAACACAAACGATTACCCTTTCCTGTCAGCACTAGTCATGCACATGATTTGTTCCAATTGATCCATGTAGACATTTGGGGGCCACTTTCTGTTCATTCCTATGATGGATTTGCTTACTTTCTTACTGTGGTTGATGACTATTCTCGAGCAGTATGGGTGTTTTTAATGAAATACAAAAGTGAGACCAGGGAACTCTTAAAAGGCTTCTATCATTTGGTACATAATCAGTTTGGCAAATCAGTGAAAACAGTTCGTAGTGATCAAGGGAAAGAGTTTAACATGTGTGATTTTTACTTGGAACATGGCATTAAGCATCAAATGTCTTGTGTGGAGACCCCTGAGCAGAATGCTAGTGTAGAAAGGAAGCATCAACACATTCTAAATGTGGCTCGTTCCTTAAGATTCCAGTCTGGCCTTCCCCTACATTACTGGAGTGATTGTGTTCTTCACTCAGTCTATCTTATCAACAGACTTCCTACTCCTGTTTTAAACAACAAATCTCCTTATGAACTGTTATACAGTAAACCTCCTTTTCTTGGCCACCTGAGAGTTTTTGGGAGCCTCTGCTATGCAAGCACTCTCACTCATGGCAGAACTAAATTTGCAGCTAGGGCCAAGCAATGTGTGCTGTTGGGTTTTCCTCAGGGCATTAAAGGGTATAAACTATTGTCTTTGGATGATCATCATGTTTTTGTTTCCAGAGATGTAGTATTCCATGAGTCCATCTTGCCTTTCAGAAACACAATCCCTGCCTCTGAGCCTTCACTTGCTGTTCCCTCTTCTTCACCTTCTATTCCTTCTGCTCCACCTATCCAAATCCCTATTTCCCATTCTTCCCCTCACTCACCTTCTGCTGATGGGGGGGTAACCTCACCTCAGCCTGCTTCTCACATTCAACCCTCTTCTTCTTCTCCTTCCACAGAAATTCCTCTTGATCAGGATCCTGGATCACCAGTTTATGTTGAACATGACCCTGAATTGGAACCTCAAGCTGATTATGACCCACCTGTTAGACCTTCTCGCACTCACAAACTTCCTGTCAAGTATCAAGACTGTGAATTAGATACAAGGCTGAAGTTTGGTGCGTTTGGCACTGCTGCAGCAGCCACCAAGTATCCTATATGCTTGGAAGTAGACCACCTTAGCACAGAAGATAGAAATTATGCTTTGAGTGTGATCACACAGATGGAACCAATCAGCTATGAAGAAGCAGTAAAGCATGTGGAATGGAAAAGAGCAATTGATGAGGAATTGGCAACACTGGAAGAAAACCAGACATGGGACATTGTTTCATTGCCACAGAACAAAAGAGCTATTGGGTATAAGTGGGTGTTCAAAGTAAAATTGAGACCTGATGGAACCATAGAGAGATATAAAGCCAGGTTGGTGGCAAAAGGCTTTACACAGGTCTATGGCATAGACTTCTTGGACACCTACTCCCCTGTGGCAAAGATAAACACTGTTAAAGCTTTGTTGGCAGTGGCAGCAGTTAAAAACTGGAGTCTTGAACAGATGGATGTTTCAAATGCCTTCTTGCAAGGTGATTTAACTGAAGAAGTGTACATGAAAGTACCATTGGGAGTTGAATTGCCACCATCTTGTTCAGGACAGGTAGCTTGTCGTCTGAAGAAGTCCTTATATGGCTTGAAGCAAGCCTCTAGGCAATGGTTTGCTAAGTTAACCAACTTCCTACTCAGGAGTGGTTTTTCACAGTCAAGTTCAGACTATTCTATGTTTACCAAGTGGATTCGAGGAAGGAATGTAGTAGTGCTGGTGTATGTAGATGACATAATAGTGGCAGGAGATGCACCTAAGGATATTGAGCAGGTCAAAAAGGCTTTAAGTAAAGAGTTTAAGATCAAGCTCTTAGGTCCTTTGAAGTATTTCTTGGGATTGGAAGTGACAAGGACTGATAAAGGGTTGTCTGTTTGTCAGAGGAAATACTGCCTGGATCTATTGGAAGAAACAGGATACCTGGAAGCTAAGGGAACTGTGATACCAGCAGACACCAAAACCAAATTGGCAGCAGAACAAGGAACAAGGTTGAATGACCCTGAATCATACAGAAGGTTGATTGGGAGGTTGCATTATGTAACCATTACCAGGCCTGATCTAACTTATGCAGTCCAGCAATTGTGCCAATTCCAGAAAGATCCCTACACAGAACATCTACAAGCAGCCTACAAAGTTCTAAGGTATCTAAAGAATTCACCTGGACAAGGAATACATTTCAGCAGCAAAGCAGAGCTTAAGCTGACAGGCTACTGTGATTCGGATTGGGCAAGCTGTCCTGACACCAGGAGATCGACTACAGGCTACTGCACTTTCCTAGGAAGTTCATTACTGACTTGGAAGACAAAGAAGCAGACAACTGTGTCGAGATCATCATCAGAAGCTGAATATAGGGCTCTGGCTCTATTGGTATGTGAGGTGCAATGGGTGAGAACTCTCCTAGCTGAATTGAGTGTGCAGGTTCCACTACCTATATCTATATTCTGTGATAATCGTTCAGCAATACACATTGCTGAGAATCCTGTGTTCCATAAGAGAACCAAACACATAGAAATAGATATGCATGTGACAAGGGAGAGGATCAAGTCTGGTTTGATAAAGCTGCATCATGTTGGAACTCTGAATCAACTTGCAGATCTGTTTACCAAGGCTTTGGATAGCACACGACTGGAGGAGTTGCTTGTCAAGTTGGGAATCAAAGTGACATCCACAACTTGAAGGGGGGTGTCAACATCCTGTTGCTGAATCCTTGGGAAGAAAGGATTGAGAAGATAAAGCTCGAGAAAGAAGAGAAGACGGTGACGTTTCAATAGGAAGGCTTCAGCATTAGTTAAAACGCAGTCGTGCTGTTTACTTTGCTAGCCGTTAATCAACAGTATTTTGATTTTGTAATTGCCAGTGTTTCTGTGACACGTGGCTAAGTTTGTTTAGAACCTTTAAACTTGATTAAGAGAGCGGATCCAGTGACTAAGGGGGGGTGCTTAGTCACTTGACTAAGCCCCTCCCAGCCCTTAGATCTGGACACTTCAATCCAATGGTTAAAAAGTGGGAAGGGTTATTTAATTAATGACAGGGGTAGTTTGGGTATTATGGAAATTTACGAAGTATACAAACCGGATTTACAATCAGTACAAACCATACAAACATACGAACAGTACAAACTAGAGCGACAAAACATACAAACAGATTTACAAACATTACAAACGTATGAACTGTACAAACAATACAAACTAGACCGACAAACAATACAAACCATACAAAAAGAAAAAACAACCGGGTTGACTTTGGAGGCTTCATCCCTATATAGAGGGGCTCCTTCCCAAAGTCAACCCGGGTGTTTTTTATACATACAAACAGTACGAACATGGTGGACAAAAATGACAAACTAGACCGACAATCCATACGAACGGGAAAAAACACCCGGGTTGAATTTGGAGGCTCCATCCCTATATAGAGGGGCTCCTTCCCAAAGTCAACCCGGGTGTTTTTTAGACATACAAACATTACGAACATGGTGCACAAAAATAACAAAGTTTACAAACATGGTGCACAACAATAACAAAGTTTACAAACATTACAAAAAAAACCGACAAACATTACAAAATAACAAAGCATACAAACATCACAAAATATGTCAACAAACATTACAAAATTAGCACTGTCGCCGGGAAATTCTTCTCCGGCGACGATGTTCGTCAGAAAAATTTCCGACCAGGAAAAATCTCTCTCTCTCTCTCTGGGACGAACCCAACAAATAAATGGCACTGGCTCTCTCTGGGACGAATCCAAAAATTAAATGGCACTGGGACGAACCAATAAATGGCACTGGCGAGGAACACTTTTTTTTTTGAAAGAGCAATGGCAGCGCCGCCGGGAAATTTGGACCGGCGAGGAGACGGGTTTTATTTTTTTTGAAAGAGCAATGGGAGCGCCGCCGGGAAATTTGGACCGGCGAGGAGACCCGGCGAGGAGACGGGCTGTATGGCCTGGGTCGCTGTTGGATTTTTTAAATTATTAATTTCTGAAAATAAAATAATCATGAATCATGTAATTACTACACTACCCTTCCTTAAATTGAATTAATTAGAACCATTGGATTTTAATGAACTTAAAAGGCTAGGATTGACTTAGGCAAGTGACTAAGGGGACCTGATCTTATCCCCTTGATTAAGCCGTTATATATGTACAGAGAACAGCAGCCCTTCTCCCTTAAGGGTCTGCCTTCACAAAACCTACTATCTTTCTACTTTTACAAAGTTCTTACGCTCTCTCGGCGTCGTTTTCTTCTCATCATCGTCTAGCCCATCTAATTCCGCAGCCGGAGGAAAAACCCGATCAGCAGGGTATTACAGTTTCCAGGTCTTTTTTTTTTATTCCTAGAGTGCAGAACGAGACGGTGGAGAAACCTGACAAGCAGGGGAATATGGAAGAGGCAGAGAGCAAGAAGAAGAAGGCAGAGTTCAGGCTGTACAATGCAATGAGTAAAACAGTGGAGGTTTTCGAGCCGATTGTTCCAGGCAAAGTCGGCATGTATGTCTGTGGCGTTACTGCCTACGACCTTAGCCACATCGGCCATGCTCGTGCCGCTGTTGTCTTCGATGTTCTCTTCAGGTATAGTTGCAATTTCAACACTCTACTACGAAATCTTACTGTTCAAGTTTGCCGACGTCTTCATGTTGCTTGTTGATTGGGCTATAAAAGTAAACTATTGGTCTATTGCCGATTACTGTAAAAACTACTACCTAAATTGATTGCAGCGAAATTCTGTAGGTACCTGCTGCACTTGGATTATGAAGTTACCTACGTGAGAAACTTCACAGACATTGATGACAAGGTCAGATTATACATTACGCCATTGGTTTTTAGCCGGATTCTGCAGATAGCGAAATGGGTGGTTATTTGCTGATACTTTTTGGTTGGTTAGTTAAGCAAGAATCTACCCTCAGTTACAGTAGTCCGGACTCCGGAGATCAATTAGCAATTAGGAACTGTAGATAGTAGGCGTCAAACTAAGTTGTGGGCTAGTTAGTTTACGGCTACTCATTGCTTGTTCGCTGAAGCTTTGGGTAGAAGTTAGTGTGAGCTGCAAACTGGCAGTCACAAGTTGCAAATATGATGTTTGAACTCTTATGCTTTAGCAGGGACTTTGTATTGGGCACATATACTGGCAGTAGTTTTATGATCTTTGGTTGAGCAGGATCTTCTTCATAGCTTCAGATAGCTTGACCGGTGTACCCTTATTTCATAGTGCATTTATGTTCTATGATTAAGCATTAGTATTCGCTGGCTGCATTCTTCAGCATGGTGCTGCTGTTTTTCAGCCCTCCTGATGTGTAGTGTAGCTGTCCCTCTTACTTAATGATGCAATTCCACCTTCCCTAATGTTTTGGCGCTGTTTGCTTTTGTCCTGTTTTCATTTGTTTATTTTTTGTCTGTCTTGGTACACATTTATCATTGCTGATGGATCTCTAGTTCTCCGACTCCTTTCTGTTACCTTTAATTCCAAACCAATTAGTACATTGTCATCACCTTGGTCAAAATGAAAAGCTTTTCTAGATCCTGATATAAGACTCTAACTTGCATTTTGTCCCAGTTCTTTTGAGTTGTCTGATAACTAGCTTTTAGCTTTGACACTTGATCCTTTCTCGCATTCATTTCTATTGTGACCAGCTGATTGCTTTGAGCATTAAGTAATGCGCCCATATGTCAGAATTGTATTGCCACTGGCTCAATTTTTAGTTGGATAGTGGTGTAACACTGTAGCTGCAATTGCTAATGAAAACTTTTTGGCTCAGATAATTAAGCGTGCAAATGATCTTGGTGAAGACCCTTTGTCGTTAAGCAATCGCTTCTGTGAAGAATATGTTGCTGACATGAAAAACCTGGGATGTCTCCCTCCTACTCATCAGCCACGGGTAACTGAACACATGGAAAATATCAAGAACATGATCACTCAGGTATCTTTTGTTATCTTTCCTTTCCTCGTTATATGTGTGGTTACAGTTTCCAAAGCTCATAACACAATTTTCTTCAGATTATGGAAAATGGCTGTGCATATGCTGTTGACGGAGATGTGAACTTTGCAGTTGATAAGTCCCCAAACTACGGCCAGTTATCTGGGAGGAAGTTGGAGGACAACAGAGCTGGTGAACGCATTGCAGTCGACTTAAGGAAGCAAAATCCTGCAGACTTTGCTCTTTGGAAAGCTGCAAAGGAAGGCGAGCCGAGCTGGGACAGCCCATGGGGACCTGGGAGACCAGGATGGCATATCGAGTGCAGTGCCATGAGTGCACATTACCTCTCTTTCAAGTTCGATATCCATGGTGGTGGAAGTGATTTGATATTCCCACATCACGAGAATGAACTGGCTCAAAGCAGTGCTGCTTCCAGCGACAGCAAAGTCAATTTCTGGGTTCACAATGGCCATGTCACCAATAACCAACTGAAGATGTCTAAATCCTTGGGCAACTTCTTCACCATCCGTCAGGTTACATTTTATCCCTCTTGTATCAACTCCTGTTCTTTCTCTCCTTCAATGATAAGATAAAAGACATCAAATTTCTTTGCAGGTTATTGAGAAGTACCATCCACTGCCTGTGAGAATGTTCCTGCTAAGTAATCATTACCGTACGCCCCTAAACTATACCGTTGCCCAGATCGAGCAAGCTTCTGAGACTGCTTGGTTCATTTATCAGGTATATATTTTTTTTTTAATCTTTTGGGGGGATCTTCAGTTCTGCCTGTTTGTGCTTTTAGATGACCTTTTATGGTTCAATTTGCGGGTCATTGATGATAACAGACATTGCAAGACTGTGAGGTTTGTTTGTCACCATTTCAAGAAAGGTTAGCTAAGAGTGGCAAGAAGCCTGTGCAGATTGCTGGTGAGGCTCAAACATGCCTCACTAAGCTGCAAGAAGAGTTCAATGATAAATTGTCCGACGATTTGAACACGTCACAGTTAGTTACTGGGAGGAAGTTCAATGAAGCCTTGAAGTACATAACTCTTAATCTGAAACCCCTAAAGGTAACGTTCTTTGTTCCGGACATCTCTCCTTTTTGTTCTCTGTTCTCTTCATCATTCCATTAACCCACCTGCTCCTCCATCCGTAATTTGGCAGAAGCAAAAGCAGATGTCACCATTAGTTCACTCCATTGCTGCAGTTGGTAGAGAAGTTGAGTCGGTACTGAGAATTCTTGGCTTGCTGCCAACTTGCAGTTATGATGAGGTTGGTTTGCCATAAGACTCATTTCCTAGTCGTTTGATTGAAATTTAGAAACTTCAGATCTTTGTAACCAGCCGAGGTTAACCAACTTACATGCATGGTGTACAGGTTTTGCAGCAGCTTAGAGAGAGGGCATTGGTAAGGGCAGGACTAAAGGCAGAAGATGTGGTACGGTTGATTGAGGAAAGAACCAGTGCGAGGAAAAATGAGAAGTTTGGAATAAGTGATAAAATCAGAGCCGATTTGGCAGCAAAGGGAATCGCACTGATGGATGAGGGGAAGGAAACCGTTTGGAAGCCCTGTGTTCCCGTTGTGCAAGGCAAATGGGTTGGGTTCGTGGGTTGGGTTCGCGCGTCGGTTGATTCATGGGTTGCGTTTAAATGGATTTATCGGTTTATTGGTTGGTTTAGACGGGTTACTGGGTTGGTGGATCATTCGACATCCATGAAGAAGCAGCCATAAGAGTTGGCAGCCGCAGTAGCTTTGGCAGAGCAGGTCAGTATAGTTATTTTTATTTATCTTTTTAACTTCTGAAAATTGTTAGTTTGAAAGGGAATAACCATAGTGAAGGAAATTGTTTGTCTAGTTGTTCTAGTACACAGCAAACTGATTTTTCTTTCTAGTTTTTTACCACGGTGTTTGCGAAATCGCATCGTGCCAACAATATTATCGAAACTTAAAGGATATGAAACAGTTGAATCACGGTTGCTGAATTTTCCAATACAAGTTTTACAATGAAACTGGTGCAGTTTAAAGGTAAGCAGCTGGCAAGTTTCATACCTTCCTCAGTTCCTCCCCAGGGCTGAGAACACAGGTCAAGGGCCTAGCAGGTACTAGCCCAGGAGCCTATTCCACCTCCCAGCCCATTTTCACTTAACTAATTTTCCGGCCCATCTTTCATTTTCGTCGGCCCATTACTTTCCCCATGCTGGAGGGAAGGTTTACAAGCCTATACAAAGTGGGAACAGGTTTGATATTTTTGTTTCTTGCGTCCGAAGGAATACGATTTTATGACCAAAAGGCCCTAAGAAGATTATTGCAGCTATACTCTTCTTTTCGTAAATAAAAAAAGTCGGAAATAATTTTTTTCTAAGTGCACGAGTTTTCAAATATGTAGGGTTGGCCACTCCTTTTTAGTATCCTTGTAGAGCAAAAAAAACAAGAAAGAAAGCAGATCCAAAGTGCGAGGCCACCGAAGGGATTTAGGGAAAGAAGAGTGAAAGTCTTGTAAATTAAAGCAGCCAATCTGATCTGATCTATCTGCTTTCATATATAAGGCCGTTGTTGGAAAGCAAAGACGTCTAAGCAACCAATCGAATCTGCCTTTATTGGTTACTTGACATCATATATATATGCATTATTTATTTTTTGATATTTGGAGATTTATTGTCTTCTTAGAAAATGATTATTTTTTCATGTGTTAGTAGTAAATTGTATAATTTGTTTTGGGTTAAATTCGCTTCAAGAGTTTTTGTCCTCGATTTTGCATATGATGGTATGGTGTGTCATGGTTGAGACGAACAAACGAAACTTATAAGAATCATCGTGCTGAGTTGTTATCTTGTTCCATGATCTATGAGTCTGCTGGAGCTAAAAGATCAAGTTATACCTAGAAGAAGGAGAATCTTTTCGGTTCACCAATTCTAGAATTTTAATTTTTTCCTCCTGTTTAGAACATAACTCAAATTTTTTCTAAACCAACCACAACTGACATGATATAGATTTCTTTTCCAATCTCGTCTGTTCGTATTCAACACTTGAGATAAAATTATAGGACCTATGATATGATTGGGCAAAAACTAGTGTGTCTGATCTCATTTTCGACTTCTAATTGGAATTGTGCACGGGCATAGATCGAATACTCGATCATAAGTAATAAGAAGAAATATCGTGACCCACCGGTATAAATAATTCTAAACCTCGGCCGAGTCGTATTAGGTTTGGCCATGTAGTTTGGAAACTCTCCTCCTTATGACCTAGGATACCTTTTTAAAGGAGTTAATCACAAGGATGGGGATGGGTACAAGAACTACGAACATGCATGCACCAAATATTCCTACTATAATCTATACATACATACCAAAGATGGGTGCTGTAATTGCTATAATAATCTAAGATGGATGCTTTACTAAACCCAAATTAACAAAGCTACACTAATATATCATTTTTTATAATGCACAAATAGTCATTATATTTCTCGACCGAATTCCACTCATGTGCAGTGTACATTGAACTCTTCAATATATGTGTGCCTATCATAAACTAGATTAGGTATTATCATGTTTGACCATTTTGCAGGTTGAACTACACCGATTCATAGTTTTATTTATAGGGGGATAGAAGAGAATGTAGCAAAGGATGAATGCATCATTGATCCATCAATAATAATTAGAATTTGTCTGCATGACTGACACTAGAATTCTTCGTTAATGATAAATATGTATGAAATATCTCTTTAATTAATCGGTGATATTATATTTTAACTACCACATAATATATATACAGATTACAAGTTATCGAATTCTTTTAACACATTCAGTTCAGATAAATAAACAAAAATTGTCGAAATCAACTCGTTCATAACCTATCAATGAAGATAGATCTTAGTCTTGCTTCTCAATGAATTAATTCAAATCAAACACAAATAAACCTCCATTTTCTATTCTTTCTTTTATGTTGTGTAGGAAGCTCCAATTTTTCTTGTTAGTCTAATCAAGGAAAGAATTTTTTTGCCAAGCATGTGAGGAGTTGGACCCACAGGAATTAATGAAAAACTCTAGTAAGTTATCTTATTAATGATTAAAATTTGGTTAATCTTGCTAGCAATCTATACCTTTCAACACAAAGATGACAAACATGGCCACCAAACGAATCTACCTACCACACAATACCTATATCTTATATGCATCATGGGATGGGATGTAAAAGGGTTAGTTGGAGATTTGGGAGACTAGCTACTCCATATAATAAGCATTGAGATTTGAGAATTTAGTTTCCAAACAGTAAACCGTTCTGAATTCTTAATCATAGAAACAATGTTTTCCTGTCTCCCTTTGATTCTCCCTAACTAAGAAATTGATTTTGCATACTTTCCTTCTGGTCTTTTCCCTAACAGCAGCATCGTGAGTCACGACATTTGGAGCCATGAAGGGAGGAGTTGGAAGGAGAGAGGATCAAGAAGAGGCAACATGATCACTAAGCTAGCTAGTGACGTTTTAAGAAGGAAAGAAACACACCCATGAATCTTTAGGGTTTTCCCCTCGTCGTGTGGACCATTTTAGCCACAAAATTTGAGTAATGTCTGTCACATACGGTTTAGCTATTTTTGGACAAATACAATGTGAAGAAATTAAGTAGAATTTTTTTTTTAACGGAACAGACTAATCATGCATATTCACATCCTATGAACTCGAGTTTGATTCCCCCCCTAATTTTGCCAAGACATTGTTGAAGTATGATAATCAATTTATAATGAATCAACTGGTTGAGACTAATCCATGAGAGGTAGTCAGTAGACTCGCTTGTCAATATTATTATTGTAATTTCAAAGATTTGGATTACAAAACTAGTGGTAATTAACCATAAATAGGAATTAGTTAACTACAATATGATACCCATATTTCAATAAACTCGCCCTCCTTTTTGACCTACCGAAGACTTAAAATGGCTTATCGTTTGCTTTAATCATGTCCCTTTGTTCTTCAATCTTCAGTTATTTTCTAGCAAATTAATTACAAAATTAAGTAAGAAATTATAGAAAGATCTATAAATATAGAAAAGAATCACGGATTCCATCAAAATAAATAAATAGATATTAATTGGACAAATGTACAAGACCATCGGAGTCTATAAATGAAAAACATCCAAAGTCATATATCCCTACAGCAAATACAAAAAATTATACATAACCACGAGCCAAAAAAAAAAAAAAAAAAAAAGAGATCACGGGCCAGCTGGAGCCAGACTGAGATGCAAGTCCAAGCCCAACGAGTCATCGACACTGGGCCCACCTTCTCCTCTCGAGAATCTGCTAAGTGAAGTCGGCCCATCCGGACTATGGTGGGACCCACCCGACAATCCCAGCTCCCCTCCGGCGCCACCACCGTACAAAAAACCCCCTCCGCCCCTCCCACCACCGCCGCCAAACACGGCGCCATGGGAGACCCCAAACGGCGGCGCGGTACGGGGCAAATAAACCCAAGAAGGAGGCCCAATTAGGGATCCAGCGCCGCCGGACGGAGGGGAAGGGAGGAGATGCGGCGGCGGAGCGAAGGCGGAGATCATGGGATTCCTAATCATACCGCCGGAGAAAGACACGGCGGCGGCCGCGGCCGCCGCTGCGTTGCGGGTGGCTTGCAATTGGGCCCGCTTCAGCTGCTGTCGCTCCTTCTTGTGTGCGTTCTGGTGTCCCCCTAGAGCCTGGGAATTGGCGAACTCCCTGCAGCAGTACTGGCACTCGTACTTCCTGCCGTTCCCTCCGCCGTCCGCCGCAGTCGGCGGCGGATCTGGTGGGCCCGAGGTGGAAGAGGGGAAGCAGCTGGATTCTAGTGATTCAGCTACAGCGTTGATTTGGTGCTGATGGCGGTGGTCTTCATCGTAATAGCTGTTGTAATTATGGTTGTAATTATCATCTTCTGGGTAATTAGACGATGAGGAGACGTTGAAGCCGAAGAGCTTTAGCCGTGGGGAGGCGGAGGATGATGACGACGTGTCGGGGTTTTGGTAGTTTTGGAGCTCCACTTCTTCCATGAATCGATTTCAACCCACAACTTGTAAACAGAGTAATTAATGATGAACTTAACAGTATTTGTGGAAGGGAGTTTAGTTGGTTAGAGAGAGAAAGAGAGAGAGAGAGAGAGAGAGAGAGAGATGGGAAGTAAGTAAGTAGAAGAGGTGGGTTGGAGGAGTTGGGGTTGTGTATATATAGCAAATGGATTAACAAGGAAAGAAGCAGGAAAGCAGGGGAGGAGAAGAGGGAGTGATGGAGGGTATGTTTGTATATAGTGGTAATATAGTTTAAAAAATCTTATCGTATCGGCTGGTTCGATTGAAAATACCAGACCCTAAACAGTAGGCTGCTTTAGCGATACCAAATGGTTGAATCACGATTTCAGTACAAAACATCTTATCACAAACTTTCCAGGTATAGCTTCCAGTACGGTTTTACAATCATTTATATAGTACCGGTAAAAGAAAAGAGGGAAAGAGAATATATTTGATAAAGAAACTAAATGAAAACGTGATATGTTTTTATCTTGCGAAAAGAATATTTGAAATATTTCTATGATATTATAAAAAAAAAGTTGTCGGTGGTGGATCGGTTAGATCAAGTTCGTTGGCAAAGTAGTTTTTTCCAAACTATCATCTAATCCAATCAGAAACTATACGAAATTCTCGTCTACTTAGCTTAAGTGATAGTTCTACATCTCTTCTCAAAATGTAACTTTAGTCAACCATATGCGTTTAGTTCTGACTAAATGAATGGATGGTTTGCTAATAATCCATTACCCATGCTATAACATTTCAATAAATGTTAGTAATAGATCCCTAAACTAAGTATTAAAGTATGTAATTGTGGAGTGGAAGAGGTATGCATGCTGCTGTGGACCACTTGGAGTGATGATGCAAAGTGTAAGTGGGTTTCAAAGTGTGGCATGTAGCCAATTAGAAGCCAACATATCTATGGTTTGAATGGCACAAATTACATTTGATGATCACCATTAAACTAGATTAACGATCATGATCATCCATCAGTTTAGAGTATATTCTTTATTAGGGCTTGTTTTGCCAAAGACCCACTACTTAAATGTACATAATGGGGATTGTCAAAAACAAATTGTACATAATGGGTTACAAGAGAGACCACCACATTTGTATTTGACACGTATGCCTCTCGACCACATATTAAAAAAAAAAAACAATGTTAATGTTGTTCATCCATGATCCAGATCTATTAAACCTAATCATGTTTTGTTTTGGCATAAAATAATGTTTACTCTAAATTGATGTTATATATTAATTAAGATGTTTTATTAGTTGGATTCTACCATTGAGGAGCAAAAGGCTTGGGAAAGGGAAGTAGCTCTTTTGTTTGAATATGCCATTCCAAGGGGCTAAGCTGACTGCGACCGCAATACCACCAAAACTATTCCCACAACTATGTACCACTATCTCTCTCTATCCAGCTTCTTTGAGCATTAATCCAAAAGTCAAAACTTGGATCTCTTATGGGGCGTTAATTTAGGACCGAGCCGAGCTATTCGTGAGCGGCTCGGTCTCGAACTTGATAAAACCTTGTTCGATTAAAAAAAAGGTCAGCTCGTTAATAAACGAGACGAGCTTGAGCTCTGCCTTGTTCGGCTCGTGAACTAGCTCGATTAGGTGGCTCGTTAATACAACTCATGAACTATCTCATTTTGAGCTTATGAAATGTCCCAACATTGTGAATAGAGACACTACAAGAAAAATGATATTTAGCAGCTAAGTGCATTTGTCACAATAAGTCATTTATGTGCCTCGGTAGATTTATAGTGGCACATAAACGTGTGCAGTGAATACTGCTGCCGCTAAATCTCTTTAGCAGCAGATGTTGGCGACAAATATATATGCTGCTAATGTAGGAATTTGTGACAGAAAGCTTTGTTGCTTATTTGACTTTTGAATTACTATTTAATTGTCTTTTCTCACTTTAGTAGCACTAATTATTGCCATTAATGTTACATTAGCGGCTGATATTTATGCTCCCAGAATTTGTTTTGGGGACTATTGCATTTGCCTTTAAATTAATCTATAGGAAGAAACCATGTGCCTCTAATGGGTATTTTCCGTCTTTAATTTAGCTATTTTCTACAATAATTAGCTTTATTGCTTATGTGATTTTGCATCAGATATAGGCCAAAGTTTTATTTTTGTACTTGATTTCATTTATTGACAACAACTTGTCAATGCTAATATGTTATGAAAATGAATAATTATAGCGATTGAATTCCAGGGTAAATAAAAAAAAGTACAAAATTCTCCAAAAAAAGGAACTACAACATACAAAATTAATCCAATTTGTACTAATTAGCTATGCATCCCCAATCTGCTGCTCTCTGGCTAGAGTTAAGTCAATCCTATCAAGGGCTGACCCAAAATAAGAGAAGAAGTTTTCTCCCAAACTGAAAGAATTAGGGGTTTGCAAAGTTGCAATCCATGGCATATCGGCATCGATCGAGCAGTGAGCGCTTTATGAAAATCGGCAACGATGACTCTCGTTTGAGTTCCTTCTCCGGACTTCGATAACTCAAAAGAAATCCTGAAATGATCTTAACAAAGTCAAAATCCATAATTTCGAGAAGCCAAGAAAAAATGGAAAGAGGCGCAAAAAATAGGAGAACAACCAGGATAGCGAGGCAAAAGCCTTACCTGTGGTGACTAGATTGAAGAGTACAAGATTTAGATGACGGTGACGTGGGGCAGGATGGCCGTCGATAACGCCATCTTCGATCATTTTTGTGGTTGATCGTCTGTAAACGCATTGCTAGTCTCCTCTCTCAATCTCTGACACTACCATATAAGAAAACACTTCTCTGAAACCAGAGGGGGAAGAAAAAAACCCAATGTATCAACTAATATGTTCTAAAAATCGGCATGTATCTCTTCATTTATTTAATTTGAATGATTTAATTTTCCTTCAAGTCCATTTTCCTATAAAATCTCGGTAAAAAAAGTTTAAAGTTAAACCACTCTATCTTATCTCTTAAAAGAAAATGAAGGCAGTTAAAAGGAGAAGCGAAAATCATGGGTAGTGGATTTGGTACTTAGTTTATTCCAAACCTCTTCGTTTATTTTTTTTTTAATTTTGTTAGAATAATAATAGTTTCATCTAGAGGCAAATGTATTTGTTGCCAATGAAATTTTTTTTTTGCGTCGCCTAAAATTTGTCATCTTAGCTCATTCAAAATGAAGAAGCAACAACTCATTTTTTAGCCTTTAAAAGCTTCTATTTAGAAGCAAATGACTATCTGCCTGCAAAAAACTATGATAATTAATTATAAAAATAACATTTATTTTTACACGATATGAAGGCATACCTTTTAGCTAACAGTTACAAAAAAAGTGTCCCTAAAAACAATATTTTAAATTGAATAAAATGTAATATAAAAGAATAATACTTATAACGACAAAAAATAATACTTTTAGAGACATATAATATATTAGTCCTGCATAACATATTTTTAGAGGCAAATATTTTATGTGCCGCGAAGTTTAGCCGCTAAAAGCTAATTTTCTTGTAGTGAGAGCCAACTCGACTACGGCTTATGAGAAAATCAATCTGTATTTTATGAGTTGGTTTGTTAATGATGCATATAATTATTAAAGTGCATATATCACCTCATATGGTGTTTAATACATTGAGTATATGCAAGCAAATACGTCTCATATATGACATAATATTTGGTAATCACATGTATCACATATGACATATAAATATTAGGGTATTTTTATATTATAAATATAAATTATCTTAGAGTTGAGTTCGAGCCAAACTTTCGATCTTAATGATGTATCAAGATTTAATAAATGAGCTAGCTCGTGTTCGACTCGACTCGGCTCGTTAATAAACGAGCCGAACATGAACAAGGCACAACTCGGCTCGGCTCATTAACAACCCTAGGGTTATGCACCATGCGTAGAGGAAAAGGAAAAAAGAATCCATGCTTCCTTATTAATCAACCACAACCTCATTCATGCTTCCTTATTAAGAATGAGAGAGAGGGAGAAGGAGGGAGACAAGTGATGTTTTATAGAGACGGTTAAAGAGGGTTTAGGGACACATGTTTTATACTGATAACTAAAATTGTTGTGAGTGACTCAATTCTCAAATCTGGATATCGACAAACTAGCACCAAGAACATGCCATTCGTGGTTTTTGTGAATACAAAGTAAAAGAATCCATAATGGGTGAAAAAAGCCATATAGTAAACATGTTGACTACAGGAAGAAAGGAAAAAAAAGTGTCGAGATCGATACATGAGTTTGAAGTAGCCTTTGTCCTACTATTCACAAATCGATTTAACCCCGTTCATACCTAACCAAAACCTGGTTGGTTTAAACAGCTAGACACCAATTCACGTTCTATTGTAACTTGTTGATGAAGAAATTTGAGAGCAAGAGATCGACATGAAAGAACAAATTAAGGAAAGGAGGGTTGAAAGCGTAGCATGGAACATATATATAATTGTGAAAACACAAAAACTTTGCGTATCTGTTGCCTGTTGGAAGATATGGAAGATATGTCTGATTGTGACACGTGGGCCATTAACTTATATACTTAGTACTGATTGCTCCATTTAGTGTACATGGTCAATTATTTCACATTTCCTCTCTCTCTCTCTCTCTCTCTCTCTCTCTCTCTCTCTCTCTCTCTCTCTCTCTTCTTTTTGAGCATGAGCAACTTCTAGGTTATGTGGGCTGCAACAAGATCGACTTCATCATTCAAATGCATCTTTCACTTCAGTTTGCAGGGATGTGACCGGTTGGGAAACCATCGAATCCAATCAAATCTAGGTTTTACTTGTGAATTGTGATCAAGAAATAGTTATTTCGAACCGCTCAAGTTAATGACCGGACAAAATTACAAATAAATCTTATATCAAATTGTAATATGCCCCCCGAAATAATAGTCAATTCGTAGGCTTGAATTTTTTTTTTCCCACATAATCACAATACTATGTGGTTAAATCGTGTTAGTGTTAGGGGTTGTGCAGAGTTGAGCACGAGACCTTGCAATTCAAAATTCTGGTGCCATTTTAAGAGCCAGTTGCTCCAGATAACTCGTGTATTGTTTTTGAGAGGCACGAAAATAAATCTTATACCGATGTCTAATATTATGGAATACTGACTGGATCATACCGATATATAATTTGTTTTTTGTTATGATTTTTCCATTAACATTCTTTTTATTTAAACTTTTTTTGTGACCTAATCGGTCATGTTCAAACTCCACCAAACCAACGGCATTTTCTATCAGATAAGATTCAATATCGATTTCGCTTCTATTACGTATAAAAACGCTAATCGAATTGATCTGACCTGAGATTGAGAGAGAAAGGGAGGAGAATTCATATTCTCAGGTGTTAGTTAGCATGTATGAGCAATATAATCTATTGGGCCACCTCCCAAGTTACGTGGTGATGATGGACTAGCCTTTGTTTTAGAGATGTTTGCGTGATTGACGTTGAAATCTATAACACCACACACACAAACAATCTTCTTTTCAAATTATGTCGTCCCACAACCAATACTGTTTCAGTGTTTTGTGTTTAGCTTGTGTTGGTATTAGTTTTATATTCCACTTAATGATGTTTGCCCCTCGTTTTTTAATCTTAATCTCTCTCTACTTTTCTGGGCGGATCTTGCCGAATCTTACTAACTACAACTCTAATATTAGAGAGAGAGAGAGAGAGGGTGAAAGCGATTGAAGGTGGCGGAAGAGTTCTTGTTAAGAAGCTAATTAGCTTTACTTTAATCCACTTGCTAATAAACAATGATATTGGGTCTCATTAATTAAGTTGATGATGATCAATAAGTTCCTTGTTAAGTGTTCTATTGTTCAAAAAGCTCAACCTCTCGCAAAAGTCTTCATTAAACCCCCAAGAAAGACCCACCACTGTCTCCTCTCTTTCCTATTCGAAAAAACCAGTGCCCTTTTCAACTAATTCAATAGACTATATTTTCCCATTAGGTTTAGTTGCTTTGCAAATTTAGTTTTTTTTTTCATTCGATAATTTCGTCAACTCAATTATGTTGGCGAGTGAGTTAATGTACATAATTCAACTGATGCCCGCTATACACACAGTAGTGTTTTGCTTAGCAATAACGGTGAAACTTGAATTATGGATCGATCATTCGGTTCAAAATCATATACTTATAATGAAAACAATACAACAATCTTTATTATTTCAACCCTTGGATTTGGTAATTAATTGTTCATGATGAGTAAAATCTTCAGCCTTATATCCCCCACTCACTCATACACAAGGTTGGTTAACCTTTTTTTTTGTTAAAGAAAATGAACTTGATCTTTTTATACTCAAGATGATATTGGAAGCACATGAGGCATATTTATTCATATCCTTGGAAGTTAGTGACTGAATGAATATACCATAGGAATCATGCATGAGGCAATGCTACTTCTTAATTAATTGAAATTATTCTCAACATGGGTTTGCTTAATTATTATAATTTGATAGCTTAGCTAACTAGGGTGGCTTTGGGAAATAATAGTACACTTAGATTTAGGACTTAGATTAGGATCTCCACTATCTCTATACATAAAAAGGAATTAAAAATATGTGTCCAAAACTTGAAAACCTAACTACCACATCTTTTGCTTTATATGCTGGATCCAATCATCTTGGTGGCTTTGGGGTCTTCCTTCTTTCTCACACCTGGGAGGGTTGACAAATGTTGAAAGAAAGAAAGAAAGAAGAGGAAAAAGTTGCTCAAATATATGTTGGGCCATTAATCTATTACCCACTACAAGGCTCAAGGAGCTTATAGCTTGTTTGGTCTCACCCAAAAAAGAAAAAATATATGTGTGGTGAAGTGACCCTCTCAACTAAAACAATGAATGGTCATGCCTAGAAAAGGTTTTGTGAGTTACCCAATTTTTCCTTTTCTTGTGCAAGTTCAATTTCTTCCCAAGTCAATGAGTTAGGCTAGGTTGCTAGGAGGGTGTCTCCTGGCCACGGGATGAATTCGTAGTATTTTATCCGATTTATATGAATCTGGACTATTAAACAGATTAAATGCGAGATTTAATACATCCTAATGATTTTTTAATTATAAGAGTTAGTGGTCAATATTGACTTAATAACTATTACAAGATACGAGGATTATGACAATAATTATCGGCCCACATGGTAATACTATTGAAACCCCGTTATCTCCTCTCTTTATTCCCGTTTCTTCACACTTATCTTTCAAGTAGAATTTATCATTTTCAAAACTATTTATTGTGATCTTAATATATTCGAAAATTAAGTTATTGGAGACATATCGATTTCGATTGTTTATTGAGATTGATGATAACAACTAGCGAGAAACACCTCATGAACTTCCAATTATTGGTACATCTCCCTATCATTGTTTTCTAACCTCTAAAATGGACTAGGCAATATATTGACAGCCTCCAAATAGGCAAATACTATTAGCTAGTTTGACATTGAAAAGCACTCATCACAGTATCTAAACCAACATCCACTAAAATATGATTATACATGACACCTTAGGGAGAAACATAAGACAGCTGGTTGATTGAAAGAAGCATGGAGCCATGGATGGAAGGTGGTGGACAGACACAAGACAGGACAATTTAGGCACAGATCAGATTAGATCAGAGAGCTACCTAAATAGGTTTCATCTCCACTGATGAAGGGAGATGGGAAACACATGTGAAACTGCAGCATCCAATTGGCTTTGATCGCCACTATGTTCTGTTTTGTTGTGTTTCTTTTGGTAGGGTTTCCCTTTTCCACCTCTCCTCCACAACTTGAGCAATGGAGAATATTAGTTAGTGTATCCACACACATGGTGTACTCAAACTGTGGAGGATCGGACCCACTTCAAGATTCTTTCACTACAAAATTGAGAAGCTTTGGGGACAATAATAGGGGACAAGTAATTTGGTTTGTCTTCGGAAATTCAAAACTTAGTGGTATTAGGGACAATTTGATAATATCGTCCCCGGAGAAGGAAGAGGCCGGAAATCATATTGGGAGAATAAATTTAGTCGTCCCCTAAATCAAATAAAGAACTGGAATTAAATTTACAATCCCAAACAGCCGCCTGTTTTCTTTCTTCTTCTTTTACTCCTATGTTTTTGGAATTTGAATGTATATATTATTAGCCCATAAATGGTACACCGTCCACTGTTCTTGTCCCTAATGCAAAAGGAACAAAGAAACCCTATGTGTTTATGCTTCTCTTCCATTTATTAGTTTGGTTTTATTAATAAATTCACATTTATTAGTTTCTTTGGGTGGTGTGGAAGTTGAGAACTTGAGATTTTAAATGTTGTATTTAAACTTTACATGTCATGAGGAGAATTTTTCTTTAAAAAAAGAAACATAATATTTATTATTGAGCAAAATATGAGACCACAAAAATATTTTGTATGTATAATTGTTAATCTCAGCTAAAAGTTAGATTGTTTTGAGAACGTAGAAATTTATTTTCCTCTTCTGATTTTTTGAGTGACCACCAAAATCATTCCACCTCCAAATAATATATTTATAAATTCATACATTGAAACAATCCATCTAATTAAAATACATAAACAAATTAAATACATCCATTTAAAATCTCTAACTTCCAAACATACCTTTTTATGTATTTGGTTTTGGATTTTCGCAATTCAATTTGTAATAGTATTTCTTTTCATTTGCTTTTATTGAAACATACCTTTTTATGTATTTGGTTTTGGATTGTCGCAATTCTATTTGTAATAGTATTTCTTTTCATTGCTTTTATTGGACCGAGTATTCCTTTTCCTTTTTGGATTGGTGAGGATGTATTTTAAATAGAGGTTGCTGTTATTGTGTGAGCCATTTATTCTAAAGCTTTCAATATAATTTTTCTTGTCTCATTTTGTTCTCAATTGGTGCTCTAAATTGGGTTATAACTTTGAGTTGTTTTTCTTCAAGGAGGTCTAAATTTTTGATTTGTCCCATACCGTATCTAGGGATGACAATTACCCATTCATAGGCATGGTTGTCGCGCCAGTAAAATGTGGGTCGATTGAACCTCCAATTCCGATCATGAAATAGGCATGAACATCATCAATATAACCGAACTGATCGATTTACCACTTCTAAGCAAAATGACGTCGTTTTAGTGAATTTCATTAATAAAAAAAATTAATTTCTTATTTATTTTATGAATTTAAAAGTTAAATATTGATGTTATTTGTTGGATTCAATTATAAATGTTAAGGTATTGAGGTTAATTGTTGTATTTAAATATGAGTATTTGTTATTTTATTTTAAATGTTGTATTTTATAGGTACCAATACGGATTGTCTCAAATATGTTATTATATATGATAAATTTTTGGTTAAATACACTTGTATATCCAAAAGTATCACGTTTGTGCCAATAATATCCAAAAAACCGGAATACCACTTATATCCAACTCCGTCACATTCTTTGACGGTGTTAACGTTAAGTCTGACTGGACTAACGGTGGTGCTTACGTGGCGAACGCCTATTTCCCAATTCCTCTTTACTTATATATCCACGTGTATAGCTAATTAATATTATTTAAAAAAAAAATTCAGTTGACTCCATCTGACCTCATCCTCGACTCGACCCAACTTTCTACCCATCTAAATTTTTCCATCTCACCAACCCCTAACCCTTCGGCTGTCCAGTTCGACGAAGGCGACGAAGGAGAGGGATTTTGACGAAGGCGACGAAGGAGGACGACGGCGACGGAGGAAGACGAATGCGACGGAGAATGACGAAGGCAGCGACCCCCCTATTCCGTCGTATCCCCTGATTCTCCTTCATCCTTCGTCGATCTACCTTCTCGCCCACCTTCGAAGAAACCCTAATCGCGACGAACCCTGGAAACGCGACGAGCTTAGGCTGCCTCTCCCTATCCTTCCTTTCCGGTGGAAACCCCCTATGCACGACGAGCGACGAACCCAGGAAACCCGAGGATAGAATTCGTGGAAACCCTAATCGCACCGAAAAGGGGGATTTCTGAGCAACCTCGAGTTGAGCCACAGGTGAGTCTCCCTTTTGAATTTGTAGTTGTGGGTGTTGAATTTGTAGTTGTGGGTGTTGATTGTGGTCTGCAAATCGCTTTTGTCGAAGATCTGGGTCGCCGATCGACAATCGCCACTCGCCAAATCCGCCAGAATCGCAGGAGTCGCCAAATCGCCAAAAACCATGAATCTGAAATCTTCACTCGGCGACCCGATCTTCAATCTCAATCGCCACTCACCAAATCCGCCAGAATCGCACGAGTATATAGAGTCGGCGGGAGGATCTTAAATCGCCTGGTGGAGGCTCAGTCGGCAGGTGGAGTTTTTGTCGTCGCCAGGGTGCTAACCCTAAAAACGAAAGGAGAAAGGGATTTCGGCAGGTGGAGATTTTGGTCGTCGTCACTCGTCAGTGCTAATATGTGGGATTAGGGTTTTTTTTAATTAAAATTAATTTTTTAATTCATTCTTACGTGGCACTTTTGGCGTAGGTGGCGCTTACGTGTCTGCATAGTTGGCGTACAATCAGCTTGCCGTCAGCTATCCTCACGGAGTTATTAACGCCGTCAAAACATTTAACGGAGATGGATAGATTTGGCAAAGAAGAAGTTTAAAACATGGATATAAGTGGTATTTCCGGTTTTTTGGATATTATTGGCACAAACGTGATACTTTTGGATATACAAGTGTATTTAACCTAAATTTTTTGATGTTAATGGATTTTCACATTTATACATATTTTGTTAAATTGGTATGAACTGTCACAAAATGGTTGTACCCCAGTCAAAACATTTCATTTGCTAAACTAGTGAAACGGTATAAACCGGTTTTACAACCTTGTATACGGATAATTTTATCCAAACCCAAGTAAACCCATTAACTATGGGTAGGTTATGGGTGAAGTATATATATGAGTTTAAAGTTTTGTAAATGGATTTGGGAATGGATATGAATTTGAAATTGTTTATGATAAATGATAACTTCATTTTTAAATTAGTGTATTATACAGGTCATGTATATTATATATCATGAATGGTTCTGTAAATGGTTAACCAACAATTTTGTAAAGGGTTAACCATTTACTCTAAACCACTAGCTTTTCCGGTTTGGCATCCGCTCCTGTTCTAAAAATGAAGAAGCAAATTGATGTAATCGAATTTTAATTATTTACTGGGGTAAAAGTAAATTGTTATTTGATCCCCTTATGTCAAAAGGAAAAAAAGTTAATTGTTCCCATAAGCAAGAGTTGAAAGTCTACTCTAAGTGTTTAACTATATTATGCTTTTCCACTATTTAAACGTCGGTCCCCAACCATTATTCACTAACTTGACAGGCTTTGGCAGGCGCCAAGCAGGGTTAGCAAAAATTCTTTGTGGCGGGCTAGCCAAAATTTTGAGCTCTGGCGGCGGGAAACCAAATTCCGGGGTTAAGTCGTAAAGGGTTTTCTTTTTTATCAACAAATTAAAAAGAAAATAAAGGCACTTAGGGTTTGGGTTTCACCTTTATAGAGGTAGGCTAGACACACAACTCCTCTTCCCCGCACGTTCTTCTTCCTGGAAACGAATTTTCCTCCGCGTTCAAGTAAGCCGATCCTCCTTCAATTCTATCATCTTTATTTTCCTGGTATATATGGAGATACCTCACACTCTCTTTCTATTCCTGCCATTTTCCCCAAAAAAACTGCTCAAGAAAATCCCAAGGCTTTCGATTGTTTGAAACGCAGCACAGAGATATTAAATTTCATCGTGACGGCTAGGTACGAAATCCCCCTCTAAATCTTTGGTTCGCTTTTATATTTCCACAACCAGAAGAAAGAAAACAATCAAAGTACTTTCTCCTCCATATTTCGTGTCATATGTCTTTAGATTTTGCATTGATTTTGCTCAGAAGGTTAACATTTAAATTCTGTTTTATTATTTTTCAGGAGATAAAAGAAGATGTTTGTTGATCAAATTGGGCGGTGGTATTGTGTAGATATATGATAGTGAGCTTACAATAGGTGAAATCATAGCACAATTTATGGATTTTGATTGTCTTTTAGTTGTTTCGATTATTGTTTTCAAATGATGAATGCCAATGTTCTTATCATGGGATTGGAATGATATTGTTGTATATTTGCTTCAATTTTTTATGAAGACGATTTGATGACAATATTTTTATTAAGTTTATTTCCCGAAAAGTTCTAAAAGGTGAGTTAAATTTTGTGAGACATGTTGATTTCCCTGTGACTTATATTGGTAATAATTTTTGGTTCCTTAAGATATTGATTTAGGGATACATATCGTCTCTAAAACTTACAACTATGTCAATTAGTCGTCCCTCATCATACTATTTAAGGACAAATGGGCGACCTCATAAATTACATAAGTGACAAGTTTTCATCCTCCAATACACAACTAAAGAGATAATTGGTTGTCCTTACAAGTTAAATAGACAACTTATTAAGAGACAACTTGTCGTCCCTAAAAGTTCCAATGGTGACATTTAGTCGTCCCCTAAGACATAAGGTGAGAAACAAATTGTCGTCCCTAAAAGTTGCATAGGTGACAATTTTTCGTCTCCAAAGATATATTATAAGGGACTACCGGTTGTTCATGCCACACTTTTAGGGACGATTTATTGACTTCAATTTGATACCTATGAGGACGACATGTAGACCCTATATAAAGAAAAGGGGACAATATATTATCCCCAGATAGCCACAAGATTATCATGACATGGATGATTGGGGGCAATGTTTTGTCCCTAAAAATAATGTATAGGGGACGATTTATTGTCGATAAAGTCATGGCTATTGGGACGACATGTTGTCTTTCATGAAAAAGAAACGAGACGCAACTCTTGAGCATTGGGGACGGCTGTCGTCCCTAGTAATGGGGACGACCTCAAATTTTGGCGTCCCCAAAAGAATAGAGGACAAGAGTATAGGGAACCACACTTTGGGGACGATTTGATCGTCCCCAAAAACTATAGGGACGATTTTCCTTATTTCCGGGGACGACTTTTGTCGTCCCCAAATCTCTTCTTTTTTGTAGTGTTTTGTCCCATGAAGAATTTAAGAAGTAGCTTCGTTGGAGTTGGTGATGAAAGAGCTAGTCTTCTTTCATCCACATTTTATCTTAATAAATAACGATTTTCGTTCATCTCGGTAAGGGTTAGTCCAAATACGAAGAAACGAGAACAAAGATATAAATTTCATTATCGTGGTTGGTATTGATCTTTTTTAAATGGACATCAGAGTCGTTTGAAAGTGACTTCTAATGACGAACTCCTCCGATGATGGATGTCTGCACAGAGGTCTTCCGACCAATGTCATCAGGGACACCCTCCAATGTTTAAGTTAGTGGGCGATGTGGGATAAGAAGAATATGACCTCAAAAAGAAAGATGAGAAAATCAACTCGAAAACCAATGTCTCCGCTAAGTTGCAAGGGGTGACCAACATAATTGATCCCGAAGTTTCCCGTGATGAGGTCTTAGTAAATGTAAGCTTGTCGAGGGTGATTGTCATATATCGGCGAAGGCTGCTGAGTTGGAGCTTTTTGAGTATCTTATCAAATTAAAATCTTTTGACTTAGGGAAATCGAATTTTCTTTCAGATTTTTCGGAGAAGTGCAAAGAAAATAGAAATGAAGTTTGATGTTGTCATTTGTCAAGCAGTTGCATATCCAGGAATTTAGCGAGTAATACACTATAAACAAAGCATAAACATGCTATGTGTTTTCATATTCATGAAATATCGAAAATACATTCCTCATGCAAACTATTGAGGATGTCACTCTTTCACCCCAGTAAAAAATAGTTTGAGACTTCATCACTCATCTGATTTCAAAGTGTGTTCTCCGCATATGTTCATTGCATAAACTAGTCTTTAGCACTTATAGTTAGTGACGACTGGTAGCATAACTCGTACATTGAAGGGGAGGTGGTACACATCGTGGCTATCGTTGAAGCAATCATCTTTCTTCTTCCCAAACAAACAAGAGCATTGTTTATTGAGGTAGTCCGTTTCGGAATCGTATTCCTTCTTAGTTGTCTCCTAATACTTGTCTGATGTGACACGCCACATCTTATCAAGTGACAACCAACAGAACTCCATATCTTGGAGAGCCTTAAAAGAGAAGCACTTTCGACACTACTCTAGCTCGATTCGATTGCCACAATTATAAGTACTTTGGAAAGCCACATCATTACCTAGCTATGCAAGTAAGTCACCATCCCATTCCAACATCCACTTTCTTCTTAATTACTCCTTGCAAGTACTACCTCACATTGCCAAGGTTTGATCCCACAAACTTTTCAAAAAGTCACTTCTATATGTCTTTAACATCGGGATTAAGATTTCAATTAACAATAATGAGAAGAGACTAGGTGGTTGGGTTTAGATGCCCCCTAAGTCCTAGCTACATAGTTCTATGTCCACCACCTTAATCATGTGTAATTAGCTTTGTGTTTGATTGAAGGGATGCTGATATTATTGTCTCAAGATCACCCAAATCCCAAACGTGTCCCACCCAAAAGTTTATGTGGGTCATCAAGGAGAAAATGCAACCAATGCCAACATATGAGACATTAAGGGGTCGTTTGCTTGTTGGATTTGGATCATGGATTTGGTACCCAAATCCCAAGTTTGATGGATTTAACATAAGTCCATTGTTTGTTGAAGGGTGCTAAATCCGTGGGGTCCACGGATTTGGTCTTTATTTTGGAACCAAATCCGTGGACCCCACGGACTTGTAAATCCCACATATTGATTTGGGATTTGCAAATCCTTGATGGTTAGTTATTTATTTAACAAATTCATCACAAATCCATCATCAAATCTATCATGCAAACATTAGACTCTTCAAATCCATAATCCAATAAATCCAACATAAATCCCAAGGTTTTTATTGGCCAAAACCCTCATTTTTCAAATCCAACAAGCAAACAACCCCTAATTTAAGAAGTGGGGGGAGTTATTATATCTTGTGACAAGATCCTATCATCTTTGCTAAACTTCTTAATTTGATTTACCTTTTTAATTAATCTTGTCGTCTCTTTAGGCAGGCACTTACTTTTTGGAAGGATCCAAAAACTAACACAAGTAAAAGCTGGCACTTAATATGACTTTCGAGTTCTCTTTACAAGTTAGGGGAAAAAAGATTTCCCCTTCTTAATAAGTATACTTCTGAACCTACTCTAACTCATGAATTATGAATATATCTGACAAACTCATGCGAGCAAGTGGTTAAAATTTAGCTACTACTTGATTCAAGTTAATTAATTGTGATTAGCAAGAAAGTTAAAAGTAATTAAAGTCAGGGCTATTCGTTGGAGGAGCTAGTTGGCCTTTCGTCAATGTGAAGTAACTGTAACTGTTTGTTGTACACATCATGTCTCTTTTCTGGATTTCCTCCTCTAACCAACACGCAATGGTTTAACGTCAGTCATGCTATTAACAAAACATTGTGCCTAACCAAACTATAGAATTTCAATTAATGTGTCTGATGGGTAATCTTGGACTTGAAGTGGTCATAGGCTTGTCCCTATCGTTATTCGGAAGTTACTATGGTTGTAAGTATCCAATCAATATGTACATATTATCGGGTTGTTATGTCGATATCTCAACTGGCGAATATTCAAGAATGATTATACAATCCAACATAAACAATGCTAAAGTTTTCAAATACCGTCATAATCTATAGTTCTCCTTAGTGTATCGCATTGATAATATATGTAGATCACAACCACTCAAATTTGCCATCACAAACTATCCTCTCTCTCTTCTAGAGATAAGTCTAATGTCAAGAACCAGTTGATCCCAATAACTCGAGTTGTTGGGAGAGGTTCAGTTATGGATAATATATCATTTACTAACACACCCTCTCAAACGAAAACCACCATAAATGAGCTTGAAGTTTGCACAGGTCTAGACACCATGTGCTTAACAAAACATATAGAGATCATCGGTATTCCAACACAACGCGTCTCGGTCATCAGGATTCAAACAGAAGCCACCATACTCGCTCCGAGGAATGTATCACTTGGTGGACACCACACCATATCTAAGCACAAAATGCTCAGTTTTATCGACATATTCTCGAGCTATCCACTGAGGCTTGGATGAGATATGCTACCCTGAATTATGCAGCACAAACTCAAACCTTCGAAGAAAATAGAAACAAAAGCACCTTCAAGAGGGTATTCTGCAATCAATGAAAAGGGAATTGATCTACAAATTTGTTTACAACAGAGACCAGAATGCTGTAAGCCCACCTCAAAATGTCAAAAAGAAGATAAATAAACAAATCGGAATCATAATACATACAGGTTGCCTTCTAACAGTGAAACTTACCCTCGCAATCACAATTATAAAAGCCAATTATACACCACCTTTTTAAGAGGGAAGACGATGAAAGGTGACAAAGGAAAGGGGAGAAGCTTTGAACTAAACAAATGAGGCATGAGCCTTTTACTCGGTGGTTGGCCAAAGCTGACGACCCCAAACATGGCGGCCATTCATTCAAGCCTCTTTAAGTTCAATACCAAAACAAACCTGAGATATGGCAGGCTCTTTTTTCCTCTCACGACTTCTTATCAGATTTCAAGTTCAAATTGAACCATTTCTTTTTAGATGCTTTATCTTTCCCGTCGGAACCACCTTCTTCCCCATGCCCTGGGCTCTCGCATCTCATGTCGTCGCCAACAACTCTGCTCGAGCTCCCGTTGCTAATATTACTAACCGATCTGTTGACTGTAAACGACGAGTGAATGGTATCTCTCTGTTTTAGCAGCTCATCGACCTGCAGTTAAAACCACAATGAAATCTCAGAGGAAGCAAGAATGTTGAAGCATGTACCGTATGTAGAACTAAGTGACACGAAATAAGCTAGTCAGTAGACCATCGTCCCTAGTTCTAAATGGGTCCAGACTGTCACATCAGCAGTTTCAGCAAACTCAATCCCTAACAAACATGGTTCTATGCCATTTGAAGCACAGATCCTACTAACTCGGATATTTACAAACACACGTATAGAAAATGGGGGGAAATGCAGAATAGAGACATTCAAGAGGGAAGTACTGAAACATACAGCTTGCTTTTCTTGAGTGTATTTGTTGGTTACTTCCTGAAACCGCGCCAAGGCCTGCAGAGACATTTCTATGAGACACACGAGACAAAAGAAAGATCAAAGTGCTTGATATGGTTAAGCATCAGAAATATCAACCAACATACCTTCCTATATTCCGTCTCAAACTGACGTAGATCATTTCTTTTTCTTAAAATCTGGGTCTCTATTTCCTTGAGCCTTTCCGTTGTATCTTCATATGATTTTGCACAAAGTGCTTCAATTGTATATGTAGCCGTCTTGAAAAAATTGTCTCCTGAAAAGGTTTGCAGAAGAGCAATCAGACAAATTTATAATTCTTTGAAAGGTTAGCAGTAAAACTTCAAGAGACCAGGTAAGGTTGTCCAGACCGTAAACAGCAAATATATGAGTGCCAGCTTTGAGTTCCGAAACCTCACAAGGTTGTAGACCTTCCAACCTCTTAAAAAATGCGGCATCAGGATCCTTAGCAATTGCTAACTGCACCATGATAGATAATAATCTTAGATGTTTATATATCGTAAAAATAAAATCAAGCAAATGAAAGGGTAAAGTAATTTTAAAGCTCATACCGCATTCACTGTTGAATCCATTCTGTAAACTTGAAAATGCAAGAAATACATGCCAGCAGATGTCACCTTGCCTGTTTTCTCACTATCTTCCTGCAGAAGCAAAAAGATATAATACAAATGCATTATAAAGCTGGTGCTAACTTTGAGCAGTTAAAAGCAGTAGTTATCAAAACAAGAAAAGTATACAATAGAAGTAGACAGGAAATGGCAGCAAAAGAAGATTGGCGGAAGGGTGAGAAGCATTCAAGCACCCACATCGAGAAAAGCAAAATCTTCAAATTTGTGGTCATATTAAGGTATTAGCGTGTTCCTATAATAGCTAAAATAACTAATTAGTTGGCGGATAAAGGTCCATAATTCTGAAAGCTGGGTATAATTAAGTATCATCTACCCCTGATATCACATGATGGATGATTCACAAGCACGAAATCCTGAATTTTTCCACGAAGCCATGAGCTTACCCAATCTATTCCCAACAACTGAATTTCCATGATGAACAATACAGATCTACAAGTAAAGGCAAGACCACACTCTAACTCAAAGCAGTGAACCATAAAAATTTCACCAGTATAAGTTCTCCTGCATTCACTAATCACTAGCACAAGACCGCATCAATGCATAACCCCAAGAGAGAAAACCAAATTAATAAGCAATGGACAACAAAATTGGACATAGTGGACCTAGCTGCCTCCACTGATTTGTTTTATTTGTGAGTAGCACCAATTAGTACTTGGTAAATGAACCTTCAAATATGTAATGCTCAGACTATCAGTATTACAAACTTGGTCTTGAACCGAAACCCCCAAATTACACGTACGAAAGTTTCAAATAACTAATGTCCGATCTCCTGAATGTTAGGGCCTCAAAGCTAGGGCCGGACCGAGCCCAGGGTTAGGCACCACTGGAAGCTTTGATATGCACCAAGAAAGCCCAATACAGACAATCTTGTCCCTAAATGCATTGTAAAAGCAGGAGATGAATTTAAGCAAACAAATAAGGAAGAAACACCACCGTCATCCATAGAAACTAGTTTTAATAACTTGTGGGTACTTAATGAACACCATGATTCTCAAAACATCAAACAAAGATGGGAATTATGAGATAAGAAGACACTTCACAAACTCTCCGAGTGAAAGTATCAATTTGTATCAAGTAAATATTCAGTTGTAACAGAGGATTCATTTCAAGACAACCTGAGAGAAAGAGAAACCACAAAAAGAAAGAATGAGATATGAAGGTACCTGTAGCGCTAAACCATAGCCACCGTTCACGTCATGTTCAAAATAAAGCAACTGAAATTGGAAAAGGGAAAAGGCTGAGCCTGCATCATTAATATTACTCGGAACTTTGCTGGGCATAAAAGAAAAGACTAGGTTTTTTTTTTGTGCAGACAACCTTAAATTTGCTCTGTGCACTTGAAGAAACCCTCACAACAATCCCTGATTCAGCTTGTTGCTCGCTTATTGTTACACCAAAGAAGTGTGCACATTGTTTTTCTACCTGAAAATCATCCACCAATACCAGCTAAGAATGTACATAGTAGAACACCATCAGGCAAAAGAAGAGACTTTCCAAAGAGAGCACCGCACCTTTCCGCTAACTGATGTGCCAATTGGAAGAGGTCTGATTGTAACAGTCCCATTCAGAGCTTCTTCGAGTACATTAGCAGAAATTGTTGTCTTAATAGGAACGCCAAGCTTGCTACAATGATTGAAATAATTTCAGAAAGATTCATGTCAAACTCCGAGTATCGAAAACATCTAGTGTTGAAGATTACAGAATTATCACAATTCAGTTTCGCACATAAAAATACCTGAATAATGCAGCAAACACTGTATTGACTGTTCCCAGGTTTGACAAATCAATTTCCATGTCCATACTTTCTGCATCTAGAGCCTGATTGGGGATGATTGAAATTTTTTTACATATTAGGTGTTTCCAAAATTACCGTGAACATATTGCTACTGCACAAAATATGAAGAATATACCAGAATATAAGAACAGATATCACATTCACACAAACCCAAAGAAGGTATATGCAGAACAAACAAGCTATTCATGCAATTGTAAAGGATCGAAAGACTGGCCAGCATGCTCCATCACGACTAACACCTTACACCACAAATTTCTTCACAATCAAAATAACCATGGATCTTCATAGCAAGCCAGTACATTTTCCTATACCCTAACCCCACCCACTCTCATCCCCTTTCTCTCTTTCCTGTAAATATCTATAGAAGAAGGATGGTGGTTGGTGCCAATATCATCTACTCAAGGAAATGTGGAGCTGCACCATTGTGAAGTTCTGGTGAGCTACACCAGTTCTGCTAGAATATTTCCGGAATAAATGAGGCTTTAGAAGTTAGGCCATGAAGCCAATATCCAAATGGTCTTTATATACATGAGACCCCAGCATGCAAGTTCTCTGGTACTCCACATGTTTGATTATATAAAAGACAGCCTTTCTAAACTGTGACATAGACCTAAGCTCTCTTCCATTATGGTTAGACAAAAGCTCGCTTAAGCATAAGAAATGTAGAATGGTTATCGGAAGGAAAGGTAAAGATAATAGTTTACTGAAAGATCACCTCAAATCCTGCACTGTCATACTGCCTTCTCTTCTCTGGGTCAGATAAGATACTGTAGGAATATGCAACCTCCTTGAAAAGTTCTGAAGCTTCCGGATTGTTGGCATTCTTGTCTGGATGATACCTGCCCATGATTTACATCATTCAATTAATAAATGTTGATTAATCTAACAAAAAAAAAAACACAGATTAAAGATGGCCACTATCAAACTAAAAAACACATACCGATTACGCGAATGCACCAAAAAGGAATAAAGAGAATCAATCAGACTAGCTATGAAGCTAAAACACTATAAACTGAAAATGCAGGAGCGTATGCCTTAGCTGATCATATGCATGTACAATGGCAGGAATTAAACCAGGTTGGAATCAGTGGAAAGAAGATTTAACAAGGATTCCAGTCCAGTTCAATTAGACTCTAAGCAGACATAAGCTGCAGAAAGCAGCAGTATGACCATTCCAGAGAAGAAACAAGACATGGCAAAAGGTAACTGAGAGAAACTTAAGTCCACCAATTTGGTGCGGAAGTAGACACTAGCAAGAGGTTCTATTTCCTTAATTAACCAGCACCATGAGGGAAAGTGGAAATTTTCATTATTATTATATCACATACTTTTCTCTAGACCCCATGTTGGAAGAGTACCTTCTCATTGTTTGTTCAACCTGAGAACTAACTTCACATCTCTGTTTATCAGCAGCAGAAGCACATGGAGGGCTAAACCTTTGCCCCCTCATAAACAAACCATCACATTTTCTCCCTACCAAAACAGCAAATAACCTCCACTACTTCCACCCTCTCCATCATTCAACTCTGTTTCACTTTATGCTATAACTTGCTTACTTTGTATCCAATCCCAGTTCACAAGACATATATATCATTTGGATGAGAAATTCTAACAGATCAATTTGACCAATTGTTTCGTTTTGAGACAATCTAGCCAAATTTATTAGTTTGGCAGCATAAAATTTGGATGAAGCAATTTGGCCTGGGGAATTTCAAATTGACTCGTTTTGAGGCCATTCGAATTGATTCGTTTTGTAAAATGAGTCCATTAGCCAAATTGTCTCGTTTTTTAATTGATCCACCAAACGAACCACATTGACAAACTCGAAACAAGCAACTCCCAGCAGGTTAAATCATATTGTTTATCCAGCCTTATTCCTATGATTGCAAATGAGTGCTAGGCTCCTTCCATGTTCTCTGCCCATGAAGGAAAACAATGTAACTACTAACCAATGGCCGATTCAAGCTGTGTAGTTAACATCAAGCGGGATTCTATCATGAGCACACTGCACACCCAAGTATGGTTTTCTACTCTGAAAACATTTACAGCATCACAATACAATAGCTACTCTAAAGAAAAGGCCTTTACAACTCGCCTGGCAAATCTTCATCCGTTATTCCACAAGCTCACTTAGCTAGTCTAGCTAACATGAACAAAATTGAACAACTCCAACTGGCACGTTCTCTAAACCCATTCATACAAAGATTGCAATCAAGAAAAGCCCAACAATTCACACCGTAACCCACAATAAATGGACGTTTTCTTTCTGAAGAATTGACAGGTATAAGAACTTACTTCAGAGCAAGTTTCCTGTACGCGGTTTTGATTTCTTGATCGGTAGAATCCCTTGAAACAGATAGAACCTCATACGGGTCGCGCCGAAGTGCTGGAGCTGCACCTGATGGAGCGCTTTCCGCCTTCTTCGAACTCATCTCAACCCTTCACTCTCCCCCTATCCCTCTCTTCTGTCACGCTCTCAACTCAGTCTCTCTCGGCTATCTTTCTCCTCGGAAACCCTTTTCAATCCAAAGAACTAATCTTTTCATTCACCGCTTCGTGTCCCCCTGCAAATCTAACAGAGCGCTTAATTCCTCAAAAATTGGATCCACTGGAACTGAAATTTTGGAAAATTACGCACAACTCAAAGCAATTCATCGGGATCCCTCTTTACTTACTCTCCTCGGGAAGATCAAAAAAGTAAATCGCTTAATTTGTAAACCTGGGACACAAAATTTTAACTTTACAGCACTGTAGAAAGTCGCAACGAAATTTCGAATTCAATCCAGAGAACCCAATGGAGAAGAAAGCGAGCATTCTGGTTTTAGCAGCTGGATGAGGGTTTGTTTACCTTGGTTCTGTCTCTCGGTTGGCTTTTGTCCCTTTGCTGCTGAGTCTCCTTTTCCTTCCGCTTGTTCTTCTAAATCTAGCAGCTGCTGCTTTGCAGCACGACGTGAATTCAAGGGAATGTGGGTTCGTTTTCCTTTTCGCTCTCTTTTTATAAATTTTTGTCCTTTTTAAGATACAGAATCAGGATTATGGGCAATAGTGTTCTGGTTTTCGCCGTCAGATTCCGTCCTCCAGCCTAACATTAACATAGAAGAATTCAGATTACCATTCAAATTAATTCATTATATTTCTTTCCCAACATGTCAGATAGGACATTGAATACGTATCATTAGTTCATTACCGACGTTCAAATAACCAATGAAGAAAATCAACCTAAGCAACCAATTTTTTTTTTTTTTACCTTAGCAAAATTTAGACTATTTCCTGTTTTCTTTGTTATTGATTTATTTTTAGTGTGTGTTTGAGTAGAATGATTTGAATTTTATATTTGAAATGTGGAATTGATTGTGTGAACCTCAAATACATCCCGTGTATTGTTTGTGAATTTCAAATAAATATAAAAAAATAGTGATTTGAAATTTCCCATAGTAACATACCGTACTTATTCGTAAAATTTTAAAGTTCGGGTGCTATAATGCAAGACAAAAAATTATAAAGATACTAAAACATAATTTTACAATCAAAATTTCTAAATCATTGGTAAAAAAAATTCGATACTATTTTGTAATTTTCCAAAAAAAATTGTATGTGACCGAAGAATTCAACATTGAAAAAATCTCATAATATATAAAATGCCAACAAGTCACATATGAGTATCCAAAGAATGAATTTGAATTGCATGTATTTCAAATTCATGATTTCAAATATGTATTTTAAAATATACATATCCAAACACACCCTTACGGTCTTTCCTTTCTTAATGTTTGATGCTTAGAGCTTAGTTATGGTGTGTCTCATAAATAATTACTGGAGTTAGAGATTGTAAGGAATGAGAAACTGCAAATTCTCCATAGTATCATACATTGCGTGGGAATTCGGCTATGGTCCTTATCCAAGACTATGTGGATTCAGCCTTTTGATAGATGTATGAATGACAAGTATAGCAACTGAATTATGAGATTATATAGTGTTCGGCCGATGTGGAATGTTAGAAACATAATTACTAATTAGTTATAATTACGAGTTAAGCACAACAACATAGAGTTCAGTCAAATTAGGTTGTTTTGAAATAGGAGTGTTTTCATGTTATCAAGCATTGTCCTCGATGCAAGCAATCTACTGAGACAGTCATGCATGTGTTGCGGGACTGCCCCTTTTCTCGGTTAGTTTGGATGCAGCTAATCCCTCTTTCTGATCACCAGCGCTTCTTTGGCAGTTCACAGCAGGTTTGGATCCTTGATAACCTCCGGCATCAGCACTTCAGCCTCGAGTTCGGAATTACTTGATGGGCCCTTTGGCGGTCCAGAAACGATCTTGTCTTTGCAGGAAAGATCGTCCCACCTGAAGCCTTCATACAGCGGGTCCGAGCTTGGTTACTTGTAGTGAGGAAAGCTCTGGACCAGGACAGGCTCATTCATAGGCCTAGTCCACCCGCCAGAACGGAGGGGCTGATCCACTGGCAGCCGCCTCCTCCCGAGTGGGTTTGCCTCAACTCTGACGGCTCCGTTCTCCCTTCATCAGGCCATGTTGCAGCTGGTGGTCTGATTCGTGATCACTTAGGACGTTGCTTAGCAGCGTTCGCTATTAACCTGGGCACCTGCTCTATAACCCAGGCTGAGTTGAGAGGCGCTGTTGAAGGCTTACAGGTGGCTTGGGATGCAGGTCTTCGCCGAGTACTGGTTCAACTGGATTCCCAGTGTGCGGTGCAGCTGCTGCAAGGCGAGACATCCGATGACCATCCTTGTATGACTATCAGGGGGTTTCCATACCCCGGTTGGTTTTGAATGAAAGATAGGGTGTTCTGCATCCATTACAAAAAAAAAAACATAATTTTTAATACAAGTTGAGTCGTTCAATTAGGTTTCCGTCCAGTTTTTTCCATAAATATCCTAATAAAAAAGCAACGAGATATAAGAATACAAATTTGACAATAATTAGATGTAGATGTGAAAATCCACTAGTAATAAGCAAACTTTCATGAAGAGTTTATTTAGTCTTTAAGATGGACAATCCTTATGAAAATTGATCATAGTAAAGGAGACTCACTATCCAACCTCGGTCAGCAGAACACCACCAAGTACATGCAATATTTCCTTTCTATGCTTCTTCCAAATTACATGTTGAACATCATAGCAAAATAGTGCCTTGGAGATGTCATGATAAATGCACTAACATATAACTTCTCATCAAGCTAGAAGTTCCACCATGAATGGATCCAAAAGATCAATAAAGAAGCGTCCAAAAAACGCAAAGAAAGTGATCTAGGAAATCAAAGTTTGACTTCGATTTGATCGTGGTCCGATCGAATACTATAATTGGTGGCATCATAGTTAAATGAAAGTCGATCTTAATTTTATATCACGGTACAGATAAACCAATTTTTGGCTTGACCATGATGTAACCAAAAAATTCGTCATTTTTAGCAAAAATATCTACTCAACCTCGCTATTAATAGTGGGTCTAAATTGATGGCAATGAGGCTCGATCGTGACGACGGAGCACTTACTGGGCAGCGAGATAGTGTTTGTTGGTGCTAAATTGGAAAGGGAAAGCTAATAAAGTAAAAATAAATAAATGATAACTTTAAACTTTTAAGACGATGATTAGTAATTTTTAGAGCTAGGACTAAAAACCATCATTCTAAAAAAAATGGTCGGTGCTACTTCTTTCGTCTTCAGTATTAGGGTTTAAGTGGCCCACTAGGTGCTGTTGATCCAATTCAATCTATCGTCCCTTTGTTTCCCGAGCCGAATCGATTGGGTTCGAGTTGAAACTTGGTCTGGCTTTATTTTGGTTGTAGCATTAGTTTGCGATGCCTCCCTTCCACTGCCTTTACACTAGATCCCAAGTCACCCACCTCCGACCACAAATACCATCATTTTCTCCACTATCATCGTTGGACCGTCGCCATCGTAGGTGGCCTCCCTTTTCCCTCGGCGAGTTCCTCCATACCGGCGTCCTCAAGGAGATCAACTCTTACACTCTCATAACTGTCGCAGTTGGAGCTTCACCCCAGAAATCTCTGTCACTGTCGCTTCTGCTCTGTCATCATATATGGTGATCGTGAGGCGCACTTCAAATTCAAGCCAGAAGGAGAAGGGAAAAGGTTTAAAGTGATAGAGTGGAGCAGGTCGGATTTTAACCGCCTCGCGTCGGATAATGTTTGAGGCGAAAATTGTCAACCCATCGCGCGGGGGGGGGGGGGGGGGGGGAGCAGATCGGATAAGGAATTTGAGGACAGAGCAGGGAGCGGATTTAACACTATCTGCCCTGAACATGCCCTGTTGCATTTCCTACTCGAATTGGATAATATTTATCTCCAATCTACTTTGAAGGAATTGAAGGAATTCCTACAATTATGAGTTAGGCATAGTAGTATGGGGTTTGGCCGAATTAGTTTGGTAAGGAAATAGATATGCTTTTTTTGGGAATTCTGGTAAAGGAGCGATCAATTACAAATTGTGTGTTGAAGTATGTTACAAGTCTGTAATTATCTCATTCAATCGATTTTTATCAAAAGTGTGATGATTTTTTTTTTATCTAAAACATTATTTCTTGTCCAAATTCTTAAATTGAAACTCTTGATCCGGAGAGTTTACAAATTATCGTTCTTTTTTCTCAAATGTGGATATCAAGATATTCCATAATGAATTTCTGATTCCCATAAAAAGTTGAGCTGCATGCATTATCTTTACTACTATTACGTAACTATATTTCCTCAAAAAATTAAGTTTACTATTGGCGATTCGAAGTCACAAAAAGATTGATGATAGAAATAGTAGAGAGTAGAGACCAACCTAAAACCAACCTAGAGAGGAAAACCCAACAAAATGTCACCAAGACACCAACCCTAAAGTAGAGAATATCGTTCCAATGCAAATGCCTCTCTCTCATGCCACTTTCACTTTGCCACCAACTTCACTCCTATAAAAAAAATCCCCAAACCTCTCCTTTATATCACCTCCCCATTCCACACATCCTTTGTGCTACTAATACCAAAAACCATTGTTAGCTCCCCTCAAACTAACAAAAATGTCACCGAAAAATGGCGACCACCATCGCAGCACTGCACTTAGACGCGTTCCTACACCGGGAAAGGCAACACTGCTCGCAATCGGCAAGGCTTTCCCAAGCCAACTCATCCCTCAAGAATGTCTCGTCGAAGGCTACATTCGTGACACCAAATGCGACGATCCCGCCATCAAGGAGAAACTCGAACGATTATGTATGCTCTCCCAAAATAGCGACATCGAGGGCTATAGCTTCCCCTCTCAATTCTTAAAATTACGATAAATTTTGTAACGAATTTGAAAAAAAAAATAGAGCAGGTGTTAAAGCTTTAGCCTCCGCGCTCCCCGTCTCAAACCCTTTCAAACGCGAATTTTTAGCACCCCTCATTTAGATTTCTGGCTGACGCGATTTGTGTTTCATGAACTACTTAGGCAAAACGACAACCGTGAAGCGCAGGTTCACCGTGCTGTCCAGGGAGATACTGGACAAGTACCCGGAGCTGGCGACGGAAGGTTCCCCGACGATCAGGCAGAGGCTGGAGATCGCGAACCCGGCGGTGGTCGACATGGCGGCGGATGCCAGCCTGGCGTGCATCAACGAATGGGGGCGGCCGGCCGCCGACATCACCCACCTCGTCTACGTGTCGTCCAGCGAGATCCGCCTCCCCGGAGGGGACCTCCACCTCGCCACGCGCCTCGGGCTGCGGAGCGACGTGGGGCGCGTGATGCTCTACTTCCTCGGCTGCTACGGCGGCGTCACGGGGCTACGCGTCGCCAAGGACATCGCCGAGAACAACCCGGGCAGCCGCGTCCTCCTCGCCACCTCGGAAACCACCATCCTCGGCTTCCGCCCGCCGAGCAAGTCCCGCCCCTACGACCTCGTCGGGGCGGCGCTGTTCGGCGACGGCGCCGCCGCCGTGGTGGTGGGTGCCGACCCGGTGGAAGGGAAAGAAGAGGGGTTCATGGAGCTGAGCTACGCGGTGCAGGAGTTTCTTCCGGGGACCCACGGGGTGATCGACGGGCGGCTGTCGGAGGAAGGGATCAACTTCAGGCTCGGCAGGGATCTGCCGGAGAAAATTGAAGGGAACATTGAGGAGTTTTGTAGGAAATTGATGAGGATTGGGGGTTTGGGCGATGGGGTTGGGTTTAACGAGCTGTTCTGGGCGGTTCACCCGGGTGGGCCGGCGATACTGAACCGGTTGGAGGGCACGCTCGGGTTGGAGGAAGGGAAGCTGGATTGTAGCAGGAAGGCGTTGATGGATTATGGGAATGTGAGCAGCAATACGATCTTTTATGTGATGGAGTATATGAGAGAAGAGCTGATGAAGAAGAGGAAGGGAGGAGAATATAAGGAGAGTGAAGAAGAATGGGGGTTGGGATTGGCTTTTGGGCCAGGAATTACCTTTGAAGGTGTTCTTCTTCGTAGTCTGTGAACCTTAAGTTTGGATGATGATCGATATGCAGAAGTTATGAACTTATTATTATGAACTAAATAATGGAACTGTAATTTTTTGTTTATTTTTACTGTTTCATCAGTTTCTTATGAGGTAAAAGATTCTCTTTTTGTCAAACTAGCTTAGCCGCTTATAAACAACATCTATGTATTACTAATTACGGGGGTTGGGTGATTTTGTGCTAGATTACATTACCATGTTTCTCTCTTTCATGACTATAGATGTGATTTGGATGAATGAATCGTGAAATTTGGCTGATTTGGATGAATGAATAGGTCCAAGACTATTATCCACCGACGATAAAGTCTATTAAGCGTTGATTTTGTTTGATTTTTAGGGCATTTTCGTAAATTTTGGGCTATTTTTTCAAAGACCATTTTCCTTGAAACTTTACGGTTTAAGATCATGAATTCGGGCTGGGAATATTCTGCATCGATGATTAAGTCTATTAGGCACCGGTTTTTGCGGATTTTTTTTCGGATTCATTTTTGGCAAATTCCAAAGTGGTACCATCACAGAATTCACACAATTTTTTCAAAATGCAATTTTCCTTGAATTTTGAAGGCTACTGATCACAGAATCGGTCTGATGTTATTCTCCATCAATGATGAAGTCTATTAAACGCCAATTTTGGAGGGGGTTTTTGCGGAGGGAATTTTCGTCATTTTTAGTGATTTTTTCGAGAGGCTATTTTTCTTTGATTTTGAAGGCTTAAGATCACGGATTCGGCCTGAGGCTATTATGCACCGATGATTAAGTCTATTAAGCACCGATTTAGGTGGATTTTTTCCAATCCATTTTTGGTAGATTCCAAAGGGGTACATCACAGATTTTATGCGATATTTTCAAAAGACAATTTTCTTTGGATTTGAAGGCTACTGATCACAGGTTCGGTCCTAGGCTATTTTGCACCGATGATTAAGTCTATTAAGCACCGATTTGGGTGGATTTTTCCAAGTCCATTTTTGGCAGATTCCAAATGGGTACCATCACAGATTTCAGACGATTTTTTCGAAACACCATTTTCTTTTGATTTTGAAGGCTACTGATCACGGACTTGCCCTGAGATTATTCTCCACCGATAATGAAGTCTATTAAGCGCCGTTTTTGACGAATGTATTCTGGTGGGCATTTTTGTAATTTTGAGCGGCACCGATGGGATCGACAGAGAATCGAAGCGATAGGGCGTGACGACGGAAAAGGGCCGCATGAAAAAAGCCCTACTCTTTAAAATTATTTATGTTGAATTTTTATTATTATGAATATTCAGGTTAATTTTTAATAAGGATAGTTTTTAAATTAATTATAATTTCTTAAATATCCTTAATAACTACTTAATCACTAACTCCCTAATAATTAACTAAAATCTCAACATACAATCGGAAAGTTTTAACATTCTCTTTAAAGAATGAGGTTTAAGGACTGAAACTCAAGCCTCCATTTGTGGATCTCGGGTCAGAGGAAGACACAAAGTGAACCCATAGAGGACCGAGAAAGAGAAACTAGGGCTGGCTATTTGGTCCAGGTTTTTTGGTTTTACCCAAAACTGGACCGTAAAACCCGGACCGAGTAGGGGTGTTCAAACGGTTTGGTTACCGTGATAACCGTTTTAACCGATACTATTTGGATAATTTGGTTTGTTTAATTTGGTAATTGGTTTGGTTTGGTTAAAGTTTTTAGCTTGTTTGGTTTAGGTGATTTGGTTTGGTTTCAAACACTCCTAACCAGTCAAACCAAATTAACCAGTTAAGTAATTAGTCATATATCTAACATATATTATATACACATACTTAATACTTTGCATAACCACTCAAGAGTTAACGTTCATCCATTTTAGACTCATAAAATATAAAGCTCAATATTGCTCATATAGTGTATATTTGTATATGTAAAGTGTAGACCACAACATATGGACGCCTAATTTAGATAAATTTCATACATTATGATGGATGAAAACTTGAAAGGAAGGTCATTTCCAGCCTATGATAATTGCTAAGAGACTAAGTCAATTTACACAAACACAACAATTCATTAACCCATACCATTGTCATAAATTTTTGTTAGGTGAATACTTCTATACTAATCGTAAGATAATTGTCTTAGTTGCATGTATTTTTGTTAAGGGTCAACTATAACTAAGTGTTGATTGTTATGTTTTATTCATTATATAAATTGCGAATTGTTGCATTAACCGAAAAATTTTCATCGTCAATGATAATGTGATTTTATATTGGTTAATCTGGTTAACCAATTAACCAAATCGATTAAACTTTAGTTTGGTTAATTTGGTTGTTGTATTAGTTTGGACGGTTTGGTTATGATATTGTATTCCATGGTTAACTAGGGCTGGCTATTTGGTCCGGGTTTTTTGGTTTTACCCGAAACTGGACCGTAAAACCCGGACCGGGACCTGATAGTAAACAATCCAATCCAATCTTTGGGCTTAGATTTGAGATAAAAAAAAACTGTTTGGGACCGGATAAAAAACTGGATAAAGACCGGATAAGAGAGCTCAACACCCAAAACTTAAGGGTAATTAGCATAAACGGTCACAAACCTTTGCACTTAGTACAAAACATAACCAACTCCTCACCCTTTCAGGCCTTAGGCCACTCAAATCCCCACAAGCTCAATATAAAATCAAGATCGAATTGGGACCGGACCGGATCAAGACCGGACCGGATCAAAACCGGACTGTATCCAATCTAATCTTTGGTCCTTATATTTTTAAAAAGACCGGACTGGACCGAATCAATTTGAGTCAATTTAACCGGACCGGACCGTATAGCCACCCTACAACAAACTCCTATGAGCCAAACAATCGACAAAAAGATTACTTACCCTAAACACGCGCGACCACTCATCTGTCGCTTGCAGAAATTAATATTGCTGATGTCGAATCCATTTGCAGAACTGCCTTTCAATATTCAAATTGCCAAACCAACGGAAGACCCTCAATGACCCCTCGGAGTTACACGCCAGTGATGAAACAACTTCCCAAATTAATCCTCTACTAAGATGAAGATCAATTCCAATTTTACTGCTCAGTTCATTTATCCACATAAATCCAGTTGGAATCAATTTTATCACAAGCAAATTAAAAAATCACTTTGATATCACAAGAAGGAAAAACAAGATTCAGAAATAGGCCGACGTGTCATGTTCCCGAACCAAGATAACAAAAAAGAAATCAATAACCCGCCGCCACAGGCCACACCACTGCCCACTCAAATTACCCTCCTCCCACAGCCTCAAAATTCAATCCAGAAAATCCGCTCCCATGTCTCTCTTCGTCGCCAGCGGCGGCAATGGTGCCAAAACTCTCCCCGCCGGAGCCATCTCCGTACAGCGCCATCTGTCGTCTAACCACTTCCCCCGTCGCAGTGGCGTCCGGCTTCCGCAGCCGCTCTCCCACAGGAGAGCTCACCTCCTCCACATCGTCTCCGCCAAGGGTCGGCGGGGCTCCATCAAAACCACCGAGAAGTTGGGGGAGAAACGGAACACGAATTCTGATCAGATCGAGTTCGGCTCCTCCACAGATGGCATTGAGAGCAGCGCCGGTTTAAGCAGCGGTAGTGTTGCTGACGACGGTTTTGTGATGCCGAATCTCCCAGGGGACGAAAAGGACTTCTGGGAAGGTCCGCAGTGGGATACTCTCGGCTTCGCAGTCGAGTATCTGTGGGCACTGGGTATTGTTTTTTCGGTATGACGTTGATCCCTATAACTCGAGTCGTTGGTTTCGTAGAAGAGTGAATGTCAGTTTCAATTATGCATTGCCAATGCTCAATTTTCCATTTCACGCGCAGTTGATAGCTTGTGGCGTTGCTGTGGCTACATACAACGAAGGAGCGACAGATTTCAAGGACACTCCGGCGTACAAAGAGTCCACCCAGACGGGGGATGTTTTGGAAGAACCTGGTGAATCTGTTTTCGAGTCCAATCCAACTGAGGAGGCACCTAGTTTGGATTAAGCAAATCTTTGTGAATTCGACGTGAAGAAGAATGAAACGGTCTCCCTGGATCCTCCATACATTGGCGCTCGAAGGATAGAAGACGAGACTCCATAAGGTTTATGATTTTGCTTGTCTATACATTGCGCTGAAAGGATTTGCTGCTGCTGCAAGCTCTTCAGTCTGTGCCCGCGCGGATTAGTCTGCAGCGCATGCATTTGGCTATCGAAAAGTTGTAATTGCTTAGACAATCTTGGTGTTGCACAAACTGTATACTGAGATGCGCTGGATTTATAGTAGAATCAAGGCACTTCCTATATCTACTAGTAAGTTTGATTGTTGCAAATCTGAGCTCAATTGCATAACAAACATTTAAAGCAGCCCAAAGGGATATAATTATATAAACGCCTGGAAACCAACCATGTGAGGGGAGTAGGAGAAGCAACTCAAGAAACTCTTCAGTTCTTGTTTAGGTGGTATACCGGTCACAAGTAACGACCTATTGCAGACAAAGGGCTGTAAGGTTTATGAATGCTTATGGCCCTACAAGGTCTGGGTAGCCCGTCATCGAGCTCCCTAGTTCGAGCTAGCTATGGTGTGGCATTCCGCAGCCACCCACGACACAAGGTGAACATCCATTACAGGCTCAGACTCCAATGCAAGCAGAGAGATGGGTCATTGTTCATGGCCATAGCCAAGCAATGGATATAGAGTGGCGGCATGCCATCTCGGAGTCGAATTACCAAAGGATAGAGTGCAAATGGATATTAAAACAAGTAAAACATTCTACAATTTCGCAATCCTGCACAGATTGCAGGCACAGTGTATTGACAGGAGTTTCGGAGTGCAGCGATAAATGATTATTAGATAAGACCTCACAAATTGAAGAAACTAAGGAGATCAAATAAGAGTTGACCTGCGGAAAGAATTCGAGTTCTGCAGAATCGCTAGCATTGTGTTTACATTACCATCCCATGCTCATTAAGTATCGAAAAATGCTTTCAATTTCAGAAAACAGGACACTAACAAAAGTCCAATTATCAGCTACTCATACCGCCTCGCCCACCTGTCTCAAACTGGTCAAAACTTATGCAGGTGGGGAAGGATGATGGACTTTGGTTGTAGAAGTTCTCAGGGAATAGAAGTAGACAAGTAGTGGTTGTTATAATGTACAATCAAGTTGTAAAAATCGTGGAGAGTATATATACACACCTATATTGCACGGAGGAAACACGTTAGAAGTGATACCGGCCTCTGTCACTTGTTCTGACTCTGATTTGCAGTCGAGCAGTAGGAATAGGTACTAATCGCCCTGGTGTTGCAGGAACCTCCACATGCGGTAAAAGCCGATTGAAAGTTTAATACCAGCCTCTCTCACTCACTCTGTCTCTGACTTGGGGCCGAGCAGTTGGGATCGGTCCTAATCACCCTGGTGTTGTAGGAGCCGCAGGAACCACACTTGTGGTAAAGCCAATGGAACGGTGCACTTCCTTTCTTGTTGCAGTCATTGCACAGAATATCCTGGATTTGCCACTTCAGTTAATATCCTTTCTAGATTCCGAACATAAAACATTCTGAAATAATTAAGAGGTAGTTACCTGACAACGATCCCTGTATTCTTCAGGTAGCACCTCAGAAGCCAATAGGGCATCAAGCATTCCAAAATAAACCTGGACACGGAAAACACAAGGGACAGCTCCTTTCACATTCCAGTACCAATTGACAATACAACCAAGTCCTGATATACACTTGAAATTTTTTGCAGTTGTTGAGCATTATAAGAAGTCATAATAGCTAGGGATGACAAAATTCAATCTGAACAGCTCAACCAGACCTAACCTGTTCTTATATGTTTTGTGCAGGTAAATGGGGGTGAGGTATGTCCTCGTTTCCTTCATTCCGCTCATCCTACCACATTCTCAATGAGTTTTGTCTCAATTCTATTTGATGTTTACTCTTATTTAAATTTCTCTAACATCATATTTTAACTCTAATGAAACTAAGACTATGAGTAAGCCTCCATCTTTCAGATAACCAAGACTTCAATAGTCATGCTATTCTCTTGCTTTCCTATATAAACTATTTTCCCTGTAGTGTTTAGTACAAAAACGAAATATTGTGTCGCATATTTTCAAATCACCTGTTAGAACAGGTCCACTTGCAATGACCATTGCCCCGAGACACATTACACCAACCTGACTAGCACTTGGCAAGAGGCAGGAATGGGTATTGAAGTACCCGTCCAACCACACCCTATAGCCACTCCTAGTAATCTTAAAATATATTAAAGCAGTTTAAGAAAACAGCCCTCTCCACGTCAGCGTTGGATGCTTCCCCGTGAATTTCGGAATTATAATTCTTTTTCCTTTTTTTTCGCTTTAATAGGCAGCTTTTGCCTGCACTCATTTTTTTTTTTTTTTGTAAGATCTGCACTCAATTTTTCGGGAGGAATACAACGAATTCTTTTTGGTGGAACTGTAAATCTTGATCCCGATTTTTTAGCATGTGGTTTTATTTATTTATAAAAGATTTCGTGTTGTTTTTTAATTAAACTTTTATTCATTTAATGGGATGAATTGATTTTGTTTTTGGACATATGTGGCATATTATGTTTCTGTTAAGGAGAAAAATTTAATGAAACCATTCTCAAGCCTTTTTTTCCTGGACCAGATTATTCAATAATATAGGATATTGGACGAGATAATTAGTTTCAATATTTTTCTCTTGAACATATTAGTTCAATATTATGGAGTTTTGGTGGATAAATGTTCTTACCTAAATACTTATATTGAAACTTCATAATTCACCATTTTATTTTTTAAGAACTGTTTAACCAATCAATGTCAAAAGCATGAGTTAATATTAGATTGTTTACAAAAGTTAATATTATAGAATTAAATCGTCATAAATAACAACAATAAATTATGAGGATTTTCAACATATGTCTATGGTTGATTTAGCAGTTTAGACGACATTGAATATTTCTCGATTAAGAGTTGAGTAACTAACTTTAAAACATACACTGACTATGGTAGAAGCACAAAATTGTTGCTTGATAAGTACGACAAAGGAAATAGTTCAACCTTTCGTAGATCAATATTGAAGCCACATATTGGAGAACAAATTATTCTAAAGAGTGTACAAAATTGAAAAATTCCATAATAAAATAAATATAAAATTATGCTTAATTCACATAAATAATCAAATGAAACTCGCCCGGCCAACCGGCCGGGTACAAAGCTAGTAGAATAGTATTTGTAATGCTAATGCACATATATATCACAACATGCTAAACACAGTAACACAATCTCATTCCAGCATGAACGTTACAAGAGTTCAAATAAGAGTTATGAAGTGCAGCAGCTTTGCACTGAAAGAGCTTGAGCTTGGCAACATTTATAAGATTATGATTAAAGAAAAGCTAAAATCAAGAACAACCGAAATGCACGATAGTCATACAAACTTACCGACATATCTCCCATTGACTTGCTACAAATTGGACACATGTAATGACTGCAAGTGTATGCCTATCAAAAGAAAAGGCAAAACATAAACTCCATAGTATCAGAAAAGCCTGCCAATCTTGCAATCAACAAATTTGAATATTTGATAAGGAACCAGAGTAAAGAATATACCTGAAAGCAGCTCGAGTGCATGAAATGTCCACACGGAAGGCCTCTCACACTCAAGCTTGATGTGAACAAATCGTCACAACAGATTGGGCAATTTGTTTCCAGGCTCTTCTCCAGGCATTTATGGTCTACCAACTTTATGGTAAGGCAGTAATTGCACTTCATGCAATGGAAGAAATCAATACCAAGGCCCTTCCCAACACGGCATAGATTGCAGAATGGGCAATGGTATACATTTCTGAAAATGTTCAAGGGAGAGTGAGCACAGGAGAAGGAACACAGCTTAGCAAACAGAATTCATAAACCAAAGCAAGCCCAATCCAATCCAATATATTGCTTCCAACGTGGCCTAATATTAAAACCATTTAGCGAGTCATCCTGATTTTCTACCAAGAAGGGTATACTTGAGTCTTGATCATTATTCATTTTTCATGTTTCTTTCTTTTATCCTCCTCTGAAATATTGATCTCAACTAATTACCAGTGCTCCCAACTGTTCCTATCCAGACTAATTGCAGGAGGAAAATCAAAACATCTCGGAACCATAAGACATTGTACTACTACTTCTCTGTAAATGCATTCTCAAGTTCTGTAGAAAAGTAGAGATAGAGAATAGAAGAAATGTAATATAGAGGTAACTCTAATGTTTATATCACCATCTAAAAAACTTTATGTAGGGGCAACTCTAAACCAAATTCAGAGAGGTTAATTGGTCATACCTATCATCATCATAACATTTGCAGATGCTGCAATAATACTTTGCCATAGAGAAGCCGCCACAGGAAGGTGTGACACAAACAGGTCCGGCAGGCTGAATTTTCAGGCATTTCATGCACATCATCTCGGTTGTCGCCTTCCTGGTGCAGAAACAAATTATAAAGACAGATGACTTCCGACCAGGACAAGGTAAATATAAACAACATTTGATCATACAGACATTCGAAATCGGAAGCAAGTAAAACGAATGAGGTCCAAAAAAAAATCAAAAGACAAAATTACCATGTAATCTTTTTGAAGGAAGGATTTCTCATTTTCAGGTTATATATGTCCACTCAGCCCAAAAGTTGTAAAAGAAACTTCGGCAATCAGCCAATCACAAATTTTACTTTCCATTAGAGACAAGCCCAGCACGAATGGCCACCATAATTACCTGTCCATAGAATGGTCGCTGACTTTATCATGGCAGAATTGGCACGCAAATAACTTGCCACAGCAAGCTGCGCGAAGCTTACAATTCCGTTTGTAATGCTCACATCCAAAAACCTTTTTATCTGGATCACGAAATGAAGGAGAGCACTCCAAGTTTTCACTATTTGAAGATTCTGCCTGAAGTGACTTTTGCTGGGCTGCTATCCACCGACTGTCAGAATTATCATACCGAACAAGGTAAGTAAAATATTATCATCCAAATGAGGTCCTGAATCCACAAAGCAATCACACACCTCGTCATAAGATTCTGAATTAGGTAAGCTTTTCTTCTAGGATCAAGAGTTGAATCCCGAGAAACCTTCCGAATTTCTGCTTCAAGCTCATTCTGATTCATCCGGAAAATGTCTTTCCAGCCAGGTTTAAATTTGTTATCACTGCAATCTACGCTTTCATGGATATCAGCACCTGAATGAGAAAAAAAATATAGATTCAGAGTAAAAAAATCGAAAAGGTTGTAGTACAGCAAAGAGGACATAAAATGGTGCGACCAAGACGGGATAAAAACCCCCAATTTGTTTCACTAACGTATGAAGACAAATTTGACAACGAGCATGTTTCGTTCAGTGTAAATGGATGTTATTTGTCTAGGTTGCATGCTACGAGGTGAGGTATAAATGCAAAACGATACTGGTAAATGAACTTGTGACGGAAAAATGAAATATGCATTTGACACCTACTTTTCTAGAGTGCAATTTTCAAATACATCGTGCCCTATGTAGTTGAGATTGCATCGTTTTATGCATTTGAGGTCGCATATGTAATTTCAAATACAAACACATCGAATATGTCAACAAAAGATTATATATTTCTTCTTTGCGTGCTAAATATCAATCTGCCAAAAGGCACCCGACCAAATGATATGAAAGTGAAAATACGAGTCAGAACGTACCCTGGGATAGGCAGCTTTCTGATGTAGTTATATGAGGAGTGGCATTAGAATTTCCCTCCCACCATTCATTTAGCCACTCACTAAACATTGTGTTTTTGGTTGCCTGCTTCCAAGTGTCCATCATTTTGTTCTGCTCTTCCTGAGTAAGAGCAGATGTTACCCATGGCAGCATTGACTGAAGCACCTCAGCACCAGTAGTACCAATAATTCGACCAACAATTTTATCTTGCTCCTCAACAGAAAAGTGTCTATCAAATAATGGCCACAACTCCAGTTCTTCTCGGAAAACATGCTGATCCAGTGTTACTCTTATGGATTTGCACATGCCTTGAAGCTTCGTTGCAAGCTCATTGTACTTCCTAACTGTCTCTTCACAGTCGGAAGCACCACAAAGATTTCCTGATAAATTATCACGGTGCCTGCTTCTCTTCAAGTGTGCATGGAGGTGTGTGAGCTCAGATAGTGTAGTTGAGATATCTTCAAACAGTTTCTCCTCCTGCTTATGGTCCAGCGTATAGGAATGGCTAACGTTGTGAAGCGTCTCTTTAGACTCCAATGCTGGAAATACTATATCATCTTCTGCATTGCTATGTGCTCTGTATAGCCCCCATAGCAAGCGAAACCTACCAGTGAACTGCCGAAGTAAGGGTTCACTAGTGTCATCACATAACTTCCCTGATTCAACATCCAAATACTCCAAGTCTTTGCGGATGGCTTTGTGAAATTTAAATATGTTATCTATAGGGCGAGATGCACAGCCAGTATCCGAGGGACTTACATCTATTTCCCAGTTAAAGAGACTAGAATTAAGAGAGGGAGCAGAAGGACTAACAGATAAAGAGCGAAGAGATTTTGCTGCAGCAAGAGAACTAATTCCTAGACTACTGCTATTGACTCCTAATGCCGGCACACAGCAGGATGAGCCATTTGCAGGTGGTTGGTGCAGATGACCAGTAGCCCCAGAAGAGAGGCACGAACCATTCTCGCCATGCGAAACAGAGTTTGGTCTCTTGACTGGTCTTCTTCCACACTCTACCTTTTCTATTTGGCCATCAATAAATGGCTTCTGATCTGGTGATGAAACAGTTTTGCAATTGCAGCATGGTTGTCTAAGGTCATTGGTCTTAGTTCTTGCAGGACAACCATCTAGGGGACTTGAAGACAAGCAAGCATTTCCAGAACGACCTTTACATGCCCAACCAGCAAATAGAGTCACCAATGCAGAATCTGAAGCTGGTGCTGCAAGGGGCCCAATCCACATACTAAGGACTGGAAGGGGGGAAAAACAAAAAGACATAAGAGTTGCAGAATTCAGAACAAGGCTACTAACCTGCCAGATAAATATTTTGGAGAAACAATCTTGCTTCCTGTTCAGTAAGTGATGCCACCAACCATGGCAAAACACATTCAATTAATTTCAGAGGCATCACACATAAGCTCTGGTAAAGAAGCTCCCGCTGTCTGCTAGCACTAAAATGCTTTCGAGCAAGAGGAAGAACCTATTCAGAGCATGTATATTAGTTACCTTATAGAGAGCCAAAAGTTACTTGAATCGTAAGGCCAATAATAAAAGCAGATTGGAACAAAGAAATGTCATAAGCTTCATTAACAAGAGTTTCATAAACAGTTTGAGCAATGATAGTTACCTGAACCTCCTCATTTTTAAAATGTTTTTGTATGGTGTCCATTATGTGATCAGCTTGCGCACAAAACTTCCCATAAAGCTCGGAGAGTGATATGTTGGCCCGAGCATTTTGAATGCTTTCAATAAGGCATCTGAGTTTGTCAAATTGAATTTCTTCTTCAGCATGCTCCTGAGCAAAAGAGAGTTCGGAATCTACAGCAGGGAATATAACCTTGTCCTCAGCAATACTGCAGAGAACAAAACCAGAAGTTTCAGCTCTTGCAAGAACATATGCCTTACCATACAAATAAGAGGAGCAGAATTTTCCGTGTTTGTACTGTAACATGCAGAAGAACACCTGACAGAGCTAGTGTGCTTACAAATTGCGATAAGTATAAACGAGCACGGCAGAGTAAGTTGAGAGACAGTGAGACACACAAGAACCATGGTCATCTTAAGTACCAAGAAACAGAATAAGAAATAAGAGTATGTGTACGATTAGAACCTTCTGACAGCAGAAAAGAACACAAACAATGATGAAAAATAAAAGGAACACCGCCGAAATACAAAACTCGTAGAAGTCTTGCATTATTGGTCGATATTCATTGAGGCAAAGAATAAAAAGGTTTCCAACTCAAATGTAAAAGAATAACAGTTCAGAGACAGTTAGGTCTGAAAATTGAGAAGAATATCCAGACAAGAAAAGGAAATGAAACAAACCTGTGAAAAATACAAACTTCGGCAATGAATTGCAGTCTCTTATTGAAGGCAGAGAGATCAGAAGAGTCTTCAGATAGTTGTACCTTCTTAGCTGCCTCACTTATGTCAGTCAACTCTCTTTTAATTGCATTATGCCAGAGCAAAATTTCGTCAATGGGATGAGGCAAGGTTGAACCAACAACATTAGAACTTAGCTCCATATATTTCCTTTTACCATTTGCAGATGATTCGCATGCGCAATGTATCTCTGTCGTAACAATTGGTTCTGGTAATTCTGAATCATGCGACCATGTTTTGGAAATTGAAATGGCTTCACGACTCGTGCAAACATTAGTGGGTTCTCTCCCCTCCATCCAGGTGAAAATAACCTTCATCAACAAAGGTAAGATCAGTTTCCTCCGAGCTCGCTTCAAAAACACCACCAAATAATGAAGAAAATCTCAGAAAGGATCTCACCTGCTGAAGAAGCTTCTTGTCGGGTATTATCTTGGATAGGCACTTACGCATATCTTGGTGTTCATCAGATGACACTGAGGAAGAAAGCCATGGCAGAAACTCAGCCATCATATTAATAGGAATGCTGCAGAGAAACTGCCACACAAGTGAAGCCTGCTCTTCAAATGTAAACTTCTCAATTAGCAGCGGGAAGACCTGCAGTTATCCAACAAACAGCAAGTGAGACTGATCTGTTTTGCCCCTCTACCTGCAAACTCCTTAAGTGGACTGAGAAGTGGTACCGAGCAACTTTACTCTTAAGGGATGCTCGGTAGTGTGAATTAGGCAAGTGTTGTTGCAGTAGCATGCATTTGAACAAGAACACACAGTTTTGTGCGAGCAATTCTTTAAACTAGTCTAGCTATGTATCATTATAATAAAAACAAGAAAGTAACACAAGCTGTCATGAAAAATAGTATCAAAGAGCAACTAACAAAAACCCTTGCACCAAGAGGGCAAAGTAGCAAAGAGAAGACTCCACAAAGCAAACAAAAAAGGACCACCTGATTGCCGTTGGAATTAAGGCACTGCACAAGAAAAGCTATTAATTAAATAACTTTATCAAACAAGTTTACCTGCTCTTCTTCCTTGGACATATGCTGGCTTATAGATGTTTGCATGGCACCAGTACAAGAAGCTAACTCTCTCCGGTAGCTTTCTTCATTTTGTATGCTCGAATTCAGTAGCTCAAATAACTGATCGAAGAGAACACTCTCCCCCTCATGTTCTAGGGAGTAAGTCCGAGCGACATTCTTCACACGTATATCAAGGGCCGGAAAGATGACCTACAGTTTCAAACACAAAATTAATGACACCTTACGATTCCAAGACCCAAAAGAAAAAATGGTAAAGACATTGTCCGCTCCTTTTCCATACTCTTGACATATCATTACTGATGTAACATTTCCACCAGTTCAAAGAACAGACACCAGAACTTTGCCAGACTAACTAGAAAGATAAATTTTGGCCGTACATTCTCTGTGCATTTCAGGAAACTCTAGTATAAATGGCAATCAGAATTGACTAGAATTTACTTGATCGGTACTAAAAAACTATAGAAGTTGATGATAAGTACATATATAGATCAGTCCCACACTTTTATCGCATTAGATTTAAAATATGCACTACATCTCATAAGATAAACTCATATAGCTTCCACTCTATTGACTGTTCACTGTGTGGCAGGCATATTGAATATTGAAGTTTCATTTCGCTGCTCTGTTTCACTCTATTCGCCAATATGAGACTATTTAGTGATGCAAGTTATTCCTACTCCTTCGCATTTCCAAGCACATCTCCGGAAACTCATAGTGCATTCTTAGAGTCAGGTAAAGTCAATTTGACATGTAGCTAGTGTCTTACTAGCTATTAGACAGTTTATTTAGCTCAAGGGTATAGCAGTTAAAGCTCCCTTTCTCAGCCTGCTGCTACGCACAATTACTTACATTGATGACAGGGGAAGAGAAAGGGGCAGCATATAGGAGAACGGACGAGCATAAAGCACACAATCAACATCAAATAAGCAAAAGAGAGAAACTGGCCAATGACTGTATTGTATGCCCAAAGTGGAAACTTAAGGAGTGATAATGACAACATCTCCACTGGTGTGAAGAAAAGTTATTTTATGTATCAGTGTCTAATAGTTGGAATATTCCGTTCCCGGAACTTAAGAAACTTAGAAGAACATCTAAACCAAAGAAACAGACCAATGGCAACATGTTCCACCCACCACCACTCATTTAAGTGTCAATGGAGCATCTAGGCACAGAGAAACCAGTATGTATGAGTTTTTTGTTATTTAAGAAGTTCTGAAAGCAATGATGGAAGGATCCGTGTAGATAATAAATACTGAGCAGATGGTGGTACTAGACTCTAGACTCTCATCCTAAAACTGTTTCTCAACAAAGAAGTCAGCCATAATAATCAACTAATCAAGGCCTGAAGGAAATTCGAGTTGGAACAATGCAACAAGCACAAAACCTCCTGGCACCCTAAAATCCCCAAACTGAGCAATCTAAACCAGAAGCTTCAGACAGCAATCCGAATCTCCATCGCGGGTTTTTCCATGAACAACTTGGCAATCAGGAAGAGCCTTCAATCAGATGTAGTAGCAGTCTAGCAGAGAACTCAAAGCCAGAAACGAGTCACCAACTGAGACCATGGAGGGAAAGGATTGGGATGACATAAACACCAAAAAGGACGCCATGAATCACAATTCCAGAACCCCAATTTCAAGCAATTCGACCAGAAAGGTTCGTTCAGAAACTGGAAAAGGAACAAGTAAATGAAAAAGGGGGGTCAATCGCCTACCTCATCCTCAGCATTGCAGTGGTGCTTGTAAATTCCACGGAGGAAGTGATACTTGTCCAGCAGAGGTTTAATATCTCCGCCACTGGTGGCGAAATCCATGGCGGCGCGGTGGAGGCCGTCGAGCTCCGAGCGGATAGCTTTGTGGAAGAAGAGGAATATGAGTATGGGGGACTTGAGTACGGAATTCTTGAGGCAAGACTTGGACGGCGTCGAAGGATCGATTGGGTTCAGTGGACCTGCCATTACCGCTACGCCGCCAGCGCCTCCGTCCACACCGGAAAATGGCGTCGCCATTTCTGGGATTTGACCCACCGGAAAAACCGAATTCGCCGATTTCACCTTCCCTCACTTCTTCATGCAAGGCATCCTCCTCTCCTACCTTCTCCAATTTTCGGGTTCGTCTAAAATATTCTGATTCAATTCTTCTCCGTCTCTATATCTCTACTTGCTGGATTTGTGTTTCGAGAACTTTTTCGCTCCAGCACAGGATTTTATAATTATATTTTTATGCCTTCTTCATATTTCTGATTTTTTTTCTTTTAATAATTGGACCGTGAAATTTTGAGTCACGGTTTAGCCAAGTCAGCAATTAATAGGAGGCTCCTCCATGTGTATCAGAGCTAATTAGGGGTTAACAAAATATTTTCCAATCAAATCGGATTTAAATTTTTTAAAATTTTAAACTTAATAGATGCTTGAATTGACTCATAATTAATCGTTTCAAATATCAATAAAACGAATTTGTTAGATGAGAGCGTTTATTGCAGTTTATCTTGAAAGTTTGGTTGAAAAAGATTCAGCTCTATATTCACGAATTTCCAATTCGTCATTTTTTTCAGGAATGATTTTTTTACGTCCGATTTGCCTATTGTAACCTTATAGTCGTATCAGAGCCTGAACCTTAGAATGTGACTATTTATGGGACATATAACTTTTCTTATAATTTGTAAGCTGATATATTCGTCCTATAGTTTGTTTGGTTGGAGATACGAAGATATAAATCAACAATTCGGCCATCGACCGTAATTGATCTATTAGGATATGCGCTTTACAGTGATGAATTCCATCGTTGGGGGCCAATGCTTTCTTTCTTTATAACATATATGACCGTTTGAGTTACGACCTTCTAGTTAAAAATATATATCCTCGATAATTAATCATCTGACCTAGATCGATCGGAAAAAAAATGTTCATTCTCAAAATTAGTTAAAAACTGGAAACTGACAATTATCAAACTCGTAAAATTATATCTCGAGGTAAACAAAAATTCAAATGTAAATCTTTTGCCACATCTGCCTGCCACTGGTCTTAACGACGAACAGACTGATTTTTTTCTCTCCGATGCTGAGGCCGATGAGGCTAAAACCATTTTTACCCTTAGTGGCGTGCCGGACAAAGGACAAGGACGATGGGAGATAGAGGCAAAAGTGGAGTCAAAGAAGATAGCACACGTGGCATCAACAAGGCGGAGTGTGCCACGTCAGACAGGGGGAAAGGGTCCGTGCAAGGGCTGGGATCCGTGGACACGTATGGAAAAGCATGAGGCGATCAGCGTCCCACCACCAGCCCGCCTCGTTTTGTCCTCCGCTCCACCTCACACCCCAATCCCCAATCCGACCTGATGACGTGGCGGGGCTCAAGTCCCTATTTCTCTGACGTGTCCATAGCGATCCTTCTTGACGTCTGTTAATGTGGACCCCGGACCCGGACCCTTTGGTGGGTGGAATCGGAATGGTCAAATTTTTCCATGCACGTATAAAAGCGGAAGAAAACATTTTAAGGTGGGAATCGCTTCAGGTAATTTTGATTGAAAAAAATCAAGAGGAAATGTTTCCTATAGTTGTTTCCATCAATGAATGCAATTCAATGGGAGGATGTCGGCCAAACCATGCATTACACTTTTTGTGGCTCCCCTTGAATGCGATTCTTCTCGTCTGGCATTAACTCCTGCTCGTCAACGGCCCGACCGCAAAGGTGAAATCATTGTGTGACCAGAGTAATTGGGGGTGGCTCCTATGTCAATACAGATAGATTTTGTGTGTGTTAAGACAACCCAACCTGTTTTCGTTTTGAACTATGAACTCGCTGATTGGTACGAGTTAGTTCGATTGTTTGGGTTTTGTTGGATGAATTATAAGCTAGTTATGTTAATCAAACCGGATTCATTCGGGTATAAGTACGTAGGTCCGTCTGAAATCTGAATTTTTAGGATCTACTGACTACCATGCGTCGAGTCATTGGGGGGGGAGCCACACGGGAAGTAATGGGGTTAATGAACTCCATTCCAAAGACAGGCAAGTGAAAATTGTACTGGTGCGCGTTAGTTGGCGGTCCATTTTCAACTTCCATCTCCATAGACTCAATGAAAGTCATAACCTATAGTACTTAATTGTCATTTATTTATTCATAATCTAATAGGTTTTCCAAGAAACAGACTTCGAGTATTCAGTTTACACATTACGTCTGTTTGCTGGGTTTACGACCAATTTATCGATACGGCAATCTAGTTGATCCTCTTTTTTTTTTTTTTTTGTACGGTATGAAACATCTCTTATGTTTCACGCCTTAGTTTTTACTCTAGGGGTCGTTTGGATGCAGATTTGTAATGAGAGATTTGTTAGAGATTTTAAAACAATTACTCATTATGCAGGATTTTAAAACAATCACACGTTTGTAAAGATGAGAGATTGTGGGCATCAGTAATTTCGAAAACCTACGTATGTGGGATTTCAAAATAGCTGATGGAGATCAGCTATTCTCAAATCTCTCGTTTTTATTTCATCTTTTCCAATCTTTACCCCTCTTTTGTCCCTACGAACCTTCTTCATTCGCCTCTGTCATGTGATCTCTGAAAATCCAGGTCTGGGTTCTGGTTGCTCCCTTCGGTGTTGGTTCGTGTTCCTGGCAATTTCAAAGCTGTCGATAAAGAAGAAGAACAAGAAGAACAATCGTCTGGCCACGACCGTCACTGACAATTTTCCGCGTCGTCTGCCTCTTCCACCTTCGCGAATCTGTTGATGGTGATTCAACGGCGGTGTTGCTTTCTTAGTCTGGTGTTGTCTCATTCATGTTGTTGTATGTTTCCATTGCATGAAACGGTGCCTGCAGATTTGACCTGGTGTGATTTCTGGGTCGGTGTCAACGCCCTCTGCTTCTCCGCTCAACGTCAACCGCTCCCGGAGACGAGTCCATTAGATGCTAGAGTGCTCCAAATCAGTCGATTTCCCCTCTCCTCTTTCCATCGCTAATCCTCCCGACGGGAAACTTTCTTCCTGGTGGAAGAAACAAGCTCGGCGGCTGATGCTTCTTCCCAGCGCCTGCAACGACTTGATGGGGAATTGGAAAATTGAGGATCCAGATCCATCTTCTCTCATCGCCATCGTGACACCATAGCAAGGACCCAACAGCTACAACATCCTTCATCATCTCCCAACCCGTCGAGATCTAGGAATTGTGATTTGGTATTAGATTTATGGGTTCTAGGTTTAGTTTCTGGTTGTTGGAACGAAGAAAAAGGGCAAAATTGTATTTGCCATTTTTTCATTAAAAACCTAAGGTTTGCAAACAAACAAGTGATTTAATACAATCTCTCATATTAAAAACCCAGGTATTTAAATTGAGGGATTGTGGACAGAATCCTAGGTTTTAGGAAACCTGGATCCAAACGACCCCCTAGTGTATTCTCTGTTTTTGGTTCTTCATTGTGTTTGTTCTTGAATGATAATCTCTCTCACCTTCATAAACAATTTCTCTATCATTTTAGTTCTTTATTTGGGAAGAAGTTGGAAAAAGATTAAAATAAATGATAACAACAGGCTACTAAAAAAATCAATACCAAAAGTGACCACATGTTTATAGATCACCATCTTCGCACCATATCCAATCTAGTGATCTACCCAACCTCTTTTGATGAAAAGAAAGAAGAGGGGGAAGTGGGAAAGAGCGTGGCAGGCATATTTTTGCCACACACCCCTTCATTATAAAATTACCATCACCTCATATTTGGATCGCCCACTCACCCCAGATTCGAGATAAAACAATCCAAAAGCGTTCTGCCACCAACTTTCTCCACACCTATCAATGGAATTTCCACTGCATTTTCCTCTCCTTTTCCCTCTCGTTTTGCCCACTTTTCCCGACGGACCTTTCAATACTTTTCAAGCGTCCGTTTCCACCTTTCATTTTGTTTCAAGTATGTGGGACTGAAACCTAACTGGGTTTTGCTTTATCAACCTAGGATATGAACAGAGTGCAATCTCCATTTTCTGGAGTGCTACTTCTGTAACTAAAGTATCAGTAAGGTCAACCTTAAAAGGGATCGAGAGCATGATAACCCTTTGCACTCAGCTTTTCACTATGATACGGGGATACGTTCTAGCTATTCTGCTGAAAGTAGAGGTGGCAAATGGATTGGATTGGTGGATTGATGGATTGGATTGGTGGATCAATGGATCAAATGGATTGGATCTAATGGATTGGTGGATTCATGGATTGGATCAAGTGGATTGGTGGATTATCCATGAATCCAAATGACATCCTCAACCAAGGACCAATATGTAAAATGTAAAAAGTTTAGGTACTAAAATGTCACAATGAAAAATTTTAGGTACCAAAACGTAATTTTCTAATGATATTTTTCGTATAAAAAAATTAAAGTTTAGGTACCAAAATGTAAAAAATAAAAATTATAGGTACTAAACCGTAATTTGGCAATGATCCATGGATCCAATCCATGAATCCACCAATCCAATTGGATTTGGATCAAATGGATTGGATTTAAATGGATTGGATTAGGTGGATATTTTTAATGGATTGATGGATTGGATTGGTGGATTGGATTGAAATTGCCACCTCTAGCTGAAAGCTAAACCTTCCCTGTCGGGGCAACTTACTAAACGTCGAAAGTACTTAACTAAGCGTCCCGAGCAGACTTTTTCCATAACCCCAGGTAAGTGTTCAACCCTTAATTCTATCCATCAAACCCCATTCATTATCCAGCCATCTAATCCAACATCTCAAATCTCAACCTCTGCCGCTCCACCTCCTAACAACAGCAAGCAGTAACAGAGCGCACATATAAGAAAGATTATGGTCCTAAGCAGGTTAATGTTGCTCACACGACAAAAGGCAAGATTAAACTTGAGCAAGTAATTTTCTTGCCTGACATAGTGACATTACAATGGCCTCGCCTTCTTACTGTTTTGAAAACATGAGATATAGCAGACCCACGAGAATGCATGGTGGTCTCGTCAAGAATACCAGAACTACTACGGAGGGAACAGTAAATAGAAAGGGCCATATACACCAACCACCATCAAGAAGTGGTCGTGAAAATCTTGCAATAAAGCTAGGGTCCTAATCGAGCAACTAGAAGTCCTATCTATCCACCTCTCCAAACACAATATCTTGAGTACCTATGATGGTGACCACATCTGCTGGCATGTGATGTTAGGACATGGAATCGAGTCCTTGTGAATGGGCAGAGCCAGGTGCTCTTATTTTACGACGGCAGGGACGATTGCTTCCACTACTGACAAGAAAGACAATGACTTGTACTGTCATGGTTACTAGGGACATTGGTAAGACAGACAATGACTCGGAGAGGGTGCTTATCTATGTGTAAATCTGTTCTTCCGGTCCTAGAACATCAGGGAAGTCAGTCTGCCTGTTCCAGAGCTAAAGGCAACAACAGAAAGCAGTTGCAACTGAATCGTAGTGCTTCAAGCAGAAACTCTGGAGATCGATACATGTGTATCAAAACGGCTTTCAAAAGAGTATGACTTGTAAATTCACCATGGAATAGAGAAGTGCATTCAACAATCTATCTAACAAACAGCAGCCTCATTGAATACTAATGCTTCACGGACTGAAACTTGGAGACGAAATCAATGAACACAGGCAGGAAAGGAAACAAATTCGATTGCAAAGAACGAACGTTATTACTATATTGTATTGTCCTAAACATAATGCTTAACCTTCCATCAAATTCAACAAGCAGAATTTGAATGGTCCATGGGAAACCTCACAAACAGAAACACATTACAAACACGATTGCTAAACAAGCGTCTACAAGAAAACGATGAACGGGTTAAAGCGCAAATACTCGATCACAGTAGGAAACACCGGGAAATGGCAAAAACTATAGATGAACCCACTTTGCTAAAAATGCACTTATCTGGCTGTTCGTCGACGACGACCACCACCGCCGCCGAGCACATTCCATCACTCCTTGCTCTTGAGCCTCTCAACGCGCTGATTCAGCTGCTCGATCTTGACGACGAGATTGGTGACGGAGTAAAGCAGCCAATAGAAGATCAGCGCCGCGGCGATCAACAGGGCGTTCCTCTGGCTCTTCATGATTGATTTCTGGTGGCGGAGCTGCTCGCTCGGGCTGCAGGATTCGCCGTCGCAGCTCGGCCGGGTCTCGTACTTCCAGTAGATATCCATCAGCAGAAACAGGCAGAACGGGACCACCGACAAGAACGGCTTCAGCAGGTTGCGAGTCACGGCGATCAGTCCCTTCCGCAGTCCGTCGAGGCCCGGGATTGTTAAGAGGAGGACCATGATCGCCTCCGCGCCCGCTGCGTACCCAAGCACGACCCACTCGAGTGCCATCTCTGTGCAGCCGGGAAAACAAACAGAGAGAGAATTGGATTTCGGGCAGTCGATGGAAGAAGAACCCTAGATCTGGTTCCTTGCTTGGTTTCTTGTGCTTTCTTCGCTTTTCTTGCTGGTTAAGGGTGCTCGGCAATCATCTTTAACAAAAGTTCAACAATACCCCTCCTTAGAAAAGTTCCGTAGTGATCCCTAGACTTTTATAGAATACTCCGACTTGCACTAATACTTTCTCATCGCTCCAAAATATGGAACCAAATTTCTTTTTTGTCTCGAAATAAAAAAATTGGTATAAAAATGTTGTTAAAAACAGGCACAAAAATCAAATACAGAAAGCTCCGTCCTAAACGATGACAAGATCTTTTGTACATTATATGAGCATGAAAATTCATAGGTCAAGAAACATAACGTAACACATTTAAAGCTTCTAGATACGATAGAAGTTGTTGGTAATTAGGTACTACGAAATCTAATTGCATCCAACATAGTCCCTACCCAACCGCTATTACATGTTGGATCACTCAAACATCCCTACAATGAGCGCGTGAAAGATCAAAACAAGAGGTAATTACTAATGTATTTGTTATCAATAAAAATTTCAATCATATAATGTTTTCAAATATATCATGAGCCTCATCTCCGTTACTATTTAGTGAATCGCTCGATGCATGACGATCCATCTAATGGAACAACGGAAATGGCCATCATCAAAGTTGATATGGAAGAAGACCAGACGAGCTAGGACTAGGACCAAACATGACATGAAAGAACAATGCAACGAATTTAGAAAGTTTGTCGTTAGTTTTGATACTTTAGACTTTTTAAATTTAGAAGTAAATATAAACTGAAGGATTAAACAGTTAATATATAAAACAATAAGGAGTGATAGTATTATTTTTCTGTTTCGCTGGCTAGTGACCAGTGACCACCCTCGCCAAGACGCGCCACCGCGGCACCGCCTGAAAAAAAAAATTAAATATAGATCAATATAAAAGCTCGACACGTGTGGAAATTCGAAATAAAGAACTCCATAGTCCACTTCGAGAAGTCCACCTCCGGTCACGTTTGTCATTGCTTCTTCCGGCACCGGTCACCGTATGGCTACTCACATTCTCGCTTTGATCCTGAAACGCAATGCCGCCGACGATGGCGAGTTCATTCTTGTCAGGCAAACTCCGCCTCCCAAATTCAATGACGAAGTGTACGATTCTTTTTTGGATTCTGATCTCTGGGACTTACCGTCGACCAAACTCAACCGTGTGGAAGTAGCACTGGAACCTGGAGCAGTGATCGAAGGTCTCGCACCGTTCTCTGAAACGATCGATTTCAGGAACTTCGACATCGATGCTGCTATTGATAGGGTAAGCTTTGAATTCCTCCTCAATTTCTACGCAATCCTCTTGTTCCCATTTATTTATCTGTTCTGTTCTGTTAAGTTATTCGATTGAATTCTCAGGCGTTGGGGCAAGTAGGTTTGAAGGAAAGCAATATTGGAGCGTGGAGAATTTCGAAATTCGTAGAGGAACCTGAGTTTGGACCTGGTTTGCCCGTTCGTACAATCTATATAGTTGGCGAGTTAGCTCGGGCTAACTCGCACTTACCAGGTTGATTTACAAGGGTTTCGAGTGAATACCTTTAGTCTCTGGTGTTGATTTATCCATTTAAGTGATATGAACGTCTACGAATTTAGTTGTTTGTATTCAGGGAACATCACTTGTTAGTGATTTCAATGTTCATGTTCTGTGTTTGCAGATGTCTGCAAGTGGATGCCTGTAGAAAGCTGTCTGAGTGTACTTCATGATGTTAAACCAGATAATGTTCGTGTTGGGAACTTAGCAGTGGTGGGTCTCGTAAATGAATCGTCACGGTCGTCAGAGCAGAAAGTTCACACCAGCCTTCGCTACCAGGTTTGCTGGATGATGGTTTTAGCTTGAAACATTTATGGTCTTATGAATATTTAGTTGTCTTGAGAATTCAGAAATTAAAAAAAAGCTCAGATGCTCTCTAGATCTAGAGAGATGTGTCAGTGCTTTGGTTTCTTGTGGATTGTTGTGCTCTTTTGAGCTGCGCGACATCTCAAGGAAGGATGTAAAACTCCTATTATTGTGCTCCGGCTACCATTTTGTTTCAGATTCTGCTTTTCACGCTTTCCGCTGATACAGCAAATATTTTGTTCACTTTCAGGAGTACCCTCCAGGGGTTTTTCTTGTCCCTATGAAAAGTAGGACAGGAAAACCTTTTCTTACAACGAATTTGATCATATTTGCACCTGCGATTGTTTCTGGTAAACTCAGCGACAACAGTTGTGCTATATCTGGAGATGTTTTGATAGTAGATCCAGGGTGCCATACTAATGTTCATGAGGAGGTATGCACTGTTTCTTGGCTAACAGATCACGAATCGAAAGCTTATGCAAAATCATACCGCAAATATGTCAGACTATGTTTATTATGATAATGGTAGCAATCATTTGAGGACTCAGACACTGATTTAATCTCCTTGAGCTTCTCAATTTATCTATCTATATCCTTTATATGTCTTGGGTACATTTATGCTGTGCTAGTAGTGATCGGTGTTATCTGGTACGTGTCTGAACGTTGAAATTTGTTATTGAAGGGTAAGGGTAATGGATATATGCCTTGTAATTTAGTCTGTTGGTGGAAAAGACAGTATGCTCTGCTTGATTATCTGTTGTTTGAATGTTTTGGTGAGATATCATATTGCTAACATAGTTTTGTACTCATGGAGATGGAGGGAAGATATCCTCCTCTTATTAGATACGCTGTCGAAGTGAGCAACCTGGAAATTTGGCCAACATTGTGAAACTTTAAACCTCATATTAAGAGGTCTTTCTGTCTTCTGTTGTTGGTAAACTGTGTCTCTGGAGTAGTTCAAATATAAGAGTGCCCCAACAAAAGAGTAGAATTACCCTGGAGTTTGTGATGGTTTGTCCGAGTCCTTCCACTTCCATCTATGATATGACTCCTTCATCCTGGTCCACCGACTACTTCCATTTTTGTATTCCAATGCATCAAATTCCGTTCGGTATTTGTTTTTACCAAACAATATATAGCTGCCTAAGGGAAAGTGCAGACTGTAATTTTTTTTTTTGTCTCTTTTGCAGAGTAAGGTGTTTCCTAACCCTAATCTTTGTCCGAAGTCCCAACTAAGTTGAATGAATCTCTTGACTGGGTTCTTATTTTATGAGAACGCAATCATGGTTTATAACTTCTAGTATTCAACAATGGGAACAGGTTGACCTTGCATTTTGGTCTGATTGGTTTAATTTGATTAAGTTATAGGCAGGAATAAAGAGCACATGTTATAATGCGCAATGTAGTCAAATTTGCGCTTTAAAACTTTATGCTTTTACACTTATAGGTCGCCAAAACACTTCTACATTTACGGATCTAGGTCAATTAAACGCTTTTACATAGAATGGTGATTTTGACTGCATATAATGCGAGCTGGCTGTAGGCATCCAAAACTATCCAATTTATTGATGGTTACTAGTTGATACCTTATGAATTGCCTAGCAAGTTCGATGTTTTTGATCTATCTTATTTGCTGCTTGCTTGATCAGCTACTGAAAATTGTTGCTGCTCTTTCTGGAAAATTAATCATCTTTGTGACTCATCACCATCGTGACCATGTTGATGGTAAGATATGCACAGATATTACCATGCGCCTCTCTTCACTTGCAATGCAGATCGCTCAATGAATTAGTACCCCTAAGAATTAAATATTGCTAAATTACTTGTTGGATATATTTGTTTTTTGAAAACCTAGGCCCTTCTACAATTCTTGTTTATTTTGATCATGAAGTTCTCAACATTTACTTTGAATAGTTCAAATAAGAGAGCTACATGTTCTGTAAGTCACTTATCCATTTTAACTATTATTTCTTTTATAGGTCTCTCTATAATCCAAAATTGCAAGCCTGATGCTAAGTTATTAGCACATGAGAACACAATGCGAAGAATTAAGAGAGGTCGTCTGTAAGAAAAGCTTTGCATTTCTCCTTTCATACTTCTGCTGCTACTTTTTATGGCATTGTTCTAAACCGTTGTGTAATATATGCTCTTTCTCTCTGCGGTTGTGTCTGCAGATGACTGGTCCCATGACTATACTTTAGTTTCTGGAGGAGAAGACATTCTCATTGGTGATCAAAGATTGAAAGTTGTTTTTGCGCCGGTAATTTAGCCATATGTGTGCTTTGATTCGGACTGCAACAGGTTTTAGTAGCTTGGAACACCAGAGTTCTCATTGGTTGAGAAAATAAGACTACGCTTTCAGTATGGGATACGGTAGACGCATTTCATCACTGAGCATGTTTTATTCCAGCTAATGGCGCTGCATAAAAGCCGCATGTGTGTTCCTCAGAAAAATTGTTCATAGATTCTGCCCATAATGCATATAATGTGCAAGATCGGAATGCATAGTTAAAACTTTGATCAACACTCGACAGTGTTTAGCTATTATGTCTCGGTACTTTTGCAGGGGCATACAGATGGTCATATGGCACTGCTTCATGTCAATACTCATTCTTTGATCGTAGGCGATCATTGTGTGGGGTAAGGGATTTTACTTGCAGGATTTTTCATTAAAGGGCGTCTTGAGTTTTCTTAAATGTGAAACAGTGTTCGGTCCAAATACTATAATCTTGTTTTAGCAATATAGTGTGTGGATTGAGATATAATTGCAGCTTGACTTGTATGCATACATGAAGTAAAATTTGATTACCTCTTTTGTGGGTCATTCGCAGTCAAGGAAGTGCTGTTTTGGACAGCACGTCTGGTGGAAATATGACGGTGAGTTGATTATCGATTCTTGGTTTTAGTGATAATGTTGATACTTCCTCTTCTTTCCTTCATGCCATCTATTACGTTTTTTTCCTCCTACTTCGCTATAGTTCTTAACATGGTAGACTTGTCATGACTGGAATAAGTGATGATAAAGCTCAGTTTCACTTCTCTTATATTGCTAGATGCTAAAGTATCATCCTAAAGAAAGGGATACCGTGATGGAATAGCGTCTTCCTGACATAATAGAACACTCCTGCGACTATGGAACCATGTCCTTTTGAATGTGCCACTTGTAAACATCTTAGATATAAATTATAATGCAATTTTTTTATTATATATGCAGGAATACTTCCATTCAACTTACAAATTTATTGACCTGTCTCCCAACATTTTGATTCCGATGCACGGAAGAGTCAATTTGTGGCCAAAGAACATGCTCTGTGGTTATCTCAAGTAAGGACATTGCTTGCCATTATTTCACATCTGGTAGTCTGATCTCATTTTGAGGTCACTCCGCTATATCTATGGTTACCGAAGGCAATGTTGGTCTTGTCATGGCTCAGGAAATTGTATAAAATTGAGAGTTTATACATCTAAAACTCATTAACTGCATATCAATCCAACTTCGATTCATTGCCACTTCAGTATACTGTATCCTCTACATGATTTGATCTCTTTTTCTCAGGAACCGTCGAAGTAGAGAAGCTTCCATATTGGAAGCTATAGAGACGGGAAGCAAGACACTGATTGACATAGTTGCAAAAGTATATTCTGGAGTAGATCGTGCTTTTTGGGCTCTAGCTGCATCAAATGTGAGGCTTCATGTGGCTCATTTGGCTGAACAAGGCAAGTTGCCTGAGGTAAGCACTTTAGAGCGTTTGCTTTCCAATGTACATATCTCCACACAACATGTACAAGTGGACACCAGCACTTTTTTGTGCTCAATGTTATCCCGTCGTTTGAACCGACAATGATTGGAGGCCTTGCTAAACATGCTGTAGGGGTTTTCAATGGAAAGGTTTGAAAAAAGCTGCGGGGCACATTTCTTGTCGAGATGAACATTGATATTACCTCATTGCTGGTGTTTCATCATTCTACGGAAAGTGTAGCACCCCCCTCAATTACTTATTGCTGGAGCAGTCACGTACTCTGTCAGGAACAAGTTCATCTTCAAATAGGGGGTGCAGACAGGTAACTGCGACGAATTTCGGTTTAGTGTTATCTGTTATGTTGCGATGTATCACGAAAAATTACAGGTGCTTCTTGTAAACCATAGGGCCAGTTACAGGAACGACCACTACAGTATAGAGAAATCGCTTTATTTACAAAGAAGACAGCTTCTCTTGCAACCCTGCCTCTGTGGCAAGATGAAGTGTTTGTAAAATAGTTTCTAGTCCCTGTATCGTAACCTCGTAATGGAACTGCAAGCATTATCAAGAGCACGACCCCGTCGTCTTATACCCTTCCTCCACCGAGAAACAATGTATTTCGGCGGGGACTCCTCAACCCCATTCTGGCTAAGAACACTCGTAGCATGCCTGCACAAGTACCCCCTCGAAATCGAACAGATCACAAACGCACAAGACATGTCTCTCTGCTGCATTGAAAACCACCATGAAACTCCTGGTCTGGCTGCTCCTAATTCCATCAACTTGGTCATTGGCTGGTATCTTATAACTGGACCATCGGCGTTAACTTGTCTTGCACTGAAACACGAGTGCATACCTTCTAGCAGTGGCACCTCAAACACTTCGTTTCCGTCGTCAGTGGGCTTCGCGTTCAGAGGCTGTTTCATCCATCTAGACGATGTGATTCTTGGATCAACAATGCAACATAACCACCACTCCAGAATATTGCATTTGGGTTGCACGAATTGTGAACCAAAGCATTGCACAAACATACCAAAATCTCAGTTATGGTGTCAAAATGAATTCAAAAGAATATTGGAAGAAACGGGCACTACAGAAACAAAATTAGTTTGTGGGCTTAAATAGTAGATATCCAATAGTCGAGGTATTGAAGTGCAATAAGACTAAAAGAAACTCGTCCGACCGACGGAGGCAATCCCCGGATTCTAATTCCTTCGGCGAAGAAAACAGATTCATAATCCCTAATTTCGGTTTCAACTTTCAATACGATCCGGCAGCTTATCTCTTTCGATTCACCAACTGCCGGCGTGAAATTTTCTTCTGGGGGTTTCTCTAGTTCAGGAGAAGAAGGCGATTAAAGCCGTCGGCAACCTGGTCCGAGCATCTGGAATCCAACATCATCATTTCTCTTCAACAACTACTCAAACGAGAGTCAGGAGAAGCCATATATTGACGGTAACGGAAGTACCCACCTCAAGCTTTATCATTTTCTCTTGTGCGAGTCATGAATCTCACCACATTCCAGAATCCATCGTTAGTTTTTAATTGTGAACTAAAACTGCGTGATGAAATGCAATCACGTTCAAGCTGTTAGTCTTGTGATTGTTGGTTTGAATAAAATGTTTTGTTCTGGTTCTGTAGGGTTTTTAGCAAGAGTGGCGCATGGGCTAAAGTTTCTGGTGATCCAAGGAGTTGGATATACATTTGGTTTATCTCATGTTTGCTCAGAAGCTAATCAATGGCAGTAGTATGCAGAAATCCTTGCCTTTGCTTCACCCTCTTCGGAATTTTTCGCTCTGGTCTATGAAGAAGGACCCTGATCTTGAAGCTGCTCTATCTAGAAACCGTAGATGGATTGTCAACAATCAAATAAAGAACATGATTCTAAGATGTCCGGGCCAAGCTGCCTCTGTCAAATATCTGCAGAAGAGGTTCAGGACTCTTGATCTTCAAGGTAAAGCCGTCAATTGGCTCAAGAAATACCCTTGTTGTTTCGATGTCTATCTACAGAATGATGAGTACTACTGTCGATTGACTAAGAGGATGCTGTCATTAGTGGAGGAGGAAGAATCTGTTAAAGATATGCAGGAGCCCTTTTATGTCGAGCGGCTAGCCAAGTTGTTGATGATGAGCACTAACCAGAGGATCAATGTTGTCAAACTTAACGAGCTGAGAAGAAATTTGGGGTTTCCAGATGATTACATAATTAGAATTCTCCCCAGATACCCGGACATGTTTCGACTTGTCAACCACACTGGGAGAAAGAGTTCAATGGAGATTGAACTTTTATCATGGAACCCAGACTTTGCAGTTTCTGCTGTGGAAACCTCAGCATTGGAGAGAGGTTGCAGCCCTTGTTTTTCATGTTCTCTGCCTTCATCTTGGGTTCAATCATGGGAAAGATTTCATGAATTCAATGCCATCCCGTATGTGTCACCTTACGATCGTGCCAGGGGATTGGTCGAAGGTGCTAAGGAGACGGAGAAACGAACTGTGGGTTTGGTACACGAATTGCTCTCGCTGACTTTGTGGAAGAAGATGTCAATCGTTAAGCTGGGGCACTTCAAAAAAGAGTTCAGTTTACCAGACAAATTGAATGTTCTGTTGTTAAAGCATCCTGGCATATTCTATGTGTCCAACAAGTACCAGATATACACGGTTCTTCTGAAAGATGCATATAATGGCTCGGAACTAAAAGAGATGGATCCTCTTGTTGTTGTTAAGGGGAAATTTGGTGAGTTGATGCAAGAAGGACTTCATGAGTATAACCAGCGACACTATTTAATGAATTTAGAGAAACAGAAGAAGAATGGTTTTGTTGCTGCAAGGTCTGGGAAAAAGAAGGATAGAAGTACTGAATCATCAGAACAAGATAGAGATAAGGTTAGTGGTTTGTTCAACCCTGAAGAAAGAAAAAGGTTTTATAAGGTTCTTTTTGATGATGCTGGCCCATGAAATCCGTTTGGTTAGTCATCTTCATCAGTAATATGTTTGGTTAGTAATCTGCTCACAATAGGCTACGGGTCTTAATTACTTTTATCGGTGAAACCAAGCAAAGATGGAGCTATCCTCAACAAAGGCTCCAAGGTACTTGGGTGAAACTTCCTAGCAAAGAGAAAACAAATGGTGCTCCTAGTCCGATGAGTAAACCCACAGTCGGTCATGTTCCTAACCTTCATTAAGAACCCTTCACTCACATGCTTCCTAACAAACATGGAGGGATGAGAGCCTGGTCGGGACCAATCAACCCACGTGATGCTGTGGTTCGTGTTAATCTCTGGTAAGATCTTTGTCACAAGTGTCGGGAAGTAATGCTCGTCCATGTAACACCGTGGAGGCTTACAATGTTGTTTGAGAATAGAGTAGTACTTTATGTCAGAGACCATCTGAACTGCGACCCTACGATGGACTTCAAACCACTGAGAACCTTTGCGCCAGTCGGCCAGGGTCAGCTCTGGCTGCATTCTTTTGTTGTATCGTCCCCTGCCCATAGGGCGAGGGTCATCGATGGAGCCCAGGAAGCTCTGGTTCCATGAGCTGATAATAAGGTAGTTGTAGATTGTGGTGAAATTGAATATAGGAATGCAGGTATCCGAGAGAAGAATGAATCTTTCGTTCGACCAGTCCAGAAGCGCATTGGCAAGTAATCGCCTTTCTGCATCCACCATTGTTGCTGTTCCCCATTGCACTGGCTGCAGTCAATTAGCTGTAAGTTTCAACTTACATGAAAACAGAAGAAGAAAACAGATTTTAAAAGTGGGTTTTGACCTTGCTTGGGATCATGCCATTGTAAAAGACTGATGATGAGTAGGGAGGCGTGAAATCTGTTATCGAAGAAACATGAAGATAAATGGAGTAAAAGCCTTCATGCCCTTTGAAGAACATCTCCCAGAGAGGTGCAAGTGGCAAGCTTCCCCTGCTTAAGAACATGAATGCCAGTTTTGGGGTGCGAGTATAAGGATACTGCGAGATACGTGGCTCCATCGATGCACGCCACAGTAGCTCCTCGTCGTTCATTGAATGCCATACTTGATCAGCCGATGGAGAAGCCAAAGAAGTATTCATGGTGCTGGAAGCACAATTGGGAGTAGGAGGAGAGAAGAAAATAGCAGGAAGTACTTCTTCCATTGAAGAAGAGGAAGACAAGAACTCTGTTACATGTGTACGTAAGAAAGCCCCAAGAAACAGAACAATCGACGCGATGAATAAGCAGAGAATTATGGTGGTGATTCCTACATGAAGGCTTCCACCTCTACTGGATTCTTTTCTGAGTCGCACTGGAAGGTATTTGCCCAATATTGTCACCTTAAAATTCCTCATTTTTCCTAGAGTCTCTGTAACTGCATGGTTCTGTTTTGCTGGCCGAGAGATAAAAAACGGGTTTTAAAAAGGCCATGGAGAGAAGGAATAGTGTGAGGGATGAACGGAGAGAGTGAACACATGGGAAGTAATGTTTGGAGGTTAGAAATGTCAGTGGGAAGCCACAGAAAGTAGACTTTGCTGTTGCAGAAGAAGTGGAAGGGGAGCTGCAGGGCAGAAGGGGAAAAAATGTGATAACAGATGATCATGAATGTCTGTCTTTCTTTTTTGCTTCTCATCTAGCTAGGTTGAAGCTACTGTACATTTCCACACCACTAGTTTTTAGAAGTGTACAAGAACATAGTAGAATCGCGCGACAGTTCAATATGTCATCATGATAAATCGAAAGACACAATCGCCGAAATAATCATGCAATATAGATTAAGGGCTATCTAGATTCTCAATTTGAATTCATAGATTCATCAAAATCAAGGCCACAACAACAAGCATACATCCTAGTTTACAACACAACACAAAGTCCGATCAGGAAAAACAAAATCGAGAAAACAAAATCAACTCGGACTAGCTTTCGTAACACAATCAGCACTCTCCTCCTAAAACAACATCAACTCGATCATCTACAGCTAGGGATTAAAGTGCATGACTTTAGGCGCATATGTCAACAACCTAACCAACGAAGTAGTGAGAAACTTCCTGGCAAACAAGAAACAAGTAAGTCGCTTCTTGAACACACGGTTAATATTGGGGTCGTGGAGATTCGAACACACGACCACTTGGTCAAACCAGCTCTGATACCATGTCATAAACCAGTTGGTCCCAATAACTCAAGTTGTTGGGAGAAGGTTATGCTGGATCTTATACCACACTCTAACATTGATAGTTGACGCCAATTACATTAGTTGTGCTATTTAATCATGGGTTGCAAAGTGATAGTGACACACTCAATTTGTTAGTAGGGTGCCAATACTAACTCGAGTGAATAGTAAAATTTCATTTTGATAGTTATTTTATTTTAATGGTTGACCACAATTAAAACGGATTTATAAAAGGGGGAACACGCTAGTTAATTGTCATTACTAAAAATTAGGGGTACAAAACGTTGCTCCGTCCCGCCCTCACCACGAAACATACCATAAAACACATACTAGAAATACAGTAAATCACACCACAAACCGTATAAAGCATATCATAATTCTTATGCACAGCAGGTCATGGAACATCACCATTTGTCGCCATGGAACATCACCATTTGTGGCGTCACTATTAATTATAATAACATGATTGGTGGATTATTCATGAATCCAAATGATATCATTAACCTAGAACCAATATGTAAAATGCAAAAAGTTTAGATAGTAAAATGTTATGATGAAAATTTTAGGTACCAAAACGTATATTTCCAATGATATTTTTCGTATAAAAAATTAAATTTTATATACCAAAATGTCAAAAATAAAAATTGTAGGTACTAAGCTGTAATTTGACAAGGATCCATGAATCCAACTCATGAATTCACCAATCCAATTGGATTTTGATCAAATGGATTGGATTAGTTGAATATTTTAAATGAATTAGTAAATTGGATTGAGAATTGTCAACTCTAATCACAATCCAGTTTGGTTGTTATGTAAAACTAACTTGACACGTACAGGTGTTAAGCAATGTGTGCTGAGTGCTGACATGACATGACATTGTTGAATTGTTTTCGTACTTTGGGGTATTTTTTTATAAGCGATACAAACATGCTCAATTCAATAATTAGATATGCATAGAAAGAATGATTCTTCGAACCATCAAACAATATTAATACCTATGTTACAGGAAACACGAACTTAAAAAAAAAAACAACATTAACACGCCATCTTAATTAGTTAAAGAAAGTTCAAAACAGAAGAATATAAATAAATATTGTAGGAAATTGAGATAGACTGAATTAAGAAAGTTCAATAAGACGAGACAGTGCTGGGGTCGAAATTTGTTAGTTTACCTGGCTCCAATAACTCGAGTTGTTGGGAGAGGTTCAATCGTGAATCATATACCACAACACTAACACGCATCCTTAAACGAAAGTCACTCACAAGGGCTTGAAGTTTGCACAGATCTGAAGATAAGAATACCATGTGCTTACGAACAAGGGATTGGTCTAGTGGTAATACCACTAGCCATGAACCTGGAGGTCTTAGGTTCAAGTCCCTTGAGTAGTACCAAATAATAAAAAACTAACCTATATCACCCTTATCTAAAAAAAAAAAATATATACCATGTGCTTAACAAATGGGGGTCACCGGGAATCGAACACAAGACCTCTCGGCCACAGAAGGCTCTGATACCATGTCAAGAACCAGTTGATCCCAATAACTCGAGTTGTTGGAAGAGGTTCAATCGTGAATCATATACCACAACACTAACAGAGCCCTTGGTTCCCTTTGAAGAAGAGCTCCCACATCGGCGCCAGAAGCATCGGCACCCGAGGGAACGGATACTCCTTCACCTTCGCCACCATCGACGCCCTCCACAGCAATTCCTCTGACGACGACGATTCTCACAACCATCGACGGTGGAGAATTTGGTGAGGTGGAGATCGAAGGAGGCGTTTTTGAGGTAGGAGTTGAGGAAGACGTAGTCGTAGTATTATTACTACGTGTAATTAATGAATAAATAAAGGCATGCACATGTACAAAAGGAAAACCCAGTTCGGTGAGGGAAGAATATGATTCATATGAAAGAGTCCGGCAGATTTGCCAGACATATGCTTGTGTTTGTCACCATGTGCAGGGTTTTTCTTTTCTTGTTTGCAGACACTGCAAGTGAACGAGTCTTGTTAGAAAGGGAGCTAGTTTTTCTTTTGATGTCATTTGTTAGATTCAAGTAGTTTTATTCATAGCAGCAAAACTGTCAATATCACTCACTAACCGCTACCGCATAAAACCCTTATTCGATTTGCAGTTAACTACAATCCGTGCATATTTGATGTTGTTAGTGGTTTAATCGCGAAACTGTAACCTTATAGCCACCTACCAGGGACAAGTAACACATCTATGCAATTAGGTTACATAAACAGTAGATTGCGAGGTTAAAATGAACAAATGTGGACAATGTCCTTGAACTTCTATAATTCTTCAATACTTCACCAGTTAGTCATTTCGTCTTTCCAGTACTAATAAAGCCTTAAAGGAGTCCCTAATTTCAAATTTTTATCAATCGAACCTTCCTCTGCCGTCTCATTACTTGATGTCTGCTCAACATTGATCTCTTGATTGTACAACTCTTAATCGTGGTGTGGAAAAACAAACCCAAAAGACTGACAACAACAACAACAACAACATAACTTATGCTAGTTGCTACCTAACACTAAGCCAGGGTAGACTGCCAAAAAGAAACTTACAAACCCTCCCAAGGGTTAACCTAATGAACTCTTCTTTTCCTAAGCATGTGGAAATAGACCTTGATCATGCTTCTATCTCTTCCGCCACCTACATTGCGCAGAGACATCTAGTTGCGATCAGCGAAACCATGATCTTAACTCGGATGGCGCCAGCTATTTTGCTTCTTTGCTTCAAAGTTGGCTCCGTCATTCAGCATGTCCTGAGCGTCACTCTCCATGCCGAGCTTTGACAGCGCGAGCGCTTGCATGTAGAACGCTGTTGGCCACTCGGGCAAGCAGACTTGTGCCTGCATTGCATCTCTCAGCGCGAGTTCTGCTTGTTCTACCATTAAGTAGGACAATGCTCGCCTCACAAACACGGTTCCTGAAGGAACCGACATCAACGACACCAGCTGCATAAATAGGAAATGGGCATATATATCCCCAACCAAACAATCAGAGATCATTGCATTCTCGGTCTTCACCCTGCAATCCAAATAATGAAAAGGCTACCTTTGTGTAGTTATCGATAGCATTATTAAAATCCTTGTCTCTGAAAGCAATATCACCAAACTTCTTTGTGTTCAGAATGTCTTGCACTTGCTGGGTCCATTCTTGAAACGACAGCTTTGAGAAACGAAAGAACAGGGCAGCAAAATTAGATCATACAGATATTTGTGTTGCCAAGGTATATGAATAAACGAAGCAACAGATTTAGATCATACATCTCCAATGTCGGCTCCCTATTCATTGACTCGCTAATTTACAATGGATTTACTTTCCAGCTGAAGCTCTCCATATAAAATAACGGCGATAGAGAAACAAACCTCATTTTCCGCTCCTTCTTCATCTCTATATCCTGTTTTAAGCAAGACCTCGTGCACTGCTGAGAGATCCATCCTTACACAAGCCTTCCCCAGTGGTGAAAGCAAAATTGGAAGTGGCACCGGAGTTTTTGATAGTCCCATCAGCGTATGAGATGAAACCTAGGAAAAATCAATCCAATAAAATTGCTAAGAACATCTATGCACAAGCATTTGTGTTATAGAAGAACTATAGAAGTAAATTCCCAGGCAAGCTTAAGACGCTCTGAACCTCTTTCTGCTTCTGGAGTGGTTCTACTGCAGTAAGAAGATACTTGACAACAGGCCGATCCTTAGCCTCATACTGTAAACACTTAGAGGCCAGTTCAACCAACACAGCTGCATCTTCATTTGCATACTGTCCCTCCAAGGATGAATCCATCAACAACAGCAAATTTTCCCCCCTGATTAAATCCAGTGCCTGAAGAAACAAACACCAATTGGAAATTATTGGGAGCCTTCTACTGTGACCAATAAGTGTGCTCCATCTAACAGAAGTCTATTGAAGCCATGCAATTAAGGAGGTATGTTAAGCAAGGCTGTTTCAAAACTTTCTTATGAATGATACAAATCTCCAAACAACTCGGACCACAAGGTCAATACTACTATGTTTAAAGTCGTACTTGTAAATTGCAATAGCTCTAATGTTATAATGAAAGGATGATATCAGCTACTATGTGCAATAAGCTCATACATGGCTTGGAGGGATATGTTTCCCACTCAAAAGGTCCAGCAGAACAGTTCCGAAGCTGTATATTACGCTTTCAGGGATGACCCTACCTGCAGCAATTCAACATCCACATAATATAAATAAATCAAGCAGCCAATATCAAGTTTTCTTCTACATGGCGCAACCACACAGCAAACTTCTAATAAGTGGTCAATAGTGATTCTCAGATAACTTTGTGACTAGCAGTTGATAAGGGGTAAAGATTAGCATGCAGTTAAACCAGAAAAACAAGCTATTGTACCATCTAAGACAGACTGCCCCATCTCTCTCACAACTTATAAATTGTAGCTTTAAACATAGACGAAATCACTACACAAATTTACTTCTATAGGCATTCGTGTAGACAAACTAAACTTATAGCCTAACACTTGGCAAAATGCCATTTTCAAAGTGATTTCTGACATCTGCTAGCCATTCCAACTTGATAAGTTGAAAAGTTTGCATCATATAATAGAAATATTCTAGCTATCCAATTACAATAGCAGCTCTGCAGTAGATTTATAACGATAAGGTTACTCTTTTACGAGCCAATTGCTCTCTTCATAGAGAGAGTGGACAAGAGTATTGGTGAGTGAGACTAGATGTTTATAGACCTAAAAAATTTACCATAGGGGACCATTCTTTAATTCATTTTCCTTATTAACGTAGTCCAATGCCTGTACAGTTAATTCTCCATTGAAATTCACCCCAAAAAACCCTCGGTGTATGCCTCACCAGGAACTTTCAGTAAAATACTTGCACTTAAGAAAAGATGAAAGTAGATGAGGTGGAACAAATAACGACCAAAAAGATCAACTAGACCTTTCTGGTTAGGCATTTGTTTCACTTGCTTGGTCATTAATGCCTTGAAGGATAACCGCGATTCTTAAACGGATTCCTCAGACTCGCTAAGAAACATCCTCAGTCAAAGCAGTTCATCGTATGGATTAGAGAATCATTGAGTTTTACATGTAGATAACGTCTAGTGAAACATGAAAAGAAATTCAAGACACGAACATGAATTATGGAGAAAAGATTGGGGAGCCTCAAATTGCTTTCTGCCCTTGCATCTTCATAAATGCTTGGAGTAACTGATTGCACCCCAGGCCTAGTAGAAGGTTATAGTGATTGACGAATGACTTTGCAGTTTGCACTAAGAGAACGTACAAGTAACCAAAACTTATAAGTGAAATATATTGCTGCCTCAACTCAGTATTGTTTCTACCTGTCCTCAAAAATTCAGGCGGGGTATAAGCCAAGTTTGTGCTGTAACTCTTCCCATCTCTGCTATTTTTCATGAGGCCAAAACTAGACAACCGAGGATCACCTTCCTGCAATGTTAAAAGGAAGTTTCAAAATGCAACACAAGAGCAGGTGGGTCATACCACATCAAACTTTAACACTATGTAATCTACATACTCCACATTAGAAAAACAAAAAGGCAACTTAAAGAAGCATAGAAAGAAGCAGGATGGACAAGAAAAGTGGGCAACTTTGAAGTCGAATTGCCAGAATCTTCAAAGCAGCAGCAGAAAACATCACTATTATCAAAAGGCATGCAAAGAATATCGCAAGCACCTCATCAAAAAGAACTCTATAGGCATTCAAATCGTGGTAGATTTTGCGGTCCTGAGTGTCACAATGATCTAGCACTTGAGCAATGTAGTAGGCAATTCTGACACGCATTTCCCAGGGCAATGGCTGTTTTTCCCCTAAAGCAAAAGGGTGTGGGGAAAAGAACAAAAAGAGAACAACGGGTTAGAGATGTGTGTTGAAAAAGACAGAAAAAGGGGCACAGAGAAAAACAAGCCCATGGTTCTCGAATCCTCATCCATGTTAAGCTCAGTATACATACAATGGAAGAGATGCTTGGAAAGGGTATCATTAGGCATGTACTCAGCAACGAGCAAACGTTCATCACCCTCAGCACAACACCCGATTAAGTTAACCAGTCTCTTATGCCGCACTTTCCCAACCATAGAAGCTTCACTCTGTTACAATTTGTCAGCTATGAAGACTTCAGTAAATGCAGAGAGGGAAAAAAAAAAGGGGGGGCCAAATCAAGGAAGGGATTGAAACCCATGATTCATGTTCATTACCAGGAACTGCTGGGGATCTGGCCAGGAAAGGTTGGAGAAGCGCTTGATTGCAACAAGGCGATTGTCTTTCAGCTTGCCTCGGTACACAACATTGGGAGCCTTTTCACCGCTCTCAGAGACAATGAATTCGGAGCTGAACCCATTGGCGGCAGCACGAAGCTCGTTGAGAGGGAACTCGCGGAATACTGGGATGTCAAGTTGATCGCCGGGGATGGACGGATCGGGATTAGTAGCGAGTTGCTTCGGGTCTTCTGGAAGTGGGAGCGGTTCCTGCTGCTTGCTATCGGGAGACAACAGATGGAAGGTTTTGGAGTGAAAGCACCCCATTGAAAATCCTTATTTCCCCTCCAATCCAATCCCTGCTGCAGGTGTTTTTCGATGTTTGACCTACTTCCCTGTTTGTTATTATTCTCTCAACAATGGAGGGATGGATTGGTAACTAACGAGCGACCATAGGAGAGTCGGACAGCGACGATGATGGCGGCTGAATCGACGATCCGCATCCTTCGGCAGGCGGCGGCGCCGGGGCGGCGGTGGATTCTAGCTGCTCGCTTTGTTTGGTGTAGCGGAGACGGTGGTGGGAAAAGTTGCTTCCCTTCGCAGCTTCGCTACTTCCGAGGAGAATCTCCGACGGCTCGACTTTTCTTCTGTACCTTTTTGGGATTTCTCGCTTGTCCTTTTACTGAACTGAGTGACCTTCCCCTCCACCAATTGAGCTCCCTCACTGCCACCGCCATGCGACAAGCGACATAGATGGATGCTGAAAATTGAAATGAAACACAGCACAGCACGTTCCATTTTGTTAAATGTTTGACGGTATTTGTTGGATTTAAGTATGAATATTGCGGATAAATTTTTGGATGTCAGGCGCTAATTATTGTATTTAAATATGATAATTTTTCATTTCGTTAGGAATGTTATATTTGATCTAAATATGGATGTGAATTTTAGAGACATTGTTTTCAAATATGTTATGCATATCCCTAAAGTCATTTATTTAGTGTTAATGAGTTCACTTTCCTAAAACCGGCATAAAACCTATTGTACCGCTGGTTGGACCATACCACTAGTCAAATCGGCACAAATCGGACAACCTTGTTGTGGATACAGTAAAACGTGTGTCGAAATAATACGTTTGTTCACTGAATTCACGAGTGACGTTAACCGAATGATGTTTGTCGAAATAACACTGGCTCGCCCCCAATCACTAATGATGTTAACCGAATCTACTAGAAGTTAACGATCACTGACCAAACATAAAAAAAAATGGAAAAAGAAATGATAAAATCTAATCCATCGACCAAACGTGATATTTAGTGAATAACGTATAAACACTTTGCTGGTGAAAATGTATGATTTTCTCACTATTCAACATCAACATTATTTTGATTTCTACCCAAAGTGCAGTATGGATAGGAAGAGTAAAACTACACATTGAATTGCACACTAAAACATGAAAACCGAACCGAAATCTGGTCCCGCCGGCGACGGTGGCCGGGCGACGACAACCATATAAAGATAACGTAATAATTCCCGATTAAAGAGATCAGGCGTGGCACGCCGGTTCGCGGCTGTGGTGATCACAGTAGAGCTTCCGCTTCCGGATCTTATCCAAACAGTAGTAGTCGTTTCTTGCACAGTTGGTCGCCGGTTTCGACGGCAGCTTGACTCCGTCGTAGCTGATCGAATTCACGAGCATCCGCCGGTGGGTCTCGGAATCCATCACCACCATCTCCACTTCATCTTCCACCCTCCGGCCCTCCTCCGCCGCAGCCGCCAAGCTGCTGCTGCCGCTGATATTATTGTAGCGCGCCGGAGGAGTACTGAACCCGCTGCTGCCGGTGATGATCAATAGCAGCAGCACGGCGACGGTGACGGTGGTTGTTGTCCACGTAATGTTGTGCGGCGTCATCGTGGAGTGGAGTGGTTGTGGGTAGAGATGAGGCAATTTGGTTTATTGATATAAAGAGATATGGTTGAGGAATAATGGATAAGAAGTGCCCCACATCAGAGATCGATGAACGGTGGACGTTCGATCGATCGGGCTCCATGAAAGCTAAGCTAGAATAATGGAGGGAAGGTGAGCCGACATCCAATAATAGTTGTCCCACTTGCAGAATGCAGAAATTTCGTGGCTAGATAATAGTGGTGGCAGTTAGGTTTCCGGTTAGCGGCTAACCGGTCGGTTGCACCGAAAATCAACGATTATTTACCTCGGTTGGTGGTCGGTGGAAGAAAGGTGATTTTCGGCTAGCCGAGTAATCGAGGATGATTAATTGCAGTTACCCGACTAATCCAAAATAACCGACCAGTCACTCAAAGCCAGCTCAGCCATCCAAAGCCCAGGCCAGTCATCTTGCCTTCTCCTTAATTCTTTCTTCTCCGTCCTCCTCCAAAGCCCAGCCTAGCCAGCCATCCAAACTAGATGTGGCTATACGGTCCGGTTAAATTGGACCAAATTGATCCGGTCTGAGTCCGATTTTTTCGGGAATATAATGACCAAAGATTGGATTGGATACAGTCCGGTCTTGATCCGGTCCGGTCTTTACTCGGTCCGGTCCCAATTTGATTTTGATTTTAGGTGTTGGGGGTCTCTTATCCGGGTTTTTTTACCTCAAATCTAAGCCCGAATATGAGATTGGATTGTTTGATATCCGGTCCCGGTCCGGGTTATACGGTCCGGTTTCAGGTAAAACCAAACAGTTCGGACCAAATAGCCAGCCCTAATCCAAACGCCCTTCCCTAAAATTTCTTTTTCTTCTTCTTCCATCGCCATCTACCCATCTCTCTAATTCTTTATTCTTCTTACGCTCCGATATCACCATCTCCCATCTCCGACGACCCCAGGCTCTGCGCGTCTCCCATCGCCATCCCCTCCTTCCTCCGTCGAGCCAACAGACAGAGCAGGCGGCAATCCAAGGCCCCCCACACCCGCCCCCTGCAGATCTATCCATCCATCTGCCTCCCCATTTTCGCCTGTCCTGTGCCGGGGACGTCGCCGCTCCCTCCGCTCACCTCTCGGCCCTGCCCCGACATCCGCCCCTGCTTCTCCTACATGGTCGTCGTTGTGCCTCTGCTTCTCCTTCGTGTTGTCTAAATCTGAAATGGAGGAAGGAAGGAGTGGTCTTGTGTGGTGGGTTTGAAATGGAGGAATGAAGGAGAGAGAAGAAAGAAGTGGTCTGGTGGGGTTTTTTTGGAGGAAGAAAGGAGAGAGAAGGAGGAATGAGATCATGATTTAGTGGTAGGGGGATTCACGCTTGTTTTTTTAATAATAATTTTTAATAAATTTTTTGGAGAGAAGGGATTGTTTTTCGGGTATGCAGATAACCGAACCAAAATCGATAACCGACTGGTCGGTGGTCGGCTAGCCGTTGTGTCCCTCACGGTCGGTGGTTGACAGTGGGAGGTGGTGGCTCGGTTTAACTGATAACCGAGAAATCGATTTTCGGTTAAACCAACCGATTGACACCCCTACTAGCTAATGACATATAGTAACATATATGATATAGGTAAATTGTAAGTATAGTTACTGACATTAATTAGTTCAATAATTCAAATTTAGAGTTTTTACAATTGAAATACCACATGCATAAAGTTCTAGTCAATATAGGTCAATCGATTTTCTAAATGTTACCGATTGAGGATTAATGATTCCATCGAGAAATGTTTGGTGATTTTAGGGCTCGTTTGAAACTTATGATTCTTTGAATTCATGTATTCTGGAGAATCCATCGTTTTTTTATTCCAAAACTTTATTCAATACATACATTTGAGGTGGACCCTCAAATCTCATATCACTCACAATCACTCATTTTAAATCTCAACTAAAAGGTGAGATTAATCCTTTGAGGTTGTGGGATTTAATTTGTTTTACTTTTAGCACATAAAGTGATTTTCCCCCCCTCTTTTCCTTAAAATTTTTGAATGACTACAAACAAACAAGACATTCTTCCAATTATCTAATTCTTACCATATTTGTATTTACAATACATGCATTCATCAAGTACACATATTTGAAGAATCTCACAAAGTCCCTTAGTTCCTGCAATTGGAGAAAGACAACGAACTATAATATCCATAACGACTAGAGAAAGGGAGACTCATATCATATGGGTGCTCTTATCATGTTTGCATATTTATCTGTAAAAAAGAAATCTTCATTTACATAAAATGTAGTCAAAACTCAAAAAACATTTTTTTTTACGTAAAAGTGTTTTTTATGATGACCCTAGAAGCGTAAAATCGTAAACTTTTACTTTTAAAAGTCCGTTTTTAACTACAACAGTTATAAAAACAGAGATTCTGCATAGAAATGTTTTTGGCTACCTGAAAACTTAAAGAATTAAGTTTTGTAAACTTTAAAGCGCGATTCCGACTACATTGTTTAAATGTACCGAAAAAAAGTATGGTTGCCTGGCGCACCAGCATAGCTGGAATGAAACGACAAGGACCCGGCTGATCTCTATGATGTATAAGATGGCACGCACAACACAATTGCCCTTCTTTCGTGACCACCAATGTGGCAATTCCATATACAAACGATACCTTTTGCAAGTTTGTCAAAATATAATACATCTCACAGAAAACGTACCCACATAGATCTGTATCTCTCTCTCTCTATATATATATGCATGTAGTAAGAGCTACATTAATTGAACACATAATCCCGATCCAGCTCGCACCCAACTTTTGAAATGAAAAATCGTATCGATATGATGATGACGACGACGATGACGATGATGATAGTACTGCTGCAGACGAGTAGTGGTCGATCTGCATCGACGGTTGAGCGGTCCGACCACAAGTGCGGCCAGAACCCGGACAAGTCGTACGCCTATTGCGACCCGGGGCGATGTTGCAGTAACAGTTTCTACTGCGGCGACGATGTCTTTCACTGCGACTATCCTCACTGTTGGTACCAATGCCGCGAGTTTCCTCCTGCTGCTGCTAATCATTCTCAGAGCAACTATGAAGGAGATGGTCATGGAGGAGGAGTATTACTCGCACATCTCGCTAATGCGACGCGTAGTAATTACAACAACCACTATTTGAATGGTGACGACGACGACGACGATGATGATGTCGTCAAAGTGGCTGCCGCCAATGCTTCTTCGCCGGCGGCGTCACCGTTGTCATGTGCGACTTCTCTCTCCCGCCTGCCTCTGGCTTCTCGTCACAAGTATCCTTTTGCAGGTCTACGTGCCCCGCGGTCTCAAAACAAATTTGCTACTGTTACTCATTGTGGACGTTGTTTGAAGGTAATTAATTATTACTAAAACTCGTTATGCCCTTCTACAGACAATCGTTCGTACATATATATATATATATATATATTAGTATGGGCCCCGGCCAGTTGGCCGGAGGAAGGTGAGGTATGAAATTTGATAATATAATGGGGTGTATAGCTTATTGTTGTATAGTTTTTTTTTGGCAAAATACACTTGTATAGCCAAAACTTTCGCGTTTGTGCCAATAATAGCCAAATTTGGAGAAATACCACTAATAGCCATTTCCGTCCAATACTTTAACGGTGTTAGTAACACCGTCAACGAAGTTGACGGTTCGCTGACTAGGCTCCTAATCAATGCATACGTCAGCGCCAAACAAGCCGAAAATGACACGTCATTAAATTAATAAATAAATAACCTTATTATAATTAATTACAGAAAAAAAACAGAGGTGAAAAGTTTCCTTCCGTCTCTCATTTGATTTCCTTCAACTTCCCCATCTGTCCACCATCTCCATCAAAATCGCACAAAATTATTTCTCAATAAACCAGAAGCAACAACAATCGCAGATCTGGAAATGGTGAAGAGAACCCAGAACCCTCTCTCTCAAAGGCACTTATTCCTCTTCGCAGACTCTCTTCGAGGCAGCATCCATTCTATCGTCTTCCTCTTCCAAATGGTGAGACCAGATCTGATCGCACCTTCTCCGCCACCACTTCCCCTTATTCTTCGTCGAGACAGAGGGCATGGGAGGGGATTCTTCGCCCTGACAAAGTAGCCCTCGAAGCACTGGGCCGCACCAACCGCATGGACCACCCAAGCCCACCCCCCTGCCACCGGATTCGAGGGTGACGGAGGAGTAGAGGAGGCCCGAGAGGATGCCGGCGTTGGCGCCGATGTCCTTGAAGACGGAGACGGTGTCGAGGGTGGATTGGTCGTAGCCCTGTGTGGCCTTGAGGACCGGGGAGTAGATGCCGAACGTGTAGGACGCTCCGGCGACGCATTGGATCCATGTCCTGGCCACAGTCGCCGCCCATTTCGTTCTCGGGATCTCCATTTTCGATCCCCAATTTTCAATTTCCCTTGCAGAAGGGTAAAGCAATTTCCGGCAGGAGATAAGGGGAAAGTGAGGTGGGGAAGGAAACAAAAATCCATTAATTAATTTGAATTCTTTATTTCATTAATTAATTTATGATGTGTAATAATAAAATAAAATAAAATTATGATGTGTCACTTTTAACTTATTTGGCGCTGACGTGTCTGCTGAGTTGGCATCTAATCAGCAAACCGTCAAATAAGTTGACGGTGTTAATAACACCGTTAAAGTATCTAACGGAAATGGCTAGATTTGTCCAACATAACTTTAAAAGCTGGCTATAAGTGGTATTTCTCCAAATTTGGCTATTATTGGCACAAACGCGAAAGTTTTGGCTATACAAGTTAATTTTACCTCTTTTTTTTTTGAAACACGTGATAAAAATAATGAATTTTAGCAGGAAAGAGACATGAATGATGCAACGAATCAAAAATCGATCTTATGAACCAAAATCAAGTATCTGTTACCTTGTGAAACAATATTGTTTCTGGTAATATGATGAGGTGGAGTAAGTTTTATAGAAACCGCATTCCAGAAAATCGAATAAAAATCGCCTATCTCGTAGGTTTTTCGGAAAATTAGCATCTCACAATCGTTGCTAGCTTTTACTCGACCGTTGGCCGATTAATTTGCTTTATAAAACTTTCATCTTGTCGTCATTGTGCTTTCTGGTTTTTGTCAGGCCATGATAAAATCTAAGAAAATCAAGAACGAACAACACGATTTGGGATAGGAACCACCGTTGTCGTATCCCTAGAAAATGGTGGTAAACACGGACTCACCTGCCAAACTGGTTTGGATTGAGATTTTTATCGAGTATCAGGGAACCATGTGATTGTAAATTAGACTTGATCAAAACGGGCCAAAACTTGAAATTAAGCCTGTTTGACAGACCCATGCAAAATTCTAATTATTCTTAACTTTTAAACTTTCTATTTGAAAATAAAAAATAGTGAAAGAAAAGAGATGACTGCAATTCGCCATTTGCACATCACTTATTCGGGAATAAAACCATAGAAATTCAAAAGGAACTGAAAATGTTTAGGATCGTTTTAATGTTTAAAATAACCAAATAGATCTTTCTGTTTAGTTTTTTACTAACAAATACCAAACGATTCCCTGTAAAATACACTATAATTTGATCATTATGATATCAAATAATTATATAATATATATTTGAAATGATAAAAATTGGACTAACTGGGTTGGTCGAGGTTGAACCATTGAATAACTTTAAAATACATTATATTTTAGCCAATGATGTTCATTTGTTTTACTTGATGGCCAAATCCCGTGTAGGTCAGGCCCATTCAACTCTTTTATTTTATGGTTAGCGGTTAGCCCATTAGATACCATGCATTAGTTTATTGTTAAATTTTATATTTTTAGCAATAAAAAGAAGTATTGCTTTTGCCTTTTCATATATATTTTATCACCACGGAGAAATAAAAGGGCTTAAAGAAAAAAATTGACACTCCTGGACCCGTTTAAATCCGCATGTGTACGGTAAGTTGGCCCGTTCCACAGAGGAAAGAGAAAAAAAATTGACACTCCATATTCTACCCTTCCTACAAACGCTTTTAGAATGGCAAACCAATGATGTTCATTTGTTTTACTTGATGACCAAATCCCGTGTAGGTCATGCCCATTCAACTCTTTTATTTTATGGTTAGCAGTTAGCTCATTAGATACCATGCATTAGTTTGTTGTTAAATTTTTTATTTTTAGCAATAAAAAGGAGTATTGTTTTTGCCTTTTCATATATATTTTATCACCATGGAGAAATAAAAGAGCTTAAAGAAAAAAATTGACACTCCTGGACCAGTTTAAATCCGCATGTGTGCGGTAAGTTGGCCCGTTCCACAGAGGAAAAAGGAAAAAATTGACATTCCCTATTCTACCCTTCCTACAAACGCTCATGGAGCAGGGAATTTGAAATGGGGGAAGAGTTTTTTCCTCCCTGCTATTATATATTTTTAATTTAAAAAGATACAACAAATGTACTTAGTGTGATTGGTTATGATTGTTGTTTTTCTTTAAAATGGTCATGGTTTGAATCCCAGTACGTGTCTTTTTAATGAATAAAAAAAAGTCATTGTGAAGACCAAAATGTCCTTCCTATTTTCACTCTCGTTGCAGAAAATTTGAAATGGGGCTCTCGTTTTTCCCTTCGGTGTATTATAGTATGTGTAGATTTATATTATATGGTTTAGGCTAGTGTACGCCCGGGCGTATGTTAGACTACCGTATGCCCGTTTGAGTTTTTCTATTTAGATCAAGAATTAACCGGAGTTTTGGGCATGATACTATACCCTAGCCACTAATGGATAAACCCCAGTCCATAGTTTTCTAACCCAAATCACGATATTCGTTTAATCTTAAAATGAAAATCAATAATAATTTCTACAAATCCGAACCGTTGATTTTCATTTCAAGATTAAATGAATATTATGCTTTGGGTTAGTGAATTTCGGACTGGAGGTTCACCCATTAGGGTTAGGGTATAGTATCATGCCCCAAACTCCAGTTAATTTATTGTCTAAATAGCAAAACTCAACGGGCGTACGATAGGCTAGGGTACGTCCGGGCGTACGCTAGTCTTTTATATATATATAAATCACCTAGATAGATGTAGATCCACCAATTTTATATATTGCATCATGTTTGTCTCGTACATTTCCACTATAGGTACCAATAATATTTGCTTATAACTATCGTTTCTCTTTTACTACGCGTATGTGTTCTAATTTATGAATCGACGCAAATAAGAACGAGGTTTTATACATATAATACAGGTCACAAGTTTTGGAGTTGGAGGACTTCATAATCAAGTGAAGGTCCGCATTGCTCACGAGCATAACAATGCGGAGGGACTTGAATTGGATTTCAATACTTTCAGACAGCTCGACACGGATGGCAGCGGTGCTGAAGGTCGTATTTTAGTAAAATATCAGTTTGACAATTGTTAAAAGACATGTACGTGTATGTTTGTCGTCGTCGGAGATGTGGAAGTACTCATAAAATATGTATAACAAAATAAACTATTCATATAATAAAAGCCAATAATAAAATAAAAATACATACTTTATATTTACACTTTATTTGCATGGGAGTAATCTCAATATATATAGAGAAGAGTATAACTCAATAAGCACCGTGTTATTTTTACTTTTCGTTGGTTTAACATGGAAGGAGGTAAACATATATAATCAAAATCTATAAATGCCGAAAGTTACTTCAAATTTTATTTAAAAAGTTTTGCAAACTGAACCCATAATTAATGAATCAACCCGAGTTAGGAGTTACCACTAACTTTAATTCATACAACTCACCACCATGCCGCATATACCAGGGACAATGACACAAATATTGTTTTTTTTTTAATTTACTATCAATATGGCGGATTAAAAACTATTGACACATATATTGTGTTTTGAAGAAAAGAAACGGCGAGACCACCTGAGACTCAGGCGCTGCCGCTGGGATGACTTTTTGGGTCGTTTTATTTAAGCTGACAGCGGCGGCGCCCAAGACTTAGGCAGAACCGCCTGAGACCGAGGCGAGTAGGTGGGGAAATTATCTCAGGCGGTGGAGCCCAAGACTAAGGTGCCACCGCTGGCTTATTTGGCCACCCCCTATATAAACCACCAGCCAATTTCATTTCAGTTTCACACCACAAAATAAATCGTCCAAGACAAAGGAGAGAGCTCTGGTTGCTGCTGCAAAAATGGCTAATAGGTAAGACACATTTATTTTTGTAATTATATTATTCAAATGCTATTATGATTGTGTTTAGTTTTAATTAGTGAGTTTGTTTTTTGTAGTGATTTTAGAAGATTTGAACTAGTCGTTCGGTGGAAATCGGAGAAAGTAGAGGATAATTTGGGCGTCAAATTCGTTGGTGGTAGTAGTTTTCAGATGACGATTCCATCCAGGGTCACATATCATTATCTTTGTGAGAATCTAATTTCGAGAATACGGCGTAGAGACGAAGCAGTACAAGATAGTGATGTGATCACAGGTTTCACTTACCGTCTTCCAGAATGGCAGAATGGTGTTTTATTTCATTATGCGATGCCTATTGTGGATGATGATAGCTTGAATGTGCTTTGGAATTTTATGGCACAAAATCCTTATTGTTTGGGTGCTGAGATACATGTTGAGCTCAGTGAGGATCAGGGTGGAGAGGAAGAAGATGATACATGGAGCGTGCCATCCGATCATGACTATGATGACGGTGATGACTGAGAGGAGGAAGATGAGGAGGAGGAGGAGGAGGAGGAGGAGGAGGAGGAGGAGGAGGAGGAGGAGGAGGAGGAAGAGGGGGAAGGAGAGCAGCCTAATTATCCTCCATATTTTTACTTGCAGGGTAATGAAGAGGACGAAGAATACTCACTTGTTGATTCATATGGCGTAATTCCAATGCCTATTGTTGATAGTTTTGAAGGAGAATTCTACAAGGGGCATATATTTCACTCGAAACAAGCTGCACAGATGGCGATTAAACACCACGCACTACAACGCAACTTTCAATATGGCGTGGTGGAGTCGTCACCTTCAATCTGGAAGGTCAGATGCTTGAGGCACAAGGATGACAATTGTCCTTAGATGGTGCGGTTTGGATGTCGAGATGTTGGAGGCGAATGGACTGTGAGAAAGGCTGAGTTGGTGCATTCTTGTAGCAGTACGACTCAACCGACGGATCATCGCCATCTTGATGTCGACATGATATCTGAGGCCGTCAAACATTTGGTACGTGCCCAACCAAATCTGAGTGTTCTAACTGTGCAAGCCGAGTTGAAAGATAAGTTTAATATGCAAGTTACTTACAAGAAGGCTTGGTATGGGAAACAAAGAGCATTGGAGAAGTTGCATGAAAATTGGGAAGAATCCTACAATTTTTTGCAAACATTCTTGCGGGTAGTCAAGAGAAAAATGCCAACATCGGTGATTGATTGGGTAAGAGTTCCTTCGACTCAACCAGGTCATTCGATATTTCAGCGAGTATTCTGGGCTTATGGACCTTGTATAGATGGATTCAAGAATTGTCCAGGCGTCATGGTTGTTGATGGAACATTTCTTACTGGGAATTATAAAGGAGTGCTACTCATGGCGAGCTCATTTGATGGTCGGAAGAAGATTTTTCCAATTGCATTTGCCATAGTGGAGAGCGAGAATATTGAGAGTTGGCCATGGTTCATAAGGAACGTTCAGGGTTTGACTGATCGAAATGATGTATGCATCATCTCAGATAGACATGCAGGACTCTATGAAGCCATGAATAACATCGGAAGAGGTTGGGAGTGGAGGTGATGCATGCGACACTATGCAAGCAATTTGCAAAGGAAGACTAAAAGCAGAATTATGTATAAGCAACTATTTCGAGTCGGTAAGCCTTCTTCATTTAATTATGTTATTTATTTTCATGTAATTTTGTCATGAATTTATCTAACCCGTGTGGTTGTTTATTTTGTTAGCTGGAGAAAAACGGTTGGAGAAGTTCGATCGTCAAGTTGAGCAATTTAAGAAGGTGGCCAGTGATAGAAATATTTCATGTGATAACTGGGTGGATCAACATTAGATTCGTTGGAGTTTAGCACATGATAACTACAACGGTGGGCGTCGTTTGTCTATGCTGACATTAGGGATGGCAACAAAACCCGAACCCACGGGTACCCACCCGACCCAACCCGGTCAACGCGGGTAAAATCCGTGTTGACGGGTTTTGGGCCGGGTTTGGGTTTAAACCCGTTCACTATTCAACGGGTTGGGTTGGGTTTGGGTTTAGGTAAACCCGGCCCGTGGTACCCGCCCACCCATATAATTAATTTTTTCGGTATATTTAATATTCTAAACAACTAATCTTATTTATGTTTGTGGAGACATGTCTAATTTTTTCTTTTTAATTGTGTAGAATGAAGTTGATGTTATGGAGTGGAGAGTAAAGAAACTTAATTGAAAGGAAGAAGCTTTCAATTAAACATGTTATTTATGTGTCCAATGATCTCCCACCTCTTTTTCGCGGATGATTCTTACCTATTCGTAGAGGCTTCTCGTGATTCCTGTTCGAACTTATTATCCTTGTTCCAGGGTTATGAAAGACTAAGTGGTCAAAAGGTTAACCTCTCCAAATCAGCAGTGCTTTTTAGTAAAAATACTAAGAGTGAAGATGCAAGTTACTGGGGATCACAGTTGGGAGTTGGGGCAATAGGAGAACAAGACTCTTATTTAGGCCTTCCCTCCCTGATTCCAAGAACCAAAAAGGATACATTTCTTTATATCGAGGAAAAGGTTGGGAAGAAGTTGCAAGGCTGGAAACAACGTACCTTGTCCAAAGCGGCTAAAGATATATTAATCAGAACCTCTGCCACCAACATACCAGTTCATGGTATGATGTGCTTTAAATTCCCAGTTGCTACGTGTAAACGGCTGAATGGCCTCTTGGCAAGGTTTTGGTGGGGCTCGGCTACTAACTTTGATCATCCTATCCATTGGGTATCCTGGAAAGGTCTAGCCCAAAGTAAATTCCAATGAGGACTAGGCTTCAGAGACTTTAGGGCTTTCAATCAAGCTTTATTAGCCAAACTATGTTGGCGTATTTGGACTGATCCTAACTCGCTCATTAGTCGGTTATATAAAGGAAGATACTTCAATGGAAGTACGATTATGGAAGCCACTATTGGATCTAATCCTTCATGGGGTTGGAGAAGTATTCTGTATGGGAAAGAACTACTTGTGCAAGGCCTACGATGGCAGATAGGTGATGGAACCAATGTAGAAGCCTTCAAAGATAATTGGATATTAGCAGATAAACTTTGCCCTCCTGATCTTAGGAGACATGAGGTAAACTTTTACCCAAGAGTATCCTTTTTCATCAATCAAGATCGACGAGATTGGCATACCCCTAGGTTAAGGCACTGGTTCAAAGAAAAGTCAGTTGAGATCATTCGTAGCATGGTAGTTCCCTTACTTCCACAAGAGGACAAGTTAGTATGGCACTTTACTAAAAATGGGAGATACTCAGTAAAAACAGGATATCATCTTGCCTTGGAAAATATATTAACTCTCACCCAAAAAGCGACGGTTTCCATCATTGACCCTCCAATATGGAAAAGAACGTGGGCACTGGATGTCCCACCCAAGCTTAAATTCTTTATATGGCAATGTTTGAAAGTTATCTTACCAACCATGACGGCCCTTAGATCTCGGGGAATAAATTGCCAAGTTCGATGTCCAGTTTGTTGGGCTGGTAAAGAGAGTATTGAGCACCTCTTCCTCCATTGTCCTCTTGCTCTCCATCTCTGGAATATAGTGGGATTAAGCAGTTTAATTATTTCCGCCCCAACTGATAATTTCGGTATCTGGTGGCGACATGTTATGAATTCGGAAAACATCCAAATCCACTATCTCCCCTGCATTTGCCTCCTTTGGAGAATTTGGAAATCTAGAAATAAAGTGGTTTTTGAATTCACTCAACCACTAGCCACATCGCTTGCCCGTCAATTTTTCTTCCAAGTCCATGAATTCTCCTCAGTCTCCTCCCAGCCTCTGGTATTTTTGCCCCGCCCCCAGTCGTCTCGCCCGTCCAGATGGGTTGGCCCTCCAGATGATTATATCAAGATCAACTTCGATGCTGATGTTCGTGTTCCGGATTGCTCGTCAGGGCTCGTGGCTCGAGGTCCAGATGTGCAAGTCTTTTTGGCCTTGGGTTTCCTTCATCCCGGAGTTTCGGATCCCTATCTTGCAGAACTTTTGGCTGCAAGGGACGCCATCTCTCTTGTCATCTCTCGAAGTCTTCCCCTCGTCATCATTGAAGGAGATTCTGAAGTAGTCATCCGTCAACTTGAAGGTAGTTGCTGTGAAGATTCGGTAGGCGGGCCCTTACTTCGTGATTGTTTTCAGTTGTTGAGGTCCTGTTCCTCCTGTATTCTTTTTAGTACGGTTCCGAGGACTGCCAACTGGGCTGCCCATAGAATGGCAAGACAAGCCCTGTTGCTGTCCCCTGTAGAGATAATGTCCTTCGATTTTGTAGGGTGGCTTCATTAATTTGTTTTCGGGGCTTTGGGTAGAGGTTATAACTATTGTACTTCGACCTTACTTGGAAAAAAAAAACATGTTATTTATGGAAAATTTGTGATTTGCTTCAATTTTTTTGAGTTTTCTAGATTGGTGTTGAACAATTTGTATAGTTAATTTGTGATTTGCTTGAATCATCTAGAATGGTGTTTTACATATGGATAATTTGTATTGAGAGATTGATATTTGACTTTAATTTTGATAAGAACTTGTAATTGTAAATTTTTTACGACAAAACCCGTGGGTACCCATGAACCCGCGGGTACCCAACGGGTTGGGTTGGGTTTGAGTTTTTCAAACCCAGTGGGTTTTACCCCGGGTTTTTTTCAAAGATAAACCCATGGGTTTGGGTTTGGGTTTGGCAAAACCCGACCCAACCCGACCCATTGCCATCCCTAGCTGACATCCAACATGGCAGAAAGCATCAATGGTGTTTTCAAAGGTATTCGTGCACTTCCTATAGCTTCTCTTGTGCAACATACCTATTGGCGATTGGTGGAGAAATTCGATAAGTACAGGTTGGAGACAGGAGCAGAAATTAGAAGTGGTCCTTCACAGTACTCCACCAAGTGCGAATAGATGATGAAGTACTGGTCACAAAAGGCAGTTGGACATTCTGTGACAGCTCTTGATCGGAGTCAAGGCATCTATGTAGTTCAGACTCCCCCCAACAATTTCAACATGACGGGGTCAAACACACTCACAGTGCACTTTGACGACCAAAACCGGGAAGGATTTTGCACCTGTGGTAAATTTCAAGGAAATAAAATTCCTTGCTCTCATGCCATTGCAGCTTGCAACCGAATGGGGGCTAATGCGTATAGGTTTGTAAACAATGTCTACAAGCTGGAAACAGTACTGGCTTGTTATGGGACAAGTTTCGCACCTCTTGGTGAACCTAAGGGTTGGAAGAAGCATAATGGTCCTACTCTCCATCCTAATGTGCACATGATTCGGAAGCCGGGGAGGCCACGAGTTACAAGGATTCACAACGAGATGGATTGGCCAAGGGAGGGTGCATCACACCAAGTGTGTAGCAACTGTAACCAAGCGGGACATAATGCATCAACCTGCGGTGGCCAAGCTCGAAATGTCTCAGACTGTATCACACTACCTCTGAGATGAAGTGCTCTCTCACGGTAAGGTTGCCACTAATAAAAAAAAAATTAACGTTATTATCCCTAAATCTAAAAAAATAAAACAAATGAAAACTATTCTATAAAATGGAATGTTATATACTAACCACCACGGTGTCCATCGCGTCAAACCACAGCTTGTACTGGAATAGCTGGTCACCATACTGACGACTGTTGGCCGAAAGCCATCGAAGACCACGTGGGGATGCATCCTCGGTGGCCTGTGCCCTCGTCTCTGAATCTCGAGGTGCCAGATGTGGGAATCGCTCCCACGCCCAAAACTGCAGTAGGGTGACCCATCCACCAAGGTCACCGCTTAGAGAAGTGCCGGTATGCGTAATGTGCAAAGTCGACCTACCCATTTCACGGTACAGGTAGGATAAAACAGCAGCTCCCCATGCGAACCGTCCAGCTCTCTGCCAATCCTCAATCAGAAGTAGGTACTGTAGGTGCACCGTAGATCCAGACCGATCCGGGAAAAGTACACCTCCAATCAGAGATAGAGCATAAGCTCGTGCAAACTGCTCTATAACCTCCTGTGATGCATCTTCCGGCAGATGACTGAATTCAACCCTCAGCCAAACAATCCTAACAACAACGACACCGCCTACAAGATCAACTGGAACCCGTCCTAACAGTCTCAAACAGATCGCCGACCACTCCACATCCGGTATATAAACTACGACGGCATCACCGTCGATCGCCAGACCGGACAGTGTAACAACGTCCTCTAACGTGATCGTGATCTCACCACACGGTAGATGGAAGGTCGACGTCTCGGGTCGCCACCGCTCTACGAGCGCAGTAATCAAACTCGCATCGGGGTTCATAGGGACTAGGGGCACGACACTTAACAAGCCTGCCGCTTCAAGATATGGCCGATAAATGTAACATCCCGTTCCGGCAAAACCCATATTTCGATCGCTAGAAAGTTCGCGATTTAAATTTGAGCATTTCGACACTATTTCGACGAAAATCGGATTATCAATCGATCGGATAAGTATACGTATTAATTATATATATATATATAATATATATAATATATATATATATATTATATATATATATCATTAAAGCGCCGGGCCATATATAAACATTTCCCCTCCCCCGTCCATTAATTCTATCATCTTCTTCTGTCCCATTCTTTTCTTTATTTGGACCGAGAGAAGTAAGAACCGAGAGCAGAGCAGAGCCGCACGCAGAGCTCCGGGGAAAATTTTTGGTAGCTCCAATCTTGAGTCCTAGTGATCCAAAAATCCAGTAAGTAATGCCTAATTCATCTATTCATCGTGATTTATCGATTTAGAGCTTTAAAACGAGTTTTTGGTTCAGGAATTTCTTGAATTCCCGATAAGCCAAATTAGGGTTTCGGAGTATCCGAAAGCCGGATTGAGCCCAAATTTCATATACGAGCTTCCTGCAGCGAGGTAATCAATCCTCTAGTTCTAATCCCTGAATTTCGGCAATTATTTAGGTCGGGGTCCTAATCGCTGAATTTAGCTCCGGCCCAGGTTTGATGTGTTTTTATCGAGAATTTGACCCGGAGCCTAGAACTAATATTGACGGGGATACTGCAGGGGATATTAGGACGGTCTCGGATTTTAATTCGGGGTTCGTTCGTGAAATTGACGTTTTAGTACGGGAGGCTAGAACCGGTGTTTGAACGACCAGAACTGGTGAGGGAATAGCACGGCATACCGGGTTTGTCGTATCACGATAATTATATTGATGCTTAGAATTGACCTAGGTGAACTAGAATGGCATGATTAGGGGTGTATGAACTTTTGTGCTATATGATGAACCCTGGACTGCTATATGATATTATTGACTTGCCCTAATTGATATGGACCTGGCTTATGCTGATGATTGTGTATATGTTGCAAATTGTGGGCTTGACTGTTGATATGGCTTATGATGGTTCGAAAAGGTGATAGGGTATGATTGTTCATGATTGTTGTATTTGGATGCACATGTGGGAAAATATATATTCTCTGGTGATATTATTATGTTTAAGGAGGATGACTTGCACGAGGGTTTATCCCGAGGAAGTGCAATTATACGACTCCTGATTTACCTATGTTGAGCCAATTGTGGCCGGGTCAAGTACATGTGTAAGTAACGAATTATGAGTAAGCAAGATGAGATATGAATCATGTATAAGGATATCAAGTAAGAGTGATTTGGTCTCATGGTCAATTACATAGTAATTAGGGCTCCCTATGCTATTACTCTATTATGATATGTATGATAGTCACACCTCTCATGTGGTGGTGACTGAAGATTTCTTACGAGATATGACCACACCCAGAGTGGTGTCGGGGTATGACTACACCCATAGTGGTGTGGGGTATGTATGACCACATCCGACGGGATGTTGGGGTATGTATGACTACATCCGACGGGATGTGGGGTATGTTTCCCGGGAGAGTTAATAGCATGGGAGTAGCCAGGCGCCTATAAGTAAAACATGATAAGATGCATATGCATAAGTCAAGATGGTTGAGTCTTTTGCCTATTGGGATGTCGGATGCCTGAGGTCTGATCCTAGTGCTTGGGCTTATTTGCTAGATGTATGGTAGGGGTATGCTCTGTTATGAACTCACGATGCTATGATTATCTCACTCAGCTATGAGCTGACCCTCTTTATCCTTTTTCTCTGCTTATGCTATGTGTAAGCAGATCATCATCAGCAGCAGCAGTAGATAGGTGTATAGGTGTGGGCAGAGCGAGGAGTTGAAGCCAGGATGAGGTATTGTCTTCAACTATTCTGTGCTTGGACTACTACTCGGGATTTTGGCCAGTGATCCACACCTTTTTGTAAAAATGTTTTGAGAACGTTTTTCATGTGCATATTAGCTTCTGATGTAGTGTGAGATATCCACAGGTGTGGAAAGTTGATGATATGTGTATATGTTGTGTAACTGTGTAAGTTGTGACGATTATGGTATGTATAAGTATGGTATGCAGTTGTGGAGTATGAAAAGTGTGGCTATGGCTAAGAAAAGCCAATGCCTATGGTTGTGAATATATATGTTTGTGATGAATTATTTTGCAGGATCAGATGGAAGAACTGTTAGCCCATTACGCGAGTAATTCATGTCGAAATTTTATTTGGGTAAATTTTGGTAATTAATGTAACACCCGAGATTATTTCCGCTGCAATTGTATGAACAATATGATTAGGTAATACGTACCGGGTAGGGTGTTACAGTTTGGTATCAGAGCTGGTTTGTTTTCTGCATTATTGGTATGTTACTTTCACTCTTGAGGACTGATCACCCTCGAAAGGGGAGGGAGTACTCCATACCTGTACTTGCACTAAACTTTTCAGGACTGGGACCAAAGGTGATGATGTGTTGCATAGTCAGTTGCATATGGTCAAACATGATTTTGAGTATTTGAAGGAATCTTGAAAATTTTATGGTTTAAGAGATTTTGAAAATTTTGTTGAGTTTTTATCTTGTTTTACAAGTTATAATTTCGGAGAAAATTTTAATGGTGTGTGGATCAAGTTATGGCCAATATTTCCTTGTAGCTCGCACAGAAGTTGTTCTAGAAATCCTACTAACCAATCGAGAAGCATGGTGGCTAGCTATGCATTGCAGTTGGGTTTAGGCTGTGCCAACATGATGAGTTGTGATGGTAGATATTTGAATAGAGATATGAATCTTGATGATGCTGTGGTAAATATTTTGTAGGTTGGTATGACCTTGTGTTAGTGGCAACCTACTTTACAGGTTAACAATCTTGCTTAGTAAGTTATGTTTTCAGCTTGTTGATGTGCTTTTGTTGTGATAGCCCAGTATAGGTTTTTGAAACCTAAACATGGGAACTTGAGGTGTTATGTGTTATTTTCTATGTTATGAATCGCCTATTCTAAGAGTTAGGTAATGGTTTATCTATGATAGACCATGTTAAGGGTAAGTAAAAGGAGTTAGAGTACGACTCAAGGTTAGATTTCGGGGACGAAATCTTTTAAGGAGGGGAGGATTGTAACATCCCGTTCCGGCAAAACCCATATTTCGATCGCTAGAAAGTTCGCGATTTAAATTTGAGCATTTCGACACTATTTCGACGAAAATCGGATTATCAATCGATCGGATAAGTATACGTATTAATTATATATATATATATAATATATATAATATATATATATATATTATATATATATATCATTAAAGCGCCGGGCCATATATAAACATTTCCCCTCCCCCGTCCATTAATTCTATCATCTTCTTCTGTCCCATTCTTTTCTTTATTTGGACCGAGAGAAGTAAGAACCGAGAGCAGAGCAGAGCCGCACGCAGAGCTCCGGGGAAAATTTTTGGTAGCTCCAATCTTGAGTCCTAGTGATCCAAAAATCCAGTAAGTAATGCCTAATTCATCTATTCATCGTGATTTATCGATTTAGAGCTTTAAAACGAGTTTTTGGTTCAGGAATTTCTTGAATTCCCGATAAGCCAAATTAGGGTTTCGGAGTATCCGAAAGCCGGATTGAGCCCAAATTTCATATACGAGCTTCCTGCAGCGAGGTAATCAATCCTCTAGTTCTAATCCCTGAATTTCGGCAATTATTTAGGTCGGGGTCCTAATCGCTGAATTTAGCTCCGGCCCAGGTTTGATGTGTTTTTATCGAGAATTTGACCCGGAGCCTAGAACTAATATTGACGGGGATACTGCAGGGGATATTAGGACGGTCTCGGATTTTAATTCGGGGTTCGTTCGTGAAATTGACGTTTTAGTACGGGAGGCTAGAACCGGTGTTTGAACGACCAGAACTGGTGAGGGAATAGCACGGCATACCGGGTTTGTCGTATCACGATAATTATATTGATGCTTAGAATTGACCTAGGTGAACTAGAATGGCATGATTAGGGGTGTATGAACTTTTGTGCTATATGATGAACCCTGGACTGCTATATGATATTATTGACTTGCCCTAATTGATATGGACCTGGCTTATGCTGATGATTGTGTATATGTTGCAAATTGTGGGCTTGACTGTTGATATGGCTTATGATGGTTCGAAAAGGTGATAGGGTATGATTGTTCATGATTGTTGTATTTGGATGCACATGTGGGAAAATATATATTCTCTGGTGATATTATTATGTTTAAGGAGGATGACTTGCACGAGGGTTTATCCCGAGGAAGTGCAATTATACGACTCCTGATTTACCTATGTTGAGCCAATTGTGGCCGGGTCAAGTACATGTGTAAGTAACGAATTATGAGTAAGCAAGATGAGATATGAATCATGTATAAGGATATCAAGTAAGAGTGATTTGGTCTCATGGTCAATTACATAGTAATTAGGGCTCCCTATGCTATTACTCTATTATGATATGTATGATAGTCACACCTCTCATGTGGTGGTGACTGAAGATTTCTTACGAGATATGACCACACCCAGAGTGGTGTCGGGGTATGACTACACCCATAGTGGTGTGGGGTATGTATGACCACATCCGACGGGATGTTGGGGTATGTATGACTACATCCGACGGGATGTGGGGTATGTTTCCCGGGAGAGTTAATAGCATGGGAGTAGCCAGGCGCCTATAAGTAAAACATGATAAGATGCATATGCATAAGTCAAGATGGTTGAGTCTTTTGCCTATTGGGATGTCGGATGCCTGAGGTCTGATCCTAGTGCTTGGGCTTATTTGCTAGATGTATGGTAGGGGTATGCTCTGTTATGAACTCACGATGCTATGATTATCTCACTCAGCTATGAGCTGACCCTCTTTATCCTTTTTCTCTGCTTATGCTATGTGTAAGCAGATCATCATCAGCAGCAGCAGTAGATAGGTGTATAGGTGTGGGCAGAGCGAGGAGTTGAAGCCAGGATGAGGTATTGTCTTCAACTATTCTGTGCTTGGACTACTACTCGGGATTTTGGCCAGTGATCCACACCTTTTTGTAAAAATGTTTTGAGAACGTTTTTCATGTGCATATTAGCTTCTGATGTAGTGTGAGATATCCACAGGTGTGGAAAGTTGATGATATGTGTATATGTTGTGTAACTGTGTAAGTTGTGACGATTATGGTATGTATAAGTATGGTATGCAGTTGTGGAGTATGAAAAGTGTGGCTATGGCTAAGAAAAGCCAATGCCTATGGTTGTGAATATATATGTTTGTGATGAATTATTTTGCAGGATCAGATGGAAGAACTGTTAGCCCATTACGCGAGTAATTCATGTCGAAATTTTATTTGGGTAAATTTTGGTAATTAATGTAACACCCGAGATTATTTCCGCTGCAATTGTATGAACAATATGATTAGGTAATACGTACCGGGTAGGGTGTTACAATAAAGCTCATGGTAAGGTACTAAAATGGTCGTACCTCGAACATGGTAAGATCGATCACCAGCCTATAGTGCACAAAACTTATATTAATTCATCTTCATTCGTAATAATTCTAATTTCACCTAATAAATTCTAATCTCTCTAATCTAATATCAAATTATACTAATTTCAAAAAAATTTATACGTAATCCTATTCTCTAACAGCACAGTTCAGTTCACCAACTAAAATAATCTAATTAGCTAATTAACTTTACATGAATAATTATCAAATACTTACCTCGTTTGTCCAAACAGAGTCGATACGATGTTGGCCACGTCTCCAAAGAAGTGTCGGATTGACCGGACCTGGATCAATTGTCGCCGGCGGTAATCTCATCGAATAAGGATCCATAAGCCTAGGAACTGCAAAAACAAAGCAACAAAACATTAAAAAACACAAAATATTATTAAAAAAAAAAATCAAGCCGCCGACGAGAGTCTCACCGCGCAAACGGCCGCCACGACCTCGCCGGCCTCTCCCCCTGCCTCTGCCGGCGGCGACTTCTTCTTCGTCGGAGGACATCTCGGGTCTTCTGTCGGCAGCGGCGGTGCTTCACCAAGCAGCGGCGACGCTTCAGACTCCAGCGGCGGCGCTCCAAACTCCAGCGGCGGCGCCTAACTCTACGGCAGCGGCGCCTCAGTTGGCGGCGCTCTGCTGGTCTGGTTCGTGTGTTGTGTGGAGTGGAGGAGGGAAGAAGAAGAGAGGAGATAAGGCTGTGTGTGGAGGAGGGAAGAAGAAGAGAGGAGATAAGGTGGGAGGGGGCCCGACCGAGGGGGCATTTAAATAATATGAGGGTGAGGCGGCGGCGCTGGAGACTCGGGCGCCAGCGCCTAGAGCTGTGTAAAACAGCGGCCCCGCCTGAGTCTCTGGTGTGGCCGCCCCAGCCTTTACTAAAAACACAATATATGTGTTAATAGTTTTTAATCCGCCATATTGGTGGTAAATAAAAAAAAACAATATTTGTGTCATTTATCCCATATACCAACCATCCATAACTAAAAATTATTTCAAACTCCTAATGGTATTTCTTCTTCCACTCAGTTATAGATAGCAATCAAATCCGTGATTGTAGATATTCGAATGGCGTGGAGAAATTCCTGCGTTAATTAAGTACAGGGCAAGTATGGATTAAATCCACAAAGATTTTGATGGGGCAAGTATGGTTTTAAATTCATCGCCTCATACCCATAACAATCCCACCAAGAGTATTTCTGTATATATAAAAAAATGAATCATTTTGTAATATGTTAATGACAATAAGGGTAATTAAAATAAAATAAAGAGTTGAAATGTAATTGAGTTACGACCCAAATAACTCTTATCTTCCCCCTCAATTCGTCCTCTAGTATCATTTCACTTCTTTCCTTATTGTTACCGGGATTATGTTAGTGGTTTATTACTTCGTATATGTATTGGAGTTAGAGATGAAAGCTTTGAATATTATTGCACAATGATTCGAACACTTCCTCTCCTCTTTCTCGTCCCTCTCTTACCGTCCGTCTAGACCGAATTCTTCTCCTACTTTTCTCATATACTACTATTTCTCTAAATTCCTAGTTCTATTCTCAATTCTTTCCAAATCACTAATCATCAATTGATCCTGAGACTCACAACCCGATCCGAGACACCCTAGGGCCACGGTTAGAGGTGGCAATTATGATTCATATCCATGAATCAAATCCAATTCATCCACTAAAATATCCAAATTCAACTAATCCAATCCATTTAAATACAATTTATTTGATCCAAATCCAATTGGATTGGTGGATTCATGTATTGATCCATGGATCCAAATGACAAATTATAGTTTAGTACTTGTACTTTATATATTTTACATTTTAATACCTAAAAGTATATTTTTAGATGAAAAAATATCATTAAAAATTACACTTTGGTACTTAAAATTTTTCATTAGGACATTTTAGTATCTAAACTTTTCAAAGTTACATATTGGTCCAAGGCTAGGATGTCATTTAGATTCATAGATCAATCCATCAATTCATTTATCCAATCCGCTTGATTCATAGATATACTAATCCAATCCAATCTAATCTAATCTAATCCATTTGCCACCACGGTTTCTAAAAAAACTTATTATCTTAAAAGTCACCTATTGGAAACTAGCTTACACCCTGCCCTTTGGGCATGTAGTATTTTAATTTTCATTTCCGTAACTTATGAATATACGTGGCATCATCTAAATAATCAATTTGTTATCGATTATAATATTACTTTAGTGAAAATTTTCCCACAAACTATTCAACTGAATTGAAGGAGACAACGTTCACAATACTTGTATGCATCATTTCAAGTGAAATATCATATAAAGGTGAAAATTATTACATCCTTTAAGCATCACGAAATCTATTATATGTTTATGAAAATAAAACGGTATGATGTATATTGTAAGTATTGATTATTAGTAAATATCTAAATATTTTATAAAAAGAGCATTTTTAACATCCCAGATAAAAAATGGTTTGGTTTCGCTACAAAACCCTGACCTGCAAAACCATGCAAACCCCAATCGTACCATAACATGTGTGATACGATGAGACAACACGATTATACGTCGTATGATCATATCAAGATATCAATATACAATAATACGATCGGCTTTTGCAGGTCGAAATTTTGTAACCTGTCCACTCCCTTAAAAATGGCTTCTTTGAGAATTTTTACTTTACTTCACCAAAAAAACGTAGTTATTAATCGACTGTCACATGTCACAAATGATGTTTTCAAATTTGATCATAACCATAAAAGAGTTTTGAAAAGGAGTTGGGACGCAACCGCCTCTAGAAGTTAAAAATAATAATTAAAAATGCTAAATTTTCCCAAACTAACCGACGCAGCAGCCGTGGAAAGTTAAAAAATAAAAATAAAAATGACAAATACCGAAATTAACGGGGAAGCCTCCAAGGCTTACGTGGACGGGGCTTATTTCTGAAAGCCTTTTAATATATTTTAAGATTAAGATTAGAGATTAAAAAATAGTTTCAGGGTTTTTTGTGGGGATATCAAGTTCCTAGGGCTAGAGTGTACACTACAGTTTTGATTGTTTAGCAAGAACGTCGTATAGTCGTCAAATCGCCATTCTTGAATTCGCCATTCTAGGTCTGCCGCTTGAAGCTACGGGGAAGAGCAGGCCGCCGCCGCCCAGCCTAGGAGTGAGATGAGCAGCCGGCGCGGCCCGCCGAAGCACCAAAACGAATATGCTTGGAAGCCTAAAGCAGGCATCAAGATCAACGAAACGGTAAAATTCCCTTTTTCCGAGAGACTAACACTTAGATTTAATTCATCGCTCTTTCTCTCCTCTGATGTCCAATGAATCAAATGATATGTTCGAGTAGGAAGTCGGCGGCAGGTTCAGGCCCTTACCGGCGATTTGCGGAGTGTGCCAACGATGTAAAGATCAGATCGATTGGAAGCGCCGCTACGGCAAGTACAAGCCTCTTACCGAGCCGTCAAAATGGTTAAGCTTGGACCCTTATATCCAGTTAGATAGATGTAACTTGTAAGTCACTGAGTATTGGGATTGAATGTTTTGCAGCCAACATTGCACCAAACGTGCAGTCCGTCATGCCTACCATAACTTATGTTCAGGTTGGTAGTTGTCTACTTGGCTGAAAAGGTTTCAGCTTTGCGCATTTTTTTGGTTTCATTGCTGGTGGTGACCATCTTTTTCTTTGATTGGAATGGATTGTTCTGTTTAGGATGTGCCAAGGAGCAAAAGGTTTGCGCAAAGTGCCAGTGCCGAGTGGACCAGATAGTTGGAAGGTCTGCGCTGAATCTTTTTGTTGTCAGAAGTATATACATGAATTTCGATTGTGGTAACAACAGTTTTATACTGAGTCTTTGACTTTGTGCTGTTTCTGAAGGGATTCTGAAGTTGCCGAGGCTGAGCAGAAGATGCTCGAGGAGGTATGTTTTTTATATGGCTAACAGTTTGATTTGCGATTAAAATTGAATTGTTGTTTCTGTTTGGTTCTGAACTAGGTTTTGTTGGTGCTTTTGGTGTTGTAGGCCATTAAGAATGCCCGGGAGAGAGATAGGAGGACCCTCCTGCGCTCGGTGAGTTTCTTGGTGAAGACCTGCCATTAATTCAGCATCTTATCGTCTTGCTATGTTGCTTGAATGATCTGGGGGATTCTGTTGTTAGTGCCTAATGAATTTGACCTGCAAGTGAAACGGATCAGAGAGTAGTGAAGAGTTGTCCTGCTGTTTTCTGTTGATTTAGTATTTTAACTGGAAGTGTGGGCTTCGATTTCTCTGCTCTTGTTATGCGCCTAACTGCTGACTTGGCATATGCATTAGAGGATTGTGAACAAAGAACTGACAACTGATATTGCTCATCTCTTGATTGGTTTTTTGATGTTGTGTACTTATGCTACTCAATCTCTGTCCATGGCAGCCTTCGAGATTTTGTGTTCCTTGTAGAAAATGCTCAAGTACTCATCCTTTTCTTAACTTGGTCATTTATTATATCCTTGTTAGAACAGAGGCCTTCCTGCTATTGAACTTATACTGCACTCTTCATGTCCTACCTGGTCTTTCTTATTTCTGTGATTCTGTCCGGCCTTGCATCCTGTTGGGTGTGTGGTGCACATGTTTGACCGCTTGTAATGATTGCATCAGATGGGCAAAGCTAAAACCAAGACTTCAGCAATGCCACCAACCACAGAAGGGAATAAAGCGGGGGATCTGTTTCCTACTGTATCACTGGAAGGATATGCTGCTAAAATCTCCGCTCTTCGTATAAGTGACACTAATAATAAGGACCTCGATGAAGGAGAAGAAGACCACGACTGTGATGAACAAGACGGAACAAAAGATGAGGATGAAGATGAAGAAGGAGAGGGGGATGATAGCGAGGAAGAGAATGGTGAATTGGAAAGTGGGAATGGAGCTGAACAAGCACATCAACATCATTAGGATTGGTAGAGCTATAAAAGCACTCGAAGATGGAAATGTGTCACCTCCTAGAACTGGGGAGATAGGGATGTAGGGAAATACTTATTTTGTTGCCTTACAATGTTTCAAAAGAATGCTACTACAATTCATGTATGAGGAAGCAATTTTGGTTTGAGATCTCACTTTTCTATACTAATGTTTTTCTATTGATCAAAGTATGGCTTGCATTCATTCCTGAGTTGCCTGCTCATTTCCCTACGGTTTTACCATTGCGGGAAGGATGAATTCCAGATGAATACTAAATATCATAATTTGTTTAATTCCGTTTTCAAAGTAATCGGCTCCAGATATAGAATGCTTCAATTGGAAGGGATTTGCATCCTCCAAGGCACATGAAATAATTAAGAAAAATAATTTGGAGTCAGAAGAACCTAGGGAAGATTGATTTGCTGAATAAAAGAATGACAGGGGATCTGAAGTTCTGAACTTAATTTCGAAGTCAACCTGGCCTGGGAGGCTACTGCACAAGAAAAAGAAAAAGAACATATCAGCTCCTCAAAGCTTGAAAATTTTGTTCCATTTCCTCACAAAAAATGCAGAAAGCTAGTAACTCAAGAGGAAACTCGTGCAGATGGCTCCCTGGAGGAAGAAGACTTCTTGCATTGCTATGCCCTCTTTTGCTTCTTTGCACCTTCACCATCTTTACTTTGAGCTCCAACATCTCTTATCCTAGCTTGCTTTTTGCAGCCAAAGAGGCCAAAGATGTCTGCAATGGTAAACCGGGTTTGCTGCCTTCTTCATCTTCTTCTGTACTCCACTCCCAAATTTTTGGCTTGCAGGCTCAGGTCGGAGCACTCCTGCAGCAACTTCACAACGATAGCTTAACAGGATCTAAGACTTTATCAGCATTCTCTGATCAACTTCTTCGCATAGCGGTTTCTCTGGACAAGGTTGCAGGCAGTCTTTCAAACCCATCGGGCAGCTCTCTTGCTGCTACTGAAATGAGCCAAGTTGATGAAGATCTCACTGAACCCACCGACGATGAAAATGAAGAAGAGTCAACAGGAAGAGTAAAGTCATTCACTTCAGGTCAGGTTCACAACTACATATCTCCAAAACCAAACAGGCAAAACGGTAAGAAGAACTTCCTTGGAATGGAAGCAATCACCCCTGCAGTAGGGTTTGGCTGTGTCCATATGGCCACACATCTAGACCGTTTCATGAGCTACAAAATGTACGGGATGTGCCCAGATGATTGGGATGTGGCTCAACGGCTGATTCTTAATGGCTGTGACCCACTTCCAAGAAGATTGTGCTTCTCAAGGGCATCCCCAAGCTATTCCAACCCAATTCCACTGATGAATTCCTCCCTCTGGACCCCACCGAGCGATTCCAACATCATGTGGAGCCATTACAAGTGCAAGAGTTATGCTTGTCTTGTTTCTGGTGAAGCTAACAGGAGAGGGTTCTTCAAGTGTGCATACTGTTTCAACCTGACGAAGCGAGGCTGGGAGGTGGCAACCAATGAGTCCATCTCGGCTGAATTCACCATTGACGAGGTTTTGAAGTTGAGGTCAGGCGAGATCCGTGTAGGGCTCGATTTTAGCCCTACAACAGGAACTTTTGCTGCACTTATGAGAGAGAGAAGTGTGACCATTGCTTCAGCTACATTAAACTTAGGTGCTCCTTTCAGTGAGGTGATTGCACTGAGGGGGCTCTTGCCTCTGTATGTATCAGTTGGGACGAGACTGCCTTTCTTTGACAACACGCTTGACATTGTGCACTCAGTCCTGTTCCTGGACGGGTGGATAGGAGTCGAGCTACTCCGGTTTGTGCTGTTCGATTGGGACCGTGTCCTTCGACCCAGAGGGTTACTTTGGGTCGATCGCTTCTTCTGCAAGAAAGAGGATATGAAGATGTACCTTGATGAGTTCGGAAGGCTTGGATACAAAAAGCTGTTGTGGAGAGTTGTGCCGAAGACGGACAAACTTGGGGATGAGCTTTTCTTCTCTGCTGTTCTGGAAAAGCCTACCAGGACATAATATAGCAGAAGATGCATACATACAATCTTTCGATAAATAGGAGTCGCACAAGTTTTCAGTGCAAAATGGAATTCTCTGATGAAGAGATCAACTTGTTTCTTGTCCTGTTATTACTAATATGAATGATCAATAGTACATGACTAATCATCAGAGGAAGTCGAAGTTCTCCTACAAACATACAGTTTATGGTAAGGGGAAAAGGAAAAAAATACAAGGGTTACAATTTATAATCACGTTAATAATTTGCCCTCAAGGGAGCATAATAATGAAAGGTCTCTTCTATGTAATCAAAGAATGGTAGATTGGATCCATGTGGCTTTCAAAAAAATCTGCAACTGATCAAAAAAATCTCCTCGTATAAGAGATGCTTTGGCCATGGCAGTCTCAGCCGACAACAAAAAGAAAACATTCTCCTGCGAGTTTGTCGAAAGAGGCATCCTAAGGAATAGTAGGTAATTCCTGAACAGGGGCGAAAATTCCCGTCGTTCCCTCAGCAAGATGTTGTTGGCCACTGTGATGTCCAGAGTCTTTCTGTTTATTCGTCTTTTGCACACAAGCGTTCTGCATGGAACAATGCACAACTGTTAATGAGGTGAAATTATAAGCTACACTGTCAACTGTCAAGACTAGATAAATGAACTACCTATAACCACGGGGGACAGTTGGTAATAAGATGAGGAAACAGAAGAATAGAAGAGAGATATACATCTCTTGTAGGTCTACAAACACTAGTGGCTTAAGGTATGCATTCATGAACAACTCACGACTTATGAAACAATATGGTATCCCTAGAGTCTGAACAAGTCAAAGCTATTGAAATAACAACCGGTATCTCTAGTTACTGCACAAGTCAAAGCTCTTGATATGGCCATCGAACAGACAAAGGGACTAACATGCAGCCTAGTGTCAAATTAATACTCTAGAGATTGAGTAGGAGCAAGAGTACATACTCAAATATTCATATGCTAGTATCATGGAGGTTCCCCATGCTGACATGCTGACAAATCTTGGGCCCAACCCTTTGTATAAACCAGTCCAACCATCATCCTTTACCAAGGTTTTGACCACCTGTCTAGCAGTACTTTTCCTTTCATGCCCCATTACCTGGACCATGGAAACACTCGATTAAGGGAAATGAGTAGGACACCACAAAATGATTACTGGTTACATGGAAAATGAGCTTGTGAAACACACCAAAACTTGACCAACCCATCATGTAGTTGTCGATTATAGACTAACTTCTGGCTTCCAAAACCTCTCCTAATTATTGTTTTAGCACACAGCCAAACATATAGTCCATCTCGATGTTATTGCCTTAGCTGCTTAAAATGACCACTAAAAGAGTATGATGCTAAATCACTTGCATGGCTAACTAACTGTCACATATCAAAGTTCCATAAACCAACTAAGGAAAAGTGGAGAACAGTCAAAACTTCATTTTATAATTGGTAAAATCAACTATTCAAATGGTACTCCTTTCAGAAGTTGCATCATTGCAGGTCAGCTAAATTAGTTAGTTAGTTTTTTTTTTTTTGCATTAAAATAATGAATGAGTGGTACAAGTCCGAAGGGAAGGACAAGATGGTCAGTGTAAGAACACTATTCATTAGAAGTTTGAACTATTACCTGCAAACGTGTCTTTATAGTGTCCAAAGGGGTTGTGATGCAGGAAGCAGTAGCTCCTGCAATAATACCTCCACTAGCTTGAACGGCGACTATCTTCGAGTCACTAGGGGCTGCTGGCTCAGCATCAGTTCCATAACCTAGAAACCTGCTCAGAATGATCCACATATTAAAGACAAATAAATCAAGCAAGTTACCGAAGCCTATAGATAATGTTTACTGATAGTTCTACTTTAACAGGCATTATAACCTTCAAGCATCTGCAGTTACCGAAGCCTGATGAGAGGACTAAAAGACCATACAATAGGTTTGGGTTGCAGTTGGAGAAAACCTATCTAGCACATGGTCTAAAGCCATACCCTAACACAAGTTTAAGATTATATCACTTCCAAAAGACTAGATAACATTTTACATGATCAAACCTAAATTTAATATCAGAGGGAGCCTAAAACAGAAAGCTAAAATAGTAAATGAATCTGAAAATTCAAATCGAGAAAATATAAGGCAAGTCTTCAAGGTAATATGAAATCACCTCCATATAATGCGTTGGCTTGAACCATAGCTTGCCCACCATACAGCACTGGATGGGGAATATGTCATGACTGAAAGACCAAATCCCCTATATAATCCTCGGATTCCATCACTCCGAACAATCTTACGAACAACATCAATACCCCCCTTATAGCTCTCATGACCAGAATATCCTTGCACCATCAACTTTTGACTGACCTAAAACAAAACGATCATGGAGCTTTTCAGAAATCCACATCGTGTGCAACTTTGATTTCTGTATTCTCTAAGCTAACATCATACAGATACTGATGAATAAACAAAACTATCATGACCTTGTCCACTCAAGAGATAGGTAACATAGAGCAAATTATTCGAGAAAATACCTTTCACGAAAACTAGTCCCCCAAAGATAATAAATCAGAAAGCCTAAGTCTTAAGTAGTGTAGATAAATATCAGGACATCATTCTAAGGCGTTCAAAGAAAGAACTGAACAACATACCACATCAATTGGAACAAACACGGCCTGGGAGAACAGAGACGAGGTCATGCCAGCAATCCCATTTGCTACAGCTGCTTGCGGAGCTTCAGATAAATTGAACGGTTCGATCATTTTGAAAGCAGCCACTTTTGTAGTCTCTAAAGCTGTGAGAAAGATAATCCTAGCAGGGATTGCCCCAGTAATCACGGTGCCAAACCCTCGGTATAGACCAGGTATACCTTCTGACTTCAGTAACCCTCTGATGACAGAAAATGCATTCTTCTCAACCGTATCCTTTGTAGCAACCTGGAGCCTGGTCTTGATAACAGACATAGGATACAATGCTACTGTAACCCCAGTGAAAATCCCAGCTCCCACCACATAAAACTTAGTCTTGTCGAGCCTGGCAAAAACCCAGATGGAAATACATGAGCACATGAAAAGGGTTTAGATGATTTGCCTACATCAGATACTTAGCAAGAAGCAACATATCAACATTGTGGAAGAAGCAAATTCATATCGAATTCACATGTTCCGTACTTTCCCTTCACAATGGAACTCTTCCTCCGTTGTTTTAAGGTTAGGCCAGTATGAATGTATGATATAACAACCTTGCAACTCCATGTTCTCGGTCGTATTTTCTCGGCAACCAAACGCTAAGCGGAAAATCAATTGAGGGAAGAGACGAACGTACTTGTCCCAATTGATCTCGGTCTGGCCAAAGGGCTGCGCTCGGGCGCTAGTTGTAACAGTAGTAGCAGTTGATGCCTCCATTGGGGAATCACGGAGCTTGGGAAGCGAAGAGGTATCGGCGGGTGCTGTAACCAAAACTCAAATGCTAAAAGGTTTGAACTTTCTCTTTCGGGAATCAGGTTTTCACGTTTCAGGGGAACTTGGAGCGGAAGATCCCGGTTCTGAAACGAAAAATCAAACTTTCCCAAGATGGAAGTCTCATTCTGTAACCCAACGACCGATCTTTATTAGTGTACTAATATTTTTGGGTTGTTAATTTTCTTATTATTTGATTACGGGCGACGCGCCGCGGTGGAAAATTTTGACGGGAGAAATAGGTCAATCGGACGAACGGCGGCCAGTAAGGTAGCGTTGGAGAAGATGATTCGTCGAATGTTATGGGCCAGGCGGCCCAGGCCCAATTTTCGTATCCCACTGATTCTAACCCAAACACGGTTTCGTTTTCCTTTTTCATGGAACGACTTTTTGTATGAAATGAGAATAAAATCAATAAATTGTGGGTCAAATACGATAATAATTTCTGGACACTGGCTGGGGCATTTTCTCCCATTTTTAAATGCAGTTTGAGAAATTTATGATGCATTTTAATTTGGAAAGGGGGGGGGGGGGGGGGGGAAAGAGGAGAAACCAATGTTTAAATAAATAAAAGTTGAGAGTTTATTTGAGAAATTGAAGGTTAGGTCTAAGTTGTAACTGAACAATTTTGTTAGTGTCAAAATTGTATAAATTTGTGTACATATTAGAGAGAATTGACATAAAAGAGGTAAAATTGGGTAGAAAATGATGATGTCATAGTAAGACCATGTATTTCCTTAAGCTACTTGGAGGGCTGGTAATACCCACAAAGAGTGGATTAGAATAAGTCAGATAATACAGATTAAGTCAACACTATCATATTTCTATATATTATTGAAATTATTTTTAAAATATACTTTCATTTAATCGTAGTTATGATGAAGTGAAATATAACTCAAAAGAAGTATAAAAAACGAGGAGACAATACGTCAATCACTAACTCCAGACTGAGGCCAACTTCAACCCTGGCCAAAATACAAGGACATAAAAAGCACAACTCAAAATCCATTAAGCAAACAAACAAACAAAACGAGGCCAATTTCAACCCTAGCCCATAGCCTTCAAACGATATCTTCAGCCACCCTACTAACCCCACACTCATCCACCCCAAACTGAAACCACCTTGAACTAGCACACCGCCGAAGTCGCCAACAATGATCTCCAACGACACACACTACACCAGCAGACCGAGAACATCAATCAAAACCACCACAACCATGAGCATAAACAACAACCCCTAAATTGATCAATCAATCAATCAATTAGAACCAACGATATCTTTATCTTTGGCAAGACAATCGAGAGAATTCGAGTACCAGACATCGATCGGTCAAGAAACCAAACCGTTCAATCTCGTTTATTATATTAATACTTTTTCTTTATATTTTGTTCGACAATGTAACTAATCAATGAGTAACATGATGGATCTGATCTCTTGGTGACAAAAGAGTAATTATTCCCTAGCTAAACGAGTAAATTTGGTTATGCTCTCGCCATAATTGCAACTCGCTTCATCGCAAAGATCAATAATATGATTGATTACCACTACGTTAAAGTCTTAAACCCTCTTTGTTAAATGTCAAATGATCACGCGTCTTGGCGAAGCCATTTATGTAATCACTAATTCACGCACTCAAAAAAGAAGAAAGCAAACTTGAGGTGTCGCACCTCTATTTTTTACTTATTCAGTAGTCTCCCAACTTCTAAGCACACCTCTTTCTGCTCAATCTCATGACTAAAAAGAGGAAAAATACTGTCTTTTGACATGTGGATTGTGACTTGTGCGAGTCCTTAAAACAAACAAACGCCAAAGAAACGGCCAAGTTGCATTGCTTCACGCCTTCACAGTTCACACCCCCTCTGTTCTTTTTTCTTTTTCATTTCCCCACACACCCATTTCTTCTTCTCCTCCAGCTCTCCAGAGTCAAGCCCCTAGAAAGGTGAACACACTAAGGAATTCCATACCAGGAAGATTCATCAACATAATTATATAAGGGCTAAAAGGTTCGTTTTTTTGCCTGCATCGTGAATCTGTCCGTACAAGGAGGAAATGGGATTCCTCTCCAGATTCACCACTCTGCTTCTCCTCCTCTCCCTGCTCTCTGCTGCCACCATCTTCACTTCTACAGGTGCGGTTTAAAACGTCTCCATCCTTCTCTTTTTTCCCCTGTGCTCCCGTTTTCTGTTCAAAGTTGTGGCCTTTATGTTCTATTTTTTATTTATGGGTTCTCTGCCATTCTCTTTTTAAGTTTCTGGGGTTTGTGGTGAGAAATGGAGAAATGGGTTTCTTTGCGGTCATCGATCATCGGCCATTTGGGGTTTAGGGTTGCGTCAGCTGCTTTGGCATTTGATTGTTTGACGAGGAGATTTAGACTGTGATTGAGAAAAGTTAGCGTGCGAAGTTGAGTGCATAATCTTTGAATATGCCATGCACAGCTTGAGATGAGTGGATGCAGGAATAGGACTCTCTGGATTCTTCTGGTTAAATATTTTATTTGGTTTTTGTTTTTTGTTTTTGGGAACATTCTCTCCAGACTTTAAATATTGGAGCAAGCCCTCTCACATGGGCTCTCCACAGTAGCGTTTTTTCCTTGTCAAGTTGCAGATGTTTCTCAAACCCTTGAATGGCAAAGTGGGCGGTAAAGACTAAATCCTCAGACCTCAATGATGTTTGAAATGGTAATGAACTGGTTTCAATAGATCATTTAAGAGGTTTAATGTGAACACTTGGGTTTCCCATGAAGCTACCAGCGATTAGCTGGATCGGCTGAGCTGGTGCCAATAAGATGTGCTTCACACTGGTTCTCTTCTTTAAAGTTTGAATTGGAATTCCTCTGCCATTGAACCTCTTGCTATATTGTCTAAGCTATTGGTGCGTGTTGTTCTATGGATCCTGTCCGTTTTGACTCTTTGAACAGTGTTAACATGAAAAGCTGGATACTTTGCGCTATATGTATTCTAATTTGTCACTGCTTGTCCACCCACTGTTTCCTTCGTTGAATTTGATGGGTTTCCTTTCCTTCTTTCAGAAGCTTATGACCCACTTGACCCAACTGGAAATATCACAGTGAAATGGGATATCATGAGCTGGACCCCTGATGGTTACATGGTAATTACTAAAGCTTTTGCTACTACTACTTCTTCTTTCATACCCTTCAGTTGCTAGTGACACTTTGTTCTGCTATATTTGGTAAGCTGGTAATTACTGCTTATGCTGCTACTACTTCCTTCATGCTCTTCAGTTATTAATATGTTGTGATACATTCACGAAACTGATTAACAGGCGATTGTAACACTGTACAACTTCCAACAATACCGTCACATTCAAGCACCAGGATGGTCTTTGGGATGGACATGGAGGAAGAGAGAGGTGATATGGGATGTGGTGGGAGGGCAGACAACCGAGCAAGGGGATTGCTCCAAATTCAAAGGAAACATCCCACATTGCTGCAAGAAGAAACCCACTGTCGTCGATTTGTTGCCTGGAACTCCATACAATAAGCAGGTCGCAAATTGCTGCAAGGGTGGAGTGCTCAGCTCGTGGGCACAAGATCCATCTGCTGCTGCTGCTTCGTTTCAGCTTAGCGTAGGACAGGCGGGCACTACCAATAAGACAGTCAGGCTTCCTGTGAATTTCACTCTGCAGGCACCTGGTCCTGGCTACACATGTGGACCGGCTAAAGTTGTCAAACCGAGTCGATTCACAACTGCAGATAAACGACGAGTCACTCAAGCTTTGAGTAAGTTTAGTAGTCAATGGAATGATTAAGAATTTCATATGTGCGTGCATTATAGATATTTACTTCTAAAACCAATGTTAGTTTAGTTGAGGTTTATATTGCAAGGGTTCCCTCCTATGGGGATGCACTGGTTCTCGACATACATTTGATCACTTTTATCTTCTGATATGAGGTAATAAAAGGCTTTCTTTCCTTTGCAGTGACATGGAACGTTACCTGCACGTATTCTCAATTTCTAGCTCAGAAGACTCCAACTTGCTGCGTCTCATTATCATCATTCTACAACAACACTATAGTGCCTTGCCCAACATGCTCATGTGGCTGCAAAAGCAACAATACTCTGTCTGGAAGCTGTGTTGAGTGAGTTCTTACTTGGACATTCAAAGCAATCCGCTTCTATATGATTTTTGTCGATGCGATCTTATTCCTTAACTTATTGCAGTCCGGAGAAACCACATTTAGCTTCAGTAGTTCCGAATCCAGGGAAGAACGGCTTGGCAGTGCCTCCTGCTGTCCAGTGTACACATCACATGTGTCCCATACGAGTTCATTGGCATGTTAAGCTGAACTACAAGCAGTATTGGCGGGTGAAGATCACCATCACCAACTTCAACTACGCAATGAACTATTCTCAGTGGAACTTAGTGGCTCAGCATCCGAACTTCGACAACCTGACCCAAATCTTCAGCTTCAACGCCAAGTCGTTGAATCCATATGCATCTATCAGTATGTTTATTCAATTACCTTTCCATTTCCCCACAGTGGATGTCGATGTTTTGACACTTAAAAACGCTGTGACATAATTGTTAACTGCAGATGACACCATGATCATGTGGGGAGTGAAGTTCTACAACGATCTGCTGATGCAAGCCGGCCCAACCGGTAACGTGCAGTCGGAGTTACTGTTCCAGAAAGAAACCGAGAGCTTCACGTTCGAAAAGGGTTGGGCTTTCCCGAGAAGGATCTACTTCAACGGCGACAACTGTGTTATGCCTCCTCCTGATGCCTACCCTTGGTTGCCGAATGCCAGCTCCCGCCATATCATGTCCCCATTGCTGCTGGTCACAACCGTCGTTTTATCTGCTCTGGCTTTCCTGCTTCAGTAGGCAAGCCATGCCTGCCACAAATTTTTGACACACGGTAACACTTACCTGGAATCGGCAGCCTGGAGGTGCAATTTGGCTGGAGGATTATGTCTCTGTTTAGGTGAAGTGAGATCTGGTGAATTCCCCATGGTGTTGTAGTTTGTAAGTTGGTTTGTTTGTGTTGTGATGATGATTGATGTATAACACCATTTGTAGCTATTGAAAACAGAAAAGGTGTAATGATATGAAAGATTGATCCTTGTACAAAGAGCCGAGTAACTGGCTGTAGATACCTTAGAGCTATTGAACAATTTCCCTCCATGCCTAGATTTTAAGATCCATTAATACACCTAACTGAAAACAAATCGAATTTGGGGTAAAACCCAGTTCTTGAAGTACACCAAACTAATGAACGTTTATTGCAGGAAAGCCATACACCAACATATTAATCGAACTTTTCAAAAGCCATACACAACTCTGATTCCTGCGATGATGGTAAAGGTTGGAGTGTTCTTTAGCGCTTCGTTTTGCACAATAACAAAAAAAATTGATTTCTTCTCCCTTCACGTCGCAGTGTCCGGCTTGCTTCTCTATATGATTTCCGTATTTGAATTTTTTTTTGTCACAACCCTATAAACCCATATATATATAGAGGAGCATATATGTGGAAACTGCCACGTCAGCCAGTGCAAAACATTGAGGGATTTACGGAGGGGTGTTTTTGTCAAACCGCAATGTCAGTTCAGAGACAAAAAAGTGAAAATGGGCTAACAAAAATTGTTCCTGCTAGCGCCCAAAGATAGACTCATAGCTATATATTAATAGAAATTTGGGCGTGTCAATTTGGGCCGATTGAGTTTACTCTGAAACAAAGATGCAACCGAAATAAATTTGGGCCCGTATCTATACATTACATCTATCTTGCTTAAACCTTAAACTCCTTCGTTGCTTCTCTCTACCCTCCCTTTCTCCTAAACAATTCTCCCCAATTTCTGGACACGGTTTCTCCGTAGAAGAGGCTCAGCTTCCAATCTCCCGCAGCGATACGATCCCAATCGCCGCAGGCCATTCCAATCCTCCGGCAGACCGTCTTAGTACAAACTCATCCATGGAGTCCAACAAATTTCCCCCCAATTTTTGAATGTGATTATCGCATACCAGAGTCCCGCTTCGCTTCCCCAACGGTGCGAATCAAAGTGCATATATGAAGTTTGCCACATCAGCTGTTCCAAAGCAATACGTAATTTTCGAAAGGGTATCAGTGTCAATGAACACATATGAAGTTTGAATTATTCCATACTGTTCAATCAATTTACCATCAAACTTTGATATAGTCTTTCATTAGTTATAATTTTCCCGAATTTTGAAAATTTCAAAGTGAACATGAGTATGAGAAATCATTAATTTATAAACTTAATTCTTTAAAATAAGTCTTAAATTTTCTATAAAATGAGACAACTTTACAATAATAAAGGAATGAGTGCTTTAGAAGTATTTAGTACCCAAACGGGCTCTAACTGGGTGCTAAATAGAATTTGGCCAAGAATGTTCATCAAGATTTAAGTGCGCCAAATGAATAGCTGAATGGTCCTATGTTAACGTTTTTATGTGTTAAATATGTGACAATCATCACTTACATGTGTTGGCAATGCCTTAAATTGATAAAAATAAAATAGATAACAAAACAACATACTCAAACTGGCATATAGGTCAGGCAAATTCTGTTAATCGTTTAAGGAATTGAGAGATGATTTATTATAGAGGTGAATCTAATCTTTTTAAATCCAATCCATTTTATCCAAATCCATTTAGATTGGTGGATTCATGGATTAATACATGAATCCAAATGACAAATTAGGGTTCAGTACCTGTACTTATATATATTTTTTATTTTGGTACCTGAATTTTATTTTTATAAGAAAAATGTCATTGAAAAATTACATTTTGGTAATTAAAATTTTTCAATATGATTTTTTAGTACCTAACCTTTTCAAAACTTACATATTGTTCCAAGGCTTACATGTCATTTGGATTCATGGATCAATCCACCAATCCATAAAATGTACACAAACTTACCACTTTGCCCCATCGATCATGAAATTTTCATTCTAGCCTAAACTATGCACCAAGTTTGACATATTTCATTTACGTTACGTTGTTAGAATTTTAGTGAGTTATTGTAATCTCATTTGCTTACATTTAAGGATTTAGGTTTTGATTGTCTTAATTTCATAGTCTTGCTCTACCCTCCCTATAATTCTTCACTACTAATTCAAACGAAATATTTATCGAACAATACAGTTAAGGTTTGATTTTTTAACGCTTTTTAAATAATCCAAGTTTGACATGGAAGATCAAATTGAGGTTGAATCGAATAATCAAACCCGACCAACGGGTCGGGGAAAATGCTAGTATATATATATATATATATGATAGAAAAACATGTTAATATCTCACACAAAAAAGTATGTAACCGTTACGTAATCTCATCAATTTATTAATGGATAACGCAAATTTATTCATGTACATTTCTGTATCTAATTTTAAGTAGTTTGAGTAATCAATCAAACAATTTTTTTTCTACAAAATTCATGAATCTCATCAATAACTAGTTATTTCGGGATTGGTGAAAGCAGATTTCGGAGTTTGATACTTACTAAGAATTGTAATTTTATGGATTGCGTAGATGTGCATGCAGTAGTAGTATGTTTCTAACATTTGGTTCATGTAATAGTATTTGCCGTGTATCTGTTTAAAACAAGATTCGTATTAAACCCGCTTATATGAGAACAATGATGTGTGTTTACAACATAATAATTTTCATTAATTATTGCATGTATGAACAGCTTGGTCAATTTAAGTAGCTGGTCCATGTGTATATGGATGGTCCAATTCATCAAGTCGGACCGTAGGATTAAAGGATGGTAGTGTCCAACATAATGGATACCATCCAAATCCAATAATTGAGGTAGTGTCCAACTACATGGATACCATCCACATCCAATAATTAGGGATGGCAATTTACCCACCCATGGGTATTTTTGCCCAAACCCAATTATACCCATTTATATGGGTTGGGTATGGATTTATTCTATATGGATTTGGGTAAGATTTGGGTAGGTGGAGTTGGGTTTGGATTTTATTTTTGGGTATGGATTGGGCTTGGGTACCCATCTCTTTGGACCTGCCTGTATATGTTTTTTTTATTAGGTGTTAAAATGTAAAGAGAAATTTTTAATGTATTAAAATGTAATTTTCCACATATGATGCTGGACCTATTTTTATCTTCTTAAAAACTTTAGGTACTAAAGTGTAACTTTGGCTGTCAGCGACAGCGACCATCGTGTTCCATTCCCGGCTTCCATATCTTCGTCGGCGGCGGATTCGACGAACTTGCTGCCTCCGATCCGGGTTCGGACGCCGGTCGATTCGGATCTCCAGGGTTTCGGAGAAGGAGCTAGAGGCCCGGCGGTGGTGGTGATGGAGCCCGACGAGCCCCATCGGCGTTGTCAACGCCCACACCGCAGACCACGCCGGCGCTGCTCCTAAAGTTTTGGCGTACTCGGCGCAGACCACGCCGCACCTATCGTAAGCGTCGTTCAGAAGATCCCAATTCGATATCGTTCCGGCTACTGCCTCTTCCTCCGCCGACCGTCTCTGCAGCTCCTTCACCAGCGCCGCCTGCTTTAGCACCACCTCGTAGACCTTCTCTTCCGAAGATCTTGCCGGGCTCGCAGCAACGGCGGCGCTGCTCGAGTACACAGCAGACACCCCGCTATTCGAATTCATCGACGACGCAATTCTCGGCCTCTGGCTTGTAGCGCCTGCGCCGGCGCCCCTGGGCCTAGTTCCCAACTGGGAAGCGACGCCGCCGCCAGTTCCGGCTCTGGGTATGAGACCGAGTAGAGCGGAGGAACTGACGGCATTCTCTTTTGGACCAACAACCCAAAGCAGAACGCCGGCCGCCATCTCGAAGTAAGGAAGGAAGAAAACGAACACCTTTTTTGATGGTTTCATTCTTGTTTGGCCCCTGTACTTCATTCAACTCATTTGACCGTTGCTAACTCATGAATCATGATGAACACAGAAGGTATCAAGACAACATTATGGCCATGGATTTGTGTTCAATGTGATTGACACAAAGCTAGAGTGGAAGAAGAACCACCAAATTCAGTAACACAAACAGAAAGTTCAATGGGTTCTCCCAGCTCAAACACGGTTCGCGAATCATCACTATTCAACAAGTTGTCCACCAAACAGAGAAACAAAGTAGCTAGCTGAACATATCAGAACTAAACAAGAGCCCAAAAATCCTCCATACCTCAGAGAGCAGCGAGAAGGAGAATCCGATTGGACAGGGACTTAGATCCAGGCTTGGACAGCGAGAAGGAGAATCCGATTGACACAAAGCTAGAGTGGACGAAACAGCTGCTGCTAAGCTCACCAAGGCGAACGGTGGAGCGGCTATAGCGGGAGTCAACGGAATCCTATAGCGGGGCTCTGTAAATCCATGGAATGGAAGCCCTTTTCACAGAGGTACTACGATATACTAGATAAGAGGAACGAGAGGACTTTAAATCTCAATTACCAAAACCCAATTAGTCAATTACCTGGGAAGGGTTTGGGGGACGATGAATGGAGAACTCGAAGCGGCGGCGACGTCGGAGCTAGCGGCAGTGGCCGGGGCGGCGACGAAATCGGGGCAGCGATGCGATTCAGTGGTCGGAGCCGAGTTCGGAGGCGGGGCGGCGACGTCGAGCTGGTGGCCGGGGCGGCGACGTCGTGGCTCAGCCGGCTCGTCGTCGACGAAGATGGGTAGAGACTAGAGAGGAAGAGTCGTCGACTGTGCGAGAGGAAGATGGATGAGATGAGTCTTCGATTGTCTTTAATTTTTTTTTTAGTTTCGTTTTTTTTTTTTAATTATTTGGGTTTGGATTTTTTAACCCAAGTTCATGGGTAAAACCCAAGTAAACCCAACATAATGGGTATGGGTATTGACCCATCTAACTTTATCCATTTACACTTTAATTGGATTTCAGACCCAACCCAAATGGGTTGGATAGTTATAAACCCATGGGTATGGGTATAATTGCCAAGCCTACCAATAATGGATGGTAGTGTCCAAATATCATCCAAATCTAACAATGGATGGTAGTGTCTAAATACATGGATACCATCCCAAACATAATGGACACCATCCAAACTCAAAGTGAATGGTGTCATCCAAGTTATTTGGTGTGTGGTGACCATCTAATTGTTCATCCATGGTACGTAGGGTTGATTGTCCAGTGACATGATGACGTGTGGAAGGTGGTTACTAGAAGCAGCAACTGACTTGCAAAAGACGCTAGGAGAGGAGTTACTAGATGTATGCATCGAACATTCTCGTTCGAACAGTGTTTGAAGAGGTGTGAACCGAGTAACATCGTTTTCTGTTTTCTTGAAGTCAGAGTGCATTGATCACGCGAAATTCCACATGAAACAATGTGGTAGTCAAATCACTAAAAAAGGTTTCCGTTCACAACCGTTGTAAACTATATAAGGTTTTCATTTTCAGGTTTCAGTTCAAGAAGTATCTAAAATTCTGCGGCAACAATTCATAATCATGCGGCACAAGAGAGAGAGAGATTCGTGTTCGGCGTGGCATCTCTGTTACTTGGAGGTCATCGCCGCCATTATTTCTCCTTCCGGCCGGCCGAGGCCCAAGCTAAAAACAAAAAAACAGCTCTTAAAGATTGGAAGAAGGAGAAAAACGCTGAAGTGGGAGAAATTAACAAGCGAGAAGCTAAGGAAGTCGCAACTATATAGAAGGCTGGGATATTGTTGTTACGAATCATTAATAACAACAACATTATTAATGGCTTACTACACCACATTATCTGCTGCATCGCTAATGACGACGGCGGTTATTGTACTACTAGTACTAGTCGGCGGGGGACATTTGGGCACTTCCCTTGGAGCCTCCGATCTGCGGCGACGCTCCGGTGACCGACAAGGCGTCGTTCGCTGGTTCCGCCATGGGCATTGGCCCTTGTTACGATCAGGGAGACAGAACCGTGGAGGATTGCGGCAAATGTATCCCTGAACTGCGGCCGTATCTGGAGGAATGCGCAAAGAACTCTTCTAGCGGAGGAGCTTTCTATCAAGGAAAGGTGCATGATTCAATTCTGGGCACCGCGTATATCGCGTGCCAAAGGTGGATTCATGAATTTTGACCAGATTGATCAGTGGATTCATAGATTGGATCAATTGCGAGCAGGATTTTGAACTGCAGGCTAAATAAGGTGGGGTTGTCCGGTGGACGGCACGGCACATTGGATCAGCTGCTGCTATGTATACAGTACTATCGCTGTTTAGTGTGACAAGAAGAGGAGGAAGAGGAGGAAGAATGATAATTATACACGTGAGGACCGAGGAACATCGTAGCACCAAAGTTTATGTTGTTTGATTAAGAGGTGCCCATGTTATGAAATTGCAGCCCGATATGGTGTTCGTCAAAGCAGGGTTTAGTTTCGTGTATACCAAATTCGGTCTCAGCTAAGAACCAGAAACGATCTTGTCGTTTGGAGTGACTTTCTTCGGGTAAATGTGTCGACATGAACATAATGGAAGGGGAAAAGAAGAAGTGGTCTTGTGCCGAAAACCAGAGGCTGCAGACACTTTGCTACGAGGGAAAATTGGACAATTTCTAAAAGGCATGAACAGCTTAAAGCATCCCCTATTAGAAGGCAAGAAGCAGAGGTTCAAGAAGTGAAAACACTAACGGGTTTTTGAAGCAACTCTTCTTGATGTGGTTCTCTATCGCTACCGGAATGATCTTCAGGGTCCGAAACAATTCGGTCCACATTGCTCTGCGTGAAAATCAACGGCAATGGTGGTGGTTTGCCATGTTTCTACTACATAGACATAGATTCTGGGTTTCGACATTTCAACTGTTCTTCAAATGATCGAAAACAGAGTCGACCATCAAGGTTCTGCAACGACACATCAAGGCACTTTGTTGCGCAGGTGTTCGTGTCCTACAGCAGAAACTACTAGCAACTATAGAAGCACACAGACATGAAGAAACACTAAACCCACAACCATTACCGATCCAGCAATGGATACACAAGATCTAAGCAGAGCATTTCAACAAATACCAAATCTTATTTTGCTCCCAACACACATTACTTCGGCAAGACAATGAAACAAATCACACAAGCATTCATGAAACGATCACAGATAGCAGAGCAATATGGCAGATAACAGTATCATATTCGAAACCATCCATTGCAGAAATCAAAACCATCCATTGCCAAGAAACAGCAGAATCCTGATAACAAACCAAAAACCCCTTAGAATATGAACTACTAAGTTCCACTTTTCCTAAACAACAAAATTCTTGAGCTCATAATCGAAACAGCATCCATGCTCAAACCATAAACGAAACGACTGTAACAACATAAGCAACCAGCACAGACCTTTCAACGGTAACTCTTCTGGAACCTTGAACGGGCACCACGTCCACCAAACTTCTTGGGCTCGCAGCGCCTGGGATCAGCGACCAGCAAAGTCCTGTCGTACCTGATCAAGAGGTCCTTGATCTCCTTCTTGCTCTGCTCGTCGACGAACTTCTGGTAGAAAGCAACGAGGGCCTTGGCGATGCTCTGACGGATGGCGTAGATCTGAGAGGTGTGACCGCCTCCCTTGACGCGGATCCTCATGTCGACGCCGGCGAAGCGGTGTCGCCCGAGGAGGAGGATGGGCTCGACGGCCTTGAAGCGGAGGATCTCCGGCTCCACGAGCTCGATTGGAGTGCCGTTGAGCTTGATGAGCCCCCTTCCGCGCTTGCAGTGGGTGACGGCGACCGCGGTCTTCTTGCGGCCGAAGCACTGGACAGACTCGGTGGGCGTTGGAGCCGCTACTGCCGCCATGGTTGGTGTTCTCTGGAAGGAAGCAGGGAGGGGGAGAAGAAACCCTAATTGCAGAGTGCTCTCGCTCGCTGCTGCAGTCTATGGAGAAGGCGAAATGGAGGCGTCGATTAGGTTTTATGTAACCGGGTGGGGACTAGGGTTTTATTAGATGGGCGAGGGTTGAGTTAGGCGAAAGAGGCCCAATAATGCTCCACTTTACAGAAAAGCAACGGCCCAAGCCCAATACAAAACAACAGACCCCAACCTTTGTGGCCCATTGAAAGTTGTTGAAGCCTAGTCTGCAAACTATTTTTGAGTTGAGTAAGTAAATTTGAAGAATGAACGTGCAGATCTTTAGTTTAATCTGTTGAAATCTGCAAACATCTGTAATTTTACTACATGGTAGAAACAAGAACACATCAAAACCTAGACTGATTAATCAGGTAAATCGGTGGCGTATGTAACAAAATGAGCACTTAAATCGATTTCATACTGGGTATAATTTAAAACTTGAATTATTTTGTTGGTCTCTCTTCGTCGTATATATTGCTTTATGCTTATGTCTTCAATATAAAGTATTTTAATGACTCATTTTATGAAATAGATTTTATGTCTATCTAATGATACTTTAAATGATCATTTCTCTTTTAATAATTGCCAAGATAATCGAGAGTAATCTTATTCCCACTTAGATATAAGTTGATCGAGTCCCTAATTTATATAAAGTTGGTCATTAAGATTAACGATCAACCGGATAATTAAGTCGGTCATCTCAATAAAAATCATTATAACAATCTCACTAAAATAATATTAAAAGGTCAAATAAAATAATATTAAAATGTGCATAAAAAATAAAATAAAACGATACACTTTGAAGGATGAAAATAGTGTAACAATATCTAAAACATTACTAAAAAACCCAAGCACCGGTAAATAATCCCAATAGAAAATTTTACTCGAGAAAGTGAAATACCAAATAGCCAATATACATGTACACTGTTTGCTATATTGAGGTGTGACTACAGTTATTATATATTGATACAAAAAAAAAATTGCAGTAACTGAATTTTTTTCCTTTCATGCTTTAACAGAGAAGCTTTTATTTCTGGTCCAACGACGACGAGAAGAAGGAATTGATAGTGGGCATGTCGGCATGACTTCCGGCGGCCGCATGCGGAGGAACCGCCGTAGGCCATGCTCGGTGTACTTCTCCCCTTCCTCTTGTTTCTTTAATTTCCCTCTTATCAAAGAGATTATAATTTCCCTCTTGTTTCTTTAACTTTCTTCAAGTGAGTTCCTTCCTCGTCACTGGAGAAGTTCGGAGATCGAAATTTGAGTGTCGCGAACTCGTCACTAACTTTCTTGTGCACTCAATGTACTAGTAACGACGCCAAGATTCTGAGCATGGCTGCAGGGATATACAAGGCAAGAAAGGACAACACTTCGTTGTTACAGTGCACGCACCATATGTGCCCGGTTCGAGTCCATTGGCACGTCAATACCAAGTACAAGAAGTACTAGCGTGTTAAAGTTTCGGTCGCCAACTTCAACTACCGAATGAATTACACGCTATGGACTCTGGTCGTCCAGCACCCCAATCTCAACAATGTCACCCAAGTCTTCAGCTTTGATTACAGGCCTCGAGTTCCCTATGAATCCATAAGTGAGTCAAATGGATTGATCTATGGCGTCCATACATAAGCACTTGTTATGAATATGTGAGTTTCATGAATTGGGTTTCGAATTGTTGGTTGCAGATGACACGGGGATGTTCTATGGGATGAAGTTCTTCGACGACGTGCTAATGGAAGCAGGGCCACTAGGGAATGTGCAGTCAGAGTTCCTACTGTAGAAGGATGCAAACACCTTCAGCTTGCGGCAAGGGTGGGCGTTCCTCGAAAGGTCTACTTTAATGGAGATGAATGCATTCTACCCTCTCGAGATTCATATCCTTTCCTGCCAAATTCTGGCCGTAAATCTCATTTCTTGGCTCCGTGGAAAACTTTGATTCCTGGTTTGTTGTTGGTGTTGTTCTGCTTCGGCTAATGTTGCGCTCTAAAGCTTAATGGGCTTGGGAGTAAGTAAAAAAGAGGTGTTGAGAGTTTGAGACATTTGAGAAACTGTTTGCAAATGCACACTCGATGTATAGTTAGTAGAAATTCTTTCTTAGAGAAATGAGGGAGTATTGGAGTTATCAAGTTAGGGCATTATATTGAACAATTTGGGTGTCATGAACATCCAATTTAGATTTTCTTTTTCCTATTTGTTAAGAAAAGGATAGGTATCCATTTCATGAACGAAAAAAAAATTATTTAAGATCAAGATAATAAAGCCAAAATTATTCACAAGTTTTGTCGTTTCAGGTTCTTCATTTGGCTGAAACTGAAATCAAGTTTTGGGATTTTGGACTGAATATTCCTTGACTGATGTTTTGATACTTTGTGATGAAATCTAAAACCCAGAACAAAACGTGATATAGAGATATAATTAACCATCCAAAACACACCCAGACACCAATAAACATTTCCAAATCTTGTTGTTATTGCACCCGTATTTATGCTACACAATCAATCAACGGCTAGCTGTTATTAGAGAAGAATAATTTTTTCCTTTTTTATGTAATTATTCTTTTATTATTTCCCACTAATCTTTCTGTTGCTAATGACGCGGGACGTGCCTAGCTTTCTGTTGCTAGTGCTCCTAGTTTGTCTCCCTCAAATCATGTATATTAGTTTCCAGAATCCTAATGAGAAGTCATCTGATTCTTCCGCAATATTCATCTCTTCCAAAGTCTTTCATGGTATCAGAGCTAGCAACGATCAGCTAGATTCGATCCATTCCTTACCTAATCTCTGTTTTTTCCTTCTTCGTCTCAATCCCCTGTTTATTCTCATCATGGCTGGTGACTCTACTGTCTCAGACTCTCTCAATGGATCCAAAAGCTCAGAGATCCAAATCATCACGTTTAACCCTGCGGCGCAATTACCTCTGAAACTCACTCCAACGAACTTCTCTTCCTGGCGGTCGCAGCTGGAAACCCTTCTTATGGGACTCGACCTTATCAGCTTCATTGACGGATCAAGCTCTGCTCCGCCTCAGTCTATTACAGTGGATGCTGTCACTGTTTCAAATCCGGCTTATCACAATTGGTTCAGGCAAGACAAACTAATTCTCCATGCCTTGCGATGCTCTATTGACGAATCAATTTATTCTTTTGTGTCCTCGGCTTCGAATGCTCGTGATGCGTGGTTAACACTAGAGAAACTGTATGCTAGCAATGCCCAGTCTCGTATTATCCATTTGAAAGGGAAACTCGGCAAGATTGTCAGGGGAAATCGAGATGTTCTTGATTTTGTTAATGATCTCAAGAGTACTGCTGCTGAACTCGCCCTTATTGGCGAACCGGTGAAAGATCTTGATCTTGTGGTGCACTGTCTACGAGGGCTCGGAGATGATTATAAGGCGTTCTCTGCCGCCGTTCGTGCTCGCGGCCCAGGCCTCACACTGGAGGATCTTGTTGACACTCTGGTTGAATATGAGTCTGACTTGAAGACTCTGCAATCCACGGCGGTGCCCACCGCATTCTATAATCAGGGGCAGAGGAATGGCGGCGGCGGCCCCTCCTTTCTTCGCTCACCTCGCGGAGCGCAGCAGCAGCAGCTGAACTCGCCCTACATGGAGTCTCCTCAGCAGGCCCGTTTCTTACCTGGTCATCGTCCACGGGCCTCAGGCCCATCTTTTAATTCCTATTCTGGGCCAGCCTCTCCTAGAGATTCCCCTACAGCACCTCAGCGCCGGGCCCGTTTGGTCTGCCAATATTGTGACAGGCCGGGACACACTGTTAGACAGTGTTTCCAACTTTTTCCCCAGGCCCGCCAGGCCCATCTCCAACAGCAGCAGCAGGCTCCACCTCAGGCCCATGCCACGATTTCTGGGCCCTCTTATGCTCCATCTGCTCCACTTCAGCCCTCTCCCACTCCATGGCTTATGGATTCTGCGGCCTCTCATCACGTCACGGCCGATCTTGGCAATCTTTCATTATATTCCGATTATGCTGGTCCCGATGAAATAATTATTGGCAATGGCTCAGGTTTGCGGATTAGCCATATTGGCTCCTCTAGTCTCTGTGCTGGTTCTCATTCACTTTCTCTTCATGATGTTTTACATGTGCCTGCGATCAAAAAGCATCTTATCTCTGTGGCTCAGTTATGTCGTACTAATCCGGTGTCTGTGGAATTTTTTGCCACTTATTTTGTTGTGAAGGATCTTCGCACGGGGGCGCAGCTGTTGAGAGGGGAAAACAAAGGTGATGTGTATGAGTTGCCGCCAGAGACTGGACCGGTTCGTATGGCGCTAGTTACCACTCGCACTTCCACAACTTCATGGCATTCCAGGCTTGGTCATCCTTCCGACCAGTCCCTTCGCACTCTACTCCGTTCCCATTCACTTCCAGTTTCGTCTGCATCCTCACCTAGTCATTGTGATGCTTGTCTTTCTAATAAATCTCATAAACTTCCGTTTGGCGTTTCTTCTCTTTCGAGTACACGCCCATTTGATCTACTTTATACTGATGTTTTGGGACCAGCTCCTGTTACTTCTGTCGATGGTTTTCAATATTACTTGATTATTGTTGATCATTTCACTCGCTACACATGGTATTATCCTCTTCGTCGAAAATCTGATGTTCTTCATGTATTTTTAGATTTTCGCACCATGGTTGAAAACTATTTCTCTACTACCATTCGTCGTATTTACTCAGACGGCGGTGGTGAATTTCAAAAGCTGTGTTCTACCTTACATACCCATGGGATCAGTCACTTGCTTACTCCTCCACATACCCCTGAACACAATGGCTTGGCTGAGCGCAAACATCGACATTTAGTTGAAACTGGTATCACTCTCCTTCATCATGCTCATCTCCCATCCATTTTTTGGTCCTTTGCTTTTTCCACTGCTATATATCTTATTAATCGGATGCCCTCCTCCGCTCTTCGTGGTCACATTCCGTACACACAACTTTTTAATCAAGCCCCAAATTACCATAAACTTCGCATTTTTGGGTGTTTATGTTATCCTTGGCTTCGCCCTTACTCCACCAACAAACTTGCACCTCGCTCCCGCCCTTGTCTCTTCCTTGGTTATTGCCCCCAACGCAGTGCCTATCGTTGTTTTGATCCTCTCACACATCGTGTTTTTCTTTCTCGTCATGTCCATTTTGTGGAAGATGTATTTCCAGGTTATTCCTCTCCTTCTACTGCAGCGGCTCCCTCACCTGCCACTTGGCTCTTGGATTCCAGCCCAACCATCACCTCATTTTCGGCCGCTCCACTCATACACACACCTGCAGGCCCAACCAATTCCGGGCCCACATCCCTCTCCTCAACAGCGTCCCCGTCCGAGGCCTCCTCCTCAGCAGACTCCGGCCCGCCTCCAGCCCCTGGGCCTCCTGCTGCCACCGGGCCCGCTGAGTCGCCCAGCACACCTCCGTCTGGTCCGCCTGTCCAGCAGCCTCCTCCCCCTTTGCGAGTCCACAACATGCGGACCCGAGCCCAGGATGGAATTTTTCGGCCCAAGAAATTATTTCTTACTACTGCGGGCCCAGGTCAGTCTTCCTCTTCTCCGCCCCTTGAACCAGCCTCTGTGCACGAAGCTCTTTTATATCCAGAGTGGTCCGCTGCCCTTACTTCAGAAAATCAGGCACTCCATGCCAACGAGACTTGGGATCTTGTTCCTCGCCTGCCTCATTATAATGTGTTGGGAAATCGCTGGGTCTTTCGCGTTAAGCGCGAACCGGATGGGTCTATTGCTCGCTTCAAAACCCGGTTGGTCGCCAAGGGTTATCATCAGCGTCCCGGTGTTGACTTCGGCGATACATTCAGCCCCGTTGTCAAACCAGTGACTGTTCGCACTGTTTTTACCCTGGCTCTATCGCATAATTGGCAAATTTCTCACTTTGATGTCAACAATGCATTCTTACAGGGTCCTCTGCTTGATGAAGTTTATATGGTTCAACCTCCTGGTTTTGTTGACCCAGCTCGTCCCCACCACGTCTGTCGTCTCAAACGAGCAATCTATGGCCTTCGTCAAGCTCCCCGTGCTTGGTATACTGCTCTTAGTACCTTTCTCCTTGAGTTCGGGTTTACTAAGACTCTCTCGGATTCATCTCTCTTTGTCTACCATCGAGCTGGTGTTTTGCTGTATTTTCTTGTCTATGTGGATGATCTCTTGCTCACAGGGAATGATGAGGCTACTCTCTCTTCCTTCCGTGCTGCCTTATCCCACCGGTTTTCTCTGAAGTCTCTTGGGGATGTTCACTACTTTTTGGGCATTGAGGTCATTCCTACTCCGTCCGGCTATCTACTGTCACAGCATAAATATATGAAAGACTTGCTCACCCGGTTTGATATGCTTGCTGCTGCCCCTATGCCGACTCCTATGGCTTCCACGGCTGCTCTCTCTCTCTCCGATGGTACGGCTCCTACTGATGCCACTCGGTTTCGTCAAATCCTTGGGGCTCTCCAGTACTTGGTCTACACGCGTCCTGATATCGCTTTTTCCGTCAACAAGCTCTCCCAATTTATGCATGCCCCCACCACCTCCCATTGGCAGAGTCTTAAGCGTCTTCTTCGCTATGTTGCTGGCACGCTTGATCATGGCCTCGTCATCAGTCGCTCTCCTCGACCGCTTCAACTCTCCGCGTTTGCCGACTCCGACTGGGCTGGTAACCTGGATGACCGGTCTTCCACTTCGGCTTATCTCCTATATTTGGGCTCCACACTTATCTCCTGGCGGTCTCAAAAGCAACGTACTGTTGCTCGGTCTAGTACTGAGGCCGAGTACCGAGCCATTGCCAATGCCAGTGCGGAGCTCGAATGGGTCCAAAATCTCCTCGTTGAGCTACACCACCGCCTCCCTGCTGCTCCTACACTCTACTCCGACAACCTCGGTGCTACGTATTTCTGTGCCAATCCTGTGTTCCACTCCCGCATGAAACATCTCTCCTTAGACTACCATTTTGTTCGACAGCTGGTGCAATCTGGTCGTCTGGTCGTTCGTTACATTCCTACGGCGAATCAGCTCGCGGACGTCCTCACCAAGCCCCTTCTTGCCGCTCGATTCACCCTTCTACGTTCCAAGATCGGCGTTGTTGACACACCGTCCGTCTTGCGGGGGCGTATTAGAGAAGAATAATTTTTCCCTTTTTTATGTAATTATTCTTTTATTATTTCCCACTAATCTTTCTGTTGCTAATGACGCGGGACGTGCCTAGCTTTCTGTTGCTAGTGCTCCTAGTTTGTCTCCCTCAAATCATGTATATTAGTTTCCAGAATCCTAATGAGAAGTCATCTGATTCTTCCGCAATATTCATCTCTTCCAAAGTCTTTCAGCTGTTAGCTTGATACCAATTTGGCGAGTACGGCAAATCCCCATTTCCATGATTTGATTGATCACCCAAATTTAACCCTTTCCCCCACTCCCCCACAAAAAATCAAGAACCGTACTTTGTGTATAAGACAGCAAATGGTATCATCCGCCATATCTGATTCTTACAAAGCTTAGTTATTACTCCCCCTCTCTGTTTTGTTCTGAATGAAGCTTCGCGCTTCGTCGTGTACAGCGACTGCCAAAGATCCAACCCTCTTATAAACCCAAACACACTGAATCAAAATCTCCATCTCTCTCTCTTCCCCTCCATCCGTCCGCCACAGTGAGTCAGTGAGAAGAAAGAAGCTTTCTTTCCTCCCACCTTCGCTACTAGTTCAGGTATGGAGAAAACAATCAGCTGGGTGTTGCTGGCGGCGGCGCTGATCCTGGCTTTTGGGTGCTCCAAGGGGGAATGCAAGGTCAGGCTGGCGCACTCTGTTTTACGTTCACCCCTGTTTCTTGATTTCAATTCTTCTTCTTCTTCTTCTTCCCAAGAAGCAGGGGGGAATTGGGTTAATTGATGCTTTGTATTTAGGTGGGCGATAAATGTTCATCGGACCAAGATTGTGGAGCGGGGCTCTACTGTTTCAGTTGCCTGAAGAAAGTAACGGCCGGCGCCATTTGCGTTCGATCCACCACCACAAACCAGTTCCAGCTCCTGGTATGGTAACTCTTCCTTCTCTGTTTTTAATTGTCTTCCCTTCAAAATTGGTCATTTTACACTTGCCAATCATTTTGTCTTTTGTTAAAAAAGGACAGAAAAGTTTTCTTGTGGTTTAGAAACCAATTCATTGTCCCTTGTAAGTCATTAACAAGAATTTCCGGGAGGATAAGGTTGAGAATTGACTATTGAGAGATGATATAAAATGTTCTGTTTGATCATTTGGTACATATTTGTTAATTTGGTGTATGAATCTCTGTATTTGGATGTCACTTTGATTAATGAATTACCAATTCATTTGATTTAATCCATCTAATCCATATATCCATCAACCCATAAATTCAATTTATTTACCACTTTTATGGCGTGACTTGTGAGTGATTTAATGACAATAAACAAGTTGTTTTGCTTGCTCCAGTTTATACTTCTCATTTTCCCTCTGATCTAATCAAATATGATGACTGGTTGAAACAGAACAATTCTCTGCCATTCAACAAGTATGCATTCTTGACAACCCACAATGCATTCGCCATCGACGGTTATCCGCAACACACTCCGATACCTCGAGTCACCGAAACCAATCAGGAAGACAGCATCACCACCCAGCTTAACGTAAGTCATCGTGTACTTCATCTCAAAACTATAAACATGTTTCACTCATCAGATCGAGAATCGGATAATTGTTACGCGTATAAAATGACTGGTTTTATGAGTTCACGAATCGAATTACACCTATAAATCATTAAATGCTCAATCAAATGACAAAGCAAAGCACGCATAATCATATTTTTTTCACCCCTACTCCATCCAGCAGTCAAATTAGATCAGAGAAAGCCATCTTCTTTTTTCATATGTGTTTGACTCTGTATCAGAACGGAGTCAGGGCATTGATGCTCGACGTCTACGATTTCCAAGGCGACGTTTGGATGTGCCATTCCTTCAGCGGCAAGTGCTACGATTTCACTGCCTTCGTAAGCCCCCCCCAAATTAAACCTCCCCTGTTTCTCTCCTTTTCCTTTTGTAAACCAACTTCTTGATGCAATTCAACTTCCCCAACGCCATAAACCCCAAACAGGGTCCAGCAATTGACTTCTTGAAGGAGATCGAAGGCTTCATGTCGGCAAACCCATCGGAGATCGTCACCATCATCCTCGAAGACTACGTCAACGCCGACAAAGGCCTGACCAAAGTCTTCACCGACGCCGGTCTCATGAACTACTGGTTCCCTGTCTCCGGCATGCCCAAGAACGGCGGGGACTGGCCGCTGGTCAGCGACATGGTGAAGAACGACCAGCGCCTGCTCGTCTTCACCTCGATTTCGTCCAAGGAATCGAGCGAGGGCATCGCTTACCAGTGGAATTACATGGTCGAGAATCAATGTAAAGTGTTTTCAGTTCATGGATTGAGTGAGCTTTAATTAACTCGTTGAGATGGCAGAGGAGAAGGACTTGATTGTCAAATTTTTTTTTATTGGGGGAGCAGATGGGGATGGAGGGATGAAATCGGGTAGCTGCCCGAACCGGGCGGAATCTTCGGGTATGAACGACACGACGAAGTCGCTTGTGCTGATGAACTACTTCAGGTCGACGCCGATGAAGGAGCTTGCTTGTGGGGATAACTCTGGCGGTGTGATGGACATGATTTCCACTTGTGAAGCTGCTGCGGGGAACCGATGGGCCAATTTCGTGGCCGTCGACTACTATAAGGTACGTTTTACTGTCTGGACTAGTTAGTGTCAATAACTCGATTAACGATTTATGTAGCGGAATAAACGATTCGAGGAAGGTGACCGACTCAATGTATGTGTTGTTGGGGTGGACAGAGAAGTGAAGGTGGAGGAGTGTTTGAAGCTATGGACACTCTGAATGGGAAGCTGCTCTGTGGGTGCAATGACGTTCATGGCTGTGTGGTAAGCACTAGAACTAGTGATCATGGCTTACAAATTTTGTTATTCAAACGATGACATGTATTACATGTGAAACTCGACTATTAACGGTTACACCTAATGTTTCTAGTCCGAACAAACTCATATTCGTCCATTCGCGATTGGGTTGAATGTTAAACGATTTTATTAGAGTCTGCTCATTTGACTCGTGATTGAGTACGATATAACGAGTCGCGATAAATACAATGTGTCCCTGGATGGATGGGTATCTCTAATCACACTGACCTTGCTTGCGTGTACTTTGTAGGCTGGATCAGATTCAGCGGCCTGCAATCCTTAACATTTTGCGGCCCAATGTGGAGGCCCACAGTTGCAATTTTTGGATAGAATTCAAGCAACAACAGAAAACATGTATGTATGTAGGAAATCACTCAGCAGTCAGCACATGAACTTCAAAAAGAAGCTATACAATTCTTTATTGTTATCACCTCAAACATCATTAGTGTGGATTATTTGCAAATCCTTGAATGAAAAAAAAAGAGAGAAAAAAAATTGTGTCATTGTTTGGGGGCTCTAATACTTGAGCTTATGTAACTACTAAAATAGATGAGCAAGTTATGTGTAAAGTATCGATATGTGATAGTATTCAACATGTTACGAGATTTTAATTATTTATTTGTGTTGGCTGCTTCGTTAAAGTCTTGGACTCTTAGACTGACTCCAACCCTAGAGCTAAAAAGTCATTTATCCATTTTTAGCTCTTTTTTGGTGCTCCAACTCACATTATTTTGGGGAGCTAAAAATGGGTACTGGTGAATTGGGAGCCAAATTTAGCTCCCAAAAGAGTGGAAAAGCCAAATTTGGCTAGAGAAAATGGTGGACCCGCGGTGGGTCCTCCTTTATTTTTTATTTGTTTCTGTGGAATTTTCTCATTGGTTGATTGTGTTGTTTTCTTTTTTTCTTTTTTTGTGTGGTATTTTGTCATTGGTTGATTGTGTATGTTGTTTGTTTAATTGTTTGAAAGAAGATATGAATTGTTGTATGTTTAATTGGTAATTTCTCATTGATCCCGAAGTTAACGGTAACAAAATAATGACTAATTTTCCAAAATATTTTTTGTCTCGGAATTTAAAAAAAATTACATCGAAAATTTTGTTTTCAAAAGTAATAACTAACTATAGAATAATTAAAGTGAAATATGAAAATTAGAGGTCAAATAAGTATGGTTTATTGTAATAAATTGAAAAAAGGGAGATGGGAAGCGAAATTTAGCTTTGTGTAGGGTTGGAGTGAAAATGGGATTTGGGGAGCTAAAAAGCCATATTTGGCTATTTGGGGAGCCAAATTTGACTTTACGGGTTGAAGTTAGTCTTACTAGCTGACGATTAGTATTCACATCAACCCTTCACTAGATCTCATACTTAGCATTGAAGATTTGAAGTATTGTGCTCTAATTTTGTTTTGGATAAACCTTTTTATTATATTGTCTTAATCTTATTTAAACTTTGATATAAGTCAAAAAGTGGTCATTGATCCAAGAGAAGTTGAATTAACAGCTATATCCCCAGAATAATTATTTCAACTGTAGCCAACCCACCACCACATGGTAACCGCAATACCATCTGAAAATTTGGTCAAACCCAAGATTTGAAAATACATGGGGAAAAAAAATCATATAACTCAGTCAAACTGTTCAAACTCCAATCTGCATCGTTAATCTCCATTAATTAAAAATATCATTAGCGCCGAATAATGTTGACACTAACAGTTCTGCGTCGCTAAATAGTATATTCCAGTGACAATATAACGTAATAATACAGACCAGAATCGAAAAAGCTGGACAGTATGTTATTTCGATCGTGTTACACGGAATAATATAGATATTCTTTACATATTTGTGTATCGTATCGATCTAACCGACGGTATAATATCAATCACCGTAATAATTCCATCTCTTTGAGTTCCACTCATTTCAACATTACAACATACTTCGAGATTTTCATTCAAAAGCTCAAAAATCGTTCATTTTTTCTTATATGTTTTTTCCCTTGATCATCCAAATGATTAATTAATGTAACCACCTTGGTGAAGGCCATGTGGTTAGTTTAGCAGCTAATAACTTTTAGTGGTTTAAATTATAGGTGCCATCCGTGCTCATCACATGCTCATTAGCTCGCATGCAATCCCAACAAACGAATGAAATCAGAACCAAAACATAATTACTATTAAGTATATACGGTATTAATTTATATAATCCATGCAATTTTGTACGATATGATTAGATCTGAAGATTTACAATTACTAATTAGTAACCTACTTTATGGAACCTGCTTAGATGTTTGCTTAATTGGCTCGCACATTCGTATTATTAACTGTTGATGAAATATTAGTTCGAAGACAGACGACAATTACGGTGTTAATCATTGTGGTGATGACATTCAATTTGTTACAATATTGATGCAGTTAATCCAATGAAGCGATGTCATTACCATATACGAGAACTAATATTTAATTATTTATATATTCTTCAAAATAAAAAATATTGATAAAATGGTGTGCTGACTGCTGACCAACGTGAGGGTGGGATATCTCTAATCTCTGTCCGCCATGTAAAATTAAATTCATATATTTGATTTATAAGTACTAATAATTATAATTTTTCAATGTTACAAATTAAGATATGGAATTTCGAGGAAACAAAGATTGAATGGCTCATCATTTTACTTGGGTGTTGCTCGTGGACACTAAAAAAAATAATTGGGGGCCTATATAGTAGGTTGGTCTATATTGTAAACATAATTTATTAGTGTTTTATTTTATAGACATATATTCCATCAAATAATTATTTAGGAAATCTATCAGATATGTATGAATTTTGTTTTTATTTTAAACAAAAAAAATAAAAAGAGGTTTGGGGAAGGTCATTAAATGGAGGGACACACATGGTTTAGGAATATATGCCATTTTGGATATATACATTATCATATAACTTTTGAGCTAATTATAAGCAATGCTACTTAGAGTATACATGACTGGAAACCTCAAGGGAAGGATCCTTTTTGCGGATGGCCCATATCAATTATCAACTAGTTTTTAATCAACATATGTGTTCGGAGATTCTGTGCGTTCGGCAATTTCGATAACATTTTTTGTCACTTTAATAAAACATTTGTTCATCTTTAAATTGGTGCGACGCAGTTTCATGCGGTAGAATGCAGGCGTAACAATCAATCCGACACATCGATATATAGTATATACCTTCCTTTATACGGATAGAAATTATGAGAGTATTTTCCTTATTCTTTGGATTCGGGCCGACAAGCATATGATGTGGACTCTAACCACCTATATATTGTGAGCATACCCTTCATGAAGTTCGATTCTTAAAGAACTCAAAACACTTGGTTCGGTCGTCGTATTACTAGATGCTAGTTATATCTCGATGGAAGGTATTAGATCGAGTTCATAGTTAACTCGAAAAGACTTTTTATTTTTTACTTTTTAGGAGAGAAACCAATTAGAGAACTATTGAGCAAACATGATGTTGTAACCCATGCAATTGAACAGTACAACCTCCAAATTCAATGTTGCAAAGCCATACCACTTCACTGATAAAAGTTGGCCATCTTTTCCATAGCAGGGAGGGACATGATGCAATGATGAAATATAGCTGCTCCCATTGTCATGTATATCTTGAACCATATATTTTCAAGGATGGAACTATTTGTGGCCTTGTTGTTGTGGGTGGAGTTGGGGCTCACAAACTGAACTGTCGGGTACTTGTCAACTGTCAAACACCGAACAGCAAAACAAATGAATGAATATATATAATGGTAGCAAAGGGCAGAGGACGATCGATTGTGATATGCCCACGAGGGGGTAACGTGCAATTGGGGCATCATTTTCCATTGTTGGGGTTTTGGTTTGGTTTTATTATTGCATTGCACAGCAACTTCTGCGTCTGCACTTGCACAATATTAGGTTTGAGAGACGATTGTATGTAGGGCTAGCTATTTGGTCCGTGTTTTTTGGTTTTATCCGAAATCGGATCGTATAATCTGGACCGAGATCGGACCGTATAATCCGAATCGTGACCGGACCGGGACCGGATAGTAAACAATCCAATCCAATCTTTGGGCTTAGATTTGAGGTAAAAAACCGTTCGGGACCGTATCGAAAACTGGATAAAAACCGGATAAGAGAGCTCAACACCCAAAACTTAAGGGTAATTTGCATAAACGGTCACAAATCTTTGCACTTAGTACAAAACTTAACCAACTCCTCACCCTTTCAAGCCTTAGGCCACTCAGATCCCCACAAGCTCAATATAAAATCAAGACCGAATTGGGACCGGACTGGGTCAAGACCGGACCAGATCAAGACCGGATTGTATCCAATCCAATCTTTGGTCCTTATATTTTAAAAAAACCCAGACTGGACCGGATCAATTTAGGCCAATTTAACCAGACCGGACCGTATAGCCACCCCTAATTGTATGACTATCAATGTCCAATTATAAACACGAGAGATCGGGCGCGACTCGAATATATCATTCACGTTGACGGAGAAGAGGATAGTTAACTACCGGTTGGGGAAAAAAAATTCAAGATTACATTTAATTATATCATCATCCATCGCGCGCCTTCATGAGTAGCACTTAATTGATGCTTGAAGATTGTACATATGTTCATAATGTTCTTGTGCATTGACCTTTCAGCATAAACTAATTTGCAAGTTCTAACCATCGTCGTGGTGCTCGATCAACACGTTTGATCCGATGGGCTCTCGATCTCGCGTGTGCTTGTTCTCACAAATGGGTTGCGAACACAACAATCGGATCGGGAATTCCGGAAGAACTTAGAAGAGGAGAGGGAGAGAGATAAGCACGGGAGCATGAGAACAAAACGAAGTGGTGCCAATGGGGGGGACCTTTGGCACACATGGGGCTGGCTGCCAGTACGTACTGTTGTTTGTGTGTGTGTGTTTGTGGGGTTTTCATTCCTTTTCTCATTTTTCTTTCTTTGCGATTATGAGAGTGAATGGAGCCGCCTAAAAGTCGAGAGATAACACAGAGAGCGAGAGAATCTTTTGCAAAATGGTGGTTGGAGTTGGAAGTGCACGCTTGGGCTAATCCCCTTGCTGCCTTACATTACATCAAGGTTGTCAAACCGGTTTGTGCCAGTGTGCCGGTTTAGCAAGTGGAATGGTTCGACCGGTGGTACATACCGGTTTGTGCCGGTTCATGCCGGTTAATATTACAAATAATTTACAAATACTCATATTTAAACACGACATTTAACGTCAATACCTAAATATTTGTACTTGAATCCAACAAATAACATCAACATTTAACTTTTTAACACATAAAATAAATAATAAATGACTTTTTATCAATTAAATTCACTAAGATAAGATCATTTTATTTGGAGATTCGTATATCGATCATGCCGGTCATACCGGTGATGTCATACCGGTTTTATGACCGGTATAGGTTGAACCAGGTTCAACCAGTGGCACGCCGGCCGGCGTGACAACCATGCATTACATATATATGGTCCATCTCAAGATTTCCAGATCTGACTCGGACTCAGCTTATCGGCTCGCCGATATGATCCATGCAGTCAAAAGTGCAATTTTACGTAGAAGGTTTAAGATGATTTATAAGCGTAAAATCGCAAGGTTTAAAGCGTAGATTTTGACTATATTTTGTAAATGAAAAGAGAGATTCTACATAAAAGCGTAAGTTTCTAAACTTTAAAACGACATTCTAACTACATTGAATTTTATTACTCACAAGAGTCAAACAAATTCATTGGGAGTAACAAACGATGGATCAATTCGAAACTCATCCCAACTTATTAAGACAAATTAGGTTAAGTTCACAAAATTTCAAGGGAGTAGGATGTCTTAAGCTTTTAAATTATTGTGGATTTTGGAATCATGGAATGCACAATTTGACTATCAATAAAGTATTAGTATCATAGTAAATTTAAACACAAAATATTGTAGACATTCAGGACTGTTATTAATACTCCTTCAAAATCTGTAAACTTATAAACAACCCATGCAAACTTTGAAAATTGTAAAAACAAAGAACAAAATGCAGAGCCATAATCGGACAAAGAATAGGGAGGCGCACCCTCCTTAAACAAATCAGAGTCAGCATATGGGTGCCAATTGCCAAATTAAAACCTAGAAAAAGAGTTGATTAGAGCCACGTAGTGTTGTGGTACCAAGTAGCAAGTTGTCCAGTCCAGAGACAGAGTGACGGTATGGAGATGACATTCAGCGGCGGATCGAGAACATATTAGAGTACTAGACAGCATTTAATAAGCGGCCGAGAGAGCTGGGCCGTAACCCTATAAACATTGAAATATATATCCAAAATCGAAAATTTACAAGTACTATACGAGCTTTGGATCCGGGAAGGGTTGGACCGTGGCCCGGGGACGGCCCCCCTAGATCCACCGCTGATTACAGTAAAGGGTCTCTGACTTCGGAAATGGTGAATTACAAGAATGTTTGTATGAACATTATGTGTATATTAAGAATGTGCGGATTTTAATGATGTTCTATTTAGAAAACATAGAAGAATGTATGAATTATACATGAAATGAAATAAACCATGAATACTAAAAATCTCATCAAAAAGGTAAGATTAGGTATATATGATTTTATATGTATTATCAATACACCATGCATTCTGTGATTAAAACAAGTAAAAAAATTGTATTATGCAGACTACAACGTTTAGAATCAAAGGTTTAAAACAAAGATCTAAGGGGTCCTTTGCTTGAGGGTTTTGGTGATGGATTTGGTCATGGAAATATATTCATCATGGACTTGAACCGAAATCCATCGTTTGCCTTAGGGAATCAGAGAGATGGAATTTGTGGGGCCCACCACTTTTGGGGTTCCAAATCCGTGGACCCCACGGATTTGGAAGTTCCACCTCTTGAGGTGGGATTTGGGTGATGGATTAAAATCCATGATGATAAATTACCTTTCTACCCTTAATTATTTCTTTGATTACAAATTTGTCCTACTTTAATTCAATGGTCATGCAACTGTAAACTTTTATAATTTCGTATTTTATAAATATGAGAATTTATCATTTCATTTTGTAATATCGTATTTTATTTAAATATGAATGTATATGTGATTTGTTAGATTCACCTAGAAACACTTTATGCTCATCTTGTACATTATTATTTGATTGATTGTCGGATTCCACATCGGTGAGTTAGCAAGAAGATGATGAGTTGTAGCAATAAAGCGAGCAATTGGCTGTAATTGATACATAATATTGCGTACATTATTAGATGAATTGTTTTTTTATGAAGGATTATTAGAGGAATTTTTAATTAGTGCCAAGATGAATTGTTAATTAGTGCCATATTGTAATACATTTCTATATCTGTAGTTGAATTATTAATCCACATAGTGGTAAAATTTTTAAAATTTCTTTCTATGTTTTGGATTAGTTTTAAATGAAAGATTTGGATTATAATATAGAAATATAATTAAATAAGGGTAACTAGGTAATTTGTATTTAATATCCACAAATCTAATCAAAGAAAGTCCATAATCAAATCCATCAAGCAAACAATAGACTTGTTCAAATCCATAATGCCACCAAATCCATCATATATCCATGGTTTTCCAAAACCCAGATTTTACCAAAACTCTCATTTTTCAAATCCATGAAGCAAACGACCCGTAAGTGATGACTCTCACCCTAACTCTTGAGGCTGACTAAACGCCAATGAAACCAAACAACAAAAGACCCCAGCAGGCAGCAGTACTACTGTATTTGCTTTCTTTTTCAAATCAGAAACCCCAGGAAAAAAAAGTTGGTTTTGAAAGAAGGAAAGAAAGAAAGAGGAATTGCATAGTTGCTGAGTTGCAGGCAGGCAGGCAGAGAGATTGAGGCAAAGACAAACTAATCAATTCATTGAATACAAACAAGTGCTCGTGGACACCCCAACCCACACGTGCACTCAATTATCTCCTCCTTTTCATTTTCCTTTTCAGCTTTTCTTGTGATTAGGGGTGGCTATTGAGTTCGACTTTTTGGTTTTACTCGAAATCGGACGGTATAAATTGAATTGAGATTGGACCGGGATTAGATAGCAAACAATCTAATTCTGGGCTTAGATTTGAAGTAAAAAATCGTTCGGAACCGGACCGAAACAGGATAAAAGAGCCCAAACACCTTAACCAACTCCTCACCCTTTCAGGCCTCAGGCCACTAAAATCTCCACAAACTCAATCTAAAATCAAGACCGAATTAGGACCGGACCGGATCAAGACCGAACTGTATCCAATTCAATCTTTAGTTCTTATATTCCCGAAAAGACCGGACTGAGACCGGATCAATTCGAGTCCATTTAACCGGACCGGGCCGTATAGCCACCCCTACTTGTGATAACAACTATCAAGTTCTTTTTTTTTTTCATGGAGCTAAAATTTAGGATAGTTTGCTTCATGAATTTTAAAATAGGATTTTGATAAAATTTAGATTTTGAAAAATCCTATTTATGTTGGATTTATAATCATTATGAATTTGAAAGAATCTATTGTTTGCTTGTCTGATTATGAATTTGCTTTGATTATGACCATGCTTCAAATTCCACCTCATGACGAGGAAATGATTGACAAGTATGTGGAATTCATTACTTTGGACCCTCAAAGTTCATTTGCAAAGCTATTCCTGACAAGGGTTTGCCAAAGTTTGTTTACAAGTTCAGTTTTACACAAACTTTACCGCCGACCTATTTTAAATAGCTTTACAAACGTGTTAGGTGCTTACTTCTTCCTTTGACTGATACTAAAGAATACGACTTTAGGTTATCGAGCATGTGCAGCCGGAACCATTTCCCGCCGGTGAATGGTATCTAATTATTTTTGTTAGTCATCGGAAACGCACTCGTGTGCGATCTCCTAGAATGTCTTTCTTTTTCCCTTCTGCCTTTTAAATGAATCAATTGTTTTATTCAGAATTCTCATCTCGAATGTGTCAATTTCTCTATGGACTTCCCTATCTTGATGTACGCATAGATTAGTGTCTGTCTCTCTGCGAATATCGGGAAATAGGAGTACTCGACATAGCAAGAAAACGAAAAATGAAAAAAAAAACAAAAATGAACACGATGCACGATTATTTACGTGGTTCGCTAACACAATGTGGGGCTGGCGTTAGTCCGCAGGCAGAAGAGAAAATCAGTCTCACTGTACTTCGAGTAGATACGACAGAGATCCCGTGACATCCAGTCGCGTAGCCAGATAGTCCGATTCCAAATCACATCAATAACCAGATAGAGATAGACAATTAGACATGCATAATAATGTCTCTCCAATCTCCAATCACAAGACGTTATCCTTTACACGTCCCCTACACATAAATACAGCAGCAGCAGCAGCACAGTAACAAAGTTGGGTCGACGACGAACGATCGAATTTATTAGCGCGATTGATGGGATCGATCTTTCGATAATTCCTTCTTCCTCTGGCCCATGACCAATAATTGTTGGGATGATGCATGCATTGGAATTGCACGCTCGTTGCCGTTAATCGGCAGAATTATTGCAGAGAATTTTTGGGGTGTACGTAGGTCACTCCATTTGCCATTTCTTTGGCCTTCCACGTCCTCTCTATGATTAGAGCTAATCATAAGCTGATGAGGTCCTCGATCAACAGTTAATTACCAACGTTGGACAAATAATTGAGAAGTTCTCTCCCGGAATTGTACTATAATTTTTCGTCATGGTATATATATATATATATAAAAATAAATAACTCGTTAAGAGAGTGCATATTAATCATATGGTTGATCTTATCTTAGGGATCATTTGGGCGTACGTTGCTTTTTCTAAAATACTTTCTCCTTTTTTCTATCAATTCAAATTGATGCAAAACGAAACAATTTATATCGTCTCGAACCAATTTGATGCATCCATTATGTATTACAAACACATGGCAATGTGTCCCAATAGATTTATTTTGAGATAATTGGACCAAAGAGATAGGTCAAGACCTGTCCTGTATTTATTTGTAAGAAAAAAAAAAAAAAAGGAAACCATTGAGACAGTGTGTAAGGAAGTGGTTAAGTATCATACATGAGTCTGTATAAGATCCATCATAACCTTCTCCCAACACCTCGAGTTATTGGGACCAACTGGTTTATGACACATTGAGGCTCGTTGACTACAAAAGTAGAGATACAAGAGACACGACTCACGAGAGTATATTTGCCATTTGAGGCAGATCGACCTATCTCTTCTGCAAAAAGTTAACCAAACAACAGATTGACCCATTTTCCTTCTCATTTTCATTCAAAACCTCAAACGTAAACGCTTTGTTGTTCGATCCACAACAAACCAACGATTGATATGAAAGAAGATATCGATCCAACGATCAACGGCATCCATCTATAGCCTTACACCCCCCTGTCACCCCATCAAGGCATCAACCAAACCCTAATTCAATGCCCTTAGGCTTAAATTTTCTGAAAACGACGGCTGAACGAAAAAAGTTTGCCCACTTTTGAAAATGAGTGAAATTTGCAGATTTCGTGCTCTTATTATGTCCCGTCCCTTTCCTAGGATCCCTCCATGGATCCTTTCTTCTTCGTTTCCTCTTCACATAGCCCCCTAACCTAATGAAGACGACAACCCCATGCATCACTCATATCTCGAGAAAAGTCAGAGTAGAGAAACCAAAACTTGGAATTCGATTATTGGTATCAAAGTGATCAATATTAAATACATTCTCACGCTTACTAGAAGAAAATGATATGGCTCATATTCAATTAGAAAAATTATAGTTTTTTTTTTTTAAAAATTCAATAGTTGTTAAAAAATTCAAAGTGTGACACTATAATCACTTGACTGAAAAATTAATCTTCGGATAACTACTCAATCATATGCCGATATCAAGAAAGATTCGCATTTTAATTGTCAAACTATTAAGATGAATTAATTACATTTTCTTACATAATGTGGGGGGCCTTTGATCATATACCTGTATAAAACTTCAAGTGCTAATGTTATGGAACAATCCAAGTACCACATCAGTAATACAAGGGAAGAAACCCTTGTATATAAATGTCTACCCAGCTCGTTAGTACGAGGCTTTTTAGGAAGAAACCCAATAGTAAAATCGTGCAGGCTTGATCTAAGCAGACAATATCGTACTAATGAAACTGCCCGGTCTCGACAACTAAGTTTTTGTTTACAGGTACATATGGATAAATAACATAAGATCCTATGCATATAGTACTAGAAACCAAAACAATCTGTCTATTTAGCCACGTCCTATCGTCTCATTACAATCAATGTTCGTAATGAAACACCATTCTAACCAAATCGATAAGACCTGTGATACAACGCAAAGTACACAGAGCTGTACGGATAGCTTCCCCTCGTGTGAAGGATAAGCCCTAAATATGCACTTGTCGTGCCAATTTTGAAGTTCCAAACAGGACATACAAACAAAACACACAAGGAAAAGCTTTAAAACCAAAACAAAACAAGGAAGCAAAGGATGGCCACGTTTCACATTTGAGAAGTCGGACGGAAGCATGCGGTGCTTCATGCTCAGCTGTAGAGTGGCTGGTATGTCGATTTCCAAAATGGGTGGTTGATGATGGAAGGGGTGGGCACGTGGCTGGTTGATTTGCGATTCGACATTAATTCATTCGCAAATAATCTGAATCACAAGATAATATTAAAACAAACACGTTTATTCAAAAAGTATGGAAAGGATAACAAACCAATCTAGTAATCAAATTCTCTTCCAGGCTTCCACTACAAAGGCAACCTATAGGTAGCATCACACCAGTCCCAATTGACCAATTTTCCATTATCACCGCCCAACAAATAGGTAGAGATTGCCACTGTGGCTTCTTACTGTTATTGTGCCCAATATAATTGAGTTTTTTCAATTAATTTGTTGGTTACTCCACTTTTTTAAATATGTAGCTTTTACCATAGAGAAATCTTGATAAAAGGGTCAAAACAACTCCAAATGTTCAAGGGCATAAAGATAATTCATCATGTGCACCTACATGTAACTCTAACTCGACTACACCAGTACTGTCACAACAATCTCTCCCGACAAACCATTTTAAGCCTAGTTTCAGATTTAGGGAAAGTGAAATTAACAAAGTTTTTTTTTTAAAATCGGCACCCCCTTATGCAAAATTATAGCTACGCCACTGCATGTATGTGTTGTGGTAAGATCGAGAATGAAAACGAAGAATGTAGATGTGTGAATAACAACCAAAGCCGAACAACTTAAAAGAACATAAAATTTTACATATTAAAAATGTGTAACTCACATCTTAGTAAAGTGAGGAAAATAACATTCATAATACAAAATTATGTCCAATAGTCTAATACTAATTATTAGACAATCATCGTCATTATTATCTAAGTATGCTAAAACAAAATTTATTCTTTCACCCCAATGGGGTAAATGGTTACCCCTATGTTTACCCCTATATATCATTTATGCAACCTTCTTTGTACAATGTTTCACCAATTAGGGTTAGACATATGTCTTATTATACTTACCCTCAAACTTCACCACCTCCAAATTAGTGAAAACTACATTGAGGATTCATGAACTCATAAATAAAAGGAAAAAAAAGGACTATGTTGGAGATAAAGTTGGTTAATCAAACATATTGTTACGTTAAATGCGATAACGTTGTTACATCATTGGATTCCCAACAAAGTTGTCAACCCGCGGGTCGACCCACTTTGATCCTGACCCGGTGAGAAAAATGGGCCGCACGTACCCGCCGGGCCGACCGCTACAAGGTACCGGGTTGGAGGTCAAATTGTGTCATTTTTTTCATTAGTTTGCGAAATGCGCCTATTTTCCGATTTTTCTTTTCGCCTAGCTTAATTTTTGAAATGCTAAGTTGAACATTTGAATATTTATGTTATATAAGTGTGTGTGAATTTTCACTATATGTTGGATCTATATACGATATGTTATTTTGCTGTAATATTATATGTTATAACTCATATGTTAGATAAGATTTGATATAATTTATGAGGATAGGTACAATATAATGACTTTTTCCATATTTCCAGGCCAAACCGGGCTAAAACGGTTGACCCATTAACTCTTGACCCACTAGCTCGACCGGGTCCAGGTCAACTTGCGGGTTGACAACTTTGATTCCCAAACATGCAGCTTATAATTGTTAGAAGGTGGTGATAAAAACATTTACAAATTTATCACCACAAATAGTCAAATATGACACATGTATTCCCAAATACAACAATGTAAAGTAATGTTTTGACTCTCTACTATCACAACTACCCTCCCATTTAAAAAAGCTAAACTATTTGATTATTTTAGGCGAACTACATTTTCATAGCCACAACTTTTACATTCACATCTCTTTAACAATGTCGCTTCATCGTATGAATAGAATGACGAAAATGCTGAGTTGACGATATTTCGTCCCACCAATCCACGTAAACTAACCAAAAAAAAAAAAGAAGCAAAATACACCACAACATTCATGTTTGTGACAGTCATAGTCACAACTTCCGAAATACACAAAATAGCCACTTCCGTTCATCCCTTTAACGGAGTCACTTAACAATATGACTGGAGAAGAAGACCTTATTTCTCAATTTGCCGATTTAGATCCCCATCGCTGGACTAAGAAGAAGGCCTCGGTAGTTTAGCGTAGTCACAGAAAAAGGACGAGAAAGAGGACAAGAAGGTTGTTAGGAAGGAGCTCGACGACGACAACGAAGAAGAAGGCATCGACGAAGAGATGATAGAGGAGACGGTGTCTTTGGTGGCGACAGAGACTTATTGGTCAGGAAGGAAGAACATGGTTGCTTATAGTGCATTTGCCTTCTAATTCCTCAAAACCGTCACGACTCAATTATTCTTGTTTTCGGTGAATCCCGATTCGTCGCAGTTAATTGGCCCGAGTTCCCGCCTTCCCTCTCAAACAAAGTCTCGAGAAGAAATCGAGGACAGGGTCACGACTGCTTTGTATATTTCAAAAGTTTGTAACGGAAATGACTAGATTTGTGAAACGACCTTCAAAATTATGGCTATTTCGTGTATTTCAAAAGTTGTGGCTATAACTGTCACAAACGCGAAGTTGTGGCTATGGAAGTGTATTTTTTCTAAAATATTTTTAAAGTAAATTATGACGTGACATCTACGTGGCAAGTGAGACTGGTTGTCACTGACATGTGCATTCATTTGGTATCCTAGTCAACGTGCAGTTAACCTAACTGGTGAAATCTCTACACCGCTAAAGTTTGTATCGGAAATACCTAAATTTGTCAAACAATCATCAAAATTTAGACTATTTTGTGTATTTCGAATATTGTGACAAACTTGAAAGTTGTGAGTATGAAAATATACTTTGCCATTATTTATGGAAAAATTATCTTACATTTTGGATAGTTACCCCTTTATTTACCATGGTCCATGAAACCGTACTCGATATCGTATCGAAAAAGTTAGCGATATGATATTTTATAATAAAACCGTGGTTGAACCATAATTCAACTGTTAGACCGTTAAATATCGCCTACCTATTTAGCTTCTGATACTAGTATTTCGTGGTTGAACCGCTTGCACGATACGATTTTGATGGACCATGTTATTTACCCAAAGGCAATAGAGGCAGGGTCCTTTCGCTAGACCGGAGGGTGCATGATTTGGCCATTTTCCCCCCTCTCCCTCTCTCTCTTCGACATTTATGCAAGAAAAAAGCCTATATATGTGCTCACTTCTGCAAGCCTCTGTCCATAGACTCACAGCTACAGCCTACAGAGCAACAACAACAGAGCAGCAGCCCATATCCCCACTTCCCAACCTCCCTTTCCCCTCCTTCTGTTGTTGCTTTCTGGGGAGGTGTGGGGCGTGCGGCTTTCCTTCTTCTTACTTATACTCATCTTCATTTATCTTCCCTCCATTCCCATTCTCACCTTTGCAAAAGATTATCATCAATGGCGGTTCTCTTTGTGGCGGTTCTGGTTCTTCTGTTGCTCGTCCTCTGTTTATCCTCTGCTCTACTGTTGAGGTGGAATGAGGTCAGGTTCAGCAAGAAGAAGGGTTTGCCCCCTGGCACCATGGGTTGGCCCATTTTTGGAGAAACCACCGAGTTCCTCAAGCAAGGCCCTAACTTCATGAAGAACCAACGAGCAAGGTCCTTAAAATCTTCATCCTTCCCCATTTCAGCTTTTTTTTGTCCTTTTCTGTTGCCACCATGTTTCCAATCTCCTATTTGCTTAGATTGGAAAACAGGGGAGACACCAAAATCGCTTGTCAAGTGATTACCTTTTGTTTGTTTCAGTTGTCAATTAGTTAAAATGGTTTCTTACCCTTTTCCTCCTTTATTGTTAGCTGTCATAATGTGTGGTAACAGATTAGTGCTAGTATTGGTTGTAATGCTAATAACCTAGCATTTCTCTGTTCTGTTTTCTTTCATTTTCTGTATAAAGTATGATAAAGTTGGCATTTTGGGAAGATGGGTTTTTGATTTGGGGGTGTTCTGTTTCAACAGGTATGGGAGTTTTTTCAAGTCCCACATTCTAGGCTGCCCGACAGTGGTATCGATGGATCCAGATGTGAACAGGTACATACTGATGAATGAAGGGAAAGGGTTGGTTCCAGGTTACCCACAGTCGATGCTTGACATCTTGGGGAAATGCAACATTGCAGCGGTTCATGGCTCCACACACAAGTACATGAGGGGTGCTCTACTTTCCCTAATTAGTCCCACCATGATCAGGCACCACTTGCTGCCGACAATTGACCATTTCATAAGAACCCATCTCTGCAATTGGGATTCACAAATCATTGACATTCAGCTGAAAACCAAGGAGATGGCATTGCTTTCCTCACTTAAGCAGATAGTTGGGCCCGAATCTGGGTCGATCTCGGGGGCGTTCATGCCCGAGTTCTTCAAGCTTGTTTTGGGCACGTTGTCGCTCCCTATCGACGTTCCTGGAACCAGCTATCGACGCGGGTTCCAGGCTAGGAAGAGCATCGTGAGCATTCTCAGGCAGCTGATAGTGAAGAGGAAGGAATCCAAGGAGTCTCACTTGGACATGCTTGGTTACTTGATGAACACTGAAGAGAGCAATAGGTACAAGTTGAGTGATGACGAGATTATCGATCAGGTTATCACGATCTTGTACTCGGGGTATGAAACGGTATCGACTACTTCGATGATGGCTATTAAGTATCTCCATGATCACCCTAAAGTTCTTCAGCAACTTAGAGTAAGTCCCCTCAAAAGAACCAATTAAATGAAAAAAGAGATAAACTCAGTCACATTTCCTTTTTACTGATGGATTTTGGTTATTGAATGTATATGTGCAGGAAGAGCATCTAGCAATTAGAGCTAGAAAGAAGCCAGAGGATCCACTTGACATGGATGACCTTAAGTCGATGCGTTTTACCCGGGCGGTAAGAGAAGCTTCTGATTCTTACATCTTTTACGAAGTATGAGATTCAAGCTGTTGAGGAATGATGTGCTGAGCCATATGTTACTCTGTCATCTACTTTTTTCCAGGTGATATTTGAGACCTCAAGGTTGGCTACAATAGTTAATGGGGTATTAAGGAAGACAACTCAAGAAATGGAAATAAATGGTGAGCTACTACTATTCAAGTGTAATGTCAACTTTAGATTCTATTTGCTTTTTTGGTGTATGGAGAGGCTCAAGAAGGGGGGAGGGGGCTGATTTGGAGATAAAGTTAAACAGCTAATTGTACAACTGTGCAAAAGAGAAAGAGGGGAAAAAGAAAGAACCCAAAAGATAACTGCCCATGGGGGAAATCAAGATCAACATCTCTTTTTCCATGGTGGACCTTGGTTGCCCTATTATGATTTGAATAGCACACCTACTGATCCAGCTAGGACATTCCATTGGTGCCCCCCTCACCTCACAAACTGTTGGTTAAAATTACTTGGAAAAGGGGGCATCTTAAAACAAGTGAAAGAATCTCAAGTTTAAGATGATTAGATCATGCTTCACTCCCTTTTGTCCCCTTCCCTTTTTCCTTTCTCTTGTGTATTATTGGCCATTTTGCTTGTAACTCAGAGAAACTACAAGCCATTCAGTAGTGGGTCATAACTTGGTTAATAATGGGAGTGGGGAAGGCCTACTCTCTTCTTCACATTATTGAATTGCCAACTCTCTTCTTCTCTTGCATGTTACTGGTTTCTTATCTCTTTTGTATGTTATCTTTGCTGCATCAGGATTTGTGATCCCAAAAGGGTGGAGAATCTATGTCTATACAAGAGAGATGAACTATGATCCATGCTTATATCCTGACCCATTTTCCTTCAACCCATGGAGATGGCTGGTATGCTTGCAAAACCAGTAAAGATTCAATCTTTATTATTGTCTCCCAAAAGGGTTCTTTTCATTTGCTAATAATCTTTTTTATCTTTGGTAAATTTGGCAGGATAAGAGTTTGGAATCTCAGAACTATCTCTTCATATTTGGAGGGGGTACAAGGCAGTGCCCAGGGAAGGAACTAGGCATAGCAGAAATCTCAACATTTCTACACTACTTTGTGACTAGATACAGGTAATAGGAAATGTGAAGACCCATATCCTATCATAGCCACATTTGAATATATATATTCCTCTCCAAAAGAAACCATCTTTTGCTTACTTGAGGGTTTTCCAAACTTTTGCAGGTGGGAAGAAGTTGGAGGGGACACACTAATGAAGTTTCCAAGAGTTGAAGCCCCAAATGGGCTGCATGTTAGGGTTTCTCATCTAAACTAATCAAAACCTTACCCTTTCCACGTGTATATAAGAGATGAGGGGGGGGAGAGAGAGAGAGAGAGCTAATGTAGCAGAAAGAGGGAGAAGGAAGGAGGTTGTACATGATCATGTCCTAACCAGGTTAGAAAGTACAATGGAAAACTCAGAATTTCCTTTTTTTTTGGATCTACAAATTGGTACCGTGGAACTTGTTCTTGGCCCTACATTGATTTTTTTTTCTTCCAATCTCAAAGTTGCCTTCGAATTACCTTGGCTATGTTTGGTAAATTGAGGGAAGAATGAGAGAGTAACATGATGAGTGATTGCCATGTTCTTGAATCAACTAAGGTCGAACATTTAATCACTATTCATGGAAATGGATCTTTTAGTGAACAATTGTTCATTCATAACAAGGGTTTAGCAACTTGTGATGATTAAAAAACGTGATGAGTGCTTCAATGACCATCCAATCTGGCTAGGGCCCTTAATAACATGGGCAGGTGATACGGTACCTAAGTACCATTCATGAACACAGTTCTGCTATAAGTCTTAAAAGCACTTGCTTGGTGGACATCTTGATCATTTGGTTGTTTTTGGAGATGCAAAAGTTCTGATCGATAGGTTCAATGCTCGGCACGAGGTAGATGCTAAGGTTGGAGCCATCCTTCGGGAAATTCAGATTTTGCGTCGAGGTTTTCAAGGTTGTTCGGTGGAGTTTGTCGGTCATGCTAATAACATAGTGGTTTATTTGGTGGCATGTTACGCTCTGATCTTGTTGCCTCTATTGTTATCGGTATTCGATTTTGTTTTTTGGCTTCGTAGTTCATGGTGATCCATACTCTTTTCCAATCCTCTTTTCAGAGAGATCGTAATGGATATCAATGATTCCCACCAAAATTTGTGTCTTTGTGTGGTTGACATATCTTAATAACATCGCCACAATTGACAATTTGTGAGGTGCGACTTTCAGTTGTCAAATAGTTTCTTTTTTGTTGTACCGAGAAGAAATTCATCGACCATTTTCTAATCCATTTGCAGGTTCACTCAAACATGTGACTCAATTTCATTTCGGTTCTTTCTTTGTCACGTTCACTTCATGGAGCCTTCTCCAATACCTATTAATTATTATGGTTAGTCACCTCCTTTAATTTCCATGATTTTTCTATTTTAGTTTTACATATTGTTTCTTAGTCTATATTTTTGAAAAACAACTAGTTCTTACAAAAAAAACTAGTTTTTTGGTAAGTGTATAAAGAGTGATTTGGGAGTTCGGGTAGAGTTTTTTTGCTAAATCTCAAATTTAGGGACTTAATTATTATTTTTTTTATGAATTTTATTTGTTATTGTTGGGCACAACATGTTGGCTTTGTTATTTGCATCATTTTTTGGTACTTCTGTAATTCTGTTGTTGTTGGAATGCACACTTTGTGCATTACTTCCTTTTGTTAATATACATATCATTGCATATAAAAATCACCATGCAAAAGGAGATAACAACCACGATTAATTTTACAATGCTATATACCATTGGTGCTATAAGTTTTTGCCTTTATGGTACAACTTGAAGTTATACCTTTAACGTTATGGCACAACTTTAGATTGTATCTATACTTTTTGTACAAATTCTTTTATGGTACAACTTGAACTTATACTTTTATGTGATGGTACAACTTCAAGTTGTAAAGTTGTACCATAACATAATGATACAAATTTCTTTATGGTACAATCTAAACTTATACATTTAATGTTATGGTACAACTTCAAGTTGTACATTAAAGCACCAATACTATATAGCATAGTAGAAGTGCTCAACAACCACATGTTATCCTTGACCAAGGCATTTACAGATAGGTTAAAATTTTAGGAAATAGAATTCAATTTTTCAAATTTTTTATAATTCCCATGTTTGAAAGTAAAAAATAAATAGGAAATGGAATTCCAAGAGGCAAAAATTTGGAAATTATAATTCCCACCAAAAGTGGTCGGAATTGTTGGAAGGAGAAATGGAATTGATGGACCCCACTCAAATTTTGGCACATCTTTACAAGAAAGCATGGTCCATGAAACCGTGCCGGACACCGTACCGGAAAAGTCAGCGGTAGGGTATTTTATGGCAAAACCGTGGTTTAACCAGAGTTCAACCGTTAGTACCGTTAAATACCGCCTATCGGTTTAGCCTCCGATACTGGTATTTTGTGGTTGAACCGCCGGTACGGTACGGTTTAATGTACCATGCAAGAAAGCCTTTAATGATGATAAGAATTTAGGCCAATATATGGGTATTACTGTAAAAACACTTGTAAGAAATCATTTCCATCCTCCAAACATTAAAAACAGGAAATCATTTCTAAAACTTTAGGATTTGTTCCAAACATAAACTCTGAAAATGAATTTCCACTTGAATTTAGATTCTCACAAGAAATGGAATTCATTTTCTAACGAAATTATATCCAAACAGGCTGGGCATGGACATTTCACAATAGAAAAAACGTGATGATAACATCAAAATAGGGAGAAGCTACAATTAGTTGTTGAGGGGGGTTATCGAAGACGAATGCATTAATTTCTTGATATTTTTACACAAGTTATTAATTAAGTCAATTACGTTATGATATTCAATAGCATCACCAAGATTACATGTGCATTATCTATCAACGCTGTTGACATCAATATTTCTGTCAGACAACATAATATTAAAAGACCATTATAAAAAAAACATAAATTTTAGAAAAGACATAACTAATGAGAAGAATTTATTGCATTTGTTACCAAAAGAAAACGAGGCAAAGAAGAAAACTGAAAAAGTCTGATGCGGTTTGGCAATGAGAGCATTTTGCTCTCCAAAATTGCATTGTCTTTGAACAGTTCCTCCCCGACACCTCAACGCCTTCTCCTTATAATTCTGCCACATTTCACGCCTTCTCTACCCATATATATAAACTTCCTTTGAACAATATCTTATAGCTTCATCTCCCTTGTGCCCAAAACTCCATCCTTTTATCTCTTGGCTCGAAATTACTCTCATTTTCTTCTCATAGAACTACACAAACATCAAACGATGGTCGAGCCAGCAACCGACACTAAGTCGGCTGTGAGAACGGTCGCGTTGTTGAAAGATGAGCTCGACATCGTGATCCCAACCATTAGAAACTTGGATTTCTTGGAGATGTGGAGGCCATTCTTTGAGCCTTACCATTTGATCATTGTTCAGGATGGTGATCCTACCAAGACCATCAAGGTTCCCGATGGTTTCGACTACGAGCTCTACAATCGGAACGATATAAACAAGATTCTCGGCCCTAAGGCCTCGTGTATCTCGTTCAAGGACTCTGCGTGCCGTTGCTTTGGTTATATGGTGTCCAAGAAGAAGTACATCTTCACCATTGATGACGATTGCTTTGTAAGTTTGAGATCTCTTTTTTATATTACTTTCCGAATTATTTTTTTTATTATTTTCATACTGATCTTGAATTGTTATGAGAAAATAAGATTTGATTTTTTTTTGGATCGATGTTGATTATATTAACTTTGTGGGTACCTCAGGTAATATGTTATATATGCATTGACAGTTAAAATAGGCGATTTCATGACCTGATCTGTAACTACTAAATCGAGATCATATGTTACTAACTTTCATCCCTATCTTCATGGGTCAAAGTTAGATTTGAGATTGGAAATAATAATTGTTATATGGTACTATGGATTCACCAATGTAAATGTGTTTTTTGTTTGATTATAGGTCGCCAAGGATCCTACAGGAAAGGCAATCAATGCTCTTGAGCAACACATCAAGAATTTGCTCTGCCCCTCAACTCCATTCTTTTTCAATACCCTATACGACCCTTTCAGAGAAGGAGCAGATTTCGTTCGAGGGTACCCTTTCAGCCTTAGGGAGGGTGTGCCAACTGCAGTCTCTCATGGCCTCTGGTTGAACATTCCCGATTACGATGCACCTACTCAACTCGTCAAACCTCTCGAGAGAAACACTAGGTACGTGCGAGATCAACTGGTTCTTGTCACACTCTATTGTTAACTAAGCTAATGATTGCATACTTATGCTTAATATGCATTTAATTAGGTATGTGGATGCTGTGATGACCATTCCCAAGGGCACCTTGTTCCCAATGTGTGGTATGAATTTGGCCTTCCATCGTGAGTTGATTGGCCCTGCAATGTACTTTGGTCTCATGGGCGATGGCCAGCCGATCGGTCGATACGATGATATGTGGGCTGGTTGGTGTATCAAGGTAATGATCGATATCCAATGATGCGCGGTTATTAGTGATATATCGTTCAACGAGTATGTCTCGCGGTGGTTCATCATATTAGGTTTTTGTGACATCGAACTAACGTTTATGTACTTTTATGTGTATATTTTAGGTGATTTGCGATCACCTAGGGCTTGGGGTGAAGACTGGTCTTCCATACATCTACCACAGCAAGGCTAGCAACCCATTTGTGAACTTGAGGAAAGAGTACAAGGGCATCTTCTGGCAAGAAGAGATCATACCATTTTTCCAAGCTGTGTCACTTCCAAAGGATTGTACAACTGTTCAGAAGTGTTATATTGAGCTAGCCAAGATGGTGAAGGACAAGCTTGGCAAAATTGACCCTTACTTTGATAAGTTGGCTGATGCCATGGTGACTTGGATCGATGCTTGGGACGAGCTTAACCCAATTGGGGCTGCCAATAAGGGCAAAAAAGCTTAATTTTCTTTGAACCATTTTGATTAATTAGTCTCAATTTTTGTTTTCCCCTTTCCTTCTCTTGAATTCAATCTCTCTTTGATCTTTTTTAAAATTCACTTTTCTTCTTCACACTTGGGAGATAAGAAGTTGATAGGACTTGGCCCATCTTATGAGTTTATGTAACTTCCTATTGTTTGATGTGTGTAAGGATTTGAAATAATAAAATTGTTGTTGTGGTTTAATGCCTTTTTCAACTGTTTTATTATTCGAACATTCTAACTTCTAAGGGTTGAGGTTTGTAGGAATGTTAAATATATTGTGCTTAAATATTGATTGGTTACATTATGAGTTATAATGATTCAGCGGCCTTTCTAATTGCGGACTCTAATACTGTACTAAAAATAAACTAATAAGTTCAAGGAGAGTTTTATAGATCGGAAAGTAACATATACCACATTTTAAATTTGTACAAGGCTTCTTACATACGGCAAGAAATGTATCTATAATTTCAAGTTCAAAGGTGAAATTATGCTATTGTGAGTAACATTGTGCAATCAATTCTATAGTCATGGCAAAATAGAAACTATAAAAAGAATTCGTTCATATATGTAGATGAAACACTTGTAGTTTCAACTTATAAGCCACGAGCATCAACTCATACACATCAATTAACATAATCAGAACACAGTCGGAATTAAAGCATGAAAGGTATTATAGGTCCACATAGAAACAAACTTTAGATGAAAACAAGTTAGGTGACTAAATATTCAAAACTTGATAAGAGAAATATAAAGGTAAAGATGACAATGAATGACCATTATGTTATAACCCAAAAATTCCAATGACCACTTTGTAACACTTCAAAGTTAAGTGAATTTGTAACGGTTGTCATAAGGTGAAAATCAAGTAGAACTCGCAGTTTTTTTTTTTACAGGAAGTTGAGTCGTATTGGTTGATTTAAAAATAACGGGTCGTAGCTATCAGATCATAACGAATTGATTGATTTTTGATAGTTTTTCGAGCTATTCTCGTTATTAACATTTCGAGAAACAAGAACAAGTACGCTTGAATTTTCAAAGAACACAAATTACTTAGATGCATGATAACAATTTACCTAACACATCTCAATTACATATATTTTAATCCTCACAAATTAATGAATGAAAATACAAAATACACAACACATCCAAAAAAAACACCTAGTTAGTAACAATACTACAAGAAATACATGAATGACTACTCCTACACTACAAGACTTGTTTTTCAAATCGCAATGAACTGTTTTTAAACAATGTTCGAATTTCATAAGTAATTTTATCATTTTTTTGCTAGATAAATAGGATCTGGACTATTCTGGAGCGGGTGACCCATTGACCCACCCAACCCAAAAGTAATGATTACAATGATTCAGATCATTCGACTTCTAGGTTACAAAAAGCTTCAACTCGATTCTGATTTCTCGGACCGAGCGGGTTGTGTCATAACTCATAACTAGCTTATTCTAAAACTGAGTGGCCATTTTGGCGACATTTTGAAGTTTATACACTATTTCATCACTAGATGAAACTTAAGTGATGATGTTGGTTAACCCGGGAAAGTACCGTCTCGCACGCTTCGTATAAAAAAGAGTGTACACTAAAACAAAATTAACTGCAACACCGCGCGACCGGCGGAAAGGAAAGGAGAAGACATGAACCAGCAGCAGCAACAGCAGCAGCTCGGCGATGGAAGGCGACACGACGATGACGCAGTGCTGGCGGAATTCCTCTCTTCCTTGATGGATTACACTCCCACGGTGATTTACCCGACTCCCCTTTCATCAACCCATTGAAATTTCTGCTCTAATTCCTCTTCCTTCTGTGACTAACGCTTTTGTCTTCTCCCCCCTCAGATTCCCGATGAATTGGTGGAGCATTTCTTGGGGAAAAGCGGATTTCATTCTCCCGACGTTAGATTGTACGTCCGTACTTCTTCTCACCCCTCTTCACTGGTGTTGCTAATTTTCCCCTTTTCACAATTCCTCTTGAACTTCTGTCGTTTAGGGCTTTCAGCGTTTTCCTTTTGATTCTAGTTTCTTTTTTGCTGGTTTCCTGCTCAAAGTCTTAATCTTTCTGCCTACTTGCGTTAGGGTTTCAGTGATAAACTATTCCCAATTGATTAGTAAATGTAGACAGTTTTGTAGTCTCAACTTGCTATGAGAGATTGCATCTAGTGATACCATTCTTAGTCGGATAAACTGGGTGACCTTATGAAGCTGATTAGGGTATCAGAATTCGTTTAGGAAAACTGGTGAACTTTTTACCAATTGTTCTGCTGTCCTTTTGGCTTTAGTCTTTCTGCAGATGATGCTTCTTGTTGCTTATCATTTGTGTGCATACTATTGATACCCTGGTTTGATGGTTCAATGTAGATCATGTGTCTTTTGGTTTATTTGTTGCATTTGGGGGAAGTCTAAGGGTTGATTTGTTCCTTTAGAATGTGAATCTCGTTGACATATTTCCTGATTAAAATGTACGGACTCAGTTTGTGGAGTTGCCGTTTCTCTGACCTGGTGTGCTGTCCACTTTCAGAATCAGATTGGTTGCCGTTGCTACTCAGAAGTTTGTAGCTGATGTTGCCAGTGATGCTCTGCAGTAAGTAACCTAGCTTTTATGTTTGCATTCTGAAATCCAGTTTTCATTTTCTTCCCCCGTTTTCTCCTTTACATTTGCCCGACTGTTCACCTAGAGACCGCCTCGATGTTAAGCTACACATATATGTTTTCTACCTATTTTCGGCTGCACTTGTTCAAGCACTTGACCTAGGGCCATAGAATTTCCAGTGTCCTCAGCTTCTTTCGACGTTTTGTTGTGGCTTAGGCTTTCATGTCATTGACAGCTGTTACTTCTGACATAGTGCAGATTCAGCTTGCTAGTTATGTCTCTGAATAAGCATTTTGATTCAGTCTCAACTTGTGAATTGATTCTCTTTGTCTAGGACTGTTTATAAAGGTTTCTCTTTGCTCATGTCTCACAATGTATAATGAGTTAAATGACTACTGCTAGTTATGTAACTTATGTCTCTGAATTCTGAGACACAATGCATACATGGAAGTTAGGCTGAACAGCGAATATCTTGCTGAAAACTTTGCGAGAAGCTTAGCTTCTAAATGCAGTGATTTACCACTTGTGCTATCTGTTAAAGAAAATTACTGTGTTGAGTATGATTTCCATATTGTCTCACTTATGTGATTTTTTTGGGAACTTGTTTCTCGATCTTCAAGTGGATGCGAGATTTATTACTCTTTCTGGTGATAGTTATAACTTTTATGATTCCTGTGCAGGCATTGCAAAGCACGCTCAGCAGCAGTAGTTAAGGACAAAAGGGATAAGCAGGCAAAGGTGTGGCAAACCCGTTACTTCTTACTTTTATTCTTTGCTAGGATTTCTTACAGTTTCCATTGGTGCTAATTTGTCGTGTCAACAGGACAAGAGGCTCGTCTTGACAATGGAGGACCTTTCGAGGGCTCTGCGTGAGGTTAGCATTGTCATTGCTGCATGTCCCATTTCCTCTTTCCAAAATGTTGATTGGAGAGGTTCTTCTGGAAGAGATTTCAGAAACTGATTTAACATTTTTTTCGGTATTTTCATTGCCTCGTGCCCAATTTCCTGTATCCAAAATGTTGATTGAAAAACTTCTTCTGGAAGAGATTACAAAAACTGATTTTGACAATTTTGTCGTCAAAAGCTGGAGGTTGTCGAGATGTGTTTTCTTTCTTCATGATGTCATATGTTGACTGAATTGCAATTCCTGACTGTTGTTTGTGATCTTTTGGTGGCTAGTATGGTGTTAATGCCAAGCATCAAGAATATTTTGCTGATAGCCCTTCAACTGGAATGGATCCTGCTTCAAGAGAAGAGTAAGAGCCTAGTGCAGATTCGTTCTCCCTCTTTACCTTGCCTATTCATGATTGGTAGTTTATCCGCTCTCCCTCGTTCTCTTGTCAAATGTTTGCCTATCCAGTGATTTCCTCCTGTACTTCTGTTATGACTGAAAACCAATCAAGTGTAACAGCAAGAACCATTGGCACCTTTGCAGCATGTTTACTCTCATCCGGCAGTCCTTCACATGTTAATGAATGAGCACTGTAAATACTGATTATGGTTTCTTAACGGTTCAACGCCTGATAAACTTTGGATACTGAACTTCTCACTTCTCCAGTTCGATCTGGTTTTTACGACATTGGCAAATATGTAAATTATAGCTCCTAAGTTCTCTAATGTTACATTGTGGTTGATGTGTTGGGACAAATTTTGTGGTAGAACCGGACAGTCGGCTGGTTTTCTAACATATATGAAAATGACAAGCATGGAAATTTATAATGGGTTATGTAGCTGTCCATTTCTCACTTGGAACCTTACGATACATCCTAAACTTCCATAGTCATTCCTTACAACCTTGGACCTTGATTCCAAGATACAATTGTAAAAATGACCGTTAGAAAACAAGACATGTAGTTATGATCTAGTTGATTAATTATTTCGTATTATGATGACAAAATTAATTAATCGATCAACTTGTCTATATAGTGACCGCATATAACGGACGATCATGCCAGCAAATCATCATACTCGTTCTCTCACTCACAATCTTATACCCTTCTTTCCCAAAAGCACCTACCATTTGCTTGGCATCTTCATCCGAGTTGTACCACATTCGGACCGGTCGAAAGCCAACTCGAGTCATCCTCAATTCCCATCTCGAGAATCGCTCAGGCCTCTCCACCCTATCCAGCCCTTCATATGCCACCATGTTCTCAATCTCCCTCCCAAACATCTCCTTCAACATAATCCTCCCTTGTGCTTGCTCTCTAGTCGGTCTAGTATTCCCAAATGTTGCGTCTATCGAATCAAAAATCGCGCTATAGTAATGTAATCCATCAACAAATCGGTCCACCAACCGATTCGAGTTGTGGTTCGCTTCCTGCTCCACAACGAACAACGATTTGGAAGACATCGACTGAACCATCTTCAGGAATGTACTCATTCGCTTGCCATTTCTAATCACGTTATCATAAGAACCACATCATGATCATATCATCAGCTAGAAGTGTGTGGAGGTGTAGTATGGAGATAAAGGCGAGAGCCTCGCCGGTCCGGATCTCGAGCAAACCCGGGGTGAGGTCCTGAACGGCGACATTCAAGGGAATGAATTGGAAAGGGAGGTCAAGAATCTCAGCCTCTTTCACAAGCCTATGCCCTAACCTCTCCAGCACGGTTCGGTTGCTTGACACGCAAGTCACCTTCAAATGCGGCGGCCCATTGGACAGCCGGGCGAAACTACGCAGCAATGGGACCCAAAGCTTCGGATCCCCCGACCCGAGGTCAACAAGATGGACGACCCGCTCGTGGGTTATCACCTGGAGCAAGGTTCGGGCTAATATGATGGCGTAGGCGAAGCTGAGGTAAGGGAAGGCTTGGGAAAACAGGGCACGCGCCGCGGAATCGACGTCATCATCATCGAACCGGAAGATGGCAGCGGCGCGTGTGGTTGACGGCTCTGTAGATCCCCGGCCACCGCCTGATAAGGAGGCGCGTGGCGGAGGGTAAGTGGGCCGCCAGCCGCTGCATCGAGTCCCCGGAAACAGAGGCGAGCGCCGATATCTGAGAGAGACTGGTGTCGTCGTTTCGTTGCATTCTTTGATTTTGGTTTTGAGAGAGTTTCGGTAGAGGACAAATCGCATTGTCTTGTTGCTAAAACCGTAGGGGTTTGGTGCTATTTATAAAAAAAGAAGGGGTGCGTACGGAGGGAAGTAACTCTTCAGGTGGGTGGTTACACCCTAACCATTGCAATGGTTCGTTTAAAGTTTCTCAACCATGGTATCGGTCTGACCCATGGAAGTTGTTGGAAATGTGTATGAATAGCTTTGAAAGCTATAGAGTCTCAAGTGGAAAAACTACCACATTGGTAGTTTTACTTGGTGAAATGAGTATAAAGATAGGAGCCTCTCTCCTAAGGGCATGCCCCTTGGGGTGACCCACTTTTGTGGGAGAGGGAGGACCTAACGGACCACCACACGCGCCGTCCGTCCGACCGTCCGACCGGTCGGTCGGTTGGATGGATCACTTGAGACTATATACATATTTTTGGAGAAATTCCGAACGAAATTAATTATTTAATAATTAATTATTAATCGGTTATTCTGAGGAATATTCGAAGGATAATCTCCGCAGGATTTATCCTAACCGACGGTTTTAATTAAGGAAGTAATTATCTTCCTTAATTAATCCGACTTATTCCCCAAGCAAGAGGGTATATTCCTAGGGGTTCGGCTCCTATAAATAGCCGCCTCCCCAGCCCCTCTAAATACACCACAACGAGCATAAACAGAATAGAGAGTGTTCAGAGAGCTCCGGTTTTCGCACAAAACCGCGAGTACACAGAGGAGCTGTTTTATCCTGGAGACGACCGGTTGATAGTCTGCCGTGCGCATCGAGGGCAGTGCCGCGAACGTCTTAAAGAGAGCGACCTAGTCCGCGACTCAGCTCCAGATTCGGTATCCTCGGTCTTGTTGTTGTTCCGTTTCTAACAGAAGTTGGATCGGTTGAGTTATTCCAATCGTCATATCTGGTCGGTTCAATTAAGTTCAACTTGGTTCGGTTTAGTCCGATTGGTTACACAAACCATTTTAGCCGATTACCAACATATTACATCAAATCGAATGAATTCGAGGTCGTGCCTTCTCACATCTCACCAACGTGATACTTCAAGAACTTATCTTGGCTCTTTCCACTTTCATTTTCATTCACACCATTCAAAATTCCAACACTAGCATTAGGGGGTCAATTAGTAGGCCATTAGGGGTCAGTTATTAGAATTTAGAAGTGAGGAGGTTGCTTAGTAAACACAAAGGGGTCCATTTTTTCACGATGACTAAACTGATCACTAATGATTTGATTCAGTTCCTACGTAAGATGAAATAACTTAAGTATTCAATCATTAAAAACTACAAAAAGTTATAAAAAGATGGAAGATTCGAATTACCATTCATATTTTTTTATAGATGATGGACTTACAAATAGATTACTAATCGATTCAAGAAGAACCAGAATTTAAGAAAAGTATCAAATAAACAACACTACGTGCATGTGTATACGAAGATTCATCAACGAGATTAATTATGGTAACGAGCTCCAATGAAATTGTACGTAACAACGAGACTTGTTTATCTAGCAGTTGAATTATGTTTTTGTATTAATTCAACCAAGAATCTTGATGTTGATAATTATGTATAAGCAAATGCGTAGTAATCGTTCGTGACAAACAAGGCTATACAGCTAGTCAGCTATAGGTAGCCAATGTGATTAATTAACGATTAATGAGAAGTATGAGCTCATTATAATTCATCTTTGACTATCATTAATGGTTGTTTGTTACTTTGTTTTGTAGGAAGTATTAGCTTAGCTAGCTCTCCCACTAGAGCATCCATAATTAAGTTAATCAACTTCACTGATCATATAAATAAGGTGTGATGCCCAACATTTTCTTTGTGTTATTAATTTGGTTTCAAGGTTGGCAGTGATTGTTGGACTTGTGACCCACTGCATTATTCTATAGTTACCCGATCCATCAGCTAACTCATTATATTTGGCAGAAGTCAGAAGACATAAGAAAGGAATACTTATGCAATATTTTGGTCAAATGCAAGGTAAAAAAAGTTTAATCTCTTGGTAGTTTCAACGCAATTATTCCTTTTCTTTGGAACTATTATTACATTACGACGGAAATGTAAACTTCTTAATTCTCATTATTTATAAATTATCTGGTTTCAATAATTCAAGTAATTGACAGATGTTCATACATAAATTTTTAGCACTCTCTCACGATCACAATTCAAATTGTGATGATGAATAACTCCATAATCTGATAATTATAGAAATTTTTTTATCTCTTTCTACTCAAACCTCACTAAATGAATCACTTATTGTCAATGTACTTGTGTGAGTGCCAACATTGCTCACTCCTTTGATTCTTTGACAAACTGAGAGACACCTTTGCAATCTAGATACTAGTGTAAATCCACCGCATGATTCATTAAAATGTAGATTTCTTAAATTGTGGTACGCAATCATGATGGCTAATTTCATTCCTTTTCTATTGAACTCTTATTAAGAAATTGTTTGGATCTGAGATATTTCAAATATCCATGGTTGTGCATCAAATTTTGAAGTACCAAATTCGTGATATAAACTCACATCTTCAAATGAAAATCGACAAATCCTCAAATTTAGTACCACTTTGCCTACATTTGGCAAGTCATTCAAAATCCAAATCCAACGTCCGTAAGATGAAATTTACTAATAGTCCATACTGATATACAACAGACCTTCAAAGGTTGTTGCTTTGAAGCTTACAATGTCGCTTTACATAAGTGAAGATGACTTAAAAAAGAAAGGCTGCATGACATAGTGGAGCGTAGAGAGATGACACAAATAGCACAAAGGTAGCTGTTGAGTGCTTATGTTATCTGCAGAAATCATCATCATTTACATATATGGTCGCTAGCCACAGAAAAGTAGAGTACTTGGTAAGAGCAGTAGGCCATTATCGATAAAGAAGGGTTTGCAGTCTTCTTATGATAGAACAACATTTTAAAATGAGGCGATATATATATGTAGGGAGAATGCAAAGCTGCCAAATTATCCATCCTCTTGGCCCCTCCAAGTAGATATGTAAGCTACTGAGAGCTTTTTATTAGAGCATCCATCCAGGAACAAACCCATTCACTTGCTGGTGCTGCTGCTGAGCATGAGTTGTGGCAGTCATTTGGTCTGTTACTACTGGACTATACCTGCAAATCAAGGTGCATAGAGCCATTAAGGGAGTTGGTTCTTTTATGATAAGGACTTTTACTGAAGCTATAAGGTAAATCCTGAACACCATAATCATCGATTTCTAATCACAGCAGTTGAAATGAAGAGTACCCGATTTGCAAAGTTGGGTTGCAATCTAAGTGCTGGAAAAACCCCTGGGATTGAGCATGTGGATTATGATGGTGGTCTCCATAGGACATGTTGTGATGATCCTCTCCTTCCCAGGAAGGTCGCATGCTGTTCCTCGAACAGATTTCATCCAGCTGCAATTTACAACCAAATGAGTGGTGATTAGAGAAATATGGAAAATCTCTAACAAGTACAAAAAGAATGTATAGCTAGAGAGAGTAGAGATAACCTTTATTGCCAAAGCTCTATTGGATTCAAGCAGCAGCTGTTCCTGGTAGTCAAATTGAACCATATACAAAGTGTGAGCTTCACCAGAAGTTGACAAAGCCAAAGTACCCAGCTTGGAAAGCCTGCTTCTTTGTAGCTTTTGGGAGGTGGGATTGAGATGAAATTAGGAGATTTACCTTGTTTTGAAGATCAGAGAGCTGGTCAAGCATGAACTGGGTCTACAAGAAGAAACTTTTCAGACTTATCCATCTCACACAAGCAGCCATGGAAATTGTATATATATTGGCTGGTAACATGATGGTTACTATACCTTAGTGGAGCGGACTTGCTTCAATGAACCTTCCAGCTGACGCTCAAGCTGCTCCAGCTCCTTCGTGTTCAATGGGCCTAAATCCTCCCCAAGGAGGTTCCTGCACCACCATCATCGTCATCGTTATAACCAAATCTTTGCATTGAACCACCACGCACGTCTCAAACAAACTGCTAATGCACAATCTCATTTCTCCCAATATATTTGTTGATTCACTAGCTATATTGACTTCATTCTTTACCTCTGGGTTCGTTGTAGGCCTTCATACCTACCCTTCAGTTTCAAGTACTCACGGTAGCTGCTCTGTTCATTACGAAATGTAGCCAGGAATTCATTAGCATAAAACTCCATGCAAAGTTCGTACTGACACACTATCATGGCCCTTCACTTCTATAGCTATAGCAAATCAATGATAGATATAAGGCGTAGGTATAGTATTACCTCGAGCTCCTTTGCAGGTTTATTCACTTCCACTGCTCCATAGCTGCACTTTTGGTACCTTTCCAGTGTCTTGAGCATGCTGAAATACCGATTGAAAAATTGGTGATATTAATTATAGGAACCTATGAAATTCCACCGCAAGGATACTCAAATTACAAAGAAAGGATACAAATAAACATACTAATATCCGATATAAACAATCTAACCAAAGGTGAAACCACCAACCTCATTTCATATATAATATTCAACATCGTGTTATTATTAAAACGGTCCTTGAATAAATTAATCGTATATCTTTATTAGAACACGCAAACAAACATGTAAAATGAAAGGACTATATACTATACAGTATAACTATAGTATATGGCAGAAAGATACAATTTTTATGCACTCTTCATCTCATAATGAAACCCTAGCTAGCTAACCATTTGAATGTTGGTGTGAATTGAATAACTAGGTAGGCTTAAAGTAGTATTTGAACAGTCCGATGGGGAGGATCTTTAACCATGCAATCTCTAATTAGGATTTCATAGCTAGCACAAACTTTCACAAACAGGAGATTCTATGGAGATTTCTTTTGACAAGAGGGGAGATACTCTCTATTTTGATATGATGGAATGACATTCCCACTGTTTGAACCGCTAACTATTTCCAATGCTCCCAAACTAGGCAGATTCGCCTTGTTAAAACAAAAACCTCTAGTTTCACCACCCAAAAAAGAAAAGAAAATAGAAAAAGATCGAAACCCCTTTTGACAATCCCAAACGGCTAAACGTGGAAGAAATTAAAAAAATTATTACTAGGCTGAGCTAACAACTACTATTACGCAAAAGATAAATTGTATATTTTACACTTCATTTATATAGATAATCACTGAATTGGTAATGTTATGGCATTGCTGAACTAGTAGTTTAATAGATGATAATAAAAACTCAAACTATAATAATGCAAGATGAAATATATTGTGAGATTATACGTTACGAAATACACGTTATTTATAATGAAATGCAACAAAAAGAAAACAAACGTTACAAAAGAAAAGAAACATGTATTTTAAATTCAAGGCTCATTACATACTTGTCAAATGACTGCAGTATATGTCATGATTATTTTAAAATATGGTAAATTTTTAGTTGATTTGGTTCTACATATATTCTAAGCATGAGATAATCTCACATATTAAAACACATTGAACATATAAACTCTTGTTGATCAGCATCATTGTTAGTTTGGTTTAACTAATTGGTACTTGATGACCAATTATGAGTCTTCTTTTATTAAAAGTTGTGTCTACGGATCCCACAGAGAGAAAGAAAGAAAACTTGCAGCAGCATCAATAAGGTGAAACCTTGGATTGCCTAACAGATAAACCGGTGAATCAAACTCTGACCATCTATCTCTCTCACACTTTATAAACTCACATCTCAGACTTCTAAGATCACACCCAGCCTGCATTCTCTGATCCCACTTTCTCATTTTCCTTTCTCTCTTTGCACACCCTATTGACACATAGGGTATTAGCAAGTTCCCAAGTTATTGTTCCCCATGTTCATCATTACAACACTAACCAACTTCTATCAAATACTCTTTCTTCCCTTCAAGAACAACAAAAATAGCCCAAAAGATCCCCCTTTTTTCCATGTTTGATTACAACATCGATAATCCAATGTAAATTTCACAAGTACGGATGATAATTATGGACAATATTTAGATGTTTGTGTGCAATAATTGGATGGGGCCAGCATTTGAAACCATCTAAATTCTCCCATAATGACCTTACATCTAATAAGTAACCACGGATTTATGATAGATCTAATCCAAGTTAGACTAGGATTTCATGGTCAGGAACCAAAAGCAAAGCATAGATCGATCGACCCACACAAATAGATCCAACAGCAGAAGAAGGTAGAGGAGAACTTTAACAAAAAATTGAGATGAGAGAGAATGAGTTGAAGACGATGAAGGGATAATTAATGAAGAGATGCTTACTTATTGGTACTGCAGAACTCATAGAGCTTGCCGCGGTTGGAGAAGATGATGAGAGCAACCTCAGCATCACACAGTACAGACAGCTCATAAGCTTTCTTCAGCAAACCATTCCTTCTCTTGGCAAAAGTCACCTGCCTGTTTATCTTGTTCTCTATCCTCTTCAGCTCCACTCTTCCCCTCCCCATATATATCTCTCCTTCTTCACCTCCTTGCTGCTTCTGCAAATATCTGAATTCTCCTTTTTTTTCCCCAAAATTTTCTTTTTTTGGGTTTGCAGCCTTTGAAGCAACTTTAACCTACAAGTAAAAGAGGCAAATATATTAGATCATGTAATAACCTTTTATGTCAACAACAATTCAAAGTTCTTATATTTTGTTTGTGGTTAATACCTTTTTATGCTTGTTGTTGTTGGGTTGAGTGGTTGCTCCAAGCTAGCTCCTTAACAAGCTGGTAATCTCTCTGCTTGCTTTCAAGATTCAGTGGTGAAATCCCAACCAAATTTGTGAAACAACCCAAGCAAGGAGAAAGGTTGATGATTCTTGGGAGAAGCAAGAAAGAAAGATGGATAGGGTAGAAACCCTAGAGAGGCTTAAGGGATCCAACAAAAAAGGACCCCCTAAACAAGCTAAAGAGAAGAAGCAAAGAAACAAGCTTCCTTTCAAGCTCTAGCTATGGAAAGATGAGATCTTTGTTGTTGGGTGGTCTGCTAATTTCTTTCCATTTGTTGATCTCTCAGTTTTGAGATCTCTTGAGGTAGAGAGAAGAGAGAGAGGGAGAGAGTATATTGTTTGCTTTTTAACCTCAGCTACGCAACCCAGCTGCGCCTGCTATCTCTATCTCTTCTGCATTATTTCTTTTTTCTTCCCTCTTTCTCTTTTCTGTTGGGTTTTATGATTTTCCTTTTTCTTCTTCTCTCTTTTAATCAGCACCACCCAGCTTGAGAAGAGAAAAGGGATAGAAAGAGAAACAGTGTCTTAGGGTTGCTCTTTGTTTCTTTCTTACCACTACTGTGTAAAATCTCTCTTTTGCATTAATGTTCCTCCTTTTCCCGTCAACCTTTGCCCCTCAAGCGCCTGGTCCACTCGCTCCTGCTAATTACTGCCCCATTAGGCCTTAATTAGGGTTTATGTAACACATGTAGGTTCTGAGATTAGAGATGTGATGGACTAATTAACTATGGATGGAAACTCGTACACTGAATCATCAATTTATACCTCCTTTAAGCTATGCTTTGGTGAAACAAGTTTTAGTTTGTTTTGGTTTTACTAACATGTTGAGTTCTAGGACTAGAATGGGTAATTGGCGGATCAACTATTTAAACCTTTGCCTGCAGATTCACCTGACTAAGCTTCTATCTCATATAGTATGATCAAGAATAATTACAAGAAGGATGGTAATTCATTCATAATCAGTAGAGTCTTACAAACCAAAAGCATAATTAGAAATGAGAAGAAAAAAAAATAAGATCAAGAATAGTGAGCCAGTCACGAGGGAGAGTGCGGAACGGTTCAGAGATCTCTCCACCCAATCTGCCCTGAAGTTGAGACGACGAGAGATCCAGCGGACTTCAACCATAGGCGAAGAATCAAGGATCATGGGCATTGATGCAATCACAGAGGAGCATCACCAAGGTCATCCTTATGTTCACTTGTAAAACAGCCTTCACAAGGACCTCACAATCCGACCGAACTACATAAGGATTGGCAAAAATATTCGTGACCGTGGATATCCGCCTGAATCCGACCTAATTGGGTTTCGGTAAAACCCGAAACCCGAAAGGACTTTAGCGGGTATGGGTAAAACCCGAACCCGAATATTGCGGGTAATGGGTGGACATGGGTTTTCGTACTATCCAACCTAAACCCGCCCGATTATACACATGCACATGTATTTTGTCTAGAAAATCATTATTTTTCTCTAACATATTTATTATTTAGCATATAAATATAACATTTTGTGTTGTTTTAATTAATGTTCTTCATTCTAGTGAATTATTGTTGTGTTTTTCCTTCTTATGTAATGTGAGAATACGTGTGTGAATGTTAACAGATTTGTTGGAGTTATAAAGAGAATTTATTACCCGTGGATACCCGAAACCTGAACGGGTATAGACATAGTTTTAATTTTCTACCCATTTCTTTAGTGGGTATGGGTATGGGTAAAACCCGAATTACTTTGGGGGTAGGATAACAGATATGCACTATCTGCTGCGCCCAAACCCAACCCGTTGCCATCCCTAGAACCACACACACGCGTCACTAGTCGACAAGTACACTATTTCACACTAACACAAACAATAATTAATGATCATATATAATCCATGGTGATGATGATAATCCAGTAGGCCATTGCCAGATCCGAGAGGCAAACCCTACTATTACCCATCGTGTGCTCACCTGCTCTCCTTCTGTCGCTGCAGCAAAAAAAAAAAAAAAAACAATCAGTAAACTGCCGGTTTTACCTTTCCGACGAAGAGAGCCCAGAGCGGAGGCAGGCCTGCTCCTCCTGATCACAACTTACTATGAGATTTCTCTCCGGCCCAACCCCAACGGCCCTTTTTTTAATGGCGGGCTCCAAGTTTCCGTAATCTGTCAGGTCAGCCGAACCAAACCAAAAAAAAAAAAAACCCCAAAACAAAAGGCCAGCATCTGGAGTACGTGTCGCCCGGTGGTTGGGTTGTCATCAACAGTGCCAGGTGACGCCGCTGCCCACTTTGTTATACCCGCCGGCGGTGCGGTACGGTGGTGGTGGCATCTGATTTCTTGAGCAACTTGCTTTAGTGGGGAGTGGGGACACGTGTCATGATTCGACTGCGGTGTCGGAAGCGTGCTTCACAGGTTAAAATCGATTTTATTTGGGGTGGATGGGTGGTAAAATGGTAATGACGGATTTTCCATTTTGCAATTTTATGTATTCATTGAACCGAGTTGTGATTTGTGAGTAGGGCTCGAAATTTGGTACCGGTATTTGGGATATACCGAATACTGTATCGATTTTGCTAATATTTGGTATTATCGAATACACGTATTATTTTTTGAGATTGAGATTGAATTCCTATTGTTATTTGGTATTAGGGATTACGGGATCAGGATCGGTATATACCGAAATAACGATCAACACCGAAATATAAGTTAGTGAGTATTTTATCCTCTCAGCTAGACTCTCTCATTCACTACTACACGATCATCAACCACCAAGAATGTCATTTAATTATTTATAGATCACTCCATCACTATTTCACAACTTAGAAGCCCCCATCCAACTCAAATTTGACTATCCAATTTAAGTTACTCTCGTCTCTCTCCTAATCTCTTGTAATTTTCATAACACCAAAATGCAAACACTAGTATTAGTCGTCTCATAACCTCCAATTCGTCAGATTAAAGATTACCAATGACAAGAACTTGAGATGTCACCTCTCCTCCATTCTCCTTATCCATATCTTAACTCTTGGCAAACTCATAACTCTTTGCTTTGTCTCTTTGACCTAAATTAAATAATAAAAACTAATTTATATATTTAATTATTAATTGCAAAGGTAATTAATTTTGTATTCGATAATACCGATTGGGATACCGAAGTACCGATTAGGATACCAAAATATTTAAGGATTGGGATACCGAAATTATTTAGGGATTGAGATTGAGATTGATTTTAGGGTGTAATTCGATATTCGGGATTTCGGTATTTGGTATTGGAATACCGATACCGTACCGATTTCCACCCTACTTGTGAGTTCGTTAGAGGTGTATTTGTAAGAGTTAATAGTATATTTGGCTTCTCAACTACAATTTTTTCTTCCTATTATGACTATTGAATTATTTATTTTTCTATCATGGTTTCCAAAGTACATTTTTTTAAATATGATTCTTACCGTTTAAAAGGATTATATTAGGAAAAAAAATAGTATAGGTGTCACCATAGTAAAATCTTCATAGTTCAGTTCAGGGGCCAAGTATACCATTAACCTTATTTATAACAATCTACACAATAAATAAAAGCCAAATGAGAAAACTTGAAGCCCCATTTCAAATTTCATGCATCCAGAGTGAAAGTAGGAAGGACATTTTTGTCTTCACAATTTCTTTTTTTATTCATTATAAAAAAACTTACTAGGATTCGAACCATGACCACTTTAAAGAAAAGCAAAGATCATAATCAATCACACTAAGTACATTTGTTGTATCTTTTTAAATTAAAAATATATAATCGCAGAGAGAAAAAAGCCTTCCCCCATTTCAAATTCCCTGCTCCAGGAGCGTTTGTAGAAAGGGTAGAATAGGTAGTGTCAATTTTTTTTCTTTTTCCTCTGTGGAACGGGCCAACTTACCGTACACATGTAGATTTAAACGGGTCCAGGAGTGTCAATTTTTTCCTTTAAGTCCTTTTTATTTCTCCGTGGTGGTAAAATATATATGAAAAGGCAAAAACAATACTCCTTTTTATTGCTAAAAAGAAAAAAAATTAACAATAAACTAATGCATGGATTCTAATGGGCTAACCGCTAATCATAAAATAAAAGAGTTGAATGGGCCTGACCTACACGGGATTTGCCCATCAAGTAAAACAAATGAACAAAATGGGTTTGCCATTCTAGAACAAGCTATTTCTCTAGCATAATATATATTATGCTATTATTTTATATCTTAGTGGCTAAAATATATTGTATTTTAAAGTTATTCAATAGTTCAACCTCGACCAACCCAATTAGTCCAAGTTTTATAATTTCAAATATATATTATGTAATTATTTGATATCATAATGATTAAATTACAGTGTATATTATAGGGAATCGTTTGGTATTTGTTAGTAAAAAAACTAAACAGAAAGATCTATTTGGTTATTTTTAACATTAAAACGATCCTAAATATTTTCAGTTTCCTTTCGAAATTCTATAGTTTTATTCCCGAATTGGTGATGTGCAAATGGCGAATTGCAGTCATCTCTTTTCTTTCATTATTTTTTATTTTCAAATAGAAAGTTTAAAAGTAAAGAATAATTAGAGTTTGGCATGGGTCGGTCAAACAGGCTGAATTACAAGTTTTGGCCCGTTTTGATCAAGTTTAATTTATAATCACATGGTTCCCTGATACCCGATAAAAATCTCAATCCAAACCAGTTTGGCAGGTAAGTCCGTGTTTACCACCATTTTCTAGGGATATAGGGACAATGGTTCCTATCCCAAATCGTGTTGTTCATTCTTGATTTCTTTAGATTTTATCATGGCTTGACAAAAAACCAGAAAGCACAATGATGACAAGATGAAAGTTTTATAAAGCAAATTAATCGGCCAACATGCCGAGTAAAAGCTAGCAACGATTGTGAGATGCTCATTTCCCGTAAACCGGCGGGATAGTCAAATTTTTATTCGATTTTCTGGAATTCGGTTCTATAGAACTTACTCCACCTCATCATATTACCAGAAACAATATTGTTTCACAAGGTAACAGATACTTGATTTTGGTTCATAAGGCTGATTTTTGATTCGTTGCATAATTCATGTCTCTTTCCTACTAAAATTCACTATTTCTATCACGTATTTCCCAAAAAAAACTATACAACAATAAGCTATACAGCCCATTACATTATCAAATTTCATACCTCACATTTTTTCGGCCAAATGGCCGGGGCCACGCTAGTGATATTTGTGAAAAAATGATACAATATGTGGAGTAGAGGTCTTCTAGTCTCTAGAGGGAGGGTAATTTCAAGAAATGTGGTAAACAATTATTTTCTATATTTCAATAACTCTATATTTTTTTTATATGCTTAGATTGAATGGAGGATGTAGATCAACGATGGCTAATTTAATTAAGCCAGAGTATTTGTGAAATATTTGCTAAAAATTAAAGTTCGGTAATCAACTTGTAATTTGCTCCAAATTTTGATGACGGTATTAGACTATTAGTGCAATCCAATTCATTAAATGGGCTTCTTAAAAAAGAAAGATTAAACGGCCCACAGCCCACATAGTGGCAGCTAATAATGTCAGTTCAATTATATAGCCTAGCCTGGGGACTAAGGCCCACAGAGCGTCTATGGTCCAAATGAGCACGGTTAGCCCGCTCAAACAGCAAAGAGCAGCCAGCTACAAGAAAATTGAAACAGCCACAAAAAAAAAGGCAAATACAATATATTATCCGTAACTATTAAGCAGCGGGGAATTATAGCTATAACTATCGAAATACAAATTATTAGCCAATCGTTAAGTTTTCGTTAACACTTCTGTTAGTAATGATGACTAAGCTTTTACGATGGTGAGTTGGCTCCCACGTGGCAGTCATCATATCATATTTTTTACGATGCTGACATGGCCTTCTACGTTAAAAATTTGAAAACAGTAACGGGTTGTTAGCCAAATCTTGACCCACAACAATAGTTATGGCTAATAATTTGTATTTCGATAGTTGTGGCTATAATTCCCCGCTGCTTAATAGTTATGGATAATATATTGTATTTACCCAAAAAAAATGGCCCATACAGGTCTCAAACCTGTAACCTTCGCGTTATTAGCACGACGCTCTAACCAGCTGAGCTAATAGGCCAATTGGTTAACTGTCTGAGATTTTTTTATTTATTCATATCTTTATCAACGTTCTAATGTACTCTAGGGAATTAACTAGGCACTGGTTTCCCCAGAGAGCATGGAGTTCTATAATGATGCCTTCCTCCTGTGTTAATTGGCCTCTCTTAATTAAGTCCAGGCCTAAGGTAATTCACCCACCTCTGCCTGCAACTCTTCCCACTCCTATTTAGACCTATAGTTATCACATTACACAATCAAAGTTACAGTTAGTTAGCCTGATTACTTATGGAGAGTGCAACAAGGAACCCTAAAACTGAGAATATAAAGTACCTGTGCACTTGGAAACAGAGCTCCATCTTCCATCTCCATAGAGCTTCACATATTCACTCAGCAACTTGTCTTCTTCAGGAGTCCATGGCCCATCCCATCTTCATCCCTACCATTCTTGATTCTATATATTGAGCTGTTTAATAAGCTCTCTTTTTTCTTACCATACGTATCCAATTCTTTTCTTTGTCTCCCTAGTGATCCTGTCCTTGTTGTTCCTTTCACTCGTTTAATTCTTTGGCAACTTTTTGGTGATCTCATTGTAATTAGTCACTAATTTGTGGGCAAAGGAATCTTTCCTTCCATTTCCATCCTATTATGTGAAGCCAACCCATCAATTCCACCACCTTGGTCCTTAGGGTAATTAAGTTTCATGCTCTCCAATCAAACCCAAACAAGTGTTTCGTGTATCTGATAGATCTTTTACCAACGCACAACTTATTAGTCTTGTCACCCATAAGTTCAAAACTATGACCGGCTCATAAATTTATATAAGGAAGCGGCATAGAATCCATTCACGAAGCGCTCTCAACCGTTCGAGTTATTGAGACCGGTTGGTTTATGATATGGTATTAGTGCCGGTTTGACCATGAGGCTTCGTGTTCAAGTCCCCACGGCTCCAATATTGACACCTGATTAAAGCATGTGAAATGTTCCATTTCATCTGTGCAAACTTCAACTCCACATGAGGTTGCTTTCGTTTGTGGGGTGTGTTGTTAAGAAGTGATATATATATAGATTCATAACATGGCCCTCTCCCAACAATACGATTCGAACTATTGAAATCAATTGGTTTATAACAATACATTACGAGATTGCTCGACATGCAATCCTATTATCAAATACCCATAAAAATACTTTCACATAAAGCATGGTATAAGCAGGGAGAATTAAACTAAAAAAACATATTGTATCAGCCTCATGTCTCGTTATGACGTTTATTGATGATTAACATGCAAAGAAAAGTAACGGGAGATCTTAGTTATTCAGCCTCAATAAAGCATTGTCGTCGGTTGGATCTTAGTGGCCTTATTGGGTTGTTGATTGTTTAGCGGAAAGTGATTTCTACCTCTAACGGCCAGATCACTTGAAGTTTACACATTTAGCTTTACTATAGTATAGTTATAGTATGTACATGTATATTGAATTTGTTATGCCAATCATCTTTGTAATGAATCGGCAGTTACAACATAATCATGTGTTAAATATGGTGATACATCTTGTTTTTAGGGTATTGTGAAGGGAGTATGTTGCCTCTTGATGGAACATTTGTGGCATGGCGTGGTAACTGGTAAGGGCATATGGCGCAATTACAACAAAGTAGCTAGGTTCGGACAACAAACAATATGAAGCAAACAAGACGTATGAAATAAAAAATAGATAGTAATGAGTTAGAGCATCCACATTGAAATTACATTTTTGATTGTATTATAACATGCAATTCATTTGTAATTGTATTACGCAATTGCATTGATGTAGATTGTTACACCCCGACCTTTCTAAGGGTCAAAATGACTATTTTACCCTTGGCTAAATTCATCAAGTTTCATCGTAATATCGAGGAGGATTAAAAATGCGAACTAACGGTTCGAACGGTATCGAGTTTCGATATAAAACGAGAATGTTACGGATGTTTTAAATTGTGATTAGTTGTTATGGGTTTGATTTGGGCCCAGAAGGAGGAGTGGGCCTGGGTTGTGAATGTTTCTTTTGTGAAATAAAAGAAGTGGGCTTTGGCCCGAAAAGGGAAGGAGAGGAGAAGATGGTATGGAGAAAGGTGGGCTTAAGTGAGAGGTCTTAAGAAGTTGAGAAGAGGGGGAAGAGGAGTGAACTGGGCCGTCGGCCCAGAGGAAGGAGAGGGATGAAGGAGGGCCTGAGGCCCGAGGAGAGGAAGTAGAAGCGGGCTGGTGGCCCGGGTCAGAGAAGAAGGGAAAGAAAAAAAAGGGGAGAGCAGGTTTCGGGCCCAGTTAGAGAGAGGGGAAGAGCTGGACTCAAGCCCGTGAGGGAATAAAAGAAGGGGACAAGGAAGAACGGGCTTGAAGCCCAGGCAGCAGGAGAATAAGGGGGAGCGGGCCAGAGCCCAGGTGAGGAGAAAGAGGGACTCTTTCCCTCTGGGAAACTCGACCGGAAGCGGAAGAAACAGAGCAGGGAAGGGGAAAGTGGAGCGGCGGCGGATTGGGAGCCGGATGTGTCGCCGGGAAATCGGGTATAACGGAAGAAACGATTTAGGAGTTATTGATGGCCGATTAATGAATTTAATGGGGATTAATGGTAAGGATTGATGGGGGCTTAGTTAGCTTAATTTCCTCTCCGTTACCAGTTGGCAAAGCCGAGATTAAAGTGAGAAGAAGAGGAGCTTGGAAGAAAACAGAGAGCTAGCCAAGGAAGGTAAATCGGGTCTGATAGGGGATTTCGACGAGCTGGCCACTTGAAATGGAGGGGTCGAATCGAGCAGGAAGAGGAGGGAGGTGGATCCGAACCAAAGTGGTGGCTCGTGGACGCAAGAAGAAGCTCGGGAACGCAATAGCGGCGAGAAATTTCATCGCCGACGTCGACGCGGGCGTCAATTGCAGTGCTGACAGGGCGAATGGCGATGCAGAGACGGCGGTGAGGATGCGAGCTTACCCTCCCAAGCGCCAGGGAGTTTCAGCAATCCGCCACTTCCCTCCGAACTGTGGCCGGCGAAGGGAAGTCGGAGGTGGGATGGACGGCGGCGAGGGACTCTCGGAGATGGCGGCCGTTGATGAGGCGCTGCCCGAGGAAGAGCCCGAGGAAGAGCCCGAGGAAGAGCCCGAGGAGGAGCCGGAGTCGGAGCCGGAGCCGGAGCCGGAGGAGGAACTCGGTGGTGGCCGGGATTTGAAGATCGACGGCGGCGAGATTAAGGATGGCGGCGAGATTGAGGTATGAGGTCTCCCACTTTGTTGGAGTCCCATGGCATGCCATTATAAATTTGATGGAAGGTCAGGGGCGTACATGTCTTTTTGGAGTTGGGGCAATTTGGTAAATTTAGGAACTTTAAGCGCTGTAAAGTAATTGACCATGCTTGGGATGAGTTCGCAAATGGTAAATGTTTGGGTATCAGTTTGGGAATAAGCCGTTTGGACTAAAATGCTTAAAACAGAAAGTGGAAATTGGCCTAGAGAACTGAATTGTGCAATTCTGGAAATTTGGGGCCGAATTGTAAAACCTGGGAAATTCGAGTACCTTTTGGTAATTTGCCATTTTGGGGCAGAAAGGTAATTTTCCAGAATTTTATGAGAAATCTTAGGAAAGATTAAATGGAGGAAATTGGGATTGAAATTAACCAAATTGAAGGTCGGTTGGTTAGTTACGCTTAGAGATGAGTGAGTTAAGTTTTGCCTAAATATCTAATAGGAGGGAATGCAAAAGGAAGCGAAGCACGAGGAGTTGGAACAAGGAGTTTCGGAGGATGACGTGGGTCAACCTTCGATTAAGAAGAGTCGTCTTTTCGAGGTGAGTGTAAAGGGGGTAAATTCTACGCCTTACGTGTCCGTTCAAGAATTTCAAGTTTTGAGTATTTTGATGAAGTGAATGTCGTTGTTTGATTGTGCTTATGATTGATGATATGTGATTGTGTTGAGCCATGCTTGATGTGAATTTGCATGAGTTCTTATTTAAATTTAAGCTTTAAGTTTATAAGTTATCGTTAAAGTTAAGAAGCCAGTCCTTTTTAAGAAGTGACTCGCCTTCAAGAGGGTGAAGTCGTTTTAAGTGTTTTTAGTCACTAGCGCCAGTCCGTTGCTTTTGAGACAGTTTGAGATAGAGCAGCAGTTATGCTCTTGAGATTTTAAGATGGGCAGCAGCTATGCCCTTGAGAATCGTGGTGAAGAGCCACCACGATAAGTTTAAGATGTTAGGGGGATGAATCGTTACGACTTCCCTAACTAAGTTTAAGTTTAAGGAAAGCCTAGGTGGCTTCTCATACGTATGAGTTGGCAACCGGACTAGCTAGTGAGGGATCCCCGTGTCAGTCAAGAATTTAAGTAGAGATTTGGGTTTTAAGAGTACAGTTTCAAGAGTCAAGTTTTTTCAATAGTGGAGGTACAAAACAACTTCCACTAAGTTAAGTGATCAAGTATTAATAAGATGTTAAACGTAAGGGCGTAGACTGACCCCATCTCACTCACCAGTTTGAAGAGTACTAAGAGGAGTTAGAGAGCAGCGAGCTTGAGAGGAGCAAGGCAAGACGAGCAGCCGCACCAGCATTGACGAGATGTCCCGGAATTAAGCAAGGAGTTATAGTTTGTTTAGTCAGTTGTGTTTATGATAATGAGTATAACTGGAGGTTCAAAGTTTGAGGTTTATTAACTATGCATTTAACGTTTTCTTGGGAATGTTCAAGTTTTTAAGCTTTGTTTTTAACCGGCTCCGGAGCCATGATTATTTCGGTTGTTTAAATGGATCGGGGTGTTTCATAGATGACATTTGCATCTTTATATAGTTTCAAGAGGACAATATATTCGTTGAGTGATTAAGTTGAAGAGGTCCTCATTCTTGGTTTGGTTATCCTAATTAGTCCCAGACAATGATCGATTAAATGTAAGAGATCAATATAATCTAGCTAGCTAGCTAGCCTGCCTTTGCCGTCAGTAAGGAAGTAGCGGTTATCAGTTAACCACTAACCGATTTTATCGGTTCGGTTATCGAAAAATGTATGCCAAAAAAACTTTCAAATTTAAGCATGTTAGTAATCGGTTAGCGGTTAGCCGATAAGAAAACCGATAACCGCCTACTAGTGTGAGTGTGTGACTACATGGTTTTTTACTTTGGCTAAGGAAAAAAGTTGTAAGATTCAAAACCAATCAAAGTCGTAATTCCAAACATCCCAATTCTCACCTATTGCAAACAACCCTCCATCAAGAATCTCAAATGTTTTTAAGAGTTAGAACTCGAAAGTCACCCCTCTCTAACTCCCCTTTGCACTCGATAGAGTGAACCTTAGGTTGATGACTATGGACTAGATGAAGATCTTGGAGTAAATGATGACTATGGGCTAGATGAATTGGAGCGAGATCCTCAGATCAGTTAGGTTGATGATTTGGAGATAATGAACTTGTTATTTGTGTCTAGTTGTGATTGTGACTTGTGGTTGAATTGTGGGCATGTAGACTTTATGTTGTGGAGTTGTGGTTGAATTGTGTGGTTGCTTTAGGCTTTATGTTCAATTGATTTAGATGACTTTATGGTGTGTGATTATAGAGGCTGAAACAAAAGCAGGTCACTCAAAATTGAGGGTGAATCATTAAAAAAGGTGGTTGAAATTCGATTTTGGGTGGTTGGTTTTTGAACGAAAACCGAGAAAGTGAACCAGAACCTGCGGTTTCGGTTAACCGCAATGGAAAACCGAAACCGATGTTTGCTGTTTTCGGTTAACCGAAGTCTCTGTCGGTTTCGGTTAGCGATCTTGGGACAATTTTGGTTGCGATTAACCGATATTTCGGTGCGGTTAAACCGAAACCGCACCGACTAACACCCCTAGCTATAATCCCCTTTCTCGTCGGCCGCTGGGGCCTAGGTGTACAGAGTTGAAAGTGGATCTGCATTTATCCTCATTCAATCACTTCGTCGTTGTTGCAATAGCTTCCTTCAATCCATCTAAAAACCCAAAACCCACCGAGCCTTCAACGCAAACGAATTTGAAATCCAAAAATTCATAACCCTCCATCTCTTTTAGTATCTGTGTCGTTTCCCAAAAACTCTAAAACCTCCCTTCTCTCTTTGTTCATCGATGGTGTGATTGGGTGACGAAGGAGCATGGAGCTTTTGAATTCGTCAATGGAGATAAACTCCATAAATAGTGACGGCAGAGACGAGCTTCAGGCTCTGTCCATATCCATGGCGCTCCCTTTCCCTATCTCTATCCATATCCCGCTCTCGATCGCCGTCTCGGTCTCCATCTCTTTCGCGGTCTCTGTCTCCATCTCTATCTCGGTCTCGACCGCGGCAGAGACGGGCTTTAGGTTGTTCGCTTTGTCGAGAAGCTGTTCTTAGCGCTTCTTCTGCATCTCGTTTTCCTCTTGAGGGAATTCTTGAGCGTTTGGCCGGCGTTAGTTGTCGTCGCGGCCACCATTCTCTCCCCATTAATCATCCACAAATCATGAACAACCCCTTACAATTACCTTGTAAATCTAGCCTCTAATTGAATAAAATTGCAGAATTTGAGAGACTGACTGATTGGCTGAGATGATAATGGCGGCGAGTTAAGGGTATGGGAAAGTGTGTGGAGGAAGGTGAACAGGTGGTGTGGACAGATTTTTTCTTTCTTTCTTTTTTGTTATTTTAATTAAAATAAAATGACAAAAGTCCACCCAAGCAAAGTTAGTAAAAATAATGCTTTGTCAAGTATTCTACAAAATAATCTCGAAGGTCTTGACAACAAGGTTGAGTCTGGTCCTACCCTCTGTGGTCAATGAGTCACAGAACGGATTTGTCAAAGGCCGGGATATATCTGACAATGTTCTCATTGCTCAAGAAGTTATGCACTTCTTGAAAACAAAGTCACAAGGGAAGGATAAATGGATGGCATTGAAGTTAGACATGGAAAAAGCATACGATCGAGTGGAGTGGGGGTTTCTCTTTGCTGTTATGGAATCGTTGGGTTTTGATTCCAGCTGGATTAAGCTAATTAAAGCTTGTGTAACAACTGTGACTTTCTCAGTGATTCTTAATGGCAACACTCACGGCTACTTTCGACCGGAACGCGGCATTCGACAAGGTGATCCACTTTCACCCCTTTTGTTTGCCCTTTATACTGAAGCATTCTCTACCATGATCGCTAATGCCATTTCATTAAAGCAGCTTCATGGACTTAAAATCCATCGACTAGCTCCATTGACTTCACATTTACTATTCGCTGATGACACATATCTGTTTTTGCGAGCCTCCTCCACTGAATGCGCACAACTTGGGCAACTTCTTTCCTTGTATGAGGCGGCCAGCGGACAGAAGATTAATCTGCAAAAGTCCAAAGTTTGTTTCGGCGCCAACGTCACGGATCAGGAAGCTCTGGATTTGGCGGCTCACTTGGGAGTGGATGCTATAGGGGAACTTGACAAATACTTAGGCCTCCCTGCCCGTATTCAGCGATCCAAGGTAGAGACCTTCAGGTTTGTCGAAGAAGCCCTTTCCCGGCGTATCCACAACTGGAAATCGAAGTCACTCTCGTTGGCGGCAAAGGAAGTAGTCATCAAAGCAGTAGGGTCAGCAACACCAGTCTATGCCATGCTCTCGTTCCGACTCCCATCTACTTCTTGTCGTCGAATGAATGGGCAACTCTCTAGGTTTTGGTGGGCTGGACAGGATAAGGAAAGAGGGATGCATTGGATATCTTGGTCTGCCTTGTGTGTGAGTAAGTTTCGTGGTGGTCTTGGTTTTCGGGATTTTGACCTTTTTAATGTTGCAATGCTAGCTAAACAGGCGTGGAAGATTCTTCAGTCTCCCAGTTCCACCCTTGCTCGGCTGTATAAAGCTCGCTACCATCCGCGTTGTGACTTCCTTTCGGCTTCGGCGGGTACTCGTCCCTCCTGGGCATGGCAAGGAGTGATTGAGGGACGTTCTCTTCTACAAAAAGGGCTGAGATGGCAGGTTGGGTGTGGTACAGCAATTCGAATTGTCGGGGATCCTTGGCTGCCCTCTTCCCCCCCTTCTTCTCCTACCCTTCTTCCTGGAGTTTCCTTGTCTAATCCTTTTGTTGCCTCTCTCATTCACCCGCTTACCCGCACTTGGAACACTGATCTGATTCGCTCTTACTTTTCCTGTGATAGTGTCAAATTGATTCTGTCTATCCCACTTCCAGCATCTCCACAACCAGATAAAATTATTTGGCATTATTCTGACTCAGGAATTTATACTGTGAAGACAGGTTATCACATTCTCTCGGATGAACGAACAGAGGTGTATGACACGCTCCCATCGCACTTAGACACCAAGTTTTGGAAATCTCTCTGGAGTTTACCCATCCCTCCTAAGCTGAAGTTCTTCCTTTGGCGGGTCGTGAGGGGCTTCCTACCTTGCCTGGAAATTTTGCAGAACCGATCTTTGAGTCCATCTAGTGTTTGCCCTGTGTGCTCGAATGCTAATGAATCCATTTCACACTGTTTGTTTGACTGCAGGATAGCTCGGGAAGTTTGGAGGTTAGCTGGGAAAGAATCCGTTCGGCTGGTAATTGCACATATGCCCCCTGATTTGGCTTGGGCTCATCTTTTCTTTGGTTTGCAGCTACACAAGGTCGAGCTGGCCGAACTGGTGTTCCTCACATGGCGACTCTGGAAGGGACGATTCTGGGCCTGCTATGATCATATCCAATACCTACCTGTTCCGCTCCACAGACAGTTCGCCCAGCAGAGAGATGAATGGGTGGCAGCCACTTCAGCGGCCAACCGGGCTCCCATCCCACCGGGTCGAGCACCACAGCGGGCTGAATCCCTTTCCCCTCCTCCAGGTGGGCTGCTTATACGTTTTGATGGCGCCACTAAGCGGGACGTCGGGGGAAGCATTGGATTTGTTGGTTTTTCGACATCCAACTCCCTAGTTTGTGCACTCGGCAAGTACTATGAAGGTATATCGGATGCATTTCCGATGGAATTGTTAGCTTTACGTGATGCAATGGATTGGTGCTTAACTCGTGGTGTGTACTCTGTCTGTTTTTGTGGTGATTCCCAACTGGTGATTCGTCGTGCTATGGAGAATGATGTTCAACATGGCCGAGGCGGAGCGATCCTGGAGGAAGTGCGGTTGATGAAGTCCTCTTTCTCAGTTCTTAGTTTTGTTTTTTCTCCTCGTAGAACTAACAGGGCTGCCCATTGCGTGGCGAAACAGGCTCTTGCATCGGTGGATCGGCATTTGGCTGATTACCGTTTTTTATTTTTCAACTCTTTGTAATTCCCTACCTATTAAATATCTATCTAAGGCAAAAAAAAAAAAGTTAGTAAAAATAATGCCACATAAGAAACTAATCAGCATCTACGATGATTCCGTTAAAGTTATTAACGAAATGGCTATTTTAGTGTATTTTTCAAAAATTGGCTATTATTTTCAAAAAGCTAATAGTTATGGCTATTCGGGTGCATTTTGTCTAATGAATTTTAGGACAACATAAAATCCAAAATTCTACCAAAATCCTTCCATTTTTAAATCCTAAAAAAAACCCAACTCCAAATCCATAATTCAACAAAGGTTTCTAAAACTCAAACTAGATTAGGGCCCGGCCTCTTGGCCGGTAGAGTTTGATTTTCATGTGTATGTGTAGTAAACATTGAGGATTGAAGTAACAATTTAATTTGGTAAGTTCTCCATGAATAATATAGGAAAGTATTTAATGTATTTGACTAATGAAGTTTAAAAAATGACAAACAACGTCCAACTACACTAACATAAATTCATATTTGAAACAAAGTCATATCTATATAAAAATGTCTAAGAAGAACAATGATAAGAGTTGTTTTACATCACACATACATAATCAATCTTCAGTATACAATAAGTTTTTTGCCTTTTTCATTGACTTTCGTGTATTCAATGATATAATGAAACAAACCATATGTTTAGAGTGTACTTAAAAAGAAACAAAATAACTCACACAGTCATGGTTCCATTGACTTTAGTGTATTCAATGATATAATGAAGCAAAGCATGCAGATCTCCAACTGCAAGTTCAACTAATAGAGCAACACATAAAAAGCTAAATCAAAGCGAAAAGAAGGCAAAAACTAAAAGCAGCATACCTAACATTTTGGGGGAAATCCACAACAATAAAAGTCATTGTATGAATACTTGATAATGATTTGAACACTTGTGATATATGAGTAGTGAAAGTTAATAAAAGTCATTGTAGCTCTTACTCAAGTTAGAAAGACTTTGATTTAATGGTTAGTAAACAATGATATGTAGAGCTTAAGAGGGAAGATGAGACCTTACATTGTTTATTAATATGCATCTTAGTTTCATAATTTTACATCATTAAAAATTTATTTGCTGAATAGAAACCCATCCAAGTTTGGAGCCATTGTAAAATGTAAGTTATGAGGCAAATGAAAAGTCAAGGTTGTCAACCCGCGGGTTGACCCGGACTCGGTGAATCTAGTGGGTCAAGGGTTAATGGGTCACCCGGTTTAGCCTGAAAATATGGAAAGAGTCATTATATTATACTTATCCTGATAAATTATATCAAATCTCGTCTAACATATGAGTTATAACATATAATATTATACTAAAATAACATGTCGTACTTAGATCCAACATATAGTGAAAATTCACACACAAGTATATAACAACAATATTCAAATGTTCAACTTAGGATTCCAAAGATTGAGTTAGGCGAAAAGAAAATCGAAAAATAGACGCATTTCGCAAACCAAAGAAAAAAATGACACAATTTGACCTCTAACCCGATACCTTATAGCGGTCGACTCGGCGGGTGCGTGCAGCCCGTTTTTCTCACCGGGTCAGGGTCAAAGTGGGTCGACCCGTGGGTCGACAACCTACTCTCAAGCATCCACATGCTTGCAAAATAAATCTATATTATCAAACATAAAATCATATCTTGCATCAGAAAAAAGAACAAAAAAGTAGTAATTCGATTATCAATATAGGAATCAATATGGACACAATATCTAACCAAGAGAAGAGGAAGTGAAAAAACACAAATTGTTGTGTATAGATTCCGCTCACGATATTTCAAAGTGAAAAATATCATAAAAATTATTAACCAATAAAAGGGAACGATTAAGGGGAAATGCATCAATTTGAACCTAAAATGAGAGGAATTAATATCCTACACCATCATATATAATGATATATTATATCCCAGAACATCATAAACAAATCTATCTAAATGAAAAAGTATACTAAATTGAATCCAATATAAAAGTAACGATGAAGATAGATATTATATCCACCTAAGGAATAATAAAGTAAACTCTGTTTCTTAGAGACCTCTCTCGATAGAACCACTCTATTATAAAACCCATTTCGTCAAACAATTGCATCATATAGAGTTTTAACTTAAATTTGAAGTGCTTATAATTAGCTATTTCAGCTCATGAATGAATTAATTATATCATTTGGTAAAAGAAAATAATTTATAAACTTGAGAGTTATTTCGTTTGTTGTTAAATCATTTGAACTAAAGTATGAAATTGCTTCAGAATCGTTATTTTATTCATTATTATTAAAATTACTATTTTTATTATAATGTATAAGCATGTCTAGGTGAGCTAAGAGATAGACAAATGCCCAATGACCGTCGTACGCCTAACGTGCTGCTGAACCTCAATAATTATAGCAAACTTTGAGTGCATCTTATAAATTTGATCACTTCTATTTTGGTATAATTGATTACATCAATAAAGCGATCAATCAAAGAGTCTTTCTTTAAGATTTGGATAAGATGTCCCCTATTGTACAATTAGTATGACTAAATTGTAGTAAGACAATCATGTATTGAATTTTGAATCGATAGCGCAAAAGATTGTACTAACTCAAGTAGAGTTTTAGCTACTCAGTACTTCATATTCGCATGTAGATAGCTATTTCGAAGAGTTCGAATATTGATTGAGTTTGTTGAACTTTACCACACGAAACTATGATATCAAGCGCAATATATTATGCTTTTAGGAGAAATTGGGAGAATATGTTGGTGACATCAAACCTAACATGGATACCATTGAATTTAAGTGATAAGCAACATTTATGTTTAATAGATTAGACATGAAAAATATATATATAGCATTCTCATAAGTTGGTATGAAGAATTGAATAATTAGGAATTGAAAGCTAGAAACAAAGTTGATTTAATAAATAACTGCAAATGATATTGTGAAAAAAAAAAACAAATGCTTAGAGCATAGCTAGGCATGAGAGTGTTACATTAAACTCTCTAAGAGAAAGCAAGTAACCATTAATAGTTAGCTGTGGATATTGAAATAGTTAACTATGATGAATACTATATATTGGTGTTAATACTTGGACCTTAGCTTGAACATTGCATCATGCTGATAAAAATTATTTCATTAATTACATTATTGAAATAAGGGGTCGTATGGAAGTTTTGATTGTTTTTTTAAGATTGTTAAAATAAATACATTTTTCATAATACAATACATATGTTTTTATTTTTGTTCATACATAATCGTGAATTATTTGCTTGATTTGGCTAAATTATCATTCAAATTGAATGATTAAACAATTTCGAATTTTAGCATAGACTGTCGAGATAATTGATATCGGTGTTTGTCATTTTTATTTATCTTGAAATGTATGGTACCAGTGTCCTTATATCGTCATTGAACACTTCATTGAACACTTCAATTCAATGCGCAATATTCCCACCAATGATATTTGTGTTGAGATTTTAAGATTATTCTTCATTTATAAGTTAGAAAAATTATAAATTAATTATTAAAATATGAAAATAGAAGTATCAAACTCAACAAAATACTTACAGGAGACTTAGCGGGCTAACTAACTGTGATAGAAAAGTACTTTGTTTTTCATAATTTTAAGTTTTAACTTCCTCTATGTTTTGTATTAATAAAGTACAACAAATGTGTCTAGTCTAATTAGTTACAATTCTTATCTTTGGTTGAAGGGACCATGGTTCAAATCCTAGCATTGATATCTTTTCATATGAAATAAAAAATGATTGTGTAGACGAAAATACTTTTATAAAATCAAACTCTTTAAAATGTAGCAAATCAAACTCTTTCAAATGTATTATAAGTAGTCTAGCCTAGATTAAACCTTTATTTTCAAACTCAAAACATTTCATTTAAGTAACCATCACGACTAATCCGCATCTTGCTGAACGAGCCATTCAGCCACGACCCTTGCCCTCCTTCAGCTCACATAGGATCTGCTGGATGATCCTTGTTTGCTCTTCCTACCCCTTACGGATCATCTTGATTTCCACTTCCTGGTCTGCGAGCATCTTCTTGGTTTCCGTATCCTGCTTCTCACAGATTACCTGATTCACCGCCATTGTTTTCTTGAGCTCGGCCTGGCCTTTCGTGATTTCCGCTTTCTGGTCTGCAAGCATCTTCTTGGTTTCCGCTATCCTGCTTCCCACAGATCACCTGATTCCCCGCCATTGTTTTCTTGAGCTCGGCCTGGCCTTTCTTGATTTCTGTCCTGTGAAACCGAAACGAAAAGCTGGGGTTAACAAAATGGACGTATTAAATCTAACCGGCCAATTACCGAAACAATACTAACTTGCCCTTTTCGCCCAGCTCCTTGATGATGTGCACATCATCCTTTGTGGCCTGCGCCGGTGAGATGATCTCACGAAAAAAGCTTCCATAAGCGATAGTCGTTCCTCCGAACAACAAATACACAGTAGGAAAGTCGGCCTGACGAATCCTAGCAAAGATGGGGTGGGATTTCACTTTCTCCCAAAAGCCACGAGCCGCCATCTTGGAGGCTAACAAAGGCAGGAAAGCTAGATTCAGATTTTGATTTTGCGGAAGAAAACAAACAGTTAATCTGGATACACAGTTCATCTACTCAAGAACCTATTCTACAAATTACAAAGATAAACGATGCAAACAGGCAGCCAAACAGAAATCTCTTGCCGGAAAGACTGGAAAAAGGCAAGGAGACGAGTGTACGCTCCTCCCTACCACAACAACGCTGGATGCTCCAAAGAAAAAGGAGAATCGAAGAAAAAGAGTGGTCGATCTCAGTCAACAAACACAAGTTATTACTAATTTACTATGGAGAAATGGAGACGATCTGCTGGATGATCGTTGTTTGCTCTTCCTGCCCCTTACGGATCATCTTGATTTCCGCTTCCTGGTCTACGATCATCTTCTTGGTTTCCGCATACTCCTTCTCACAGATCACCTGATTCACCGCCATTGTTTTCTTGAGCTCGGCCTGGCCTTTCGTGATTTCCGCTTTTTGGTCTGCAAGCATCTTCTTGGTTTCCGCATCCTGCTTCCCACAGATCACCTGATTCGCCGCCATTATTTTGTTGAGCTCGGCCTGGCCTTTATTGATTTCCGTCCTGTGAAACCGAAACGAAAAGCTGGGGTTAAAAAAAATGGACGTATTAAATCTAACCGGCCAATTACCGAAACAATACTAACTTGCCCTTTCCCCCCAGCTCCTTGATGATGTGCACATCATCCTTTGTGGCCTGTGCCGGTGAGATGATCTCACAAAAAAAGCTTCCATAAGCGATAGTCGTTCCTCCGAACAACAAATACACAGTAGGACAGTCGGCCTGACGAATCCTTGCAAAGAAGGGGTGGGATTTCACTTTCTCCCAAAAGCCACGAGCCGCCATCTTGGAGGCTAAAAAAGGCAGGAAAGCTAGATTCAGATTTTCATTTTGCGGAAGAAAACAAACAGTTAATCTGGATACACAGTTCATCTACTCAAGAACCTATTCTACAAATTACAAAGATCAACGATGCAAACAGGCAGCCAAACAGAAATCTCTAGCCGGAAAGACTAGAAAAAGGCAGGGAGACGAGTGTACGCTCCTCCCTACCACAACAACGTTGGATGCTCCAAAGAAAAAGGAGAATCGAAGAAAAAAAGTGATCGATCTCAGTCAACAAACACAAGTTATTACTAATTTACTATGGAGAAATGGAGACGATCTGCTGGATGATCCTTGTTTGCTCTTCCTGCTCCTTACGGATCATGTTGATTTCCGCTTCCTGGTCTGCGAGCATCGTCTTGGTTTCCGCATCCTTCTTCTCACATATCACCTGATTCACGCCATTGTTTTCTTGATTCGGCCTGGCCTATCGTGATTTCCGCTTTCTGGTCTGCAAGCATCTTCTTGGTTTCCGCATCCTGCTTCCCACAGATCACCTGATTTGTCGCCATTGTTTTCTTGAGCTCGGCCTGGCCTTTCTTGATTTCCGTCTAGTGAAACCGGACCGAAAAGCTGGGGTTAAAAAAATGGACGTATTAAATCTAACCGGCCAATTATCGAAACAATACTAACTTGCCCTTTTCGCCCAGCTCCTTGATGATGTGCACATCATCCTTTGTGGCCTGCGCCGGTGAGATGATCTCACGAAAAAAACTTCCATAAGCGATAGTCGTTCCTCCCAACAACAAATACACAGTAGGAAAGTCGGCCTGACGAATCCTTGCAAAGATGGGGTGGGATTTCACTTTCTCCCAAAAGCCACGAGCCGCCATCTTGGAGGTTAAAAAAGGCAGGAAAGCTAGATTCAGATTTTCATTTTGCGAAAGAAAACAAACAGTTAATCTGGATACACAGTTCATCTACTCAAGAACCTATTCTACAAATTACAAAGATCAACGATGCAAACAGGCAGCGAAACAGAAATCTCTTGCCGGAAAGAATAGAAAAAGGCAGGGAGACGAGTGTACGCTCCTCCCTACCACAACAACGCTGGATGCTCCAAAGAAAAAGGAGAATCGAAGAAAAAGAGTGGTCGATCTCAGTCAACAAACTCAAGTTATTACTAATTTACTATGGAGAAATGGAGACGGTCTGCTGGATGATCCTTGTTTGCTCTTCCTGCCCCTTACGGATCATCTTGATTTCCGCTTCATGGTCTGCGAGCATCTTCTTGGTTTCCGCATTCTGCTTCTCACAGATTACCTGATTCACCGCCATCGATTTCTTGAGCTCGGCATGGCCTGTCGTGATTTCCGCTTTCTGGTCTGCAAGCATCTTCTTGGTTTCAGCATCCTGCTTCCCACAGATCACCTGATTCGCCGCCATTGTTTTCTTGAGCTCGGCCTGGCCTTTCTTGATTTCCGTCCGGTGAAACCGAAACGAAAAGCTGGGGTTAAAAAAATGGACGTATTAAATCTAACCGGCCAATTACCAAAACAATACTAACTTGCCTTTTTCGCCCAGCTCATTGATGATGTGCACATCATCCTTTGTGGCCTGCGCCGGTGAGATGATCTCACAAAAAAAGCTTCCATAAGCGATAGTCGTTCCTCCCAACAACAAATACACAGTAGGAAAGTCGGCTTGACGAATCCTTACAAAAATGGGGTGGGATTTCACTTTCTCCCAAAAGCCACGAGCCGCCATCTTGGAGGCTAAAAAAGGAAGGATAGCTAGATCCATATTTTCATTTTGCGGAAGAAAACAAACAGTTAATCTGGATACACAGTTCATCTACTCAAGAACCTATTCTACAAATTACAAAGATCAACAATGCAAACAGGCAGCCAAACAGAAATTTCTTGCCGGAAAGACTAGAAAAAGGCAGGGAGACGAGTGTACGCTCCTCCCTACCACAACAACGCTGGATGCTCCAAAGAAAAAGGCGAATCGAAGAAAAAAAGTGGTCGATCTCAGTCAACAAAACAAGTTATTACTAATTTACTATGGAGAAATGGAGACGGTCTGCTGGATGATCCTTGTTTGCTCTTCCTGCCCCTAACGGATCATCGTGATTTCCGCTTCCTGGTCTGCGAGCATCTTCTTGGTTTCCGCATCCTGCTTCTCATAGATCACCTGATTCACCGCCATTGTTTTCTTGAGCTCAGCCTGGCCTTTTGTGATTTCCGCTTTCTGGTATGCAAGCATCTTCTTGGTTTCCGCATCCTGCTTCCCACAGATCACCGGATTCGCCGCCATTATTTTCTTGAGCTCGGCCTGGCCTTTCTTGATTTCCGTCTAGTGAAACCGAAACGAAAAGCTGGGGTTAAAAAAATGGACGTATTAAATCTAACCGGCCAATTACCGAAACAATACTAACTTGCCCTTTTCGCCCAGCTCCTTGATGATGTGCACATCATCCTTTGTGGCCTGCGCCGGTGAGATGATCTCACGAAAAAAGCTTCCATAAGCGATAGTCGTTCCTCCCAACAACAAATACACAGTAGGAAAGTCGTCTGACGAATCCTTGCAAAGATGGGGTGGGATTTCACTTTCTCCCAAAAGCCACGACCCGCCATCTTGGAGGCTAAAAAAGGCAGGAAAGCTAGATTCAGATTTTCATTTTGCGGAAGAAAACAAACAGTTAATCTGGATACACAGTTCATCTACTCAAGAACCTATTCTACAAATTACAAAGATCAACGATGCAAACAGGCAGCCAAACAGAAATCTCTTGACGGAAAGACTAGAAAAAGGCAGGGAGACGAGTGTACGCTCCTCCCTACCACAACAACGCTGGATGCTCCAAAGAAAAAGGGGAATCGAAGAAAAAAAGTGGTCGATCTCAGTCAACAAAAACAAGTTATTACTAATTTACTATGGAGAAATGGAGACGGTCTGCTAGATGATCCTTGTTTGCTCTTCCTGCCCCTTACGTATCATCTTGATTTCCGCTTCCTGGTCTGCGAGCATCTTCTTGGTTTCCGCATCCTGCTTCTCACGACACCTGATTCACCGCCATTGTTTTCTTGAGCTAGGCCTGGCCTTTCGTGATTTCCGCTTTCTGGTCTGCAAGCATCTTCTTGGTTTCCGCATCCTGCTTCCCACAGATCACCTGATTCGCCGCCATTGTTTTGTTGAGCTCGGCCTGGCCTTTCTTGATTTCCGTCCTGTGAAACCGAAATGAAAAGCTGGGGTTAAAAAAATGGACGTATTAAATCTAACCGGCCAATTACAGAAACAATACTAACTTGCCCTTTTCGCCCAGCTCCTTGATGATGTGCACATCATCCTTTGTGGCCTCCGCCGGTGAGATGATCTCACGAAAAAAGCTTCCATAAGCGATAGTCGTTCCTCCCAACAACAAATACACAGTAGGAAAGTCGGCCTGACGAATCCTTGTAAAGATGGGGTGGGATTTCACTTTCTCCCAAAAGCCACGAGCCGCCATCTTGGAGGCTAAAAACGGCAGGAAAGCTAGATTCATATTTTCATTTTGCGGAAGAAAACAAACAGTTAATCTGGATACATAGTTCATCTTCTCAAGAACCTATCCTACAAATTACAAAGATCAACGATGCAAACTGGCAGCCAAACAGAAATCTCTAGCCGGAAAGACTAGAAAAAGGCAGGGAGACGAGTGTACGCTCCTCCCTATCACAACAACGCTGGATGCTCCAACGAAAAAGGAGAATCGAAGAAAAAGAGTGGTCGATCTCAGTCAACAAACACAAGTTATTACTAATTTACTATGGAGAAATGGAGACGATCTGGTGGATGATCCTTGTTTGCTCTTCCTGCCCCTTACGGATCATCTTGATTTCCGCTTCCTGGTCTGCGAGCATCTTCTTGGTTTTCGCATCCTGCTTCTCACAGATCACCTGATTCACCGCCATTGTTTTCTTGAGCTCGGCCTAGCCTTTCGTGATTTCCGCTTTCTGATCTGCAAGCATCTTCTTGGTTTCCGCATCCTGCTTCCCACAGATCACCTCATTCGCCGCCATTGTTTTCTTGAGCTCGGTCTGGCCTTTCTTGATTTCCATCCTGTGAAACCGAAACGAAAAGCTGGGGTTAAAAAAATGGACGTATTAAATCTAACCGGCCAATTACCGAAACAATACTAACTTGCCCTTTTCGCCCAGCTCCTTGATGATGTGCACATCATCCTTTGTGGCCTGCGCCGGTGAGATGATCTCACGAAAAAAGCTTTCATAAGCGATAGTCATTCCTCCCAACAACAAATACACAGTAGGAAAGTGGGCCTGACGAATCCTTGCAAAGATGGGGTGGGATTTCACTTTCTCCCAAAAGCCACGAGCCGCCATCTTGGAGGCTAAAAAAGGCAGGAAAGCTAGATTCAGATTTTCATTTTGCGAAAGAAAACAAACAGTTAATCTGGATACACAGTTCATCTACTCAAGAACCTATTCTACAAATTACAAAGATCAACGATGCAAACAGGCAGCCAAACAGATATTTCTAGCCGGAAAGACTAGAAAAAGGCAGGGAGACGAGTGTACGCTCCTCCCTACCACAACAACGCTGGATGCTCCAAAGAAAAAGGAGAATCGAAGAAAAAGAGTGGTCGATCTCAGTCAACAAACACAAGTTATTACTAATTTACTATGGAGAAATGGAGATGATCTGCTGGATGATCCTTGTTTGCTCTTCCTGCCCCTTACGGATCATCTTGATTTCCGCTTCCTTGTCTGCGAGCATCTTCTTGGTTTCCGCATCCTGCTTCTCACAGATCACCTGATTCACCGTCATTGTTTTCTTGAGCTCGGCCTAGCCTTTCGTGATTTCCGCTTTCTGGTCTACAAGAATCTTCTTGGTTTCCGCATCCTGCTACCCACAAATCACCTGATTCGCCGCCATTGTTTTCTTGAGCTCGGCTTGGCCTTTCTTGATTTTCGTACTGTGAAACCGAAACGAAAAGCTGGGGTTAAAAAAATGGACGTATTAAATCTAATCGGCCAATTACCGAAACAATACTAACTTGCCCTTTTCGCCCAGCTCCTTGATGATGTGCACATCATCCTTTGTGGCCTGCGCCGGTGAGATGATCTCACGAAAAAAGCTTCCATAAGCGATAGTCGTTCCTCCCAACAACAAATATACAGTAGGAAAGTCGGCCTGACGAATCCTTGCAAAGATGGGGTGGGATTTCACTTTCTTCCAAAAGCCACGAGCCGCCATCTTTGAGGCTAAAAAAGGCAGGAAAGCTAGATTCATATATTTATTTTGCGGAAGAAAACAAACAGTTAATCTGGATACACAGTTCATCTACTCAAGAACCTATTCTACAAATTACAAAGATCAACGATGCAAACAGGCAGCCAAACAGAAATCTCTTGCCGGAAAGACTAGAAAAAGGCGGGGAGACGAGTTTACGCTCCTCCCTACAACAACAACGCTGGATGCTCCAAAGAAAAAGGAGAATCGAATAAAAAGAGTGGTCGATCTCAGTCAACAAACACAAGTTATTACTAATTTACTATGGAGATTACTAATTTTCTAATTTTTTTTTTATAACCGCCCTTTAGTCCCGCGGTTTGCATAGAAAACTGCACCCTCGACCAGCGATTTTCGTGTAAACCGCAAGGTGGGGTGGCGGTTTTTGAAAAGGTGGTATTTTTGAAATTTTTTGGGGTTGGGTGGTATTTTTGGAATTCTTTTTTTAAACAGTGGTACTTTTGGATTTTTTCCTAAATATATGGGATTACTGCTTGGATTTTGCCTGCCTGAAACACAACGTGTATATATATATATACTAGAGTTGTAGCCCTCCCGTTGGTCGGATGAATTATATCAATAGTATAGTAATTATTCAAATCAATTATTTGATACCATGAAAGAATCTGAATTATCCAATTATTACAAATATAACATAAACAACATACATTATATGTTTTACAACATCTTGATCGGACAAAAATCTTTATAAAAAGTAAACAACTCAACTCATGCATGAAATCGATTCCTCAAAAACTTAATATTCAAAAAGCACTACAATTTACTCTTTGTTGTTTGAAATTACTGTACATTCTCTTTTGTATTTCTTTTTCATTGCTCCGCCATCAAAAGTATCTTCTCCACATAACTTCATCTTCATTAGAGAAACTTTGTATTCACCATCAATAGTCTCTTCTTTCTTCTCCTGTATTTCATTGAAAACCAAATTTTAATAGTAAAATGTTTGGCAATGTGAAAAATCTATTCACCGTAGTATAATTTCACCTCATACAGCGTTATTATCTCAATAACTGAATTCACTACCTTTGGTATTAGCATATTTTCCCTTCTTCTCTTGCATTTTACTGAATGCAAATATTTTATGACAAAAAATTTTGAATTGTGAAAATTCCAATTTCAAGAACTTAAATTTGCCTAGTACATGTCATAAACTTTGTTTGAGATTGCTCTTCTTCATCGTTCATTATCTTCAAAACTGTGTACCCGCTTATAGGTTCGCGATGTTGTAATCAGTGAGCTTGATCTGAAAATTTAACTTCATGCACTCGGTTTGTATGGGATGAGGAGGTGAAGGTTCTCTCGTTTTTCCACTATATTTGAGTTGTTTCTCAATAGACATTCCAAAAAATCTAGCTTCCTCGCTATACAGAACAATGAAGCTAGATTAAACAAATATTGTCTACAACTCACAACTAATCATGAATCAATAAGATAACACAATCGAGATACGTACATTAGTGGGTATGTTCTTTTTCTCTCTAATGAATGAACTTTAAAGTTAAAAACAATCTATCTATCTATCTATCTATCTATCTATCTATACTTAATATTATGGCTATTCAAAAGTAACTTCTTGCCACATAAGCACTTGGTGAATTCACAAGATTCCAAGGTGGACAATTTTTTTACAAAAAAAATTATATATGGATCTATCTCTCTTCTTTTAATACTTCTACTCATTATTATTAAAACTTAAAATAAGTTACATTTTTTGTGAAACATTCTAACAAACAAACATACATAAGTAATAATCATTTCTTCAATTCAACAAACTATAAAGATGAAAATAGAGAGTGCCATATATCGAATTTGTTTAACCCAAAAATATCTTATTAAATCTCATTAAGTAAATTTTCTACTCATTTTTACTAAAACTTTATAATAAATTACATTCTGATGAAAAAAACAAGCACACATATGAATAATAATAATTTTTCAATTAAACAAAATCTAAACGATGGCCTAAGAGAAAATAAGTATTTGACAATCAATCGATTTTGAAAAATGAACTATATGACTATGTATTTTTTGCTATCAAACACTCACTTCTTCGGTATAATTTATATAGAAAAAGATCTGGAGATAAACTTGACAGAGCAATAATTGTTATTTTTTTAAACACTTCTTATTCCTTCCCATTAAATGAAAGCATATTAATTATTAATGCAACCTTTTAATTTATCTCTACCATTTTCCCATTTTGATTGTCTATCTAGAAATAAAATCCAACATTGAAAATAAGAAATTAGATAAAGAAGGAAATGGTAATGCATTTGAAGTTTCTTTTTCTCTTTGTAGGAGAATAGGAGGAGGGAGGTACAAGAGGCAACGATTAGATGACAAATTTTTTGAGCAGTTGTAACATATTTTTGCCTGTTGATGAAAGTAATTCATCCTATCATTGAGCAGTTGTAACATATTTTTGATGCTCCTTTTATTATTTGTCTGTGTTGTTATTAGGTAAAAAAACACCACTTTTTATGTTGGAGATATGTAGGTCTCTATAAAATATAAATTGTGTTTATATGCAGTTTATTTTGCTAAAAATATTGGTTTAATAAATTAGTGACGACTGATAGTTTTGTTTGTGGTTGGTTTTGCTAGAACTTTGTCAAGGTAAATTAATTGAGTATGCGGAAGATTGATGAATGTTGATGCTATTTCATCATTATTTTAGAATTGCAGTTGTAACTGATAATACATGATATTTGTGGGATCTAGATAAGAATATTCTCTATTATCATACACCGACATATGAGAAGGGAAAGAAAATGAAAATATCTTCGCTTACTTTTTTTTATTAATTGAAGCATATTTTCTTATTCTAACTTCTTTGTTTATGGCCTCAAATTTTTTAACTACTTTATCACTTTTTTTAGTTTGATACAAAATTCTAAATCAATAAAGAACGGTCTACAGAGAGCTTAGTTAATACAATTAAATTTATCATAAATAAAAAAGGTATAAAAGTATGAAATATTACCTAAAATAAGGTAAGTGAGATTTATAATTCCATGTATATTAGATCAATAAACATAAATAATAATAATAATAATAATAATAATAATAATAATTAGAATACTATAACGGGTATGCCTACTATGACATGCATGTCACCGTGACATGGACTTTTCGGTCGACCTATTCCTGAAGGCGGTCGACCGAATTGACTAATTTGGGCAGCACGAGAAAGCATTGCGGTCAACCTCAACGACCACCTGGTCGACCGCACTTAGTTTAAGTTGTTATTTTTGGTCGACCAGAATAAAACCTCGGTCGGCCATTTCGTTGGCGTCAGAAACAACATGGTCAACCACCTAAGGTATATAGGTCGACCACTTGATGACAGTCATTAACAAAATAGTCGACCGGATAAGGAAAGAGGTCGACCAGATATAAGATAAGTGATCTATCAATCTGTCCAATAATTTGACGTAAAATGAAGATCAAGTGTTGGTTTCGAGGTCGACCTAATCCGGTACGAGGTCGACCGAATACAAGAAATTCAACCTATGCACCGTGTCTTTTTTGCTTATGTATGTCGATTTGTGTGGTTCCTTTGCTCGTATAAATTATATTTCAAACCATCATAAATAGTCATAAATAATGATAACAAGGACTCATCAATTGCATAACAACTAAACAAACTAACAAGAAATACAATAAAACAGAAATCATAATTGTTCACACATAAAAATAAAACTAAAAAAACAACAGAATAACAATCAACAATCGTTTTGACCACTTAACAATAAAAACACACAATCTAAAATCTCCGCGCTCCTACTCATCTCCCCTCTCTCCCTCATCCACATTTTCTTCATTGGTGGTGCTAGCATGATGGTGGTCGGATGTGGTGGGATACAGGTATCTTCCGCTGAAAGATCGCCACTCATCTCGCATCTCATTCACGATCACCTGCAATGTGCTCATCTGGGCGGTCATTTGCCCCATGTAGTCGTACATGCCAGTCATCTGGGTGGACATCTGGTCCATGTACTCGTACATGCCATCCATGCCCTCCCACACACGCTCTAAGGTGATCGGTGAATGAAAACGGAGCAAACGTAGTTTCTGATTTGCCGTTATGGTAAAAGAAAACTATATATCACAAACGTAGATCTAATGTATTATGATCTCATAATTTTTTATTATCATTTTTCGGGATATGAACCCAAGAAAGAAATTATCTAGCTATTCGTTATAAACTTTGAAATTCTAATTTCTAGATGGAGATTGTGATCTACATTTCATCACTCTAAAATAAAAATAGTATCTAAAATAAGGATTTAGAAATGAAGTGATATTAAATTAAACAATCATTGATAATTATATTCATAAACCTTCTCACCATTATCAATTATTTTTAAGACCTTAATTATTATTTTTTTTATCAAAAACCTCAAATCCAAAGTTATATTTGGTGTATTTACTTAAGTTATTAAGAATTAGTTATTTAGAAAAGTCACATATATTCATAAAAAATAGTCATACATATAAGAATTTGTTTCGAACACTTAACTTTATAATAAAGCAAAATTAAATAAAAAAATTAAATTTATGTAGACTCGCACAACTCTAGAAAAAATATAAAAAACTATCTTTCCTAGCTAAAAATAATAGTTTAATATTTTCTTACAAAAGTTACGAACGAAATATTTGTTTGTGTTTTTATTGTTGAAAAGGACAAAAGTGTGGCTCCTAAATTCTCCCAGTAACTAAAAATAATAGTTTAATAGTGCTTTTACAAAAGTTATCAACGAAATATTTGTTTGGATTTTTATTAATCAAAAGGACAAAAGTGTCCCTCCTTAATTCTCTCAGAATGCTATAAATTTAGATTAAGTACCTTCTCATGAAGAATCTCTTTATATTAGTGTTAGGATTAGGATTAGGATTAGAATTAGGATATATGATCATCATAAGCTGCTAATAGTGTTTCGGATTAGAAACAAAAACATTGTTCGTGCCTAGCTAGTTGTTTCCGATCCCTTTATACTCTTTCTTCGTATCCTAATTTATATATAAAAATATGTGTCAAAATAATAGCCGAATTTTTCACAATATTACAGAATTTGAGCTGTTGATCTATTATTGTCAAAATAAGGGGGACGAGGTTCCCTCTTTGGGGCGTGCCTTGACGGACGGTTGTTATGACAGAATTTTATTTTATTATTATTTTTTAATGGTGATGAACTTTATTGAAAGAGAAACAAAATAACAAGAAGAAAACAGGAAGAGTACCTTCACTATCCACAAGAAGTGGACATGTGAGTTCAAAGTGTCCTACCTACTGAAAAACCAGTAATATCGAAGAACATAACACTCAAAAAATGGCAAACAGCCCACATCAACCTGAAACAAATGAGAACCTGCAGACCCAGAGGGTTGCGTGCTGCTGCTAGGCAAGCTCACACCTTGAGAACAATATGAATAGAAGTTAATATCATCATGAGTTGCACAATCGAGTTGGATATAATGAAAGAGTGTGTTAAGATTTACTAACTACGAAAACTAATCATTGACAAGGAGTTGTACCATCTTGGAGTCGGAAGTGCAGTTGGACGAGATGTCGTCTGCTGTCCAAAGGAATTTTGATTGAGACTGGTTTCGCCGGCTCGATGAACTTTGAATAGGTTGGAGAAGAAGATTTTGTCGGTCTGTCAGTGTGGTTTTGCTATGGATATATAGCACTTTTATTCTTGATTGATTTTTTATTCAAAAATTAAATTAATAGAAAAAGTGACAACAAGGTTGATTGACATGGTGATTTCTTTTTAACCTTCACGTCACAAAAACTCCTCCAACTCAGCATCCCGCTTGCTTACTCGACATCGTCTAACAAAAGTGTTAATCAAAATTTGACAGTTGAGTGTTGACAAATAAATTTATTTGGTCAAGAAATGAATTAATGCTATTTGCCATACTACGAGAACTTTTGCAATACAATGAATTTTTTTTGCAAATAAATTAACCCTAAACCCTAAATGGTATGAAAGATCTTACTGATATTTTGTATTTTTAAAGATCTGGATGATATTTTATAGATCCAATTTGACTAATATATTACATTTTGTCCTTAAATTTAAAATGGTGTGCACTTTCTGTTGGCCATAATGAAGTTTCCTCGCTTGCTAGAATCCATGGCTTTTAGCTAGGCATAGAATTGGTTCCAAAGATGATGTGCAACAAGCTCTTACCTGTCCATTATACAAGAGTCACATAGAGATATGCAACTTCGCGAAGTGCCGAACCACTAGTTGTTATATTCATCAATGTGTCAATTGATTCAGTAAGATCATCACCAGTAGAACAAATCCGAAACCACAGAAAGATTGTACATTGATTACACTACTTAGTTCCCGCATACATAAAAGTTCTGTTACAGACTTACAGTCACTACAATATTTGAAGTTAAATCACAACAAATGGGTTGACTATGTAGGCATCCAAGTGTTGGTACATACAGCTACATACGAGATGGACCAGCAGCATATTGTGAGGACACAATAATCGGAAGTTCGACTCAACGTATTAGTTGACCGCTTCCTGTTCCAACAATCACAGAGCTACAATACTTACAGGTGCTGACGTCGCAATCGACACCCTTAATTCAGAACAGGGGAAGGACTATTCACAGAAAATCAGGACGAATTCTAAATGAGAGTTTCAGTGCTCACTGATCTTCATCATCGTAGTTTTGATCTCCGATGTCAACCATATGCTGTCTGCAGATACAAAGAAAAGTTATTGGCAAAGATCTCACATCTAACAGCGTTACAGAATATCAAAGTGGCAAAAGGATTCGATCACAAGAGGACACCGAGCAAATAGTTTAAAGCAGATGAAGCCTTACCTCAATCGTCCGCAGAGACGAGCTAAAGCATCAGCCCCAGTTCGGGAAGCAACATCTTCAATCCGTGATGCATTCGAGAACTTAACCTCATCTGCAAGTCTAAACTCACAGAGTTCCTTCAAGGAACAAGCATCGGTCAGCACAGCTGAGTGACCACCCCCAGCAGCTAATTTCCGGACTGCCCCTACACACCTGCAAAGTTTGGAGAGCTCGGTCAACATTCAGTAAAAATTAAAACACAAACTAACACCGGCTATCCACCAAAGGGTTTTGATCTCTACCAATCAACTGGCGACGGATACCAAGCATATGTCGACTTCTCATTCGATGCCTGGCCATAGCTATTGTAACCCCATCCCTGTATCCTTCCATCGTTCAAAGAAGCAAGTGTATGAGAATGTCCACAAGCTACATGTTCAACACCATTTGGAACAACCACGGCAGGGATGTTTCGGAGGAAGGATTCAGAGTCACTGGGAATGAATGAGAATGATGAAGTTTGGGGTCCCAAGCCTAGTTGACCAGCTTGACTGCCACCCCAAGCGTATAGAGCTCCCTTATCAGTAACTGCACAAGTATGCACTCCTCCACAGGCGACATGCTTCATGATAACACCATCAAGGGCAACCACTCGTCTCGGTAGCAACTCTTTGTCCCCAGATTGAAGGGACGTGTGCCCAAGTTGGCCCATGCTTCCAAGCCCCCAAGTATAACTGAAACAGTACAAACAGAAAAAGAAAGGGAAGTTCATGGAGGGAATCAATTACATGCATCTGAAACAATCGATTTTAAAAACATCTGGGATGGGTCCATTTGTTGATGCTGTAATGGCATCTCTAATAATCACACAAAATCTGTGCAATTCTTTATGGTATGAAGAAACTAAACTGGCCTGCCACATTTCTGGCAATGAGAAATGTACTGCTAGACAGAAGCAAAGGGGAGAGGGACTTGCATATCAGAATTTCCATTGCACCCCGAACTCCGGGAGAGCCCCACAAGGAGATTTTTCCCAAGCTTCAGGGAAAGTTCCATGAGTCATGAGAATAGCCACAATTTTCATGTTAATAGTACAACTTTATCTTCGTCAACAGAATCTTACAAACACTTACACCTCGCCCATTTCACATAAGGCTGCTGAGTGGTACTCCCCACATGAAACTTGGGTTATCTTCACGAGCTCTGGAGCATCATCAAGAAACTTTGCATAAGCAGTGATGACACGAGCAGCCTGCAGGCCTTCACAAGTAACCCCACGACCAAGCTGGCCATATTCGTTGTATCCTGATTAGTCAAGGAAAATAACTAGAGATCAGTCACTAGTTTGAGATGTTTGGTCGCTTGCAGGACTAGCGTAGGTATTTTCACTTCCAGCGTAGGATCAAATGGCTACATATGGAGAGGAAGCAAATTCAGTCTAAAGATGGAGAACTGTGTATTAATACCCCAGGATTGTAGCATTCCGTCTTCTGATAAGGCCACCACATGAGCTGCACCACAGGATACCTGATGGATCATCTGAAGCAACCAGAGAGAGAATAAGGATTAACGTATTAATTCAAAGTGCCTCATTCCAGTTGTAAGACTGCTCAAGCCAAACAATCATTTACCAATACATGTCAAGCCTCGACCAGATTTGTATGAACACACAGAAATTAAGAAGAATCTCAGATATTTATTAGGTTTGCCAATACACCATCCTAACCTCAGGCACATAAAATTCAACTCAACGCATACCGTGTTAGGTTTGAAGGCACCCCAAAACAGACGCGGAGAATTCGACCCCTGGAATGAGGAGAAGAAGAAATCACAAGAAAGCTAAGTTCTAGAGTCGTGACAAAATGAAACAGCTTTTCCAAAACAGAATGACACAGATATAAATCTAAGCACCTGGTTCTGTCCCCAAACCCATAGCCTACTTTTGGAGATGGTTCCATCATTCTCACGTGGTTCTGCAATAGCAGCAGTGCAATGTGCTCCACAAGCTACAGATTTCACAAGCTCAGACTCTAATTGCTTTACTCTCTTAGGGTACTTGCTCCCCTCTTCAGAGCCATCCCCCAATTGACCAAATTCATTAGCCCCTAGACAACCCAAAAATCATAACTATCATGCCTCTAACCAAAACCATGATCGAATTACTGAAATTGAAATTGCAAAGACAGAAAGAAGAAAGAATAGGCAATTCAGAAGACAATCTTGACCTCTCTTAAACCCAGAGCAACAAAGAATCACAAATTGGGCACACAAAAAAAGTTTCGCCATTTTGAGCTTTAGATTCCAAGGGGAAATTGAGATTCTGCGAAGAAATCGAAACGAAGATATGAGCAAGAGAGCAAACCCCATGTGAAGAGCGATCCATCGGAAGCCACGGCGGCGGTGTGCTCCCGGCCACAAGCTATATCCAACCACCGGGCGTTGTTACCAGCAGGGCAACCGAATAGCTCAGGTGGCAACTGCTTAGGGATACGTAATTGGCGCTCTTTACCATTCCTTCCCGTCTGCCCACTCTGGTTGTAACCCCAAACATAAATCGCGCTCTTGGTCGGTACTAAGCTTCCTGGCTTCGAGCTCTCCCCAAGTATCTCGCTTATATCCATCGGCCCTCAATTAGATTGTTCTCACCTTCAATTGATTCACGCTACACAAAGAGAAATGCAATAGAGCATATCACCACCAGAAATGAATTTTTTTAACTTTTGAGAAAGATTATGAGCTGGGTTTCAGAAAAAGTCTTGAACTTTGAGCATTTGAATGCCCAGATTGTAATGGGTTGCTTAAAAGGAGAGACTTTTTCGAGAAAGGAGAGAGCAAGGAAGGACGAGAGATTAGGGAAGAAAAGGGATTATTCGTACCAGTACCGTAGGCGATGTTTATTTGGGATGAAATGTTGGGACGTCCGGACAAGTGTTGGATCGGAATCTAGGTGGAGATTTCACGGTTGAGTCATTTTACGATAATTTTTTCCGACGGGTCACGAGATCACAGTGAGAGTGGAAACTTGCAAACACAGGGACATCAAAAGCGAGACGTTTCGTCTTGCTCGGGAATTGATGGCAGGAAAGGCGAACATGGAAAAGATTGTGAAACAGGCCCAACGGATCAACGGCCCAACAGAATTTTCTCAACGATGGAAACGTGGGTGAATTTGGAACTGATAAGGTAGTTTTGATCGTTGTTATATAAAGCAGATTGTGATGATTTTTTTCTCTACTGTCATCTACTTTGTTAGCAGGCTTTCACGCTTTAGGTTTCTTCCAGCTCCGGCAGCAATTTATTTTGCTTCCAGGTCCGTCTCCCGCCTTCCATCTTTTCTGCTTCTTTTAAGATGTCTGGTCTCTAGAGTTTGAGATTAAAGAACACCAACAAGTCTGTCTGTGTTTCCCTCTCCTGGGTGTCTCGTAGTTTGATTTGCAGTTGATTCTGGTAAAGGGAAGGATAGAACTTTAGTAGCTGAACTTCTGATACTAACATGGCTTGGAAATTGAGGGTAAACCAGATAAAACGCGTGAGGTCCATGGCCGAGACAGCTGCTGGGAAGAAGCTTATCCGCGTGGATGTGAGTTCTGACACTATATGCCCATGGTGTCTTGTGGGGAAGAGAAACCTGGACAAAGCTATAGCTGCCTCTACTGACAGATTTGATTTTGAGGTTGTGGTCATCTTCTTTGTCTAATCTATGTCCCATGGTTTGAGTTTAGAAGCCCTTGAGTTTATTCGATTTCCAATTTGGGATTTTTTTGCAGATCAGATGGCACCCTTTCTTCCTCAATCCCTCTGCACCTAAAGAAGGGATGAACAAACTGCAATTTTACAAGGACAAGTTTGGGCCTCAACTTGATGGAGTTGTAGCACGGATGACTGAGGTTATATATAAACTCGCTTTTATGCTTCTTCCACAAGCTGTGGTTGCATAGATAATCTCTTTTAAGGTGTGGATATGATTTTGCAGGTCTTTAGAGGCCTTGGTCTGAACTATAACCTGTCCGGCCTCACGTAAGTTGAAAACCCTTTCTATGGAGGAAAATTATCATTTTTTTGTGAAGGAGTGTTTTGAGTAAGAATCTCTGGTGGAGTTTTTTGGCAGGGGAAACACTCTAGACAGCCACAGGCTTATATATTATGCTGGAAAGCAGGGTTCTGATAAGCAACATAACCTTGTTGAGGAGCTGTTCCTTGGCTACTTCACTCAGGCTAAGTACATTGGAGATAGGTAAAGTTCAACTTTCTATGTGGTCCAGCAAGCCTTATTTCGTCACCGACTGTATAGACTTCATTCACAGTTCTAACATGAGATTCATGGCGATCTTAGGTGCATTTTCATTTATATATTTACCATGAATCCTGTTTGCTCTTTTGTGTCTATGCTTCAATCGACTTACTTTGCACCTGCACAAATAATATTTTCGATGTTGCTTGTCTGTGACCAAGTAAAGTTAGATCACCTAGAGTGAGACTTCAGTTTGTATATAGTTGTATAAATTGGGGTTTGCAATTGATCAGAATCAAACAATACAGGGAACACAAGAGTGTATGTAGTTCTTTTTTCCCCTCTATTGCTTATCTACCAACGCAATCAATGTTGGCAGAGAATTTCTTTTGGAATGTGCTCAGAAGGTTGGCCTAGAAGGTGCAGCAGAATTTCTCGATGATCCCAATAATGGGCTCCAAGAGGTCGTTTCACCTTCCATTTCCTTCTTCAGTTGCCAAATTCACTGCAGGCAGCAATGCCCTATGTTTTCAGTTCGTCTTTTGTTTGTAGAAATTCACTCATTTCTCTATGGTGTAAGGCACATTTTAACATTCTAACAAACGTTTTAATTTGATGAAGGTAATGGAAGAGCTCAACAACTACTCCTCAAACATTAACGGAGTCCCATACTACGTGGTACGTGACAATCTGTTCCATCACATTATGAGTCTTCAGTTCTGCAATTCGATTATATAAGAACCACCATCTCACAAGTCGCAACTAATTGAACTTATGGAACAGCTGAATGGGAAAGTCAAGCTGAGTGGTGGTCAGCCACCAGAGGCATTCCTGAGAGCTTTTGAGGCTGCTGCAAATTGATGAGCTGAAATTACATCCCCTGACAAGAGTCTATGTATGTATGTGTGTTATCAATAAAGGAGCTATATATAACGCTCGAATTCAGCCACGCATAGAATTCTATTCATGTGCTAGCTATGAATAAAGGACCTACACCTACATATAATTGTGGGTAATAATGAGAGATCGTGATCCTGTCCGAGTTCATGTGCTTAAGCCTTAATGTATGAACACAGTGATCCCTCTCCAACAGGGAATTTCCTTCTTTTGTTTGTTTGATGAATAAATGGAAAGGAATACTGGTGTTTGTGTTCATACCCTGCTTCTGTAATAGTCAGGGACATGAAAAGGTGAGACATATCCTGATGTATAAATGCAATCAGATAAGCACTTAAGCAGTCTTTGACACTCAAGAATAAAAAGTCTTCCAGTTATGGGGGCTGAAAAAGTCAAGCTTGGCACCAAACACGTCCTTACATAGAGGAAAACGCATGTTCTCCTTCTCATTCTGCTCTTTATGATATTCCTGCTGCCTTGCCTCCAGAGAGGTCTAAACTCTTTTTCCAGGTATTCTTCTTTATCTGTAACCCTTTGCTGGATTCTTCAAAAGCCTCTGAAGAAATGGAGCTTAAGCCATTTCATATTTGATCTTTTCGATTGAACGGTTTGGGGGGGGGGGGGGGGGGGGGGGGGACAGATCGCCATGGCTACCAACTCCGGGAAGAAGCTGATAAGAATTGATAATTGATATAAGTTCAGACACTGTATGTCCATGGTGCTTTGTTGGCAAGAAAAACTTGGACAAAGCCAAAGCTGCCTCTAGTAACAGATTTGAGTTTGAGGTACTGGTCCATCTACCTCGGTATCTTTCTCCCTTTACATAAAATATTCTTCAACGTCTTAATTTTAGGTCCGGCTCTTCTCAAATTCGGTTATTTTCTCCCCAGATTAGATGGCATCCATTTCAGCTGTATCCTGATGCCCCAAAGCAAGGAGTGAACTTGTTACAGTTCTACAGAGGAAGGTTTGGAGGCGGAATCGATGGAATGATGGCTCGCATGTCTGAGGTTCTCCATTTATTATTTCACTTTTCTTTGCATTTCCTTGGATTTCAGGCTATGTATGGGTTGGTGCTACCACATTTCCATGCTTGCAGATCTTCAGGGGACTTGGCATGAACTATGACGTTTCCGGGCTAACGTGAGTCTTGAAAGCTACAATGTTTGATTGCCTTCGATAGTTGATGCAAGTAACCGTTGAAGAATTAACAGACGTTGTTGTTTGTTTTATCAACAGGGGAAGTAGTATGGATAGCCACAGGCTGATGTATTTAGCAGGTGAGCAAGGGCTTGACAAACAGCACAAGCTTGCTGAGGAACTCTTCCTTGGAAACTTCACACAGGCCAAGTACATTGGAGACAGAGAATTCCTGCTCCAATGTGCTGAGAAGATTGGATTAGAAGGCGCAGCTGAGTTTCTCGATGACCCCAATGCTGGACTGAAACAGGTTTCTGTGTTGACTTCACTTCTGAGTAGCTCGTCACTTCTTGATTTTGTGTTTAGTTACTCTAGCTGGCTTAACTTCTTTATGGCTGACTTGATGTTCAAGGTAAATGAGGATCTGGAAAAGACGGTGGTTAGAGGAGTGCCCTACTATGTGGTATGTTAATCAAATTTGTCTGCTTTCACTTCTACAATCTTAAAGCTTTGATTTTGAGAGAAGGGTTATAATTTTTTACAATAAATCCTACAGATTAACGGGAAGCACAAGTTGAGTGGAGCACAGCCCCCAGAAGGTTTCTTGCGTGCTTTTGAAGTTATTGCCAAACAATAATCCTGCAACCAGATTGCTAGCTGTTTCCTTGGTACTTCTTTTCTTATTTCAGAAACCAGAATTGACAGTTAATAAATGAAACGTTGGGGCTGCATTCGTGCTCTTCTGATATGCTTATGGCCCTCCTTTGCCCTTTTGTTCTCTTGTGTGATCATCGCTTATGCTGCAAAGTTTAGAGCTCTCAAGCTGCCAATCCAAGCAGAGAGTTGGATTCAACAGTCGTACTTTGGCCTCCATTGAAGAGGTACATTAGAGCTGTGTGTAATGCAAGTTGGAGAGAAAGGACATACACAAGCCATCACTACCCCACCCAACCACCCACTCCCACCATTGATGCAAGTGTTTGGAAAAAAAAGTAGTGATGGGTGATGGGTCAACTGCCAGAGTGGGGGCCTTAACTGGAATTTTGTGGATTGAAGTTACTTTTATCACTTTTCAAAGCCACCAAACTGCTTGAGTTCGACCCATATGTTTCCATTTGCACTAGTATGTTAATATGCGAGGTAAAATATCTCGGGTACCCCTTAAGTTTGAGAATTGGGGCAGATATACCATTTAATAATAGAGCTCAGTAGTACTCGACGCCTTATTCAAACTTAAGTGGTATTTCTGCCCTAATTTTCAAACTTAAGTGGTACCCAAAGTATTTTACCCTTTATCCTTAATATGTTTTTTTGATAATGGTGTGAGAGATAATATTAAAAACTGAAACCAAACCAACAAAAGTTCAAGGCGCACAAGACGTACAGCCAATACTCCAGAACAGATTGAGAGCAAACCAAAAGAAGAGAAACCCCGAAAAAAACAACAGAAACCCAGAAAAAACAACCAAAAATCACCCGACAATAGATAGGAGTCAAAGTACACAACCACCGTCTAGGCTGACCAAACAGCCCCTGACCCAAAACCCCAAAACCAGCGACAAAGGAAGCCAACAACAACCACCAGAACTCCTTACAAACCCTCGCAAACAGCCCCTTTATCCTTAATATGTATGCTGGCCTCGTTTGGGTCGTGTCCTTGCATTCTCAACCATTTTATGAATGAAGTTTCAACTGCAAGTTAAAAGGACAACTAACTGGCAAGGAGGGAGCAAAAAAAAATGATTGCATTCATGCTTCACCTCCTCATCAATATACCCACATAAGTAAAGAATACTAAAAAGTAAAATCTGAATCACACAATCAGATGGAAGAGTTCACAGAACAAAGGATATTATAAAATATGGCACTTTGGGATAGAGTGCTTGCATGTTCATAACAAATGTTATGTTGCTGAAACAACGTTCGCTTTCCTTTCCTTTGTTATATATACAATGGGAGATCACAAACACTTTCATGATCTGCAATATTCACAAACAACTCTCTACAGGTCTTGTAAGCCTTCCTTTCCTATCATGTGCTGGTTTTCATCCACAACAACACACCTATCAACCCGAAAGATCATGTCGTTTCATCGAATGCCATCACCTACAACCAAACAAAAGGTTGCGCTTTCAGCTAAAACTAGGATACAGCAGTCGGAAGAACAAGTGTTACCTTTCATAAACAAAACATCTATGACTCCAACCCTATGATATTCAACCGCACAGCATGCCAAAGAACAACACAGTTAAAAAGAAATATAGTTACCTTTCCACAAACAGGACAACTATCACTTCTCTCCATCCATTCATAAATGCAACCAAGGTGGAAATGGTGAGAGCACTTGGTCATAATCTTAGGATTCTCCGGAGCATACTCTACACAATGGAAATGTGATAATTGGAAAGTTAGAGATCAGTTACCTTAGCCTTCATCTATTAGAGCATGGAATAGAATGCAGCTTGAGACCCAACAACTGGCTACTAATGCCCACATCACGTAATTCCACATTAAAATCAGTATTTGGGGACTCAATTCATAGTTGATAAGCCTTAGAATTATAAGGAATGACATTCTTATTCAACGCCGATAGAATAATAAGCCTACTACCACTAAGCAGCCAATAATTTTGACTCCTACTTAAAGAAAGTATACAGAAAACCTTCTCTTAGACTTTAACTACTAAAGCAATCATTCAAACAAAAATAAACAGAATTAATCCTCTTCTCCAAATCATTGTTGAAAAGGATTGCTGTAAGAAACCCAAATAGTAAAATTCTGCATTTTCCTGCAACGTCGAAGCTCTTTGAGGGGATTCTTAACAACAACACAAAATTACTCCAAACCATTGTTGAAAAGAATTATTGTAGGGCCCCCAATTATAAAATTCCGCATCTTTTGAATCTTCGAAGCTCTTTGAGGGTGTTCTTAACAACAACAGAAAATTAGTCTAAGCCTTGTCCAAGTGAGAGGGCCACCTCCTTACTGGGCACAATCTCATCTAGATTCTCATCAGCTACTTGTCTAGTACGAGAAGGAGCCTACTGTGTTGACCAAGGAATTCACAAGAATAGATTCTCTTATGTGCACAACGAACCAAATGTGACTACTGCTGAACATAAGATGGCATCTAGACACCATGAAACAGAAACGTTTAACCTATGCTAAAAATGTTCATGAAAAGATGAACATGAACAGAGCATGGAGTAGCCGATCTGTAGTTAAGAAGACAGATTAACAACTGTACCTTCAAGACATGTAGGACAGACTTCCTCGTCTTCAGAAGATGAATAAATATATCCGATTCCAGAGGTAGCTTTTGCAGATGAGAGTTTAAGCGAGGACCTGGGACGCTGTTCTTTAGAACCTTCCTCACACGTAGATGCATTCCACTTGTCTCCTGTACTGTAGAATTCTGTATCGTCATCATTATCGCTTCTCAATGGTTCTGCTTCCTCATGTGAGTGACTTGAACCCTTCTCACGCCTTGAAACCAGACCATCACGCTGCAACCTGAAATATCTTGGATCAGCATCATATGGCAAGGGCCTTGGAGGAGATCGGTACATGTCAGCTAGAGAGCTGTCTAGGGATGTAGGAGAATTTAGAGATGCTGCCCCCTGAATAGATGATGAAACAGAATGCACTTCCCCTCTCCGAAAAAGTTGGCCATACTACAAAAATAAGGGGGGAGAGAGATCAGAGAAGAAAATTCTTGGAACTTCACGGCAGGCAAGTCAACTTTGTCTGCAGCACACCTAAGCACGCAATGTTTTGATTGGAGTATAGAGGTGTGACCACAGTCTACTACTTTCACATAATAAATACGTTCCAAGTATTATGGGCATATATTGCAGCAAAAGCCAAACAATGTCTTAAGAACATTCCTCATGTAAAAGGGAAATAATGTTTCAATGCCGCAATAAACTAACAGCCGATTTACTGTAGAAGCAGGAACATCCAAAAAAAAAGGATCATAGAGTAACACTCGCAGAAAAACAGCATATCAAACAAGAAAGAAATGCAATGATAACCATTTGTAGCTAAAAATCGAAAAAGACTCCAAGTGCCAACTCACCTATAGAAACACCTTTTCTACTTTGATGCTATAACAATAGAATTCAAAGTACATAACTTAATTCACAAAAGCCAAAGAAGATAAAGTAATAAAAGGATGCTCCTCTAATCTCGTTGCCCAAACGAAATTCTATCATCGAGGAACAAGGAAAAATCAAATCAAAGCAATGCCTTTATGAAAAGAGTATCAAGTTTGCCCATTGAAGCATTTGATGAACCACATACGCATGAGCAGGCAACAAAGCTAAGATCATAGATTCTATATAGCCAGTAAGCTACTCTTAATGGGACCAGAATCCATTTAGCAAGAAATGAGTTGTTAGAAAAAAGAAATATACCACATGTAGAAAATACTGCAGAAAGCAGCTGAGACACATGCAGTTTCTATACACAGAACTGTTAGGATTCACATAATCCTCGTAGTCCTCAAAATGCAAACAACAACAAACAGCACCCATTGTGTATTCTCCTGCAGCTTTCCTTGTGCCAAGTGTGTCCTTAGATCTGTCCCCTCCAAATTAGTCCAGTCTAAATGCTTAATAGAATCACCATGAGAGAGGAATCCAAGCTCGCTGAAGCTCTCAGCTGCTTCTGCGAACTAGTACCCTCCCTCTCTTAGCTACAAAAATAAACAATCTTAACTTGTTAACAACTTGCCCAAGTCGATACTCCTTCACCTGAAAGTAAGAAGAATCATGTTCAGACGAGCTATTCAACAAACATTCCATTTCCAAATGAATTTGATAAATGCATGCTTCCTCAGAAGTAATCTGCATTTGACTGCATGTTACAATTATCAGTTCCCTTCACTCGATCAGGTCAAGGGAACGATCAATACAACTTTATCAGAAGTAACTTTAGTGTTGACATATACCACTCGATGAATTGATGACCACAGTTATTACTTATTACTAAAGTAATGGCAAATTTGAGCATGGCCTGCCCATACTCTTTTCTTCCCACTACGAAAGTGACAATTTTTTTCACCTGGAAACAGGGTTTCCTTCAAAACCCAGAATCCCTTCAGTACAAAGCAACGTCCAGAAGAAGTAGAAGCTCAAATTTCACAAGAACAGGTACATCAAAGATACCAGAATCAAGAAAAGAAGCGAACTTTCACATTTTCATTCTTCCAAACTGATTCCCGGACAATCGAAAAAGTCAAAAGATGACCGATCAATCCAAGAACAAACCGAGAGACCATCACCCACCATTGAAAGGAAAGAGGACCCATTTCATATGATCGATTATTGAGAGCAACCCTGGTGCCCAGGAGATGAGAAAGACAGGGAATCGGAAGAGTACCTTTTGAGAGAAGGAGCTGGAAGAAAGACGATCAATCGTCGACAACAATACATACAATTGTTTATTCTATGTGACTGCGAAGGGGGGAAAGAGGGAACTCGATTACAGAGACGAGAAACCCCTAAAATCGTTGATAGAGAAGAGAAGGAGAAATAGAGTGAAGGGGGGAGAGAGAGAGGAGATGATTCGGAAATCGGATTATTCAATTTGAGAGAGAGAGAGAGAGGGTTGTATTTGGCATCCAAACAGACAAAATCGATTTAGGGGTATGATATGAACAATCGAAACTTAGAGCTACCTGGGTTGTTAGCGAGGTCTTCCAAGTTCTGAAAAAAGATCGGGTGAGGGCCGAAGTGAGAAGTCGGCTGCTGCGGTCGTCGGCTGGTCGCTCAGTCAGAGGCGAAAAGATGCAGGCAGAGGGATTGGAATGGGAGAAGGATCGGATGAGGGGCTGAGCAGGCGAAGGGAAGTGAGAAGTCGCCGGCTGCGGTTGTCGGCTGGTGGCCCAGACAAAGGCGAAAGAAAGATGCAGGCGGAGGGATTGGATGGGGAGAGGGAATGCGGTCTGTGGAGTTAGTGGAATGAGAGTTGGAGTTTGCGAGAAGGCAGGTGGGGTAAAGGGGCTTGCACGCGGAGGAATTGAGGGGTTTGGGAATTGGGATTCTCAAAAATTGATGTATTTTTATCAAAGGTTTTTAGTTTTAATAGTATTTTGTACTCTTCCATTGTTGTGAATTAATAAATTATTTTTTATTAATTTTTTCCTCAAACATACCATTCTAATATTAAAATATACTCAAATGACCTCGTTTGGTATTAATTTTGTTTTATCATTTATTAATCACAATTCACAATCCAATTAAGAATAATTTTAACAACACCCGCTAAACTCTCACCAAAATCAAATGACGCCGGAGTTTCCAAATAAAGAGCAAACCAAATGGGATTGGGTGTTGGGCATATTTCGCAGGCAAAGTGAGATTGATATAATTTTTAATTGGGTTCTGGTTAAGAAATGATAAAATAATATTAAATCTACAATAAGGGCAGATTAGAAATATATGTTTGTGCAAAAAAAATTAATTGAGAAGTATGTTTGTTAATTTACAATAGTAGATGGGTACAAATTAACCCATTTAATGAATTTGTGTATTACAATTTGATGCACTGAATGAATGTACGGATGTAAAAAAATATTTTTTTTGGAGGTTCAGATTGTGATTTTGCTATAATGAAAAATTAGGTAGACAATGCTTGTTAGCAATCTCACATTTTGCACATGCGGTGGGCTCAAATAATTTTCTACGTGTCTTGCATTTTGAATTTCATCAAATGCAAACTTACATATTTGCAAGTGTTCACAACCTTTGTGCAATCTTCATTTTCAATTAAGTGTCATGTAAAATTTACAATTGGACAAATAACATTGATGTGGATGCTCTACAAATTTAGGGCTAATACCAGTAAAACGCTTAAACTATCAACAAAATGTCATTGATGTCCTAATTTATTCAATGCTTTTTTTTACGTGTCTAGTGAGTGAATTCATCACGCATAATTTATTGTAGGGTTTGAAACTGTTATTTCAAGGTGAATTTTATCTTTATATACCTCATCAAATACATTTAAAAACAACGAAGATCACTTTATGCGATATTCAAGTCCTAATTTTCGAATCTTCGAGTATAGTACAACATTACTTGTTCCTTGTGTTTTCCCGTTTGTAAGACTTTCATGATGTTACAAGAGCAACGTAATGGGAAATGTTTGATAAGGAAAACTTAAATAAAAATTGAATAGCATTATATATATATTTTTTATGATTTTCTTTGTGTTCTATAACGAAGATGAATGAGAGTGGCATTTTGTTATAAGTTTTTTGGGTTAATATTTTTGTATGACCTGAACTTTGACCAAAATAAATATCATGGCCAATCTTTTCGATCTATAACATCCTGGCCCGAACTATACACCAAAATAAACAATTTGGTCAAACCCGATGTTTGACCGTTAACTTGGACGGTCAAACGCGTTGACTAACGGTCAACGCGCCACGTCACTGCCAAGTCAAAAGATCTGATAAATATTTAATTTTGTTCGTTTTTTATTTTTGGTTTAACTAAGGTATTAGATGATTTTTTTTAATTTATAATAATTTAAAATTAGGGAATGTGTGGAAATTGTGAATTATTTTAAATATTTTATGCTCATTTGGCAGTGACATGGCGCGTTGACTAACGGTCAACGCGTTTGACCGTCCAAGTTAACGGTCAAAAGTCGGATCTGGCCAAATTGTTTATTTGGAGGTATAGTTCGGGCCAGGATGTTATAGATCGAAAAGATTGGCCAGGATGTTTATTTTGGTCAAAGTTCAGGCCATACGAAAATATTAACCCAAGTTTTTTTTACAAGTTTTTTGTTATAAGTTCAAACTTAACGTTTCATAAACAAATTAAGTGACCATTTTGTATACAAGGTATAGTTTAAAGATCCTTATGGATAATTTCTCTACTTCTCCCTTCCAAACAGTTAAAAGTCGAAGCCCAATCTCTTCATTTTGAATCATTCCCTCTCTCTTTCCCTTTTGTCTTCTTTCTTTGTCAGTTGATCTGCCGGCCGCCCTAACTCGAATCGACCAGCCCCGCCACCACATTTCTCACATCCATCACTCTTTTCTTCTTCCCAGCGCTCTCCCTCATTTCCTAGGGTTTCAAGTCGCCTTCAGAATTCCCTGATTTGGGCCGTCATCGCAGTGGAATCTGATCCATGGTTTGGGGATTCTGCCACAATGCAGGATCCCAACTCTACAAGGGCAATGGTTCCAGTTTCGATCTTGATTCTGTAATGGTGCCATAGTCCAATTTCGGTTGCTATGCAGACTCTGGTGTTCAGAGGGTGTTCGGTGAGTGTGTGAATTTTGGTTTTTATTTTGTTCCGAATTGGAATGCAAAGGTCGTCGAGCTCGATGGCGCAGCCGGACGCCATTCTGGAGTGGCTTCACAAGGAGATGGGGTACCGGCCGTTGGGAAACTACAGTGGTTCGACGAACAAATCTCAGCTGCCGTCGATTGATGCGCTGCGGAAGATATGTCGGGGTAACTTGATACCCGTCTGGAGTTTCTTGATTAATAGGGTCAAGTCGGACAAGACGGTGGAGAGTATACGGAAGAACATCATGGTACACGGCGGCGACAGTGTTGGTGGAGGTGGTGTTGAGCGTGGGGGTCCAGTGAGTACTTCTGGGAAAGATGACGGCGGTGCCGCCGGCGGCAGGAGTAAAGGAGGTGGGAGGAGGAAGGAGAAGGTGGTTGGTGGGGATGGTTCTAGTAGTGCGGCAGAGAGTAGGGATTTGGCGTTGCAGGAAAGGGAGTTGGCTGCAAAGGAGGTGGAGAGGTTGAGGAATATTGTTAGGCGACAGAGGAAGGATTTGAAAGCCCGAATGCTCGAGATCTCGAGGGAGGAGGCGGAGAGGAAGAGAATGATTGATGAACGCTCTAAAAACAGGTGATGTTCTGAACAGCTTACATGAACATTGAGCAATTTGACCTGCGAGGTTAACTCATGATTATGATGAATTTACTGTAGGCATAAGCAGGTGGTGCTGGAATCATACGATCAGCAGTGTGATGAAGCAGCAAAAATATTTGCCGAATACCATAAACGTCTTTGTTACTATGTTAATCAAGCCAGGGATGCTCGAAAGTCGAGTGCTGACTCTTCTGCCGATGTGGTTAGCAATGCCAGTGGGAACAGTGACAAGGAATCAGTTTATTCTACTGTTAAGGGTGCTAAATCTGCTGATGATGTTATTCTTATCGAGACAGCCCATGAGAGAAATATTAGAAAGGCTTGTGAATCTCTTGCGGGTCATATGATTGACAGAGTACGCATTTCCTTTCCGGCATATGAGGGAAGTGGTATTCATTCATCTCCTCAACTGGAAGCTGCAAAACTGGGTATCGATTTTGACGGGGAGTTACCTGATGAAGTTAGAACCATCATTGTGCATTGTTTGAAGAATCCTCCTCAATTACTCAACACAATCACCCTATATACATCACGACTAAAATCTATGATTTCTAGAGAAATTGAGAAAATTGATGTCAGAGCTGATGCAGAAACTTTAAGGTATAACTTGGGATCATGTTTGTTCTTACTGGTACTTGCTGCAGTAATAAAATTACCAAAATCAATGCATTCTTTCTACCCCACTTCCCTCTATACAAAATTTTGCTGTCTCGGTGAAGAATTCTGTATATGATTGCCTCTTAGGCAGTTGGGTTTAGGATCTGTGTTCTCTGAAAACTTAGTGCCATTGGCTTGTGCTGAAGGTTTCTTTTATCTCTCTCTTATACTGGCTGGTCTAGGTAACTACATATATTAGTGGGCTATCTTCATTGATTGTATGCCTTTAATAAGATAACTGACACTTCAGTTTGTTTGTTAGATACAAGTATGAGAACAACAGAGTACTGGAGGCGTCTTCTCCTGATGCCAGGTCTCCATTACATTATCAACTGCATGAAAATGGGAAGTTTGGAACAGATATTCCTTCTGGAGGAACTCAAAATCAGCTCCTTGAAAGACAGGTATCATAGATAATTGTCGTTTACGTGAATATCAATTGAATTTTCAGTAATTGGGTTCTTGAACTTCTTGTTGGCAAATCCTCGTGATTCCATTTTAATTTTCAAGTCAATTTGCTATTTTTCATCTAAATATATTCTAAAATCCCCCAAATGTTGTTTCACTAGTTCTTTGATGTTGTTGATATGGAGTTTATGCTTCAATTTTCTGTTTGCAGAAAGCTCATGTTCAGCTATTTCTGGCTACTGAAGATTCATTGAATAAAGCTGCCAAGGCTAGGGACTTGTGTCATAGTCTTATAAATCAATTGCATGGGAGCGGCAATCTGAGTTCTACGCATGCACTTACTGTTACTGGTACATCACAGAACCTTGGCAGTCTCCGACAATTTGAGGTAGTTCATCAGTTCATCATTTTGGTTGCTACCCATGATTTGAAAATTCATGGATACTCCATGGTTGCTTTACCAACTTCAACTCTCTCGTGTATCCCTGTAAACAGTTTCTCCTCCACTGACTTCCTCATTCTCAGCTGAAACTTCAACCTACATGTCGTCATAATGTGATTAGCTGACTTGTCCATTGCTTATGTAGTTGGAGGTTTGGGCCAAGGAGAGAGAGGCTGCAGGATTAAGGGCAAGTTTGAACATACTGATGTCTGAAATCCAGCGCTTAAATAAGCTTTGTGCGGAGAGGAGAGAAGCTGAAGATTCTTTAAGAAAGAAATGGAAGAAGATTGAAGAGTTTGATTCACGGAGATCTGAACTTGAAACTGTTTACACTGCTTTACTGAAGGCCAACCAGGTATGATATTGCACCAATAGAATTTAGGAATTGATTATTGCGGATAACCGGGTTGAAAGACAAAAATAAAGAAATTCGTCAAAATTTATGGAATTGTTTATATTATAGACTTTTGGGGGTTGCAACAAACCACGGCATCATTACTGGGTTGAGTTGAATCATCAACCTTATTTCATGCTGGACTTTTGCCGAGTCTTGCATTAAGTTTAGAAAGAGAAGAGCATATGCACTATAATATACAATTATTCTCATATTCTCTTTTGTGGCAGCAAGGATGTAAAAGTCATTTTCTCTATGGAGTTCTCCAGATTGTTGTTCTAGGTTTGACAACAGGAATTGATTTTTACTTATCAAGAGACCAGCACATGTCTTGTTAATCTAGTTTCCTTTGCTTGCTTTCTACCGTGCTGATTATTGGTAAAAAAATCATACAAGCACAGATGTTTGTAGCTTACTCTCAAGGTTAACAAAATGAGTCCTGAATCAACTTAGGGATCAATTACACAGTCAGCAATCAAACTTTGAATCCATGTTTAATTACATAGCAGAGTCTTGTAGCTAGAGACTAATGTTGCATAAAAAAATGCCATGTTTCCACCTGGGCAAATGTTAAAATTACACTTGTAAGCTGTAGCTCCTTTTGGAGCTTGTAGGCACATGAGGCTCGTGAATTTCCTTTTTGTTCGTTTTCTTATATAATTTCTACTAACCAAACTATAATTTGTCATGCTAACTTATTTGTTTTGCATATAGGATGCAGCCACATTCTGGAATCAGCAGCCGTTGGCTGCACGGGAGTATGCATCAACCACTATTATTCCATCCTGCACAGTTGTGTTGCACATCGCGAACGCTGCAAAAGATCTTATTGATAATGAAGTTAAAGCTTTCTATAGGAGTCCTGATAATAGCCTTTATATGCTGCCTTCTACTCCACAGGTCAGTATGACTCTTGCACAATGGTCAACTGTTAGCAATAAAGTGCTTCTTTCTGAGATAAGTGGTTCTTGTCTGTCTCTGCGCAGTTCTAAATGTGCAATTCACTAATTTGATATGCTTTAGCAGTTTCTTTCTTATTTTACTTTTCTAAGAATGAAGTGTTGTCACTTGAATCTTCAAAACACCTTTTTCCTGTGTGACAAAGATTAGGAACTGATATGGTGTGTTTTTTAACAAGGTTAAACCATTGTCAACACTCAACAGTAGGCATGCATCTCATTCTCATCTGTTGTCTCTATCTTATTTATCATTTATTCATGAATGGGTTGCCTGTTATATTTTATTCTCCTATTTGTTAGCTGCCACGGTCTTATGTTCCAGGTAGTTGATCTAGCACAGATTCTTCGTTGACACTCATTGTTGTCCTTTATTTTTTATCAGGCACTTCTGGAATCAATGGGTTCCACAGGATCTACAGGACCTGAAGCTACTGCTGCTGCAGAGAAGAATGCTGCTCTGCTCACAGCAAGAGCTGGTGCTAGGGATCCATCAGCAATTCCATCCATATGCCGAATATCTGCTGCTCTCCAATATCCTGCTGGTAAGTTTTTCATTATCAATGAACCTGTGGGACCAGATGCTCAATTTAGAATCTTAAGCAACTGCAAGAGACTAGTCTTTACAGTATCTGTGCCATCATGATATTAAGAGCTACTTACTGCAGTATGCTATTGCATCTCTGATCTCTGTTAGTCTTCATGATTTCATGCAAATGGTTTCATAACCTTGTTTTAGTTGAACTGGTTGCTGGTAGCCTACACTTTTGTTAATAACTTAATATTTAAAGGTCCTGAAAATTTCCCCCCAGTTTCATTTTCAATCACCTGAGAGTTAGTTTCTGCTCTAACACATGGACTAGAAAGTATGAAGGCTGCTTGTGGGGAAATTTACTTACTATTGCAAGTTGCTGAGCCAGGGCTTTCTTAATGCCAATTCACAACTTGACAATTACCCTAAAGTGTTGATATAGGTGTTATTCCAGCAACAATATTTAACAAATGATTATTGGTAGTCAATACTGGTTTTTTCATTTGTGCGTCCATAACATTTCCCTCTCAGAGTTTTGTTTTATTCTATTTACACCTAGAAGTTTAATTTTTTGAATATAAAAGGTCTGTTTGATAAAATGAGATAGGTGCATAACATTTGAAACCAATCCGACTTGAACTTTTCATGTGACCTTTTGCCTGAATATTGGCAAATCCAATTGTTATTTGCTACAAGGTTTGGAGGGTTCGGATACTGGTCTAGCATCAGTGTTAGAGTCCCTGGAGTTCTGTCTGAATCTACGTGGTTCTGAGGCTAGTGTTCTAGAAGACTTGGCAAAGGCAATCAACATGGTCCACATAAGACAGGATCTTGTTGAAAGTGGTCATGCACTTTTGAACCATGCATATCGAGCTCAACAAGATTATGAAAGGTAGAGTTAAAAAATTGCTAGTTGATTTTTATGGAAATTTGAATATTTGATGAAGTCACATTTCTTGATGATTAAATACTCTTGCATTCTCTAGTTTCCTAAACTCCAATCTGGGACTATTCAGTTAATTCCCCCCCCCCCCCCCCCCCCCCTTCTCATTGTCTGAAACATTATGCATGCAGGACAACAAACTATTGTTTGAGTTTAGCTTCCGAGCAGGAGAAGATTGTCAAGGAGAAGTGGCTTCCTGAGCTTAAAGCTGCTAGTTTGGAGGCTCAAAAGTGTCTGGAAGATTGCAAATACGTTAGAGGTTTGGTGAGTAATTATCTCGATTGTGTGACTTCATGAACTCCCTGTATCTGATCTTTGCTCTGTTTTCTGTCATTCGTAGGATCTGCATGGCTTGAGAAGCATTCATAGTTTTTTTTTTCTTTCTCTGGGATGCCATTGCAACTTCCTAAACTAGGCTTCTGTGTGTAGCGTGTGTAATTGATCATTCAAAAATCCAGAGACTCTCAGTTGCATAATAAAATCGTGAAATTCTCACATAAGCAAGGGGAACTTCAATTTCGAAAAGGCTTAGTTCTAAAACTGTAGACCATCTGCTTGTATTTTAGTAAAACTAGCTTCCCAGCCCAATTTGCTGCCAAAGTGAAAGGAGCCACCAGCCCACTGCCTTACTTCCGAACTGTCCTCTTCTAACATGTTAAATTTCATGAATTATTTCTTCTCTGTATAAGTTTAATTCTGCGAAAACTTAACACCTGACATTGCAATGCAGCTTGACGAGTGGTGGGAACAACCAGCATCCACAGTCGTTGATTGGGTTGCTGTTGATGGAAAAAACGTCGCTAGTTGGATTAATCACGTCAAGCAACTTCTTACGCTATCATGATAAGGAGTGCTCTTCGTGAATAAGTAGCTTGACAGAACAGCATCGTCAACTGTTACATACCTTCTCTGTGCTTGTGCTTGGTGAGGCGCCTCAGGTTTTGTTTCTTACCACTTTACTGTCCATAAGGAGATTTTTTTGAAGGGTCGACTGTTGCAACAGATAATAGGTGACTGGTATTTTCTTGAATGTTCTTGCCACCGAGTCGAAGTCCTTTTTACCGAGTTTCTACAAGTGTTGTGGTTTCCCTAACCAACTTTGACTACATTACTGCTCTGTATAGGATGGTACTTGTTTGGTCAAGATGATGTGTATAATCTAAACTTGGGCAAACAGCTCTCTGGTGTGTTATGAATGAGTTCTTGACGGTTAATTTGACACATGTTTTGATGAGTGCCTTGGCAACTTAGCACTTTCCATTTGGATTCCAATATTTAGCCTGGTATATTAACTATCAAGAGTATGTTTTTCCGTATACATGTTCAGAGCAGTTATACATCGTAAACCCTACGATTCAGCAGCGACCTTGCCCATCTCTCATATGATCATAGCTCCCAATGTACATTCATTCAATACAACAAGACTGCCATCCCAAACTAAAACAGAAGCTATTAATTTGATGACTACGATTTACCGGCATCAAGGCTTCTTGTCCATATGCAACAATGTGCCGCCACAGCCTTCAGCAGACACCGGGAGAGGGTTAACCACAGCTCCAAGGAACAGCAGAATCCCTGACTTTTCCTCCAAGATAGTGAACATGAAAGCATGGTCAGTCACAAAGCTAGGGGGGATTCCTCCTCCCACACTGCCTTATAAATCTCGGCGCAGTGCTTGCTGCAGCTTCCGTCCCTTCCTCGTTCACTTCGACAAATGCTTTGTGAAACATCTTCGACAGTGATAGCTTATCCCCTGCTGCTCCACAGTTCACCATCTCCGTTAGCTCCCCTCCATTGAAACCCATCCCCAGTTCCTCCGGGGCCTCCTTAGCTTCCACCTCGAATGAAAACTTGAACCTAGGGATCCAAAACTGAGGCAAATTTTCCAGCTTCAGCCGATCAGAGTAGTCGCTCAACATCGCAGGGTTGGTTCTGATTTTGTACATGTATATGTTGCTTGATAAACAAGGTATCAAGTTGAGACAATTCACCTTGCAGATGAAGTCGACTTGTTTGACAGTGGCACAGTAAACTTGCTTGGCAAGTTCTTCAAATGAAGGCTTGAGCTTGAACCTTCGATCCACCCAAGCACTGTTAACGAACGAGACGATCGGGCCACTGGTGGAGACGACATCTCCTCTCTCGTTGTTCACCGTCGATGATAGCGTCGGCAGCACTGTCCTAGATGCCATAGACGAACTGGCTTCTTCCAAGCTTTTGTATCCCAGAATCTGGAGCAACTGTTCCAGTGCAGACCCTTTGGCCCCGGCAGTGATCAGGCAGAGCATGGAGTGGAATGAGAAAGGGGAGAAGACAAAGTTTGAACCTTTGCTGCAGGTTTCTTTGACCATTAATGTTGCAGCTACTACAACTACTGATGTTTTCATCTGTTGCTTGCTGCTGCGCCATGATTGCATGTTGTCTTCCTACTTGCTATGTTAATTGGGAGAAGACGAACGTTTGTTGCCTGAGTTGATAATGTAGAACAAGAATGGTGGTAATATAGGGGCATCGATGGTTTCAATGTAACATAGGCCTGATGAAGGATATATTCGTGGCATTTGCAGCAAATTATAACAATCTATTGGGAGTTTGGGACATAGAGACAGGCATGAGAGAACAATTCAATCAGACAAAAGGCTGGTCAGGTAATTCTTGTAGATTATTGATAAAAATAGGCAGAGGATATTACCATAAGTCAAAGAACAACGCGTTTTTCATGTCGAATTTGGTTTATATCGGGTATGAATTTTTGGTTCAGGTAGTTGAATGTAGGGGTGGCAGTCGGTCGGTTTTGGTTTAACCGAAAATCGAAAACCCGGTTATCGGTTAAACCGAGTCATCCCCCCTAGCTATCGACCACCGACCGTGAGATTGGTCACGGTTAGCCGGCCAACCGGAAAACAACCTTTTCTAAAAAAAAATTAAAAAAAAAAAATTTATGCACCACTCACTCCTAACCCCATCTCACTTCTCGATTCTTCTTTCCTTTCCACTTTCTAGAGAAATCCACCTCTCTCCCTACTCTCTCTCTCTTCTTCTTCTTCCTCACTCTCTCTCGTCCTCTCATCTTCTTCTCCAGGAAAATACGAACCAGAAAAGCAAAAACGAAAAGAAGAAAAACGAAACAAAACCTAGCTCTCTCCCTCTCTCAAATCGCCTCCACTCTTGTTCTTCTTCTCTCAAAAATCGATCTCCAGCCTCCCAACTTCGACAATTGAACAAAAATCTAATCCTAATTACGAATCCCCTTCTCACTTTCGTCTCTCTCTCTCGCGATCTGCTTCTCCCCGCGCCTCCTACTCCATTTCTCGATCTGTCCTTTCCAGAGAAACCCGCCTCCTCCCTACTCTCTCTCTCTTCTTCTTCTTCCTTTCCAGAGGAACTCGGCCTCACTCTCTCTCTCCCTCTCTCTGCTCTTTCTCACTCTCCCTCGTCTTACCCAGAAGCGGCGGCGACGACGGATGAAGCTGCGGCGGCGGCGACGGATGAAACTGGCGGTGATTACGATGACGAACGGTAGGCGACGGTAGAAGAAGGTGAGATCAAGTTCTCTCACTTGCATGTCGAATTTTGAGGGTTTGATTTTGGTTTTTGTTTTTGATCTGTGTTATTTCTTTTGGGTTTTGTTCGCGGGTGAGAGGAGAAGAAGAGGTCACCGCCATCGAAGCTGCTGCTGCCTGCTGGTGGGTGGAGGCTGCGCGAGAAGGGAGAGGCTGCAAGGAGTGGTGGATTTCGCTGGGGAGTCGGAGGTTGTGGAGAAGAGGATGGCGGCGGAAACAAGAATCGGCAGCGAGTGTAGATCTGCTGCTTCTTCTTTTTTTTTTGTCGAGATCAGTGGCGTAGCCAGGATTTTGGGTAAGGGGGTGCCAATTTAAAAAATTTAAAATGACTATCAATTTTTTATAGTGACCCACGACGGGTTCTCATATTTTGAAAAGTCTGTAAAATACATTCATCATCAAGACTATCAAGAAGCTCGCTTGTTAGGGTTAAATTTTCGTTTACTTCTTGAATAAGCATATGTAATTATGAGATTTTTTCATTTAATTTACTTATTATTTGTAAACGGTAAATTATATATATGCAATAAAACGTATTAGTGTATCACGTAAGTAATTGTGGTTTAGTGGAAGATGTCAAAGCTAGTAGCAAGGGGGTTCCATGTTCAAATGCTAGCTACAGCATAAACTAATACCCCTATTTTTTCATGTTCTAGCCCCGATCCAAGGGTGTGTCGTGGAACACCCTTCTAATACTGTGTCTCCGCCCCTGGTCGAGATCTGCTGCTGCTTCTTCTTCTTCCTGTATTTGGGAATTTTTTTTTTGTTTAAGATTTGGGAATGGGATGAATCTGGACATATTTTGGGAAGGTGAAGTGGGTCTCGGTTGGCCCGGTTAGTCGGATAACCGCGGTTAATTACCGTCGGTTACTCGGTCAACCGACCCCTTCTTTTTCCCATCCGACCACCGACCGTCAAGGTAACCGGTCGGTTTTTGGTTAGCTGGTAACCGGCAGTTTTCGGTTAAAACCGACGGTTACCCGCTAACCGCAAACCGAAATACCAGCCCTAGTTGAATGGACAGAATTGTAGGTCTCGTTTAGAGAGCACATGAATAGATGCAATGACTTGTTATGAATTTAGAGGGTGGTTTGTAAAATAGAATCGGTCCACCTTTTTATAATGTCATGAATCACATGTAGTTAAATACATTGTTTAGAGTTTATATCCTTCAAAATGTGAGAGTTTTTCGTTGCAGAATCTCTACTTTGGAACAAATTACATTCTGTAGCACAACTTCAAATCATACCGATTTATTTGAAACCTGCCGATATGACAACTGATCACAAACACACATGTTTATTTATAGCTTACAGAACTGAATGCATAATACGAATAATGCTTACTACTTGATAAGGAAACAGGATGAACTTTACACAGCTAATTCAAGGATCAATGGTGGAGGGAGATCTCGACTTGGATTTCTGAGCGGCATCAGCTGCAGGAGGGATTCCAGGAAACCCAGGCGGCAGAGGAAACAAAGGAGGCGGGAAAGGGAACGGCAAGACCGGCGGCGGCGAAGGGGTTAGCCCTGGGATCGGAGGAATGGGAAGGAACGGCGCCGGCGGAGGCTGAAGTGGGTTCGGAGGAAGAATCGGCGGCACCAATGACGGCGGCTCCAACGGGTTCGGCGGCAGAGGAAGCGACGGGGGAGACGGCGGCTGCAGCGGATTTGGCGGCAAAATTGGGGGAAACAGAAACCCTTGCGGCTGACCAGGGCGCCCCGACTTCTGATCCGACAATTCATCCCCTTCCCTTTCCCCTTCTCCCTGCCTCAGGGATGGCTTCTCGTGCTTGTTGAAGCTCTTCCCCGGCCACGGCGGAAGGTACGGCAGCCGCGGCAGAGTAGGGAGCGGAGGTAGCGGCGGCAGGGAAGGAAGCCGCGGGAGCAGGGGAAGCGGCGGGAGCCGGTTCTGATTCATCTCCGGCGGAGGTACCCCGCCGTTAGGGTTTGTATTCACCGGCGGTGGAAGCGTGGGTTCGTCATCGTCGTTGCCGCCGCCGCCTGGAGACGGCAGCAACGGGAACCCAGATAAGTCCTTTTGTTCGTTGCTCCCGGCGGCTGCGGTGGTGGTCGGATTCTGCGAACAGAGTGTAGGCTGGTGGGATGGCTTGAAAGTGAAGTAACCGGCGGAGTAGATATGAGAATGAGACCCTAGCTTGCTGTTCCTCGACTTCAGGTGGAGTGATGATGACGTGGCGGTGGATGCCACGGCGCAGTAAGGGTCGCTGCTGGTCAGTAGCTTCACTGAACATCTCTTGATCTTCTTCACCTCTCTGTTTACAGTGAATGGAAGCTCGACGCTGAATTCTCCCAGCTGGTTCGTCTTCACTTGGCGTCTGAACCTCCCGTCTCTGCATTCGACTACAACTGATGCGCCTGAAAATGGTGCAAGAGAATTAGTTACAGCTTCCGCTAAAGGCCTGTAGTCAGAAGAAGAAAAAAAGGAGGAAACTTTAATTACCTGAGATGAAATGAGTGGGCTTTGAGAAGCGGTTGTTGAAGCAAGTGTCGCAGTAGACAGTGCCGACGACTACTGCCTTTGTGGGTTTTTGGGGGAAATCCCTGGCTTCTGATGTATGACTGAAGGTAGTGAATGTGAGGGTAAGGAAGAAGAAGAGTGATGTGATTAGCCTGGAGGCCATTTTTGCAGCCATTATGGAGGTAGAATGATTAAGGGTTTGTTATATATGGTGGAGGATTAGGTGTTTTGGGGAGCTCATGGGTTTGGCGCCTGGTTTTTGGGGTTGCAGGTGAGAGTTTGGAGTCCTAACTTTGGAGGGTTTATATAGTGGTTTCTGAGTAGGGAATGCCATTGATGTGATTCATGGGGAAAAACCAGTCATCTACAAATACCAGCAGCTGCAAGTGAGGCCAATAATGATTTCCTACTTCCCTCCACAAGGTGAAAAAATTATATGGTTGGATGGATGGAAAATATGACAATTCGCGGCGGCTAAGATGTACAAGTCTCTTGCTTTGTGTACATTCAGAACGTATATGAACCGCGTTCGATTGCGAGTCTCACACCAACGTGTGTATATGGCGAGGGGCGTCTGTCCGAAATGGGAGACGTATGATAATATTCTATTTCTGTTGAGATGGTAGTAGTACAGTACCAAACATTGATTGGGGAGAATTGGTTAATATAATTCCCCTATGCTGTTGAGAATACGTACAAAGTGAAATGGATGTGGTTGGGACCGGGTGCTGGTTCACGAGAAGATTAGATAGGCCACAAATATCATGTGTGCTGCTGCTGGTAAAAAGCCAAGCCCAGCTGCCTCTCTCTCTCGGCATACTTGTGTTGTGTAGCTAGCTAGCTTCGCTGGTTACTGTGTGTGTTGTCCATGTGTTTGTTGAACTCTGGGTTTCATATCTTGGACAAGCTGAACTTGTTTGTTTGAAGTTGAGGTTTTCAAGATAGAATCACTTCTCATGTTTCCAAGACAATCGATCACGCTAATTTTGGTGTGGAATATGTATGACAGTATGGATTGGAAATCCAAACTGCTGCAGATCAGTTCATAGATAGATGGCAATGTGGCAGGGTGGACGAAACCATAGCTTCAATACCCATCTATCGGTTTCATTTCTACGACAAGAGGCAGATCAGATAAGATTGTGTCGATTCATTTGCGATGCAGATGGATTTGTTTTTGCCGGGATGGTATGAGGATTAAGGGGCGGCAGGCCAGTGTTTGTGACGGGTTGAGATGGAATTCTGTCAGTTCTTTCTGAATCTACTCAAACTCAACTGGTCACGGGTGAGTTGAAAAAGAATGTCCATGTCGCTGTACCAATTACATCACCACAACCCCTTCACGGGCTAATGTTAGCTAATTGAACCATTCGATAACAGTTGTCATTATACACTTCTGCATCTTGACGCAAATGGTCGATTCTAAACTGAAAACGACCTGGATTTGGATTTTCTCAGATGCCTTGTTTTTCCTAAGCTGGCTGTACAATATTTTATTTGCAAACTTGCATAGGAAGGTCCAATTACTTACCTTAAGAGAAGGGGGGAAATCCTTCTCCCATCATCTGCTAATTTTTCCTTTGGAACCAAACAATGGAGATCAACATGGAGCATCAATTGAGCCCGCGCATCACCAAATTCAACATCAACCCTTGTTCAATCCTCGTCGGACTCCACGTGTTGATGATCAAACTAGCAGCAAAGAATGGAGAAAGATCGTGTAGGAAACCTATTTTTAGGGTTCCAACGATTGTGTTGGGAAATTGGGAATTGGTAGAGATTTAGGGATTTAGAAGAGAATTAGGGATTAGGAACAGAATTGGGGAAGAACGAGGAAGAATGGCCGGCGGCCAGATTAGGGAAAGAACAGAAATTGAGAGGATTTGGGAGAGAATAGGGTTTAGGGATTTTCTTAATACGCTTCTTATTCATTACTAATGAATCACAAAGTACATATTTATATAGGAAATACCGGAAAACCCTAATAATAAACCTAATTCTATTAAATGACTACTAACCATAATAATAATTATCCTAATAATGATAATAATAATAATATAGAAAAATCGTGTTTCTAACATCTCCTCCCCCTTCAGACCAACCTTGCCCTCAAGGTTGATCAGCTTGATCCACTTCCACGCTTTTCTCGTGCAATTCGCGCTTTGTCTTTTTCTTTTCTTCCAATCTGGTACGAGTACTCGCACTGTCCTTTTCGCGACGGCCCTCACAGGCTGCTCAAGAGCTGTCAATCTCTCCTTCAAGGGCACACCTTCTGCTTCCCTCGGCTCGTCCCCCTTCCCGAAGGACTTCTTTGCTAACCCGCTAGACCATTCTTCAAATTCCCTAGCCTCATATGAAGGTGGCTCATGGTGGTCCATTGTCGGTCCGAATCCTCCAAGAAGGTATTGCACCTCTCCTCCTTGACACACTTGCGAGCCTTCATTGCTTGGCTTATTGCTGAATTCTTTTCCAGCCCAGGCAGGTATAAGTTGCGTCCCAATCTTCTGGTCCTCATCGCCTAATGATTCCAACCCAACTCCATACAAAAGAGCCCAAGTCAGACTGCTCATGTAAGGCCCAAGAATTGGCCCATGGGAACCCAAACCTTGCTTAATCCTAGGCCTGCTATGCTGACTTTTCTGACCAAGAACCAACCCATCAAATCCCTTCTCACAGCCCATTCCTGAGTCCAAGTTTATTTTTTTCTTTCTCCACCCCATGACCCATTATTCTCGGCCCCTCCAAAGATGCATCCACATCCGCTCGGCCCAATCGAAATGGTTGCTGCTGTTGTGCTCCTCTACTGCTTCTAGGGTTTGCGAGAAGAAAGCTCCCGCCGCCTTCCTTCTCCGTCTCTCTCTCCAGCGCCACCATCTCCGGCGGTGAGCTCTTCTCCAGTCGGCCAGGGCCAAGCCCGACTCCGACTCTTCGACAGCCGCCGTCACTCCTCCTCACCACCCCTTCCTCCTGCCATGGCCTAACCACCAGGCGAATGGGTGGAGATCCCAGCGCCGCCGTGCTTGTCTTCTTCTCCGGCGATGGGCCTTCCCGCGACCTTCGTGACAAGCAGACCGCCCGGCGGCTAAGGCCCACGCCGTGTTCCGACCACGCCATCTTCGCCCTATTCACCGTCGACGAGATCTTGCTGGTAGATCGCCTCGATCCGGCGTCGCGCCTCCCCGACCCCATCACGTCATCGACCTTCGGCTCACTCAAGGAAGGGAAGTGGCTGCCGCCTTTCTTCTTCATCAACACCAGCCCTGCCTTAATCTTCGGAGACAATTCCTCCATCCGGCGGCTAGGAACCCAGCCCGACTTCGAGCTCGCCTCCTCTCTGGTCGAGGCCTCCGCGTTGATCTCCAACCCAGCATCATCCTGTGTCTCCTTGAGAGCGCCCTCTTCCTTCTCCTCAACATCGCGCGAGTCCATCCCCTCTGTTCTCCAGCCAGACCTCGCCGTAAGAGAAACCGCCGAGAATGGTGACTCTCGCGTGATTCGCTTTTTCGGCGGCTCAATTCTCAGTCCCGACGACAAACGGCGCTTCAGGCGACGAAAAATCAAATTCGACGCCTCAATCATTGACCTTGATAGCTCCAACAGGTGGGTAGAGGACGACGGCGGAATCGCCGAGCGCATCTCCGGCGACACACCCCAGTCTCCCGTAGGTGCCTCTTCCCTGTCTCGTTTTTTTATTCCGCCGTGGAGCCACCTCCCTCGCACATCCTGATGTGTTTGGCCAGTATCGCGCTCCTCTTTGTCGGACTCTCGCTTCTTCCTGAACTCCCACAGAGGAGCTCTCTCTCGCCACGACATGCCCTGGTTAGCCATATGATTCTTGGACGTCAAGGTTGATTGTGGCTTTGGTGTCACGAACGATGTCGGAATCGTGGCGACGATGCCAACCTCATCTACAGCAGCCATGGGCGGCGTGACTTGTACCATAGCAGCAGTCGCAGGGGATGCTGTGGATGCTCCCGGGGTCACTCTCTCTTGGATCGCGGAGGGTAACGCGACCGATTCTGAGTCGGTTAGCGGTTCCTCCTTGGTGACGCCGCTCGCCGCCTCTTCTATCATCGGCGGCAGCTCGCTCTTTGCCTGCACGCTAGGGTCGCCTGCCATCTCCTTCAGCGGTGGTAGATCGCTTGCTGCCTTTTCTTCTGCTCCTTCTTCCACGTCCGGTTGCTCTTCTGCGGTGGTGGCATTCCCAGTCGGCAGCTCCTCGGAGCTCCAACGACGGCCGATGCGGTGAGCCCGGTCACGCAGCTCTGCCCACGACAGGTTCGAGAGCTTTGAAGAGCTCATCGTCGAACCAGTTGTAGAACTCGTCCCCGGATGAGAGTTGTGGTGAACTCAATTCTCGAACCGGGCTCTGATACCAGATGTAGGAAACCTATTTTTAGGGTTCCAACGATTGTGTTGGGAAATTGGGAATTGGTAGAGATTTAGGGATTTAGAAGAGAATTAGGGATTAGGAACAGAATTGGGGAAGAACGAGGAAGAATGGCCGGCGGCCAGATTAGGGAAAGAACAGAAATTGAGAGGATTTGGGAGAGAATAGGGTTTAGGGATTTTCTTAATACGCTTCTTATTCATTACTAATGAATCACAAAGTACATATTTATATAGGAAATACCGGAAAACCCTAATAATAAACCTAATTCTATTAAATGACTACTAACCATAATAAGAATTATCCTAATAATGATAATAATAATAATATAGAAAAATCGTGTTTCTAACAGATCGAACTTCGCTTTCTCCCCACTTTCGTTTCACTCCATGATAAGCCTCATTGCTCTGGGATCCGAAGGCCGAACTCTCAAACAGATGCTCTGCTTCATGGGGATCGATGGTGTTGATGAACTCAAATTCTTGGCTTCCCATCTTGTTTCCTCAGTACTGCTACCTCCTGGAAATGACAACAACGATGACACCGGTCATGGCCCGATCATATCGTTTGTGAATAGCGCTTGGCTGGATCATCGTTTCAAGTTGAAAGCTCCATTTGAGCAAACTGTGAGAAGTGTCTATCGTGCCACGGCAAAAGCAGTTGACTTTCTCGACAAGGTAACGGACTTGTAGGTTCTAAGTTCTTACCATGTACATATATTGATGGAAGAGGTTCTATTCACACCTTTGTGCGCTGTGTTCCTCTGTTTCACGATGGCTTAGGCCGATCAAGCAAGAGAAGAGATCAACACATGGGCAGAGAAAGAAAGCAGATCACTAGTCAGAAACCTCCTTACCACCGAATGGTATAGACGAAGAGACGGTTCTGGTTCTCACAAACGCACTCTAATTCAAAGGAACATGGAGCATCCCATTCGACATTTCCAAGACACATCACAGAGACTTCCACACCCTAACCGGCGACACCATCCAAGTCCCTTTCATGACCACCGACGCGAACCAGAAACACCTCTACGCGTACACAAACGACCATCAGGTGCTGAAGATGCCATACCAGACCGGACCAGACCATGACACCCGCTGATTCTCCATGTGCTTCTTCCTGCCCAACGCCAGAGACGGGCTGGCTGGTTTGTTGGATCGGATCAGAGCAGAACCCGTGATGATGAACCCACAAGTGGCAGAGAGGGTCGTTTCGCCTGTTTGGATCCCGCGGTTCAAGTTCGAGTTTGAGTTTGAGGCTTCGAGTAGTATGATGGAGCTTGAATTGGTACTGCCCTTCAATGATATGTATGGGTTGAACGGAATGGTGGAGATAGCGGATGAACCAGTTGTCCTGTCGAAGGTGTTTCAGAAGGTGTTTCACAAGACGGTGATTGAAGTGAATGAGGAAGGAGCTGAAGCTGCAGGTTGTAGTGCAGGGAGGATTAGAGGACTTCGTTGTAGGTCAGCGGCTCCTCCCAGCTTTGTTGCTGATCATCCTTTCGTGTTCACGATTGTGGAGGAGAATTCTGGTTCGGTTTTGTTTCTTGGAGCTCTGCTCAATCCTCTGTTAGTTGAGAAAGCCTAGCAGTAGCAAAGGGCATATTCTCTTCTTTTCTTCCAAACATGTGCTGGAAAATGCTAGTGAGCTATGAAGTTTTAATCTTTATTGAACAAATGTCATCTGTGAAACCAAAAGTGTCATTACAACAAGCTGCTTTATTTACAAAGAGGACTTCACAATCGAAACTCAAACGTTTGGACCTCTCACAATTTATGTCTATGGGTAAAGAAGGAAGAAAAGTTGCTATAGATCCATTCACACGAACAAATGAACTAGAGTTTACACACAGATTTCACAAGATTCCAAGGTTACATTTTACAACTTGGCCAAGCAAACATAAACCAAGCAAGCAAGCAAGAGAGGACTGACTAGTCACTAGTCTGCTGCTGTAAACTGGTAAGAGGAATAGGAAAGAGTGCCATGAGTCCAGCTCTGATGGATAAGCTTGGCCTTGGAGTTGTCACCAGCAGCGCCCATTGCAACATGAAGAGGAAAGAAGTGGTCTGGCCATGGATGAGCCTTCTTCCCGTGTGGTGCTTTAACCTCGTAGTGATTCACATCTTCATATCTGCAATACACACAATGAATATGGAAGTTCAAACACATTCCATCAAGAAAGTGCAGCAAACGACTGTCGAAGTTCAATCGCTGTTCTGGATTTTACCTTCCTTCGACGAGGGAGTCCTTAAGCCAAGTATCAAACTGTTCAGCCCAGGGAGTAACGGGGCCACCTGCACGGTCCATAGCTCTCAAATTGTGAGTAGCAGAACCAGAGCCAATGATGAGCACCCCTTCCTGTCTCAATGGAGCCAAGGCCTTGCCCATGTTGTAGTGATACGTTCCGTCTCTGTCAGACTGAACAGATAATTGACACACTGGAATATCAGCCTCTGGATACATGAGCATCAATGGCACCCAAGCTCCATGATCCACTCCTCTTTTCTTGTCTTCCACTACTTCATCAAACCCAGATCCCATCAGCAGCTCCTTTACCCTCTTTGCCAATCTGGGTGCTCCTGGTGGCGTGTACCTCAGCTGGTAATCCAACATCCAAAAGCCATGTTTTACATTATCAGAATCAAATTGACAGAAATTTCAAAGCTTTTACCATTTTCTTGCCGAGTATAAGCAAACTTCTATCCAGGTTCATAATGATTCAGAACCTTCATTTCAAAGACTAACTGGTTAAGCTTAAACTACGGCAAGACTCAGTTCATCACAATGAAATGGAATTGATGCCAGAAAACCCATCAAAATCCAAACACAGAACCTCCACATCAAAAGCCCCTAATCTGCACTGCACCCTCAGAGACCCCACTCTTAACTCTTAAGCATAAGATTGGACACAATTGCTAAGGATTTCTCATTGATCACAGGCTAATTCTCTGTGACGAGGGATCAAAGGGATTGCAAGAGAGAGAGAGAAAAGGGGATAGTTACCTGATACATCTGTTTGGGAAAGCCATAGAAGTCGTGAATGGTGTCGTTGCGATCAACGACGTTGACCGAAGGGAGCTTGGTGTCCCAGTGGCCGGAGATGACGAGGATCGCCTTGGGCTTCTCCTTTTGGTACACCTTCTGCTCCCAGGATTTCAAGAAATGCCTGGCCGGCAGAGAGTCGTCTATGGACAGCGTCGGGGAGCCGTGCGATATGAAGAATGTCTCGGCTATTGCCATTGCTTATTCTCTCTTTGGTGGGTTTTCAGATGCCAAGCTCTGCAAGATGATGATGGTATCAATTGAGTAGAGGGAAGATCGAAGGCTGGTTCTGTCAACACGATCTCCCGTCGATGAAATTTATTTATAGGAGAGGAGATGGGAACGAGGAAGCTGGCCGCGGCCGGTTTGACTTGGATTCACCGTAAGAGTCAGCATTCAGCAACGTCATCCCTGACTACGCCGGTGAAATTGTTGTATTTGTTTATTGCTTTGCTTAATCATGGCTCCTCCGCGTTTGATCGGAAACCCAACAAAAAAAAAAAACTTTCTTTTTTGCTTCTACGCGTGGTTCGCGGGTTCCCAATTTTGGGATTCTCCCATATTTAGCGTCGACATTCAGTCGACGGTGACCGGTGGCGACTGCCCGACTAACGATGGAGTGGTAGGTAAACCGGATTTTCTGTTTAATGGTGTTGGGCTAGAAGAGAATGCAAAGAGACTAGTTGGGCTTCAATATGGCCCATCAACTCTGCAGGCCATAAGTCCATTCGATTTGTAAGAAAAAAGGAAACGTGTGAATGGTTGTCCTATTCGACTTTCTCAAGTTCAATTTCAACGCAGTTATTCACTAAGATGCTCGTATTTACTCTAGTTTGGTTATCCAATCTTCAGATGGGCACTTTTGTCTAGCCTCGGCACATCACCAAGGTATTTTGGACAAGTACTTAGCTGAGCTCCTAGCGGCCCGTGATACATTTCTATCTCGTGATCAACCACACAAATTTCCAAGGTGATTAGAGAAGGTGACTTTGAGGTCTTTCATTCACCAGCTTCAGCAGAGGGGTGCATTCAGATCCAAGGGTGGTTCGATTCTTCGTTATTGTCTTTAGTTGTCTTCCTCCTTCTGTAGAATTACATTTCAGGGCTGTTCCACGAATTGTCTCGAGCCAAATTATAAACATTTATACCCATCTCTCTTTGTCGTTTGACTTGTGTTGGAACATCCTTGGAGCCATTTTACGCTAATTTTTTTGCATGTTTGAGTATGTTTCAGGTTCTAGCAAGTGAAATTGGCGAGATGAATGAAAGTCTCACAAAAGGGAGTCAAAACATGACAAAATGGTGAGAAGTGTCAAAACTCATGATTCATAGCATTTCATCATGGCGAAGGTGTGACATTTCCAACAAAACTATGAACTTCGCAAAAGACCCAGGAGGAACAGGATGGCTCACGGGAGGTTGCAAACCTCACGGTCTTAGGACGTGAGGATTTCACCTAGACCGTGAACTTCGTTATTGAAACAACATGCATCTAGTCACCTCACAGTTTTGATGCAAAATTCATGCAAAAATCATATTTGGGAGAGAGTTGGTTTTTTATAGAGAAATTAGAGTTCCTTGCATCCTGGATAGAGTGATGAACGTAGAGAGTTTGGAGGAGATTTGAAGCTTTCCACCACCATTGGAGGATTGATTTCACTACAAAGAGCATCAAGAACAACAAGAAGCATGATCTTCTTGATGACTGTCTTCTCCATTTTGATTGTTTTTCTCACTCCAGCTATGAAGTTTTCCTTCAATTCAATTTGGTGTTGTAGAACCCTAGTTAATATATTGTAATTGATTGTTTTTTAACCTATGTGTTGACTTGCATCTTGATTATATATTGAGTTGGGTATTATTCATGAAAATTGGATGTTCTTGATAATTTCCCTCGATTTGGAGCTAATTGAACTAGGTGAAAGTATCTCGTTATAGTTGGTTTAGAGCATTGCCTATTATAAACTTGGGTTCCATGAACGAGTGTGATTCGATCTTTTGTGTCGTATAGGGTTTTATCCAATTGTGAAAGTAGTTGTGGTTGCCTCAATTACCTAGGTCGGTGTAGGTACACCTCTCTGGGTAGTGTAATTGAATGGGATAAGATTAATCGAACGTGAGTCCTATCTAGATTAGAGCTCGCCACAGTATATGCTAGTGTGGATCGAATTGGGGTGTCGCAACGTTAATTTAACGTAGAATAGAGGGAAACACATTCACGCGAAGCTTTTCTCAATTGTATTTAATTTCATTTACTTTCGTGCTTGTTTAGTTTTAGTAGTTGAAACAATAATTAGATTGCTAGATAACGTGTAGTTCATTGAAGTAAGGATATAGCAGCCGACTGAGTTGATATTCAAACTACTTACTCTATACTACACCGAATTAGAGGTTGCACTTAACATTTGATCGGGATAGTTGTAGTTACGCACGAGTCCAGAGTTAGCTTCTTTCGACTTTGTACATGGACTTCTATAACTTTCTGTTAAGGATGCAACTATTCAAGGGAGTTCAGGGTTGTTCATTGTTTGACTAATTTCTATTTTCATTTCTATAGATGGTAAAAAGTTTGGGGTTGTTAATATGGAGAGTTGATACACCAATTTAGTCGAAAATTTCGATGATTTGTAATTATTCCAAAAGTTGGTACATTGCATTAAGAAACAAAGGGGTCGTTTGGAAGTTGCGATTGTTAAATAGATGTATTGTTGAGAATGCATGTATAATATTATACATGTATTGTCGAATTTGATGCATTATAGAATACAACGTTTGGTATGTGTGATTGTGTATGTCGCATCAGCTAAAAGCTGAGACAAAACAATCTCAACTCAACTATCTCAACAATCACAACTAAAAGTTGAGATATAACAATCACTCAAAATGAGTGATAGTTTCTGTCACATCACAGAAACAATCCATGTATTGTTTCTGCTAAAAAACAAAAAAAAAACAATGCATTGTAAACAATACATGCATAATGACAATCTCAACAAAACTATCGCAACTTCCAAACAAGTTGAGTGATTTATTTGTCACGACCCTAAATTTGGTGCATGTCAGTTGCAATTGTCCCAAATTGCTCCGAATCACTTTTCTCGTCTCCCCCTCACCGCCTTCCTAACTGATGAGTCATGAGTGTGTGTCTAACTGGGCAGAATTTTCCAAGCAGCCTATATCTCCGACGCAAGGAATTCATGATGTTCTGATCCCAAAATTCCTCAATCCTTGCTTTCGCCTGGCCGATAATGGAAGGCCACTTGACCAAACTCCATCGATGTCTCTTCGAATCCAGCAGCTCGTCCTCCGAGTTCCTGCACTCCCTCCGCTCGGACACTTCCATCGCCATCGCCCTCCAGCACTTCTACTTGACTCTCAAGCGGGGTGTCTCCGTCGTCGTCGAAGAAGAAGCGCACGATGATGGCGAGAGGTTCGAGGATAAGAAGTTAGGGTTCCAGTTATGGACCGATTCACAGATTCAGTCCGTCGTCTCGTTCGGCCTCGCGATCGTCTCTGCTTCTAGATCTTTTTCAGGTACTTTCCCCCCCCCCCCTGTTTGAAGACAGGAAGTACTTGCTTTCAAGTTCAAGGAGTTTGTCGTTCTTGCATGGAGGCTTTTGGTTGTTCTGGCTAGGCTAAGAAAGCACTGCCAATTTTGTGTTTGAGCTCCCCAAGTAGTTAACTAGTTACTGATTGGTGTTGTTTCTTCAATTCTTGGTGGTGATCGCGTGGATAGTTAACCAGGCAGAGCCAGTAGTGATCGCTGTTGTGCAACAATTGTTGGAGTTCGCCGTTTGTTACTTGGAGAAATCAGAATTCTGCAATGACGAATCAAGTATACAGGTTGGTGGTTTTCATTTTGGTTCTTCTATTCTTTCTCGGTTTCTTGATTCCCTACTTTGCGACGCTATAGCTATTCTTTAGGAAGCCTTGAATTGAGAGCATTGGCCGAATATAATCAGTGGCTAATTCGATATAATATTTCCGTTTCCGACTGGTGCATTGAGACTTGGTGCGTAGGCTAGTTGAAAGCGCTTCTAAAGTGCACATTTGCAAGCATGACTGAGACCAGGGAATCTGTAACGAATTTTACTGTTGAGCTGCATAAAATTTTAGTTCTTCAGAATTCTATAAACTGGGGACCGTCATTTGAATCAAGTTTATAGATGTCAAATGCATGCCCGATTTCTGCTTTCGTACATTGATGAAAATGTTTTCTGTGTTTTTTTGTGCTGTAAAATTTATTAGAATATAGGATTAGCAGCCTTTATCAAACACATTTAAAACTTCATATATTATTAAATACTTGTATATTTAAGAGCAGATAGTGTTAGGCCTTTAGATATGTTATCTGTATCTTAAATATATTGCAGACAATTTGTTTGCCACCATTTCTACTTGCACAGTAGGTTTTGGTGCTTTGGACTGCTTAGCATTAGAAGATAATACTTTGCAGTCAGTTGAAGATGCAGGGTAACTGTAATGCTATCATGGCATTCAGTTGAAAGCGCAATGTACAGCCATTTGTTAACTCTAAAATGGATGAAAGTGTTAACCCATTTTGTTTATTTCTCTCCTCTTCATGGTGACTGCTATGTCTTGCTCCTAGTTGTCACTAAAATTTGGGCTTTTGAGATATTTTTTGTAGACAATCCTCTAAGTATATTAATGTTTATACTTCGTAGAGTGGTTGATTGTGTCACTTCTTTCATAGAATGTTGTGCTCTTTTTACAAACTTTTTAGAATTTATTTTTGCAGATTAATTTGATACTACTCATGGAGTTGGCTTTGGTGAAAGAAATAGATAAAATCCCTGACAGGTCTTGCCCTCTAAGTTGCATTTTAGAATTGTTGGCAGTTGTGTATGGTGGTCCCTGTGATGTCCAGTTTGATAGCCATATAAAATGCATCCTTCAAGGTACTTTCTAAAAATGGTCTCTTGTTCTTGTTTTGTGGGTCAGTCTTGTTGTTATAAGTGGTTTCTTACTTTCTTTTCTCACCTCTTTGCCATCCTGAGAAGGGTCCAGTTGTTTGAGGGCGGAGAAACAGGTGGATCGACTACTAATGACACTAGAGACTGAATATCTTCAACCTGAGGGTCAAACTTCTGGTTTCAATGGACCCATTCATGCTACAAGTCACTTGATTTATGCATCTCAACATTGGGCTCTAATTCATGTGGGTTTTGTGCGGCGTCTTATTCCTCATTGCACACAGCTGATTGAACGGGCAGATGTGCATGGTGAGAAGGTGGCAGCTGCTAATTTTTCTGAGAGGTTGTCTTTCAGTTTGAGGATTCTAAGGTTACTCAGAAGCCTTGTGAAGGAGAATCCTTATGTTGAGTATGATGCCTACCTATTGCAGCAGGTTGCTTCATTTGCTGATACTCTACCTAGTGTCTTTGGACACAGGTTTGAATTTGCGGATAACCAAGGTGCTGTAGAGAGCGACTTTGAGAACCTTGTATTATCTCTACTAGAAGAGTTCCTTCATCTAGTCCAATCCATATTTGGTAACAGCAGCATTTCTCAAAATATACAGGTGTATATTGTGGCTTCCATATTAGACAACTTGGACTCTTCTATATGGAAAAATGACAAGTCTGCTGTCGGTCCAAAGCCACCTCTAGTATATTTTCCTCAAATTGTTGTTCTCATGTTGAGAATTGTGCAAGATGTCAGAAGGGCAATCAGTCAGAGTTATAGTTCCATGGAACTTGACATAAATCACACTGGAAGCTCTTCATATTTCCCAAAAAAATCTCCATCATGCCATTTACGCCTGAAGGAAGTTCCTTTGACGAAGAGTTTAACAACTGAGGAGGCAATGAAAGTTATATTTACTTCATCGGCTCAGTGGCTGGATAATCTAATACAGCTTATTATCTTCCTTCATCTGGAAGGTATGAACTTCAGGCCAAGATTTGAAAAATCACAGTCCAGCAGTCTCAATGCTAATTGTGCAGTAGAACTGGAAAATGCAGCATGCCACGAGGATGAGGCTCTTTTTGGTAACCTTTTCGCTGAAAGTGGCCGTTCGGTAGGATCAGTTGAAGTGTATGATCAGGCGCCAGTTGCTCTCAGTTCTTTCTCCAATTGTTGCAATTTGCCAATGCAAGCAGCCTGTGAGTTGTTGGGTGTTCTGAAAGATGTTATCTTCTCCCAAGAGTATCCTACTCTGTATGAGGAAGGGTGTAAAACGATAAGAAACAATCATATAGAGGCCTTGATCTCTCTCGTTAATTGTCAGGAGTGTGGTTTAGAATACAAGTCATCTGATGGTTTTGCGTCTTCGCCAGATGAGGGGAAAACTGCTAATATCCATAAACTATGTCTTGAGCTTTTATGCAGTCTTCTTGCTCAGTGCACTATGTCAGCTTCCCTTGAAGAGAACCTTGTTGAACAAATTTTAGCTGTTGAAAATGGAGCATTTGCTTACAGTGATCGAACTCTGATCTTGTTGGCTCAGACAGTGTTTAGTAGAGCTGGTTCTGATGGTGGTAGATTGAGAACCAGACTGTATGGAGTGTTTGTGGACTTCATTACTGATAAGGCAAAACTTGTTTGTACAAACTGCCCTGACTTCAGGAAACTTCTTCGAGCTCTTCCATCAGTTTTTCACATGGAAATTCTCCTAATAGCATTCCATATGTCATCTGCGGAAGAGAAGGCCAAGCATGCTGACTTGATATTTTCTTCCCTTCGAGCAATAGGTGGACCATCTGATAGTTTTTCCTGCTCGCAATTATCCTGCTGGGGATTATTAGTTTCAAGATTCGTCTTACTGCTGCGACATATGGTCTTCTACGCAGATACTTGTCCATCATCATTGCTTCTAGATTTAAGATCAAAGTTGAGGGATGTCCCCTTTTGCGATTCACTTTCTAATGGTGTAAATGATGAGTTATTGTCCTGGGCATCAATTGCAGCAAAGAATGTATTGGGTGCATTTGTTGAGGAAGAGTCTTCAATCAGCTGGTTGATCAATCAATTGGTTGATATTTCAGCCCTTCCGCCTTCACTTTCTAGGGACAAGTTGGCCATCACATCATTGACCCTGAACTGCGATGATCTGTGTGATACATTCTCGCTGATTCTTGGGTACTGGAAAGGTAGAAAGACTAGTTCTGTAGAAGACCTGCTGGTTGAAAGATACATCTTCATGCTGTGTTCGGATGTACCTATGAAGAAGACCTCGGCAGACAATCAACTTCTTCTGTGGAGGGAGCCTGGGGCTATAGACATGTCTGATATTGGCTTCTTTTTTCACTTCAGCAATGTTGTTATGGGCTGCAGTCTTGACAGTGGGATTGTTGATGACCTTCAGGCTGCTGTTTTCAGTGCACTACAACACATTTCTGCCATGAATATACCAGAGGACGTTGAGGAACTAGGTTGGGATTTCTTGAGGAGCAGCATGTCTCTATCGTTTATACTTTCTTTGCTTAATATTGGTCTGAGCAGACATGAAAGCAAGAGAAATGAAACTGAGGTGGGTTTATTCTTGGTTAAAGATGCAACCTATGATGTACATTACCTCACAGTTGCTGAGCAGCTGGTTTCATCCTTGATTGGCAGAAATTTGCTGGTAGACTTGTTGTCCTCCTTGTTGAAGATCTATCTGAAGGCTCACCAAAAGGCATTTCTTGCCACCCTTAGTAGTAGCCAATATGATCCTGAGGACTTATCACCTCTATTACTCCTGAAACTTTCCAAGTCCGAAAAATGCCTGATGGATGAGATTGTTAGGAAAAGTGGAATAAGCTATCGCAGTCTGGACTCCACTTTAAACATTTTGACAAAGGTGGATTCTTTGGTCAACGAAACAGCTCTAGGAATTCGGAGCAAAGTATTTTGGGAATGTGCATTGCATGGTTTTCCTTTTGATCTTCGGACGCCAAGTGCCATTCTTCTTTCTTGTGTTATCAGCATAAAGGCTATTATTACTGTTTTAGATAAGTTGCTTCGACTTGAAAGTTTGAGTGGGAAAATTATCTTGGAATCTGAGGTGCACCAACAGCTTCTTAGGTCCGTGATGATGGTGAAGTCTGATCGGATTTTTGAGAGCCTTGCTGGAAGATGTGACACAGTTCTTGGTAACCTTAATCCTGATTTTGCCTTATCAGATGGTAGTGATCTGTTTCTGCTGAATTACATGGGGAGTTTTCTGAAGCACCAGAATGCATCAAAATCAAGCGACAGTAGCGTACTTGAATGGCTAATCACCAGGACCATTGATGTTTCTGAATGCTTGAGGAGACAACCAAGAAATGTTGAGTTCTTTCTTGGCACATCAGATGGACTTGAACTTGTCAAGCAGTTCAGTTGGTTGAAGTTTGGTGACTTTTTGGTTCTGCTTGATTCGTTGGACAACTGTTCTTCTGATGCAGTTAATGTGAAGGTCCTCAATTTCTTCGGGGATCTCTTATCTGGAGAATCTTCTTCTGAGCTAAGACAAAGAATACAGACCAAGTTCCTTGAAATGGATTCTGTTTGTTTGTCCAGATGGTTAGAAAAGCGACTACTTGGTTCTGTTGTGGAGATATCTGGAGGGACACGATGTGGAAAAGGGAGTTCTGTTTCCCTACGAGAATCAACAACAAGTTTCATTTTGTCTCTCGTGTCCTCATATTGTGAATTGTCTTCAAAATGTCTGCACCATCATTTGTTTGAATCCTTGCTCAATTTACTTGATACCGCATTCTCGCTATTTGATGTTCATATTGCCAAGTCCTTCTTCCAAGTGGTTATTCAACTGTGCAGAGGAGAGCAATCGATGAAGTTGCTTCTTGAGACGACAATATTGTTGATGGAGAAGTTGGCTGGTAACGATTGTCTGCTTCCAGGGCTGAGATTTCTTTTTGGCTTTCTTGAAACTGTTTTAAGTGATTGTGGATCCTGTAAGAATCCCCTTGAGAAATCTGCAGAAAATTCTTTTCATCTTAGCAGTATTGGTCAGGCTTCAGCACTTTTGAAGGCAATAGGATCGAGAAAGAATGCTGATGCTGTGGTCCTTTCCACAAATCAGGAAAGGAGTAGTCCTGCAATAGAGTGTGATGCAACCTCTCTTGATGAAGATGAGGATGATGGTACATCTGATGGCGATGTAGCTAGTGTGGATAAAGATGACGAGGATGATATCAATAGTGAAAGAGCTCTTGCCTCAAAAGTATGTACATTTACATCCAGTGGCAGCAACTTTATGGAACAGCACTGGTATTTCTGTTATACTTGTGACCTGACAGTGTCAAAAGGCTGTTGCTCTGTGTGTGCTAAAGTTTGTCACCATGGTCACCGGGTTGTCTATTCTCGGTCAAGTAGATTCTTTTGTGATTGTGGAGCTGGTGGTGTTAGGGGTAGCAATTGTCAATGCTTGAAGCCTCGAAAATTTACATCACATGACAGTGGACCTGTATGTAGTACAGGGCACTATCAGTCCCTCTTGCCCTTCACTGATTCTACAGATCAGTTGCCAGAGACAGATTCTGATCTAGAAGAGGATTTGGCAGTGGACACAGATAGTCCTGTTAGGTGGTCTATTCCAAGAGAGATTCAAGACAAGATCCCACTTCTTATTGACGAACTTGATTTAGAGTCCAAAGTACTACAGCTTTGCTCTTCATTGTTGCCTTCTATAACGGCTAAAAGAGAATATGAACTCTCAAAGGATAAGAAAATCATTCTCGGCAAGGACAAGGTGCTTTCCTTCGGGGCTGAGCTGTTGCAGTTGAAAAAGGCTTATAAAAGTGGGTCGCTGGACCTAAAGATAAAGGCAGACTATTCGAATACGAAGGATCTTAGATCACTCTTGGCTACTGGTTCTCTTGTGAAGTCTCTGCTCAGTGTCAGTAATCGAGGCAGACTTGCTGTTGGAGAAGGTGATAAAGTCTCCATATTTGATGTTGGTCAGCTTATCGGACAAGCCACCGTTGCCCCAATAACAGCTGACAAAACCAATGTCAAGCCCCTTTCAAGAAATGTTGTCCGTTTTGAGATTGTACAACTTACCTTCAATTCAGTCACTGAAAATTCTCTTGCTGTGGCTGGGTATGAAGACTGCCAGGTCCTCACTTTGAATCCTCGTGGAGAGGTAACGGATAGACTTGCCATTGAACTTGCTCTTCAGGGTGCTTATATAAGACGGATTGAGTGGGTTCCAGGTTCCCAAGTCAAGTTAATGGTGGTGACTAATAGATTCATCAAAATGTATGATCTCTCTCAGGACAACATCAGTCCTCTGCACTACTTCACACTGGCTGATGACATGATTGTTGATGCTACACTTTTGATGGCTTCTCAAGGGAGAATGTTTCTGGTTGTTCTTTCTGAGAAAGGAAGGGTTTTCAGGCTAGAAGTGCCTGTGGAGGGAAATATTGGAGCAACACCACTGAAAGAAATTATTCAGATTGAGGATCGTGTAATCGACGCAAAGGGCTTATCTTTGTACTACTCTTCTACCTACAGATTACTACTAATCTCCTATCAGGACGGTACTACTTTGATGGGTCGTCTAAATCCTGATGCATCATGTCTTTCTGAGACATCTTTTGTGTATGAAGAGGGACAGGATGGTAGGATGCTGCCAGCTAGTTTGCATCGCTGGAGAGAATTATTGAGTGGTAGTAGTTTGTTCGCTTGCTTCTCATCCACGAAATCTAATTCTTCACTTGTTGTCTCCATGGAAGCTGATACCCTCAGTGCCCAGAGCTTGAGGCATGCTGTGAGTGCGGCCTCAAATTTAGTCGGTTTAGCTGCATACAAGCCTTTGTCCAAGGACAAGATCCATTGTCTTGTTTTACAGGATGATGGAAGCCTTCAGATATATGTACACTCACCAGGTGGAAATGATAGTGATGGAAGTGTGGCAGCTGAGCAAGTAAAGAAGTTAGGTTCTGGCATCCTTAACAGTAAAGTCTATGCTGGTGTAAAGCCTGAATTTCCTCTCGACTTCTTTGAGAAGACAGTTCTGATCACTTCTGATGTGAAACTGGGAGGTGATGCAATCAGAAATGGTGATTCTGAAGGAGCAAAACAGAGTTTGGGATCAGAGGAGGGCTTTCTGGAAGGCCCTAGTCCAGCAGGCTTTAAGGTCATGCATTGTTCTTGTCCTTTCTCTGTCTGTCTCTGTTTATATTTTCTTATTCTTTGTGTAGATTTTGGAAACGTTTATGGTATATCCTCGATTCAATTGTGTTTAAGTTTAGCTTAGGATTCCTTAGTTCCTGTCATGTTATGTGAAATATCCACTGATATGAGGAGTCTAGTCACTGGGCGTGTAAGGTGTTACACATTGGTGGCTGGAAACTTTACCCTATTTTTCTCCTTTGAGGAGGGTTTTCTTTTTATGGATCTTTAAGAAGGTATTGCGGGTGGTTCATGGAGCAAAAAGTAAAAAATAATGAAATGTAAAGATAAATATACATCAAAGTGTGTGAACCGAAGGGCAGTTAGCTGGTATTGGGGAAGGAACAATTCTTCTTCTTGGTTAATGCCATCTGATGGGTGAAGTCCCTAAAATCTGAATTTGAGGTGGGTCTATTAGTCAGACATATGGTAGGATTAGGTTACTGGCAGTGTATGTTTCTGTTCTCATCTTGTTTTTTTTTTTTTTTTTTTTTGTGGTGTTAATTTTGACATTGGAAACTTGGCCTGCATTATACAGCCTTGCATTGGCAGCTAGTTACTTACGAGATTTGTATAAATTTATTAACTCTCGGAACATTTTGTTTCCTATAGATATCTGTCTCCAATCCAAACCCTGATATTGTGATGGTTGGTATTCGCGTCCAAGTGGGGAACACATCTGCGAATCACATACCTTCTGAGATTGGCATCTTTCAGAGGGTTGTCAAGTTAGATGAAGGCTTGCGTTCGTGGTATGATATACCATTCACTTTTGCAGAATCTCTCCTTGCTGATGAAGAATTCATCGTCACTGTGGGGCCAACTTTCAATGGCACTGCACTACCTAGAATTGATGCACTTGAAGTTTATGGGCGAGCAAAAGATGAATTTGGTTGGAAAGAGAAGATGGATGCAGTTTTGGGTATGGAAGCCCGTGTGCTGGGTTCAAAGTCATCACTTTCTGGGTCGGGTAAAAAGTCCAGGTCTGTGCAGTCTGCTTCAATCCAGGAGCAGGTTATGGCCGATGGACTAAAGCTTCTTTCTAAATTATATTCGTCATCCCAGAGGGTAGAAGATCGTGGTAAATTAGAGCTTCCTGAATTGAAGTGCAAGATGCTGTTGGAAAGCATATTTGACAGTGAGAGAGAACCACTACTACAGGCTTCTGCTTGTCGTGTCCTGCAGGCAATTTTCCCCAGGAAAGAGAGATATTATCATGTAAGGCTTTGGCAAACTTAATCATTATACGCAACCGTGATGGATGCAGGAATATTTTTTGTGTGCTTTTGTTAATATGTTTGATGTATGGTTTTAGTTTTTGGTCTATAACTTCAGTCTCTATTTTCCAGGTTAAGGATACAATACGTCTCCAAGGAGTTGTTAAATCAACCTCTATTCTTTTGTCAAGGCTAGGAGTTGGCGGAATGACAGGAGGATGGATTATTGAGGAGTTCACTGCTCAGATGCGTGCCGTATCTAAGATTGCATTGCACCGCCATTCAAATCTAGCCAATTTTCTGGAGATGAATGGTACTATCTATCTGTTTCAAAAGAATTGCTAGTCACAACTAAACTATAAAGAAGCATTTAGACATATGTGCATCTTTTTTACGTTTTCTATCTGAAGGATTTTGCAAGATAGCACTTTATGGAATTCATCAACTAGATTTCATGGGTAGGCATGGGACTGAGATTATGTGTATTTAGTCTATGGACATCAGCAATTGACAATTATGAGCAAGTCTGAATCCCAACGGTTTTCTAGTTCTTAATATATTCAGTAACCATTGATGATAATCGAAGAAGGAAAAAACAGCTTGTGGTAACTGTGGCTCTGAAAGTAGTTGCGGTTAGGAAATCAAATTCTTATGACGTTTGTGCCGCTGTGTGTAGGTTCAGAGGTGGTGGATGGGTTGATGCAAGTATTGTGGGGGATTTTGGACTTGGAGCAGCCTGACACTCAGACAATGAACAATATCGTTATTTGTGCTGTAGAGCTTATATATTGCTATGCTGAATGTTTAGCTTCACACGGGAAGGATGCAGGGAAGAGCTCTGTTGCCCCTGCTGTTGCTGTACTGAAGAAGCTTCTATTCTACCCCAATGAGGCGGTGCAAACGTCGAGCAGGTACTAATTGTCTTGTCCTTGTGTCTGATTCTCACAGATACTTTCCTTATCCGTACTGATGATGCTGCCACTTCTCCATTTTCAGCTTTGCGATATCATCAAGATTGCTTCAAGTACCTTTCCCAAAGCAAACTATGTTATCAACGGATGATGGTGCAGACAATGCTGTTTCTGCATCTGGGCCAGGTGATGCAACAGGCAGTGGGAACACACAAGTCATGATTGAAGAAGATACTATCACCTCATCGGTTCAGTATTGTTGTGATGGTTGTTCAACTGTCCCTATACTTAGGCGGAGATGGCATTGCACTATCTGCCCTGATTTTGACTTGTGTGAAGCTTGTTATCAAGTAATGGATGTTGATCATCTCCCTCCGCCCCATTCCAGGGATCATCCTATGACTGCTATTCCAATTGACGTGGAATCATTGGGAGGAGATGGTAATGAGATTCACTTCTCCAGTGAGGATGTAAGTAATTCTAACTTGATGCGTGTCACATCTGACATTGGCCTACCGAGTTCCGCTCCTTCAATTCATGTTCTGGAACCCAATGAGTCTGGAGAATTTTCTGCTTCGATGACAGATATTGTCTCCATTTCTGCTTCGAAACGCGCTGTGAACTCCTTGCTTCTTTCTGAACTGCTTAAACAGTTGGGTGGATGGATGCACACAACTTCTGGTGTCCGGGCTATCCCGGTTATGCAACTGTTCTACAGGCTATCATCTGCTGTGGGTGGGCCATTTATAGATGGTTCACAGCCTGGCACCCTTGCCCTAGAGAAGTTGATCAAGTGGTTTTTAGACGAGATAAATCTTGACCAACCGTTTGCAGCAAGAACACGTTCATCCTTTGGAGAGGTTGTGATTCTTGTCTTCATGTTTCTTACTCTGATGCTTCGAAATTGGCACCAGCCTGGTACTGATGGTTCTATGAAATCAAGTGGGGCTGTTGAGAAGAATGATAAGAGCATTAGTCCGGTCATTTCTGTTACTTTACAATCTACCTTGGACGGTCAAGAGAAGAATGATTTTGCATCCCAGCTGCTTCGAGCATGCAGCTCTTTAAGAAATCAAACTTTTGTGAACTATTTGATGGATATCCTGCAGCAGTTAATGCAGGTTTTCAAGTCCTCTAGTGGGAATTTGGAGAGCGCTGTCTCAAACAATGGTTCGGGATGTGGGGCTCTGTTAACTGTCCGGAGAGATTTACCAGCTGGCAACTTTTCCCCATTCTTTTCAGATTCATATGCTAAAGCACATCGTGGTGATATTTTTATGGATTACCATAGGTTATTACTAGAGAATGCGTTCAGGCTGGTGTATACATTGGTCAGACCGGAGAAGCAAGACAAGACAGGTGATAGAGAGAAGGTTTACAAGGCATCTTCTGGTAAGGATCTGAAGCTAGATGGATATCAGGATGTCCTCTGCAGCTATATTAACAATCCTCACACCACATTTGTTAGAAGACATGCGAGGAGGCTATTTCTGCATGTTTGTGGTAGCAAAACTCACTATTACAGTGTCCGGGATTCATGGCAATTCTCAAGCGAAGTGAAGCAACTTTACAAGCATATCAATAAATCTGGTTCACTTCAAAATCCAGTTCCTTACGAGAGGAGTGTAAAGATAGTTAAGTGCTTATCTACAATGGCTGAGGTGGCTGCTGCTCGACCACGAAATTGGCAGAAGTACTGTTTGAGGCATGGAGATGTATTACCCTTTCTTATGGGTGCAGTATTCTATTTCAGTGAGGAGTCTGTTGTTCAGACTCTGAGACTTCTCAATCTGGCATTCTATTGTGGAAAGGAAATGAGCCATTCCTTGCAGAAAGTTGAAGGTGGGGACGCTGTTTCAAGCTCGAGTAAATCTGGGTCACAGTCTGGAGATTCAAAGAAGAAGAAAAAGGGTGAAGATGGAACTGAATCTAGTTCGGAGAAGTTATATTTGGATATGGAGGCAGCAGTAGATATCTTTACTGACAAGGATGGTGACACTCTGAGGCAATTTGTTTATTGTTTTCTACTGGAGTGGAATTCAAGCTCTGTGCGTGCAGAAGCCAAGTGTGTTCTTTATGGTACCTGGCATCACGGGAAGCATTCATTCAAGGAAATGATGCTAGTGGCCCTCTTGCAGAAAGTGAAGAACTTGCCTGTATATGGTCAGAATATTGTCGAGTTCACTGAACTTGTCATCTGGTTATTGGGGAAGACTCCAGATAATAGTTCGAAGCAGCAGAGCACTGAACTTCTTGATCGTTGCTTGACTAATGAGGTTATTAGGGGTATCTTTGATACTCTACACTCACAGAATGAGCTTATAGCTAATCATCCAAATTCTCGTATATACAATACTTTGAGTGGCCTTGTTGAATTTGATGGTTACTACCTTGAAAGTGAGCCTTGTGTTGCTTGCAGCTCTCCTGAAGTGCCCTACAATCGGATGAAACTAGAAAGCTTGAAGTCTGAAACAAAGTTTACAGATAACCGCATCATTGTAAAATGCACTGGGAGTTACACCATACAGTCTGTTACGATGAATGTCCATGATGCACGCAAATCTAAGTCTGTGAAAATCTTGAACTTGTATTACAACAACAGGCCTGTAGCTGATTTATCTGAGTTGAAGAACAATTGGTCGTTGTGGAAACGAGCAAAAAGTTGCCATCTTGCTTTTAACCAAACAGAGCTGAAAGTGGAGTTCCCTATTCCAATCACTGCCTGCAACTTCATGATTGAACTGGATTCATTCTATGAAAATCTTCAGGCTCTATCCCTGGAGCCATTGCAGTGCCCACGGTGTAGTCGGCCTGTGACTGATAAGCATGGGATCTGTAGCAACTGCCATGAGAATGCATATCAGTGTAGGCAATGCCGCAACATAAATTATGAAAATCTGGATTCTTTCTTGTGTAATGAATGTGGGTATAGCAAATATGGCCGGTTTGAGTTCAATTTCATGGCAAAGCTGAGTTTCACATTTGATGATATGGAGAATGATGAAGATATGAAGAGGGGTTTGGTAGCTATTGAGTCGGAGTCAGAAAATGCTCATAGGAGATACCAGCAACTTTTGGGTTTCAAGAAGCCCCTTCTTAAGATTGTATCAAGTATAGGGGAGAATGAAATGGATTCGCAACAGAAAGATTCCATTCAGCAAATGATGGTTTCTCTACCTGGACCTTCTTGCAAAGTGAACAGAAAGATTGCTCTTCTTGGTGTCTTGTATGGGGAAAAATGCAAAGCTGCTTTTGATTCTGTCAGCAAAAGTGTCCAGACGCTGCAGGGACTCCGCCGTGTTCTGATGAGTTATCTGCACCAGAAGCGTTCAGATGATTCTGTTGCTGCCTCTAGATTTGTTGCTTCCAGGTGTCCTAATAACTGTTATGGCTGTGCAACCACTTTCATCACACAATGTTTGGAGATACTGCAAGTTCTATCAAAACATTCTAGTTCGAAAAAACAACTTGTATCAGCTGGCATCTTATCAGAGTTGTTTGAAAACAATATTCACCAGGGTCCAAAAACTGCACGGGTCCTGGCAAGGTCTGTTCTATGTGCTTTCTCAGAAGGTGATGTTGGTGCAGTGATTGAGTTGAACAGTTTAATACAGAAAAAAGTTATGTACTGCCTCGAACATCACAGGTCCATGGACATATCTGTGGCCACTCGGGAGGAGATGATGTTACTTTCAGAAGTGTGTTCCCTAGCAGATGAATTCTGGGAGTCCCGTCTGCGTATCGTCTTCCAGCTGTTATTTTCATCCATCAAGTTGGGTGCTAAACATCCTGCAATAGCTGAGCATATCATTCTTCCTTGCCTAAGGATTATCTCCCAGGCTTGCACCCCTCCAAAAGCTGATAAAACAGATAAAGAGCAAGCCAGTATAAAGCCTGTCTCTGCATCACGGTTTAAGGAAGATAGTAGCTTTAGTACATCTTTCAGTGGTAAATCCCCAGAACTGCCGAAGAAAGATCGGTCAGGTTCTAATAGGACACAAGATATGCAGCTGATGAGTTATTCAGAATGGGAAAAGGGAGCTTCATACCTTGATTTTGTGAGAAGGCAGTACAAGGTGTCTCAGCCAGTTAAAGGTCATAGATCTCGGCCACAGAGACATGAATACTTGGCCCTCAAATATTTGCTTCGATGGAAGCGATGTGCTAGTAAGACAGCAAAGGGTGGCTTGTCTACTTTTGAGCTAGGGTCATGGGTGACGGAACTTGTTCTTAGTGCCTGTTCTCAATCCATCCGGTCAGAGATGTGCCTGCTGATTAATTTACTTTGTGCCCAAAGCTCATCAAGACGGTTCCGGTTGTTGAATCTGCTCATGGCATTGTTACCAGCAACTCTTGCATCTGGTGAAAGTGCTACTGAGTACTTTGAATTGCTTTTCAAGATGACCGATTCCGAAGATGCTCGTCTGTTTTTGACGGTACAGGGATGCCTCAGTACAATCTGCAAATTGATTACTCAAGAAGTGGGTAATGTTCATTCCTTGGAAAGGAGTTTGCATGTTGATATTTCACAGGGATTCATCCTCCACAAGCTTATAGAGCTCCTTGGAAAATTCTTAGAGGTTCCAAATATAAGATCCAGGTATCATTGGAAATCATTGTTGTTTGCAAGTCTGTTTGACAAACATGTTGTTTCCCTTAACTTGCTTCTAACAGTTGCTTTTGATTCAGATTTATGCGTAACAATTTGTTGCCGGATATCCTTGAGGCTCTTATTGTAATTAGAGGTTTGGTAGTACAAAAGACGAAGTTGATAAGTGATTGCAATCGTCTACTGAAAGACCTTCTCGATGGCCTTCTACTTGAAAGCAGTGAAAATAAGAGACAGTTCATTCGAGCCTGTGTCAGTGGCCTGCGAATCCATGCTAAGGAAAGGAAAGCCCGCACATGTCAGGTAGGGAGACTAGCGTGCTTCTGTTGTTCCATAATGTTGCATTTGTCAATAAGTTACAAGAGCCTGCTTGGATCAATGTTACCTTGATTATGGAAATGGATCAAAGAAAGAGATAAGTAACTGGCAAGACCAAGATGAATTAATTTTTAAAAATAGCCAAGATTTTAGCTCGGCCATCTGCCTGAAGGAAGTCTTGCAGACAGATTATGCTCATTACCCTTAGATATCCTACCGTTAATTTGGCTATTTTCCTTTTCCTTTATTGTGCGAGTGAAATCTGCAAAATATAGATTGTCTAATTGCCTCTTATAATTCTCTCCTATACCTGCAGTTTATACTTGAGCAGCTTTGCAACTTGATCTGTCCCTCCAAGCCAGAGTCTGTCTATTTATTGGTTCTAAACAAAGCTCACACGCAAGAAGAGTTTATGAGAGGATCCATGACCAAGAATCCCTACTCTAGTGCTGAGATTGGCCCTCTCATGCGTGATGTTAAAAATAAGATCTGCCAGCAACTGGATCTTTTGGGACTCATCGAAGATGACTATGGAATGGAACTGTTGGTTGCTGGAAATATTATCTCTCTTGATTTAAGCATTGCTCAAGTATATGAGCAGGTGTGGAAGAAATCAAACAGTCAATCATCAAATTCCATGATCAATAACACCCTGCTATCCTCAAGTGCTGCTTCGGCTAGAGACTGCCCACCTATGACAGTGACTTACCGTCTTCAGGTTAGCTGAATTGACCAATTGCTATCGTTTCTCTGTGTTTAATTCTTTCTGGTGTTGGCGTGTTTGCTTGTGGGAGAAATTTAGCAACTCATAGAATTCCCATCTTGTCCATCTAAAATTGTTTGAGTTCTGGTAGATTTGAGTTTTGCCAGTCTCTCTTACTATTTTATCCGGTTTTGGCTTGTGATTTTAGTTTCTGTCCTATCAATATACCTCCTCAGACAAACATCCGACTATGTGCTTATATATGATTTAGGGTTTGGATGGTGAAGCCACTGAGCCCATGATAAAAGAGTTAGAGGAGGATAGGGAGGAATCACAAGATCCAGAACTGGAATTTGCCATAGCTGGTGCAGTTCGAGAATGTGGTGGCTTGGAGATCTTGTTGGGAATGATCCAGGTACTCAGCACCCCTATAATTTCCAGTTTTTGCTCTTGTATGCATTTTTGCCTTCTAGAATCCTAGGTTCTAATCTCATGGTTTGTGCTTTCACCAGCCTCTGCAAGATGATTTCAAGTCAAACCATGAGCAGTTGGTTGCAGTTCTGGATCTCCTCATGCACTGCTGTAGGATAAGGGAGAACAGACGTGCCTTATTAAAGCTTGGAGCTTTAGGCCTTCTTCTTGAAACAGCAAGGCGTGCTTTCTCTGTGGATGCTATGGAGCCAGCAGAAGGTATCCTTCTGATTGTAGAAAGTCTGACTCTGGAGGCTAATGAGAGTGATAACATAAGCATTACGCAGAGTGCCCTTACTGTTAGCAACGAGAAAACGGGCACGGGAGAAGAGGCAAAGAAAATAGTTCTCATGTTTCTGGAAAGATTGTGCCACCCTTCTTCGGGCCTCAAGAAATCAAACAAACAACAGAGGAACACTGAGATGGTTGCTAGAATTTTGCCCTATCTAACTTATGGAGAACCTGCTGCGATGGAAGCACTTGTTGAGCACTTCAACCCGTACTTGCAAGACTGGATGGAATTCGACAACTTGCAAAAAGAGCATGAAGATAATCCAAAGGACGACATCATCACTGAGAAGGCAGCCAAGCAGAGGTTCACCATAGAAAACTTTGTTCGGGTTTCGGAATCGCTGAAGACAAGTTCTTGTGGGGAACGGTTGAAGGACATAATTGTGGAGAAGGGAATTACAGATACTGCTGTTAGGCATTTGAGGGAAAGCTTTGCTGTAGCAGGTCAGGCTGGTTTCAAATCTACTGCGGAGTGGGCATTGGGTCTAAAACTGCCATCTGTTCCTCTTATACTATCTATGCTGAGGGGATTGTCAATGGGGCATTTCGCAACCCAAAGGTGCATCGATGAGGGACGTATCTTACCACTGCTCCACACTCTAGAAGGAGTGTCTGGGGAAAACGAGATTGGGGCCAGGGCTGAGAACTTGTTGGATACACTGTCTAATAAGGAGGGGAAAGGCGATGGCTTCTTAGAAGAAAAGGTGCACGAGTTGCGTCGTGCCACCAAGGATGACATGAGGCGCCGAGCTCTGAGAAAGAGAGAGGAAATGCTTCAGGTACAGCTCAAGTTCACTCTGTTCTTCCCTAACTTTTATTAAGTTTTACAATATATTCCTTCAAAATAATTCACATGCCATACATTGTGTTCGCCTGTTTTTTCTTTCTGGTTTACTGTTGAGGTTCTACTAACACGCTCTTCTATTATGATATGCTCTCAAAACTAAAGGGGCTTGGAATGAGGCAAGAACTGTCTTCAGACGGTGGCGAGAGAATAGTTGTCGCAAGGCCTAACCTAGAAGGTCTGGAAGACGTGGAGGAAGAAGCAGATGGCTTGGCATGCATGGTATGTCGAGAAGGCTACAGCTTGAGGCCGAGCGACTTGCTGGGCGTTTACACATTCAGCAAGAGGGTGAATCTTGGTGCTGGGACTTCAGGAAGTGCTCGTGGTGAATGTGTTTACACTACTGTCAGTTATTTCAACATTATTCATTTCCAGTGCCATCAGGAAGCGAAAAGAGCAGATGCTGCATTGAAAAATCCCAAGAAAGAGTGGGAGGGAGCTACACTCAGAAACAATGAGTCCCTCTGCAACTCCTTGTTCCCGATTAGAGGTCCACTTGTTCCATTATCGCAGTATGCCCGTTACGTGGACCAGTTCTGGGACAACCTTAATGCCCTTGGACGAGCTGATGGGAGCCGGCTTCGACTACTAACTTACGATGTTGTGCTGGTAAGGCTTCCCCCCTGAACTTTTTGTTCTTGTGTTTCCCAGTTACCCACATTTTTCTTTCTTTAGTCTATCAACAGGGTCATTGTTTTTCCCCATTTTTTTTTGTGCTTTTCCTTAATGGAGTCCTTCCTCTCTCTGTTTGCACAGATGCTTGCCCGATTCGCAACTGGAGCATCTTTCAGTGCAGAAAGCAGGGGTGGAGGGAGGGAAAGCAACTCGCGTTTCCTACCCTTCATGGTCCAAATGGCGCATTACCTCTTCGAACAAGGAAGCTCATCCCAGCGTCGGAACATGGCGAAAACCATCTCTTCATATATAACTTCCTCTCCTTCAGACTCCAAATCCTCTGTTCTTGCCGCAGCACATCCTGTCATGGGAACAGAAGAGACCGTGCAGTTCATGATGGTCAACTCCCTCCTCTCGGAATCCTACGAATCCTGGCTGCAACACCGCCGTGCCTTCTTGCAGCGTGGAATTTACCATGCGTACATGCAGCACACCCACGGGCGATCATCCACATCCCGTACATCGAAAGAAGCAAGTACCAGCAAGGCATCAGGCCAAGACAAGCCCGACGAGCTGCTGTCCATCGTTCGGCCTATGCTGGTCTACACGGGGTTGATAGAGCAGATGCAACGGTTCTTCAAGGTGGTGAAGAAAGTGTCGTCGAGCGGGCCATCAGACAGGAGCGGAGAGGACAGTGGCGAAAACATGGAAGCTTGGGAGTTGGTGATGAGAGAACGGCTGCTGAAAGTGAGAGAGATGCTAGGGTTCTCGAAAGAGCTGGTGTCTTGGTTGGAGGAGATGAACTCCGCCACCGATTTGCAGGAGGCCTTCGACATAATCGGGGTCCTGCCCGACGTGTTGTCTGGTGGGATTGTGAGATGTGAAGATTTTGTGCATGCTGCGATTGAGGCCGGAAAGAACTGAGTTGTGCCGAGGACGGAGCATCAACTGTATTCGTTTGAGTGCTACTAGAGGAGTGGGGAAGGATCGTCCCTGGAATTCGAACTTGGAGGCTCCAGGTTGAAAATCAGCAGGCACGACCACTCGGCCACTGCCTCTTTCGCATGGTGCATTTTTGTCGACGTAACTCCAACCCGTGAATTGTATGTGTATACTGTATAGGGGCGCCATCAGCCATCTCAAGTTCACAAAAATGCAACAATGGCAATTACGTATTTTCGGAGAAAGTGGCTACTGGCCGTATCGTATCCGGAAAGCAAATGTATTTTGAGAAAAGGGGGAAAAAGAACGTTGTTATCCTAGAAATGGAATGGGAAAGTAATAACAAAGCGATCTTTCGGTGTGATCTTCTTCTACTTCGAGGTTTGGACCAACCTCTCTTTCTCTCTCTCTCTCTACACCAACCCGCAGGCCATAGCTGTCTCCGTCACTCCCCAGCAGCTACTCGCGACCATCCACCTTCATCTTGCCGGCGCGAGCTTCTCCGACCTCCACCGCCCGCTCAACCACTCGCTCCGTCCCACTCATCCTTGGCGGCGCCCGACTGCCACCGCAGTTGTTAGGAGAAAAGGTAACTTGTCGGTGATGATCTCTTAAATTCTCTGCGAAATCAGTCTAGTCCTTTCCTCTGGCTCTCTTTAGTTCTCTGCTTTTGATGTCGTTTATTGATCAATTTCAGCTTCTCACTCGGAATATTGTCGATTGCTTTCTGGGTTTAGACATTTCTCTTTCCTTCGCTAGGACAGAGAACCGCTTCCGTGGTTTGCAGTTTTTCTCCAGTCGTTGTCTGTAGGAAGCTGAACGTTATCAGCTTGTTCTTTTGTGCTTGACGACTCATGGATATTGAGTTAGTTGTTTTTATCCAAGTCCGATGCTTTTTGCAGTCAAACTGTTCAGTTTTATTGGTAAAGCCTGTGGCTATTCTTTTCTTGCCTTGAGTTAGCACAAACTGACAACACATGATGCATCGTCTCTTTTAGACGCATATTTTGCTCCTCTTGATCAAGTTAATTTCATTCTGTAGTTTATTGGGCTTCCTATTTTGTTGAGTAGCTAGTAATGGTGCTGTTTAAAGAACCTTTCTCTTGGGAACTGAATGTGGAACAATTAAGCTAATTTGAAGTTCTGGGCACTTGGAATTAGGTTTCAGCTCTTGAACCTAGGTCGCGCGAATAGTAGCCTGAACTCGGACAGCATTCCAGGCCATCTGTCTTTGAGTTAAGAGGGCTTGTAACTCGAGTAAAGCTCTCAGCTGGGTGAATGAAAACATCTCAACTTGACAAAATTGCATCCATTCTCCTCCCTTCATAATCAACTCTTATTTTACATGGAAATCTCTCCTTGTTCTGTCTTTCTATTTTCTGACATTGTGTTTGGTAAGAAATGGAGTAGCTTTTTTTTTTTTTTTTTTTTTGAAGAAATGGAGTAGCTAGTAGACCTTACTTTTGTTTTCCCTTATTTTCTTCCTGTAAACTACTATTATGCCCTCTATTCTTGATGGGAAAAGAGATGCAACAAACAGCTCTTGTTCCCTGAGTAACTTGTTTATGTGATTTTTACTGCAGTAAGTCCATTGTGGTCCGAGGGTGTCTGCTTGAGAGACCATTGGATGTTTATCACCGCAATGGTGGATCTTGCGTGTCTCGTGTATAGCTCGTAAGCCATGGAAAGAGAAAGAGGAACACCCGTTGAGAAAGATATTTCTCCAATGGATATAAAAGGAACTTATGATGTTGAGCATATGAGTTTGAAATCCGGAATGGAGCACGAGGCATGGCCTCTTGATGAGATTGATCCAAAGAAAGCAAAATTTCCATGTTGTCTAGTTTGGACTCCATTCCCTGTCGTCTCATGGTTGGCACCTTTTATGGGACATGTCGGCATTTGCAGGGAGGATGGAGCTATACTAGACTTCTCAGGTTCTAATTTTGTGAGTGTTGACAATTTTGCATATGGTGCTGCTGCCAGATACCTTCAACTAGATAGAGACCAGGCATGTTCTTCTTTCCTCTCCCTCATTTTCCATTTACACACTCAACACTGTTTTGTTTTCAGCTTACTGGCCATGTTACTTACTGGCCATCTGTTCTTAATTTCAGTGTTGCTTCCCACGGAACCGTGCTGGCCACACCTGCAAGCATGGCTTTATGCACACAGAGCACGGGACTGCAATTACATGGGACGACGCCTTACGTGCAAGCATGTCCTCCTACGAGACCAAGACCTACAACATCTTCACATGCAATTGCCTTTCCTTCGTTGCAAACTGCTTGAACAGGGCATGCTATGCTGGATCGATGGACTGGAACATGCTACGCGTGGCTGCCCTCATTCTGTTCAAGGGCCACTGGATCGACTGGAAATCGGTCGTCAGATCATTCCTTCCGTTCGTGCTCGTGCTCTTCCTGGGTGTGTTGCTGGTGGGGTGGCCTTTTCTACTGGGTCTGCTCTCGTTTTTTCTCCTGCTCATTGGGTGGTATGTGATTTGTACATATTGTGTAAAGAATGTTTTGGAGTGCTAGAGGATGTTGTCGTTGTAAGTGGCTGCAAAGTTCATATTGGATTAAGATCTGTTTGGCTGATCTTGTTCAGTTTGATGGCTGCAAGCCTTTCTGTTCAAGGCTTCAGGATAATGTTATTTAGGACAAGAAGAATACTTCTACTACTGTTCCATCGCCGGCGAGAGACAGGGAATTGATCCGGGGAGCTTACCCGGGTCTGGAATCGGTTCTATTGAACCAGTGGTTCGAGTTCGGATCGTCGTGGGATTTCGATTCGGGTCCGACCCATTACCGAGACCTCTCCGATAAAGTCCGATCCACCTTCGTGATTACCCGGACGAACATCGAGAGGATGAAGCTCTGGGTCCGGGGGAAAAACCCGACGCCGTTTCGCCTCTCTGCTTTCGTGGTGACCACTGCTTTCGTTTGGGCCAATCTCGTAAAATCCCAGGCCGTCGGAGACTCGTCGGTCGGCGACGAACCCGACGCTCTCTACCGCCTCAGCTTCGTCGCTGATTGCCGGCAGCGACTCCAGATCGGGTTGCCCCCTTCTTACTTGGGGAATTGCCTGGGGATTTATTACGTTTCGATGAAGAAAAGCGATGCGGTGGGGGAGCACGGATTCGCCGTGGCGGCGGAAGCGATTGGGAGGAAAGTGGAGGAGCTGGAGAGCGGCGGCGGCGGGCCGTTGAGAGGGGCGGAGAGGTGGGCGCCGGAGTGGAAGGCGCTGTCGGAGGAAGGCCGGCTGATTGCGATTGCTGGGTCGCCGAGATTGAAGGCGTACGAGACGGATTTCGGGTGGGGGAAGCCGAGGAAGAGCGAGGTTGTTCAGGTCGACTGTTCGCCGTCGGTGGCTCTGTGTGAGAGCCGCGGCGGCGGCGGCGGAGTTGAGGTCGGATTGGCGATGACGAGGAGTAAGATGGATGTTTTCAGTGGCTTGTTTCATGATTTCCTGGGTCAAATTGAAGAATTTCCGGCTTAACCTTCAATAATTTGAATTGTCTGAAATCAATTTCAGCAGTAAATCCAACAAAAAAACGTCCTTCACCCTAGGGCTGGGAAACGGTGCGGTCTGATCCAGACCAGACCATATATACGGTCTACGGTCCAGACCGAGAGGCTAAAGTATAGACCACAGACCAGACCACAGACTATACGGTCTGGTCCAGACCACACCTGTGCGGTCTGGTTCGGTCTGGTCTGGTCCAGATAGACCACACTCAACGAAAAATGAATAATTTGTTTAGTCAACCACACAAAAAATTGAACCAATAACCAAGAAAAAGGGTTAATTGCATGGTTGGTCACTGAGATTACAAAAAACGTTCATGTTTGGTCATTGTAAATATTTAAATCCAATGTTGGTCACTCAAATTGGTTAAATGGTTCAAGTTTGGTCACTCTCCGTCCAATTTCGTTAAATTTGTCTGATGTGGCAGTCAACCCTCAAAGTTGACCATTAACTCAGTGACGTGGCAATTAAAAAATAATAAATAAAATAAATTTTAATCTTCTACCATTTCCAACTCATTTTCACATTAAAGTAAAATACATAAATTAAAAATATTATAATTACAAATAAAGGGGCTTCCTCCCTCTCCCTCTTCAACAACTCCATCAACTCCTCCCTCCGGGCGCCGCCATCGCCGACGAGCTGCCATGGAAAGAACGGAAGCTGGCGACGACGAGGGAAAATTCAGTGAACCTGGCGCCGCTCGATAATAACTCTCCGCTCTTAGCCCCATCTCGTAGACCCTCTTCCCAAATAATGCTCGGAGATCAAACGTCCCCTCCCGGCGATACCGTCTCCGCTCCTCCAGAAACCGGATCCAGTCTGTCTTCGCCGCCGCCACACCCGCCTCCTCCTTCATTCGATCCGAGTCGAAGTAAACTCCCCTTCCCTTTCCGTAATTGAGTTCCATTTTCCCCCCAATTTTGCCAGCTAGGGTTTCCTTCCCCATTTCGCTTCAGGCAGCACAGCGACAGTAGTGAATTTAGCTACAGAACCTTCACATAAATTGCCTTTCTTCGCTTTTCCCGTCCGGCAGTGATCGGTATAATCAAGAGGAAGGCTTTGATAAAAGAGCTGGCGGCTGTCTACCACGCTTAGTGCCTCGCTTATTTCGGTTGAGAAGTGTAAGTTTGTTTTGAGTTTTTCATATGATTTGTCGAGGTGGGTTGCGACGGTTGTTGCGATTTTGGGTTTTGATTGGGTGAGCTTCTTCAGTTTTCTTCAATTGCCTTTGCTTCATTGCAGAGTTTGACTTTCCGGTTGCTTTCCCATCATGTGATATTGGTGGGGGGAAGATAATGTTGTCGAGAGTGGAGAATGGGAAAAAGACTAGGGAGGAAGCAGGGGATGAGACTTTGTTGAATGATTTGCAAACTATAAGTAAAGCTCTGTACGTTGACAAACATAAACCCTCGAGGACGTTACTTCCTACGGCCAGTAGCCGAGCAAAAGCAACTGGGAAGCCGTCGGGAGGGAGGAGTTGATGGAGTTGTTGAGGAGGGAGAGGGAGGAAGCGCCCCTTTATTTGTAATTTTAATATTTTTTGTTTTATTTATTTTACTTTAATGTGAAAATGAGTTGGAAATGGTAGAAAATTAAAATTTATTTTATTTATTATTTTTTAATTGCCACGTCACTGAGTTAACGGTCAACTTTGAGGGTTGACTGCCACATCAGACAAATTTAACGGAGTTGAACGGAGAGTGACCAAACTTGAATCATTTAACTAATTTGAGTGACCAACATTGAATCTAAATATTTACAGTGACCAAACGTGAACGTTTTTTGTAATCTCAGTGACCAACCATGCAATTAACCCCCAAGAAAAATAATTGTTATTTGCCTTAAAACATTAATCCTAACATGCATGAATAATTTTGATACTCTAAATCTTAGTACATAACAAAGAATCAAAGATACAAAGTAAAAGCATCCCGGCTTGCACCATTATGTCATAAACATTAACATAATGTCATATGGAGACACGATTATCTCTACTCTGTGGTTAAATGTGGTTGTGAATGGAGGAGGGAAGAGATTCACAAAATTAAGGTTGAGACTTGGGTATTGTTGTGGGAGTTTGGAGAGTGGTCGAATGGGCTGTTAGCACGTATTGACAAGTCAGTTGGGTCTACGGTTTGGTCCGGTAAACCGCGGTCTAGACCAGACCAGACCAAGAGATCAAATCATAAAATAATACAGACCATGGACCAGACCAGACCATACTTCACGGTCTACGGTCCGGACCAAACTTTACGGTACGGTTTGGACCACGATTTTTCTAACGGTCTGGTCTATTTTCCCAGCCCTACTTCACCCATTTCCTTTCTCCACTTATCAGAAGCTTTTAGCTGATGTCCATTTTGAAAAAAAAAACTACTAATTTAGTTGTCTTAGTTTATTTATTGTTCGATTATCCCAATGCTTAATCCGTAATCCGTCAATGTACTACAATTCGAACCGATAATACCATACAATGCAGCAATCCTTGTTTATGAACCTAAGTAGAAGAAGCAGTAGCGAGACTTGTCTAGCTGGGAAACTGAAATCGCCTATAATTAGCTCATCTAGAAACCCAGTTGCGCTTACTCCAGAAAAAAAAAACCAGTTGCGGATCGCCTCTCATCCTAAAACGACGTCGTACACGGAGATAGAAAATTACTTCTCTCTCCCTATAGCTACTGTGTTCCCTCTGCTCTTTTTTTCCACCTTTTCTACTCGCAAACAAATTCCCATTCTTTTTTCTTCCTTCCATTCAATCCCCAATCACTCCGCCACCGCAAACCCTAGACCTCCGATCACCCTCGCCATGGCGTCGAAGCAGATACTGACCCTCGCCCGGCGGTCGCATCACCGACCGCGGCCTTCCCCCGCCGCTCTATCCGCCGTCCGATCCTCTTCCTCCTCCGCGCTCGCCGAGTCCCGCGACTCCTCCTCCTCACTCCCGTCCCCGCCGCCGCCGAACGCCATGATCTACGATCGCCTCGCCGAGTCAGTGAAGTCGAAGATCAAGCAGCTGGAGAATCCGGATCCCAGGTTCCTCAAGTACGGGTCGCCCCACCCGGTTCTGCGGACTCACACCCACATCCTCTCTGCACCGGAAACCCGAGTCACAACCCTCCCCAATGGCCTCCGCGTCGCCACCGAGTCGTCTCTCTCCGCCAAGACTGCGACGGTCGGGGTGTGGATTGACGCCGGGTCCAGATTCGAGACCGACGATACCAACGGGACCGCGCATTTTTTGGAGCATATGATATTCAAGGGGACTGAGAGGAGGTCCGCCAGGGAGCTGGAAGAGGAGATCGAGAACATGGGGGGACATTTGAATGCCTACACTAGCAGGGAGCAGACTACGTATTACGCCAAGGTTATGGATAAAGATGTCAATCAGGCGTTGGATATCTTGTCTGATATTTTACAGAATTCCAAGTTTGACGAGCACCGGATCGCCAGGGAGAGAGATGTGATTTTGAGAGAAATGGAGGAGGTATGTTAGTTGCTTTTGCTCCGTGTATTATTTTGGGATGGTAATGCTGTTTGCTTTTCATGTTAATTAGGCTGATGAACTTAAAGGTTCGATTTTTTTTAATAGATTAAGCTCTCTGGGCTTGTTTTGTATGTAGATGGTTGATGCAACAGTAGATTAATATACGTTACGAGATGGGAATTGGCTTGCATATCCTGGTTTTTAGTGTTTGATTGCTAGCTCGGATTTAGTGGATATGTCCTTGGTGGTTAAGGGGTATTGTGTACGGTTTTGGTGTTCTATTGTCTGAATTTGACTATTTTGTTTTAAGTTGGGGAATTCATTATTGTGGATGTTATTTTAGAAAGCAAGAACCCTATCATATGAAGCTGTGGCATTTAATTTGCTCCACCATTGGCGTGGTTGGGGTTATTTAGGCTCCCATTCCTTTCCTGGGATCATACTTATTATGCTTTTGATGTCTACCGTGCCTGAGCTTTAAAGATTCTGCTTTGTTGGATCTCTTATAGGTTGAAGGACAGACTGAAGAAGTCATCTTTGACCACTTGCATGCAACTGCTTTCCAGTATACCCCTTTGGGCCGCACCATTCTTGGCCCTGCTCAAAATATCAAAACAATTACCAGGGATCATCTACAGAGCTACATCCAGACGCACTACACAGCTCCTCGAATGGTATTAAACATAAAAAAAAAATGGCTGTTCTGATTATTTATTGCTATACTAGAGTCGCAGTTCCAGAAAGGTGGAAGCTTTGTGCTTTGTTGGAAGAACTGAAATCACTTTTAATATTTCCTTGTGCAGGTAATTGCTGCTTCTGGTGCTGTTAAACATGAAGAAATAGTTGATCAAGTGAAGAAGTTGTTTACCAACTTATCGTCTGATCCAACTACAGCTTCACAGTTGGTGTCAAAGGAACCTGCATTTTTCACTGGCTCTGAGGTAGGAAGATACTAGTTGCAAGTGTGTAATCCATCTTCAAGTGGTCTCTTTGGCCAATGGTTTGTCACTTCGTCTAATTATTATTTTGAAAACCAGGTTAGGATCATCGATGACGACCAACCTTTGGCACAATTTGCAGTTGCTTTTGAGGGTGCATCATGGACAGATCCAGATTCTATTGCCTTGATGGTAATGCAATCTATGCTAGGTTCATGGAACAAAAGTGCAGGTGGCGGCAAGCACATGGGGTAAGCAATGAGCATCCATGGGTTATCACTGCTATATAGTGTGGGAATAGGGTCTTATGTTCAGAAACTGTTTTTTAACAATTCTATTGCCTGCAATCTTTTGAGGTACTGGTTACCATAACTTCTCTAAGTGCTATTGTTGGAGTAATCATATCGATAAAATTCTGTAATCCTTTCGTGATAGTGTTTATCTTCATTGCAATCTTCATATTTTGTTAACTAGCTGTTGAAGGCTGGCGTTGATGCTGATATACTTGCATGATTGTATTTGATCAAGTGCCCATCATGTAAATTGTTACTTGCAAACAGATCGGAGCTGGCACAGAGGGTTGGCATAAATGAGCTTGCTGAAAGTGTGATGGCTTTCAACACCAACTACAAAGACACTGGCCTGTTTGGTGTTTATGCTGTGGCTAAGGTGAGATCACTCATATTCTTTTTCTCATAGTTTCTTGTTTAAACTGTAATTAGACGAGGGAAGATAAAAGTCTTCTGATGGACAATCTATATGTTATATTTAAGTAGTGAGATTAGATTTAGATTTTAAGAGGGAAGATGAAAGTCCCTTCCTGTTCTATGTGTCATCCTTGGATCACTGTTTGCTTTCTTGACGTTGAGATGACTGCTAAGATTGTAATCACCCAAATATGTAAAGATGCAAGGTTCTATAATGTAGCAGCATTGATATAGAATAGTTATGGAGATGTTCTAGGGGTTGCTTCTCTTTTTATATATAATATAATTGTTTAGATTCTTTCGGCTTATTTTAGTTTTGTTATTTTTCCAGCCTGAGGATTTGGATGATTTAACCTACGCAATAATGTACGAGATTGCGAAACTGTCCTTCCGAGTTTCAGAAGATGATGTAACACGTGCTCGGAATCAGGTATATACCATTGCTGGTGTTCAGATGGACTTTAGCTTACACTGATTGGCATTTTACAATTGATATTCTATATTTGGATGCTACAGTTATAATAAGTGATTTAGTTAACTATTAGTAAACGTGTAACCCTTCAGGAACAAGGTCTATGACTTGATTTGTACCTTTTAATTAGTGTGGTCTAGCAACCAGAGTCCATGAGTTGCTTAACTAGTATATTATCTTGTTCAATTTCATGTTTATCATGGGCAAATATTGACTCGATAAACATTGCTTTCTGGATTTGCATGGGTACTTGTTTATTGAGGTTCCGGGCACCAATTCATTTCTATCTGTTTGACACTATTTTAATAGCCGAGTACTCTGTTTGCTTGCAGTTGAAATCATCCTTGCTACTCCATATTGATGGGACTAGTCCTGTGGCCGAAGATATTGGGCGCCAGGTATACCTGTCCTATATGTTGAATATGAATCATGTTGTTTCAGCATATATATTAGCACTTAGATAGCTTAAACCACATTTTATAAGGGTCCATCTATAACTCGTATTTGTAAAATAGTTAGTGGCTCAGAAATCAGAAGTAGAATCATACTGCTAGTCACCAGCTTAACAAGGTTCCCAGTGGATTAAAATGATCCAATCTGATTTAGAATTTTCCAAGTATCATATTCTTGGCAGTCAGATCAACTGTGATGGGTAGTTTTCATGATGCCCTGGGCTGCCTTGGTTCTTCATTTCTAGTGTGTATGCATTTGTATATGGGTTTCCACGATTGGCCTTCATACTTCTACAATTTCGTTATTTTCTAGCTTAAGTTTCTCGTATGCAAATTAGGCCTCAGGATAAGTTGCTTTTGTTGGTGATCCCTGATAAAGTCTCATGATTTCTATCATTGCAGCTGCTTACTTACGGTCGCAGGATTCCATTTGCCGAGTTATTCGCCAGAATCGATGCTGTGGATGCAAGCACCATTAAACGTGTGGCAAACAGATTTATTTATGACAAGGTATGTACTGCGGGTGACCGTCCTTTGTGTTTTGTTCTTAGTTTAACTGCTAAAACCCATTCCATTCCAACGGATTTTCAACTATTGGATCTTGTATGGACACAGGACGTTGCAATTGCTGCGATGGGTCCCATTCAAGGCTTGCGCGACTACAACTGGTTCAGACGTAGAACCTACTTCCTCCGCTACTAAATTTATTGTGGCAGCAGTTTATTTCTCAACCACTGCGAGGCTGCAAAGGCAGAAAACAATTTTTCTCAAACAAGCAGTATTAGCTCCTGGGACGTCCTTGGAGCGTGCCTCGTTTAATTTGTTATTTTCCAGGCTTTCTTTCTCCTTCTGCCATTTGTAAACCAATTCTACAGCAATAAAATTGTGTTAGGTTTCAGATGGTTTTGCTGTGATGAGAATTGCTAGTCACAACTCACAAGAGATTTTGCTGATAAATTGTTGCAGTACCCAAATCTGCATTTTCTGCTTGTATAAAGCTGAAAACAAGCGGCTATCTTTACATCTTCTTCACTACTTGAGGGCTTCAGAAGCTTTTTGATCGAATAGTCGCTTATTGGAATCTATGAATTGGCCGTTATAATATTTGTGATTGTTACTTTAGGTTTCGCTTGGGTGAGTGTCATGTGTTTTAATGTATCTGTTAGAAAATTTTGAGTCTGATGAAATTCGCCATGTAGTGTGATCTACTGATCTACATACCAAGATCAATGGGATGCCATTTGCTCCATGGTTTCCATAACTATATTTAAAATCAATTAAGTTGCAGTATAGTTTCACAGATCACATTTCATCGAAGAAAATATGCATCCAAACTGCGAAACGTTCTTATTTTACCACTCCATCAAATTCTATATGACCTCTTTGGAGACACTGGCAAAGTTTATAGTCCCGCAGGGCAAGTTGTTCAGGGTAACAAAGAAAACAGGCTAGACTCGCTCGAGACACCAAACTAGACCTCAATCAGACAAATGTTTGAGGCTAGACTGATTACATAAGAGTGATTGATTGTGCACACACTGGGGGGGAAAAACTGCTTACCCTCTGACAAAAGAATGTACAGAAAGCCAAAAATATTTTGTACATACTCTCATGGTCAGCTACTGTTAGTTCAGTTAAAAGTTAAAACATCTACTTCCCCAGCTGGTTACTCTGCGGACTCGGACTCTTCTTGATCCTCCAACTGCGCAGCTTCTTCTTTGTTCACTTCTCCACCTCCGCTCTCGTTACTCCGTTCGAAAAACAAGCCAAAAGATGACAAAACATCACCATCGTCATTGTCAACCTCATCATCCTCGTCATTTTCCTTGTCCTTCAATCTCGAGCTCGTCTCATTATCATCATCCATCCACTTTGGGCAACGTTCCTTGACACCCAAGGCGGCAGCAGCAGACTGAGCGTGTGAAGCTAGTGTTGAAGGGCTTGATGCATCATGGGATGCAGCCGATGCTTCTTCAGTATTGCCACTTCCAACGCAAGAACACTCAGGGACAGGATGCGAGAGGAATGACGAAGGTTTCGAGGCTACCGACGCATTCATAGCACCATCAAACAAGCTCTTCCTGAAATGCTGGCGAACTGATTTCAGCCACGTGTTGTTTGCTTCGTACAGGTGCTCACGATTCCCTTCCAGAAGCCTCACAACTTCTTTCCTGTAGTTCTCATGAAACGGAAGCGTGTGAACAAAAGAGAAATGAATAGGGTATGAAAGATATAGGTTCTATTTAACCTATAAAAAAGAAGTGACTTAAAATGCTGAAACAAACAAACTTCTTAACATTTTTCTTTGTTTCTTCTAAACTAAGAATTTACTTTTTTAGCAAAATTGACCATGTTCATTCATTTACCTGACTGGACGGAAGGTTTTGGAGGCAGCCGAAAGGTACAGCCTGTGGCCCATGACCAAGCTGGCAAAGTTTGGACGCCCTTTCCCATCACGATCAAATCCAGAGATAAAGACATCAGCTTCAACAGAAACCATGTAGTCTATTGCCTCCCATAGTAGTTTATGTGCATTGGTCCTCAACTCCATAACCGAGCTCTCTGGTTCATTGTCGCTCTCAGCCACCCATCCCCACCAACCTTCGATGTTATGTGGGTATTTAGGCCGGGCAGGAGGAGGTGGAAGAGGACGAGGACGTGGGCCTGCACTTCTCCAAACCTCAGCCTTCTTTACTTGCACAATAGAAGGCGGTGTCCTCGGAAATTGGCTATCGAGGTTGACCTCTCGCCCGTAAATCCTAGTTAGCTCCGATGATGCGGTCAGTGAAGTCCTGTCCACCACATTTTCAAACATTGCATGGAGAGGAGTCAGTGTCCTTTGGCCGCCAAATACTTCCCCTCCTGACACGTAGATAATGGTGTCCCATGGATAGCCATATGCACGAAGAAGAATACCAACCTGCAGAAAAAATGAATTAGTCAGATTCCTGCTTGTCATTTCCTTGTAATTCATTGACTAGAGAATGCCCATAGCCCCGAACCTCTTCTGGCATTAATGGACATGAGCCATTGAGGCGTTGTTCCTCGGAGTTAACCGAAAGTTTCCCCTTGACAATTCCACGTCTTCTCATCCATGCTCGCTTGTGTTGAATGAGTTCACTGTGCACATCCTTGGATAGAGCTCCAAGACAAAAGCAGATTCAAGGTCGGTACTTCTTTCTATAATAAGGTCTAAGTTCAACAGATGAGTGATGTTCTATTTTCAAGGTACCTGGAAGAGTTCGGCACAACCATAGTATGCCAAAGCTTCTCTAGTCATCCCAGGATCATAAGCAATAAATGGTCTCCCAGGAGCTCGCAATCTGTATGATCAAGGGTATCAAAAGAATCTTTTAATTTTTCTATATGTGTGCCTATAGAACAATATCATAAAACAAGCACCAAACTGTGAAGAATTATATGTCGTGGATCCTGTACCGACCTGTGCACAATTTTAGTTGCAAGCTCCTGAACCTCCTGTCGGAACACCAAGGCGTGGAAAGCTACTCGGCATCTCAGCCTCTGATATTCTTCGAGATGGGGAGGAAGGATAGCCTATGAAAAGAAGACAAAACTAGATTCAGCCGAAACCACTACTTCAAACTAGGAAAACAGATTTCAACTCACCACCATCTAACTTACCATTTTGTTCGAATAAAAAACAGAACAAGATTAATATTAATATAGAACTAACAGCAGGTCACTGACCTGCAAGCATCCACCATCAGATACAACAAGTTCAGCCACTGAATGCTTATTGAGCACTGGGAGGACATGGTGCAAGTAGTAATATGGAGAAGCAGATCGAGGCACTCTGAATGACGGGATCTCCTTCTTCCTCCTGGCGCTTTTGAGACTCTTTGGAAGGGTTTTTACAACTTTCACATCTTTTACTAACGCTGCCGTGAACTGGTCCTCGTTGTACACGTACGCAAAACTCTTAAACTCTGAGCTGAAACAAAGATTACATGTTAGTTAATTAAGTCCTAACCATCAACAAGGTCAACATTCACAACTCTTACTACCAGTTCGAAATCAACTCACCTGATCCCTTTGCTGCTTGTGGTTGACTGAATCTCTGGAATAACTAACGTTGCATTCAAAATCCGAGCAACGACAACTACATCCGATATCTAAAAACAAATGACATTATGTTAGATATCTCATAAACGAATGTAGAAAATGAGATTTAGAAGATAGACATGAAACGGTATTAATGCTCACCGAACTCCTGATGTCATGGAAACCACCTTGTATCCTCACAAAGATATATCCACTTGATTCTGATCTGGGAACTTTTGTACACACATTTACAGCAGGAATCAAAATCTCAATTTTAAATGTACAGTAACAGACAAGTTAAGTAAAAATGCACAAACTTAACAGGGAAACAAGAACTTCCCATCAAGTTTTTTACCAAAAGAAAGACGATTCAAATCCAAAATTCAAATTCAGATCACTCTTCAACTACAACATTTGTGATCAGAACTTGAACACAGGCAATGCCATTGCAGTGAACCATTGAGTAAATCCTAATTTTCCAACAAAGCAAAAAAAAACCATGCTGATTTAATACATGATCGAAAGCGAAAGCTAACCTGAATATGGTCCTCTGGGATTGGCAAAGGGATGCAAAGATTCAAGCTTCCTGACTGGACCCCAGAGCCTTCTGTAAGATGGGCCCTGCACCATTCCAGAGGAAAACCATAAAGCAAGCCCTTTTCGTTTACCCAAGCTAACTAATAAATAATAATCACTGATCCCAAAAATCGCACCCATCATTCCACCCAAAAGTTAGCAGAAAGCAGATCTAAGAAGTGAAATTACAGTTTTGTGGAACAGGGGAAGCTCAAAAACAGGGCGCCAAGAGAAAATGGTGATGGAAGAAGAGGACTGGTAGTAGTAATCGGAGACGCCTGGGTCTGAGAATCTGGCGAGAGTGAAATGGAGAAAGAGAGAGAGAGCTGAGAGTATGAGTCCAACCAATCCAACCCATTTGAGCTTGGACTTCATTACCACTAACTTACTGTAGCTATTCGCTTCTCCCTTCATCCCCCGCCAAAGACCAGAACTTTCCCCCGAGTTGTTCGGTTTTTCTTTCCCCCGGGAACCGGAAAGGGAAAATGGAAGGAGGAAGGAGAAATAGAAGTCAAGAGTAGAGAGAGCGAGAGAGTCTGTGGGGGTAATAATTTTGCTGCTGCAGTCTCTCTCGGGCCGTGTAGTGTTTGGGTCGTGGTGGGTTTCTAGTGAGAGAAAGAAAAGATCAGACATGCCATTGTTGTCATTAAAGATTCTGCAGCCTTCTGTTCCACCCACTCTCACCTTTTTCCTGCGTTCCCACCACGCTCCCAGATGGGGGTAAATTATACAGGTGATCACTGAAGTAGTCAGTTTATTCCATTTTGCACCTGTAAATAAAAGTAATTTAGTTGTCAATTTGTCATCAATGTGGATCCCTCTGACGCCCAAGTTAGTAAAGGGAGAGATTATTTCCCGTAGCAGTATGGCCGACTGGATGAGAGTGTCAGTGATCTCAAATTGCAGGTTTAGATGTTGTGGCCTTGGAGTGTATGTCGGTTTATGGTGTTGGTAAGTATTTTTATCCAATTTTGAAGTGATGTAAGGAAGATTATATCGATAAGGCACCACTACGCACCAACAAACAATGCACTATCACTTTGTTCGCGATCGAGTTGAGAAGAACTTTTATCCCGATTCAACATGTTGTTGTCTCCTCCGCTCAACTCGTCGATTTGCTCACCGGCAAAACATGCCACCGGTTCAACTTGCGCTTATTCTCTATCTAGTGGAGTATTAGAGATAACTTTCACTATATAGGGTTTGTGACTGTTGAAAAGCAAGCGGAAGACATGCAACCTCAACAAAAGCATCCACTTACTCGACGTTGAAGTTTCCTGTGAAGTGCACAAAGTCATTTCGACTTGGTCAGTTTAACTATTGAGTAGCCTAAAGGAAGTTTCTGAACAACTACAAAGAAACCCACATAAAGCAATCAAGGAGCCGCCACGAAGCCAGTCTCTAGCTTTCAACTTTCCAAGTCTTTTGTTTTCTGTGTCTTTTCTTGTCAAAGAGGTCAGCCGCGTTTGGAGCAAACAGATGCCAACACAAGTCCAAGGTCCTCCACTGTGAGCTTGGGGAGCAAGTAACTTCATCGATATATAAACACCAACTCACCATAGCCTATACATTCGCCAAGCCAGTTTCAACATATAATAACTAGCAAGGCAAGCAATCAAGAGAGATCGATATTCATTCGAATTACGACGTCAGAAGTCTGAATTCGCAGCAGTAGTCCTACAAGTGATGAGTCCAAATTCATCAACAATCCTGGGTTCTTCTAGCTTAAAACTTGGAAGCAGTACCATGGGGAAGGGAGGGATGAGGTGGAAGTGGCCCAAGGCTGCAGCAGCCATTCTACGGAAGTTGTTGCTATGGGCCAAGAAACCTGCTGCAGTAGCTGGGGATGCCGAAGTAGTAGAGGAAGTTTACAAGTACTCGAGCAAGGCAACCACCGGCCGAGCATTCAGGCCAGAGGCAGAAATGGTGGCAGCAGCTAAACATTTCTCCTCTGCCCATAAAATTCGGTTTGGCGGTTGATAAAACCTACTTAGTGCAGTATCTGTTATTATATGGAATGGAAGTGTTAAGCTTGTTAGTGTACATACAAGACACCTAGTTCATTTCATAAGCAAATCAAGAAAGTCAGATCGATCTATTCCCAATACTCTGCTTCCCAATATGTGTTTCAGCAGTGCCGATTGTCATTTAGAATCATTTCATTAAAATTTGTTCTGGAGACAGACATGTTTAAACGTTATCAATCATGAAGTGTTCGTCTTGCTTGTGGAGCAAGTAAACCATCAAACATTGTTCTTCTTCTTGCAGTATAAACATGATAAGCAAGCGCGGTAAACTGTTATTCTATTATGATGGTCAGCAATCGGATTGCCTTACCAGTCGTAAGTGAATAGCAAATGTAACCTGTTCATCTATGATGATGATCAGCACTAATAGTGAGTCGAGAACCACAAATGCAAAAGCTAGAAACAAACTGGGGATAGTAACCCCAGTATCCTGAGAAATGCATGCACAACATGACTCGGCCATGAGTGACCTGATGTTGTAAGGATGAAGGGAAGCGTTAAAATTTCTAACCAGAAGAGCAATATGCGTGAAACTAGATGGCATCTTTGAAAGACAACTCTTGTTCTGCAAGAAAGGGGAAAACCCAACAATCCGACCTGACATAGGATGCCAAAAGGGGTCCAAAACTAAAAAACAACTAATTGCACTTCGCATGAAAGTAAACCAGTGAAGGCATCATTCAGGCTGTAGGAAGTCAGAATATTGAGAAGACACTACACATACAGCAATGATCATAATTACTTTAATATACTATAATTCTGCTTACATTTTGGCTCTGCACATGATCGTTCGTCCATGTAAAGCAAAACAGTTTCTCGCAACCCCAGAACTCATCAATGTACAGAGCACTTAACTGTGCTTGATTCATACACAAAAAACAGTGAACCTTTGCTGCTAAAAAAAATGTCATCAGGATCATGTTCTTGCATAAATTAATCAGCATCTAGGGTTACACTGAAAGTGGCCTGTACCAAGGTTGATTCAGTCACTAGGTGTGCTGCAGTGCAATATATGAAGTTTGCTCAAGTGAAGTCGATCACAAACAAGGACGAAAATTTGAAAATCATAATGACCAATTCAGTGAGGAGTATAAAACTGCAGATAAAAAATTCCCACCTCAATATATTGAAGCATCAAATCTAGGCTCATAAAAGCACACCTGGCTGTTATATGACTGGAGAGCACATCCAGCAATCCACGACCAAACCTTCTTATCCACATCATACAACAGACCCTTCCCTTGGTTCCATGATGTGAAACAAATCAAATTATCCTGACCAAAGCACTCAAATCTCTCAGCTGATAACCTTAGCAGTGCCCTGAAATACTTTGGTGGCATTCTACTAATTTCTACCCACATGTTTTTGGTGTGATCCAACTCCCAAATTCTCATACTCTGAAGAGTGCTATAAAGGCCGATTCTTCCCACCAAAAACAACCGTTGTTGAGTGCCAGCCACTAAGTATCCGTCCAACAGAGAGCGTGGAAACTTAGCAGGAATATGCTCCCAATAACCTTTGTCAAGACTATACATCATCAAACCGAGAGGAGAGAGAGTCTCGAGATACAACCTAGAGTCACAATAGGCCATCTTTGAAGAGCATAGATTAACTGCAGGCATTATCTGGTGAACCAACCATCTGTCCAGCTTTGAATCATAAACTTCAGTTGGCAAAGATTTATCACCAAAGATATCACTGGTAGCTATAACTTTGAAGGACCTATCTGAACGATCCACAACCAATATCAACTGCCTTTGGTGATTATAATGCATGCTAGGCAGTGTCCTCCAAGTTTGAGTAAGTGGATTACATACCAGAGTTTTGAAAGCTAACCCATCCAGCCCGGAGAAGCAAACGAGCCCACCAGAAGAACCAACCAACCAAAATGCCCACTGTGGCAGAAATGTGAACGGAACTCGATACCAGGTTTTCAAAGGCAGACTGAAAACAGAACACTGTGGAGTCTGAGAGTTCTTCCAAAATGTAAGAAGACAAGGACCATGAGAAGGCACCTGGGAGTGAAATTTAAGAAAGCTATTGTCTTGAAGAATTGCATTCCAACGTTTGCAAACCGAACGAAGGCGAAAGATCATGAATGGGGGAACTCTAGCTAGAATCTCATTCAAAAGATCCTCAGGCAACATCGCCCATATGTTGTCCTCCATCTGAACATCACAATGAATAGATTTCCCAAACGTAGAAGCAGTCTCTTCATCCAAACCGCGAGGTTTGGTCTTCACTACTTTTTGCCTTGAAGGGCTTGTATTCCTCAGCCCTACACGACCCATGGGGCTAGTATTCCTCGACTCACATATCCTAATCGGTGAAGCTTGCCTGGGGCAACAACCTTCATCACGATACTCATAGGTTATTACAGATCTAGGACTAGCCATTGCAGACACAGATTCAGACGACCCTCCTCCGATCTCATCCATGTCTAGTGATAGAAACAACAACCCTAATCCAGCCAGCTTCCAAGTTCGTGTCTTTCGACTTTCAATTCTCAATCTCAAATAAATCCTCGATTCTTCCTAGGCTAATGCATCAGAAACATCGAATACTTTGCATATACAAAACGATGCTAACAGCGATCGCTTAACTAACAACAGAAACCCATTACTCCATTCGACCACACAAATTGAAGCGAATCCAACACCTAGCAAAGAAATTTGGCAAATCCATTTGGCTACCAAACGTACCGTGATAAGGAAAACCCAGAACCGAAAGTAGCTATCTTTGGAGCAGATGAAGAGAGAAGAAATTATGGGCAAGGAAAGAGATTGGGAATGGGAACTGGAAAATGGAAACGACGGAGGAAGGCTGCAAGGTCTGTTGAACAGAAGAGGAAATGGGTTGAGTTTACCCTTGGAAATTGGAATTCGAAGGAGTTATCCTGTTTTGTGGCAGGACTTGGGAACAGCTTGACAGAACTGCAGGGGAGTGAAATTCCTTCTGGCAAAGATGAAATAAACAAATGGCCAGCGAGAATAATTAAACCCAACCTAACCTCCCCTCCCTCCCTCTCTCTCAACGAGAAATTTTTTTAAGGAAGAAATTGGGTGTGTTCGTTATTTTTCAAACCATTTTTCCAACTAAAGGTCAAGTTTTGCTAAAACAAAATATGTTTGAAGAGAACATCCTTTAAGCTTCATATCGAAAGAATTTCTGTGGAAATGTATTCTGAATATCATTGTACGTATTGGCAACATTTGCAAAGAAAGGATGCATTTTTTTTTTTTTTATGCAACAAAGGATGCATTTTGGATGCGGAACAATGATTATACCTCAGTCGGTGAAGTTTTACATGGCCTCAATTTGACATGAAAAATAAGTGTATATTGGGCATTACAAATGAGTTTTGGTACAACAAATTCATTTGGTTTACATTTATATTGTTTTATATGAAATATTATTTGATATTCGTCTCACTCATGTCAATCAAAAAAATAACTATGTAATAATCTCATCAATTCAACTAAGCTCATATTTCACCATTATATTGCCGTACTTTTGCTAATCCATGTGCATGTTTACCATATTGGCTTTGTACAACATAGTTGGAGTCATTATCCGTCGCTAATGTTGAGAATCTTTATATACTGGCGCTAATAGATCATTTACATAGTTTCTGTTCTCCTTCCTTATACTGCAACATCATTAATTTCAATTTTGTGGTTAGTCTTGCTTTTAAAAACTTCATAAAAAGTTATTTGAGTTCGTCAAATTATCATATGAACCAAGATTAAGATGATGTATAAATATTGGTTATTCACTATCATCAACTATTATATATTGTCATTGACTGACTTTACTAGTTTGTTATGGACTCTTATTAATGTTTAAATTATAAATTACGAACCCATCCCACAACCATATCGACCTAAATATTATCAAAATTGATAAGTATTTCATATTCTCATGGTTGGTTTCAATTATATTTGATCTAAACCGAGCATCATTGATTAATTCGTTGAGAGGGTGAGATTCAACCTATCCAATCCCCATGTACACACCTATGACCTAGCTTTGAGTGTACACTATAACTTTCACCAAGGTTGAATTATGAAATATTCTAGTGATGAGACATTGAGGCTTATAGCTCTTAACACAGTGTAGGGTACACCATGAATGTTTGTGTAGCAAACTTTAAAGTGTGTTTTTGTTGCCATTGCCAATTTAGTTGTTATATTGTCACTTCCTTGTAAACAAATAAAGTGATCCTAGTATATTTGTACTATCAAGAAATTTTTCATGAGGTCTCATAAATTATTATCAACTCTCCCAAACTCATATTAAGGACATCTCGACCATTGAAATATCTTAAAATCTATTAAAAGGCTTTCAGAAATAAGCCCCGTCCACGTAAGCCTTGGAGGCTTCCCCGTTAATTTCGGTATGTGTCATTTTTTTATTATTTTTTAACTTTCCACGGCTGCTGCGTCGGTTAGTTTGGGAAAATTTAGCATTTTTAATTATTATTTTTAACTTCTAGAGGCGGTTGCGTCCCAACTCCTTTTCAAAACTCTTTTATGGTTATGATCAAATTTGAAAACATCATTTGTGACATATGACAGTCGATTAATAACTACGTTTTTTTTGGTGAAGGTAAGTAAAAATTCTTAAAGAAGCCATTTTTAAGGGAGTGGACAGGTTACAAAATTTCGACCTGCAAAAGCCGATCGTATTATTGTATATTGATATCTTGATATGATCATACGACGTATAATCGTGTTGTCTCATCGTATCACACATGTTATGGTACGATTGGGGTTTGCATGGTTTTGCAGGTCAGGGTTTTGTAGCGGAACCAAACCATTTTTTATCTGGGATGTTAAAAATGCTCTTTTTATAAAATATTTAGATATTTACTGATAATCAATACTTACAATATACATCATACCGTTTTATTTTAATAAACATATAATAGATTCCGTGATGCTTAAAGGATGTAATAATTTTCACCTTTATATGATATTTCACTTGAAATGATGCATACAAGTATTGTGAACGTTGTCTCCTTCAATTCAGTTGAATAGTTTGTGGGAAAATTTTCACTAAAGTAATATTATAATCGATAACAAATTGATTATTTAGATGATGCCACGTATATTCATAAGTTACGGAAATGAAAATTAAAATACTACCTGCCCAAAGGGCAGGGTGTAAGCTAGTTGTACCTAATATAACGATTTGCAATCATACACTTCTCTCTTTCTAGTGGCCTTCTAGTATTCCCTCAAAAAAAATAGTGGCCTTCTAGTAGAAGAACAAATTGTGTCCCCTTTACGATGGACCGTAATCCCGGTTTGTAATTATAGCCAGCAACGGCCCACGGGCCCTTTGCCAGCGAAAGCCCACAGCGCGAGAAGTGACTGAAATGATTTCCCGTTTTAATTAATTAAATAAATTTTCACCTTTTATTATATTTCCACTCTATGAACATTCGCCAATCGTCGCCAGTCAGTCGTCCCTGTCGCCGTCGCTCCTCGGTCGGATATCTCATAGCGCGCGCCTCCCTTTTATTTGTTTTCGTCTCTTCTGTTTCAATCCTTTTCCAGTCTCCCTCTTCTTCTTCAATTCTCCCTTTCGCCTTCCAATCTTGACCGTTTCAGAACAAAAACCCAACTCGCAGACCAGATGGCGAGTTAACGAATCGTCCCCGCCACAACAACACTGATCGCCGGTTCTCTCAGGTATGAATCGCCGGCTTCTCTCTCCCAGCTTTTTTTGAGAGACCCACTTGGCAATTACCACTTCTGGTTTCTGGGTTTCCATTAGTTTTTACAGAGACGACCCATCATCAATACGATTCCTGAATTAGGTGTTTACTTTTCCACCCAACCATCTGCGTCATCATAATGAAAATTGGAAACCCACTTGAATTAGGATTCTAGGTTGCCACTTGAATTAGTAGATGTAGATCTTGCGGAGCTGTGGCGATCATCTCAAGGAGAAGAGGAGTTTAAGCTCTCGCTTCGATCTGATCATCTTCTTGGGTTGATTACAGGAGGAGACTCGAGTAGCTGCTTTCTTCTTCAGAATCAAGTCCCAAGATGTGGTTACTGAGCAGCCGTAGCTCAACGAAGAATGGTATCTAAAGGGGACTTGATTGCTATTGGAGTGTCTGTAGGTTTGGGGCTTGGTGTAGTTATAGCAGTGCTTCTGTTCGTCCTCGTGAGGTGGCAGAAGAAGCGGGCTGACCTTCGTGGGCGAAGTTTAGCCAACGAGCAGCGGAGTCCAACTTCGTCTGCGCCCATACGTGTCAATGGTGTGGATGCGTCGACTGATTTCAGCGCCTCGATAACGATACGCGAGCCCCAGCTCGCTCACAAGGTTCCTAGCCCTCATTCGTCTTGGTGGGGTCGGCCCAGCAAAGACCATTTCGTATCGGCTTCTGGGGTGCTTCGATACTCTTACAAGTGAGTGTCACTTTGCAAAGTCTTATCCCACTCTCAGCAGTGGGAGATGGAGAATGCTATGATTTCGATGATTAATGTTGTTTTTTCGTTGCAGGGATATCCAGAAAGCGACGCAGAATTTCACGACGACAGTGGGGCAGGGTTCGTTCGGGGTGGTGTATAAGGCGGTCCTGAATTCTGGAGACACTTATGCTGTGAAAGTGCTTGCCTCGGATTCCAGGCAGGGGGAGAAGGAGTTCCAGACAGAGGTAGGCGAATGTGCTTGATTCGCAATGTATTTGTAAATTTGTTCATTACTTTCGTCAACATCACTCGCCCAAACACGACCCCTACTAAAACGAACTCGTAAACTAGAAGTCTTAAGATAGCAATTTACCTCGTGCTTCGGAAAATCTTGTGCTTAGCCGCGAGTTATTGAGCTTGGTTATCTTGCTTGCAGGTTTGTCTTCTTGGGAGGCTGCATCACCGAAATCTAGTGAATCTGATTGGATACTGTGTAGATAAGGGGCAACGAATGCTGATCTATGAGTTCATGAGTAATGGCAGCCTGGCAAACCTTCTATACAGTAAGGGCAAACTATGCTTCATATACAACTGATAAACACAGAATTGAAGCTTCAAGTCAGATTCTCGCATTCCTTGCGCTGTTGTTCACTTGAATTAACTGCTTCACAGATAATAACGAGATCGTTCTAAGTTGGGAAGACAGGGTCCAAATTGCTCTGGATATTTCACATGGCATTGAGTATCTTCATGAAGGGGTAAACTTCGTCATCTCTCTATTGTTCAATGAAGGAACTTGTTGGTTTCAGTGGTCCGTTCTCTTGAAACAGGCGGCCCCACCTGTTATACATCGAGATTTGAAGTCTGCTAACATATTGTTGGACCTATCAATGAGAGCTAAGGTAAGCAAAGTCCTCTACAACCGAGATTAAGAAGAGTGGCTAATCGCTATGGCTTGTATCTGTTACTCAGTGATATCTGCCTATTGCTATGTACTTGTGAATTTTAGGTGGCTGATTTCGGTTTGTCCAAGGAAGATGCATTTGACGAACGTAACTCCGGTCTCAAGGGAACTTATGGCTACATAGACCCGGTGTACATAGCAACAAACCGGTTCACTACGAAGAGCGACATCTACAGTTTTGGCGTTATCATCTTTGAACTTATTACCGGCATCCATCCCCATCAGAACCTTATGGAATACATCAATCTTGTAAGTCCTGCAAAAAAGCTTTCTTATGGATTCCCCTGAAGCTATATGGCTAACACCCTAAATTCTATGCTATTTATATTTTCTTGTCTCCCAAGGCTGGAATGAGTTCAGATGGGGTCGATGAAATAATCGACGGGAAACTGGTGGGTAAATGCGAGATTCAAGAAGTGAGGGAGCTAGCAAAAATTGGTCACAGATGCTTGCATAAATTCCAAAGAAAGCGGCCAACAATAGGTGAAGTTTCACAGGGAATATTGAAGATAAGACAACGTCGCCATGTCAGGCAAGATACCATGTCCACACAAGCAAGTTTCTCCAGAGTTCTAAGCAGGATACAGAGTCAACATATAGAATTGAGTAGAATAGCCAGCATGAAAGAGGATGCTCCATAATCTTACTTTTTTTTTTTTTTTTTTTTGTGTGGCTCTCTCCTTTTCTTCTTCCACTTCTTTACTGGCTTGCCCAATTTTTTGTGCTATTTCAAGGTCTCACTTATTTAGTTCCTAACTGAGACCAGATAGAGTATATACTATATCCTCAACTCCATTTTTGCTAACTCGTTGATAGTTTCATCGTGTTCAAATTTAAGAATACAAAATCTTTAGATCATTACAGTGACTTGATTCCGTTCTTTCAACCCTACAATTTGTTGGTTGCTGGAATAGATCACATCCAACAAATTGGTTCATATGAACATTGATACTTGTTCACCAAGGAACAATGACTCAGGAAATCTCTTAAGGTGGAATCTCTCTAACACAACGATTAAGGCTGATTGTCCTACTGTAACCAAATTGCCGTACTTCATTGCTACTCTTAACAACAGCACACGGCAAGGCATCATCAAGGACATATAATAATGGTATGCGCCAGAAGGAGCAGAACACAAAGAACACTACAGTTCCTGTGTTTTTTTCCATTTATTACTACAATCAGTAACATCTAAGCTGCTGCAAATTGATCATCCCTTACAAGGATTATTTACTCATTTGCAGCAAAAGAAAAAAACATCAGGAACCTTTCTATACATTATGTCTTATTAGTTCCTGTGTTTTCCACTTTTATTACAATCAAATGCCTAGAATAGCAGATTTGTAGCAGTCTAAGCAAAAAGCAGAACCAGAGAGTGGGGAAATAGTAAAAAAGGGGAAAGACAAAAAGAAGGTAAAAAATGCATATTTGATATAACACAGAGAGGAACAAAAAAGTAGTTCTCACCTCAGCAGCTTGTGATATACTTCCAGCTCAAAGGCTTGGAGATACTGCCAAGCTGCATATTCCGAAGCTGGGTCAAAACTGGCACGAGGTTCCTAACCTCTGTCTGTGGTTTCTCGGACCTTGCTTTCCTGCTGGTTCACGGTTTTCAAAAGCAGGGTACAGCAACTTCTGGAAAATGTCGAGAAACTGTGTCCACTCCCCTTCACTCAGCTCAGAAAGCTTCACAAAGCTGCAGCTCGAAGGAAGCTGTTCATTGACACTCCTGTTCCCAGACGATACCCCAGCCATACACCCGAGTTTCTCCATTGCAATCTCGCGCCTCCAGCTCTTCTCACCTAGACTCATGTTCTTTAACAACATCGACCTTTTAGCCAAGGTCGTAGTCATGGCTGCGATTTCACCAGCATCGGGGTCAGTATTAATATCTACAACTACAGTAGTAGTTAGCCCATCCTCCTCTCCCTCTTCAAGACTCTCCTCTAGCTTGGAAAGTAGGTTCCGGACGTTCCTGCACCCAAATGAAACCGTTCTTGAATCTTTATCCAACATTTTTAACGGGGGGCCATCTAGTTTGGCCTCACAGTCAATGTCAAATTGGAAATCCTCGTTACTATCTCCTGCATTCTTCACGTCAGAAGAAGGGGATGATGATCTTGACTCTTCTACTCGACTTCTTGCCTCCATGCATATGAGCTCAAACTCACTAGGTTCCTCTTCCGGACCGCAGAACTCCCTACTCATCATTTCTCCAATCTCCCCCAGGCACAGACCGAAACCTGCGGCTTGCTTCAGGAAAATTGTGCAAACGACTAGAATCCTGAGGCACGCCTCTCTAATCATCGGCAGCTCCCTCCTCAACATGTCAGCATCTCGACATGGGTCGAGACTGTTTATGTACTCGAGCTCGTCGTCGGAGAATGGTAATGAAGCTTGTGGCCAGTTTATCCACTCGAAATATGGGTTCTCCAAGTCTTCTGGAAGGCATAGTCCATGATCAATGGGGACAAGGTCAACTTGTCCAAACCTTCCAATCCCATCCAGCTTCCTAACCAGAAGATTCCCTGCATGCCTGTCGGTATTCAAGATTCTCACGTCTAAGATTCCTATCCTATGCACAGCAGCAACCGGGAAACTCGAAGTCCCATGGTCACTGGCATCAAAATCATGAGGTATGTACTTCTGAAGCGATGCAATCTTGCTAACCTGCTTCTTCGGGTGTCGATGTTGCTTGCCCTGATTCATTCCATCGTTGATGTTGAAAATAGAATGCGTCACCTTTACAAGGACTGTGGGAGGCACATTGGCAAAGTGATCACGATCGAGAAGGTAAGCTGCCACTTCTCTGAACCCCGTTTCACCAACCCGAACTGAACGTTTCAGGCCCGGCTGACCGAGGGCTTTCCCAACAAACCCTTTTGGGTTGTTGGGGGCATAAGGTTCTTCATCTGTGGGTTTCACAATGGCCATATTCTCATATTGGCAATTTTTGAAATAGTATGCACCTCCAAGGCCGCCATGAGTGGGGGTTGGATCGACACCGTTTCTCATTGCTTTTGTGATTTCCCTCACTAACGGCTTTACTACAGCAAAGTGATCTGAAAATCCAAGTATCTCAACTGGGCTGCTCTTGTCACTCTGCTGAAGATGATCCTTTGCACGTGGCAAAAGACATGGAGTCGATGAGCTTCTGTGCATGAAGTTCCTTGTGAGGAGAAGTGGAGAACAGTTTCTAACTTCACTCAGATCATTTTTCAGTATTACATCGCCAAATATCAAAGATCTCTCCTCGGTTGGGACGTTAAGGGCAAGCTGTAACTTCCTCTTCACAGTGTGGGCGTTGTCACTCCCATCTAATTCAATTCCCAAAACAAATCCTGTTTCAGTTTGTACGAATACACGCCGCCTCCTTGGAGAAGGTTTTCTCGCTTCAATTAGTTTACTTCCACCATACTCACTTGCTGGAAAGTGTCCTTTCAAAGTTGCAACTGCCATATCTCTCTATATGTAAAGATTTAGCTCGAGATCAGAAAACGTTGAAGAAGGTCAAAGAGAAGAAGCTGTACAATTCAGAGCCAGCAGCAGAGATGGCGGCGGCAGAGAGCTTTTCTCTCAAGCAGACACCATGCTTGAATGCCAGCAATAAACAACTAGAAACCTTTGTACCGGACATAACCATGATCAAAGTAGCTTGCCGAAATTTACTCTTGTAGTTATCAGGTTGGAATGGTTGCAGCTATGAAATAGATCTGGAGAAACTGCAATGCTGTTGGACAATCCATGCGGCAATCCTGGCTAATCAAATCAAACATGTTAAATGCCTATCAGAAGTATCACAAACCACACTGAAGAAGCTGGGCATAAAAAAAAAACTATGTCAAACAACCTAACTAGAGTGAACTTTGACATCCTTCCTCTACTCGATCAACCGTGAACCACATCCAAGGATATTAACTGCGACAGAGGCATAATGAATCCAATATCGATTCAAGAACATTGCCGAAACGCATCATCCATCAGTCACTGGATCCACAGAAATGCCTGCGTCCCAAGTTGATTGAACAAACAACGGACCGGGAAACAAAATGACGGTAATATTGTAGCACAAACATCGCATCAGAAAGAATTAACGAATAAAGCCATTCTACAAAGTCAGGAAAACAGTGAAGCGAGTAAACTTCAGCGATCCAGATGATGAGGACGATTCAAATCAATTACATCCGTCAGTACGCAAAGCACAAAATCCAAAACACCAATGACCTACTTCACACTCATCCATTCATTTCTTCTGATGAGATCAATCATTCATATTACAGTCATCGTACGCAAATAGCGAATTACCGGTGGAAGAACGAGCCAAACAAATTCAGAACTGACGCGGAACAGGCGTTCACAAAGATTTCCTCGTTTCCCGCCACAAAAAAATGCTCGAGAATTGGATCACAATCTCGTAAACGAAACGGTAGAAACAAACGAAGAGCGCGGCCGCGGATTCAGAACGAACAAATCAATTGATGGACGAGAGAGAGGTTCAGAGGCTCACCGGGGAACAGAAGAAGCGACATGATGACGGAGATTCGGAGCAGTGACGGCGGAGACGCGAGGGAGAGCAGCCACCGCCGTTAGGACGAGGGACGGAGGCGGAAGGGGGAAGGGAAACGGAAGCAGAAGCGGAAGCACAAATGGAGGAGGAGGGCGGGGGGCAACGCTGCTGGTGGAATGGGAAGGGGAACGAAGGAAGAAGAAATGCAATTTTGGTTTTAAGAATTAATTCCCCTCTTCTCTCGCAGTTTCACTCGCTTGTTTTCCCGCACCCTCCTTTCTTCTCCCGCTTCGGAGATCTTTTATCCCAACTTCCTTTTCCGGAGAAGCGGAGACCTCCCCCTAACGGAAATAACTCTTTCCCTTTTTTCTTTTATTAATTAATTTCGTATTTCTTTTCGTTTATATATGTTTCGTTTATTTTGGGATATGATAATTTTTTCCCACCCATTTTTTGCTAGTTATTTTGTCCATTCACAACAAATTTTTCAAGAGTATATTTCAACCAGAAGCCAGATTAGAGTAGAAATTGATTCGGGTGGTCGTTATTTCATTTTATGAGATTCATTCAAAATCTAACGGTAAATTTTAAAATCTCAAAATATGTTGAAGTTAAATAACACAAAATCGTATAGAAGAAGTTTTATTATGAATATCGATAACCTAGAGAGAAAAAAGATTATTTTCCACAAAATATTAACCAGATGTCTAGTATACCGTACAACGAGGTGCACAGTTCCCCTCTTTCTCTATGATTGCCTCCTTCGGTTGGAAGAATCCCCATAATCTACCAAACAAAAAAATTAAGCTTTGAGGGGAATATGAAACCCCCCACGGCCCCACACCTTCCAAAAATCCATATCGAAGAAAGAAACCTCATCCTTCCATCCCCACTTCCTCCAACTCAACTTATAGTCAAATGATAACCCGATTCAACCGTATAGACACCTGACTGTACCCGAATTCGAGGTAGTGGAATATTGCAGATGACTTTAATCACATCCTGCTGGAAAACATTGCTCTAAACTCTCCATACACCATTGCCCAGCCTCTGAGTTAACAAGATCTAACACCATTTTCCCCTCTAGGTTCGGCGTTGTAGGAAGAATCGAGATCCGATCCAGACTAAATCCTGGAATGTAATTGTCATTTAAAATTCGCACTTGCTCTTATCCTTCTATCTGCCAACGTCAGCCTTCAAGCAACAGGTCTCTCCCATGCATAATACTGACCCAACCCCATGATGGTCTCGAGTGGGCCTCGTTGTTAGCACACTGGAATGGGGGAGTATTTCCCTTTCAAAACCCGAGCCAAAAGAGGCCAAGGATCTATCCATAGGCGCCAAGAAACCTTTGCCTACATAACGTGATTAAGATTCTCAAATCGCTGAAAGCCCAAACCTACATCAAATTTACTACGACAGAGGTTCCTCTGGGAACCCCAATAAGCTTTATCACCCTCTACTGAAAACCCCCACCAGAAACGAGCCATATACTTATCCAACTTACGACACATAGTTAGAGGTAACAGAAATCAAGACATACCATGAATTGGCAGCACTGACTGAGGCAACTACAATGAGTAACGTCTCTTTTGCCGCACGGGACAAATGTCTCTGTTCCAACTAGGGATGGCAATGGGTCGGGTTTTGCCAAACCCAAACCCAAACCCATGGGTTTATTTTTGAAAAAAACCAGGGGTAAAACCCACTGGGTTTGAAAAACTCAAACCCAACCCAACCCGTTGGGTATCCGCGGGTTCATGGGTACCCACGGGTTTTGTCGTAAAAAATTTACAATTACAAGTTCTTATCAAAATTAAAGTCAAATATCAATCTCTCAATACAAATTATCCATATATAAAACACCATTCTAGAAAATTCAAGCAAATCACAAATAAACTATACAAATTGTTCAACACCAATCTAGAAAACTCAAGAAAATTGAAGCAAATCACAAATTATTTATAAATAACATGGCTTCTTCCTTTCAATTAAGTTTCTTTACTCTCCACTCCATAACATCAACTTCATTCTACACAATTAAAAAGAAAAAATTAGACATGTCTCCACAAACATAAATAAGATTAGTTGTTTAGAATATTAAATATACCGAAAATCCGACCCAACCCGATGAATAGTGAACGGGTTTAAACCCAAACCCGACCCAAAACCCGTCAACACGGATTTTACCCGCGTTGACCGGGTTGGGTCGGATGGGTACCCGTGGGTTCGGGTTTTGTTGCCATCCCTAGTTCCAACCTTGGAGTTTATCCAAGAGCTTCCCCTCCAAATACATAAAAGTTTCCATTTTAGAATAATGAATCAATGACGATAGTCCTACGTACTTATCCTGCACCCAAATAACTACTAACCAAAAACTGCATCATTTCCTGACATAGATGCTCCTTAATATTTCCACTAAAACAAATTGCCGACTTGTTCAAATTCACCTTCTGACCACTCAGCAATTAATACTCCTTCAACACTGATAACAAATTATCACATTCACTCCTCGAAACTCACAAAACAAATATGAATCATACGCAAAAAAAAAGCAACAAAAAAGTGACACCCGAAAAATGACTAATAATTTGATACATTAATACATTAAAAAAGAGTTGACTAATTTTAATAATTTTTTTGACTGCGACTAATTTTAATAATTCAATTGAGTTGATTAATAAAAAAATACAAAAAAATATTTGACTAAAAACTAGTGTTTACCTAAAATAAAATCACAGCCAAAAGCCCAAAAGTCGTACTAGTTTCTCTTCCCTACTCCGACCTCAGTGCTTCCCCCTATTTCCTCTGCTCCATCGAGTTAGGGTTTTGGGATCGATAATCCATCCACCTTACCTGATAAATCCCTCCTTTCTTAGGCGTCTCTGAGCATTCGACTCGCAACATCTAGTGGGCTGAAGCGCGATACAAGCGAAGCTACAGCAGAAGCTAACTGCGGCAAGCGGTGGTGGCTGTTTTCCATTACCGGTGCGAAGGCGCGAATTTATATTTCTTGATTGAAGTCTTCTTCTGTTTCTTCCTCTGGTAAGTCTCAGGCGATCATTGTAATAAGCTCTCGAAATTTTGCTATTTTCGAGCACTTGAAGACGGTGGTTTTTCTTTTATCTGAACACTGCCTTTGTATTTTTGAATTTTAATGGTTTCTGCTCGTCTCCTAAAATCATAGCCCTTTGAATGCGTATAAGCTCTGCGTTCGATTCTTGTACATTTTTAGCTGGTTAGGTCTGTTCGCGACTGTATTTATGGTACAGCTTCAGCTGTGCTCTCCTAATGCTGTTCTTGCTTGGTGTTATCTTATCTTATCTTATCTTTCAAAGGGTTGTTAGCTAGCAGGCATTATGCTGGAATTTCGGGCTGGTAAAATGCATTTGGAGGGCAAAAGGGTAGTCCCTGATACCCGGAAAGGGCTGGTTCGTATAGACAGGGTACGTTGCTCTTTGCTTTTTACTAATCTTCTGTTGAGCGAGCTGTGATGCGATAGTATAGTCTGTTCATTTTGCCATATGTTGATGTTGGTCTACTATGATGTGAACGGATACTCCTGGTGTGGGTTTATCGTCATTAAGCTTAATCATTGTTGAAGAATGACATGGAGTAAGATGCTGACAAGGCTTTTGTTAATCTGTTTCTGTTTTGGATTATCAGGGAGAAGAGGGATTGATCCATTTTCAGTGGCTTGATCGTACCCTTAATGCTGTTGAAGATGTATCCTGGCATTTTCATATGTCAATATGTTTTCTCTGTCCTGTCAAGTTTGGTTGTTTGGAGTTTAGTAATGAGGAGATATTAGTTTTAAGTGCTAGGTTCACTATTAGTGAAATTTAAACAATTATTTCTGGGTTGCTTGTTAAATTTCATTTATCTTCCACCCCAATGCAAAATATGATGCTTTTATTCCAGTCAGATATGGGGATTCCGTATCTGAGAAATATGCTGATTGCTTTCTACGGGAAAGATATTTCAGAAATGCTTTCCAAATTCAGTAGTGGCTCCTTTTGAATTTGAGTTCCTTTCACTTTGATGTCAAACATTGTTGACTGCAGTATTTGGCTGGATTGGACTGCGTGAAATGTAATCCCTCTTTCTTTTGCTGTATATGTGCTTTGTTCTGTAAGACTTATTATGGGACAGTTTTCGTACTTCATATCAGAAGCTAAACATAATCTGTATTGGCCTTTTCTCTTCTCTTTTTCTGGTATGTATGTTTTCCTTCAGGTTTCGTCTTTCTTTTAGGTTAGAAATTACTATTACCGCATTGCTTTACTCCAACTCTTGTCTTCGTTAAGGATTTGGAGTTATGTATTGGATGGACTCTTGAGAATGTAGTAGGTGTTGCCCCATGTTTCAATCTATGTGGTCCCTTTGTCTCTGGTCATAGTACTGCAATTCTGTTTTTCCCTGACATGTTTTAATAGGATCAGATAATTTTTCCAGAAGAGGCGGTTTTTGAGAAGGTATGTTCTTATCTGTCTTTCTTGTTCACGGCTGTTACTTAATATATTCAGAACTGATTGCGGTGTCATACTTTTGGTTGTAGGTCGGTCAAGCATCAGGAAGGGTCTACATCTTGAAGTTCAACACAGATGACCGGAAATTTTTCTTCTGGATGCAGGTCAGATTTTTTGGTTGTTCATTACCCCCCTCATATTCATAAGTGTCTGCTTTAGTCCCGAACCTTGATAGGTTGTTTTTATTGCTGCTTTGTAGGAATCTAATGCAGATGGAGATGAGGAGCTATGTGCCTCTGTCAACTACCACATCAATAGACCATTAGGTACTTTATGTTTAACATAATCATATCCTTTGAATGCCCATCAAGTGCTCATTTGGAGCCCTACCAAAACATCCCTATAAATAATGAAAGTCACTCCTAGCTAGCTTGTCACATGACCTAGTTTTCACTATTTATGATGGAATTGACAATGTCTTTGTCTCATTTTGATGTTTTATCCTCTTATATCCTTTTTCACTATTTCTGTTTTTACTTCCTTAATGGTTAAAGATGAGCATGTTTCGTGTTTTCACCCCTTTGTCCAACACTTTTCCAATTTGTATCCTTGGAAAACATGTCTGCTCTGCCTTCAGTGGATTTATTAATGATGATTCATTTTTGTATCTCTATATGCCAGAGATCCTGGAAGAAGAGCCAGATACTTCTGCTCTTCAAACGTCTGAGGAAATGGTTGAAGATGACATTTCGTCACGGTACGTACATCAGCCCTCAGTACCTGTACCTCTGTTTTAACCAAAAATGGTTATTAGATACATTTGTGGGTTGTGTATGCATATTTGGAGCGAGAGAGGAATGAGTCCTAACCTCTGAAATGCTTTTGCAAAGGAAGCATAGATCATGCATTGATATACATTGTAACCATACTTTGATTATGCTTCTGATTGGGAACTTCAAACAGAACTGTCCCTTTTTAACCGGATTCAGATACTTCTTACCTTCTGCAAGTTTCACTAGGAAAAAAGGGCATCCATACATTTGTGCCTGATCTTTAGAATTCATGGGATTATTTGAGAGTGGCAATGATCTGGGAAAAATATTCTAAGACTTCAATGGATGCTTTGATCTTATATTGTTATTTTTATGCAACTTCCAGAGCTGGAAACATCGTGCTTCCAAACCTAGGTTCAGGATCAATGAGTGATGTTACCTCTTCATCCGGACCAGTAAGATTGGAAGATTTACAACGAATATTGAGCAATATCGAACCTGGAGGTATTAATTCTGATTTACTTTGATAAATTTGCTTCATTTGTACATGTTCACCTCTAACGCATGTATTTTAAAAATTTGCAGAGAGTGCTGGTGATCCAGATGGAGGTAAATTTTTGCATACCCAGGCAGATAGTGCATTATTTATTGTGATGTGATACATGTTTCGGTGGTTCATATTTATGCTCTCTAATCTTCCCTTCACAACAGGCTTCTAGTTCGGTATAATCCAGCATCACTCTGGTTCTGCCGATTTATTCACCTTAATTGGTTTTTAATGAGTGATGAATATATAGTAGTTAAAGAAAGAAATTGAGGGAAGCCAGTAATGGTTATTAGTATTGACTTTGGTTCTCATCCTCAAGAACTGGGGGTCAGTATGCAATTGGAATCATGACAACTGGGCCTTCGCACTCTGGAGATAATGTTCAAAATTATTCTTCCTGCTTTGAATTAGATGAAGCTGAAATAGTTACACTGACTCTTTCTTCTTCCCCCTTGTGGTTTAGCATGTTGCTTTTGATGCAATGCCATATTAGGCATGTTTGGCTACATTAGCCTGTTTGGTTACCTCTTTGGTAGTTCTCCTGAAAGTATAATCAGTAATTTCCTCTTGAGATTTGTGGATTGTGTGACTGAAGTTAACTGATCTTAGCTCCCTCGGACAGCGAATGAATGTACATATGATTCTATGATCATCTGCTTTTGTTTTGTTAGGTTTTGGATTGGGGGATATCTTTAGGCCTGATCTAATAATGCCATTGATGGGTACATTGCCAGTAGAAGAACGATTGGCATCTTACCTACCAGAGGTACACAATTTTGGTTTTGTTTGACTTACCTCCTTTGTAAAGGGATGTGTTGAGATCATTTTACTGGATTCACAGGGTCCATGGACTCCAGAGGATATTCTAGAGTTGCTGCAGAGCCCACCTTTCCGTCAGCAAGTAGACTCTTTTACCTATGTAAAGACTCCAGGCCTACCATGTCCGTTCTTTCTTCTGTTGTATCATTCGTCAACTGATATTTCTATTTTTTTTATTTGTGTTTTTCTCTTTGAAGGTGTTGAAGACTGGGCAGATTGATCTATCTCAGTTTGGTGTTGATCCCAGTAAATGTAAGATCTATACATTTCCAAAATTGGATCATTCTGCACTTTTTCATGCATTTTATGACTTTCTTGTCCCATTATTATGGGAATTAATTTTTTTTGCTGGCTGTTGAATCCCATGGAAAAAATTCCAGTTCAATTATTGGGTCCATATTCTCGATGGTATAAAGGCTGATATGTTACTTCAGACCTGTTTGCATGAAAGTGTGATATGCTAAGATTCAGTTTGTCGTAACAATGTCAGAAGTGAATGGATTGTCATGAAGGAAGAATGGTATTGTTTTTCACCGCCTGGTATTTGGTTGCGGCCTCTGGACAGACTCTGTTTGATCCAACCAGTAGAAGACTTATTAGAGCAGTTTTATTGAAGGGAATGAGTGAATGAAACATACACAAAACTTTCTGAGGTTTATAGAGGGGAAATGGGTAAACACTGAGTTCAGAAACATTTCACATCGGTTAAGGTTGAAGTTAGAAGTTCCAGGGGCTTAATTGAGAAGTTAGATATTTGATCAACTAGAGAGGCGCCTTACCGCAGTATCAAATAGGCATCTCTAGCTCTGAGTTACATTTCACTGCTGTTGGAATCAGTTTTCCAGATGGTGTTTACTTTGACAATCTGTTACTTTTTTACCTGATATTTTTCCCCTTTGAAATGCTGCAGATCGATTCACAGTATCTTCTTTTCTCGAGGCTCTAGAAGATTCAGTAACAAAAGCAGAGGATTCAAGACCTGAGGAAAAGGACTTGAGATCAGAGTCTCGGAATGAACCCATGGACGAGAGTCGCTGAGACAGGAGTGCCCATGCCTGTGAAGAAAGTAAATTTCTGATTGTAGAAGATGGTAACAAAGGACTGGGCCGCTTAACTTGAGATCTTCCCTTGTAGCTTTGTTTTCCAATTTAGAAACATTTCATGAACCAAAACGTTCGAACAAGTCTTCTCTGTAATATCGTTACGCAACATTTTATTAGGCTGTTAGAACTTTGATGTCAAAGTGTATGCGCAATGCTACATTTTTTTTGTAAGGTTGCAGAGTGAATTGGCTATCTTGCATGAAAACTAATGGTTGGTTAGCACATTTGTGGAAGCATCTTATAGTTCAACACAGCTATTTCACTGGAGCAACCAGCCACAAGAGAGCCAAAATCTTCGCTAGCTATCGTTTTGCTCAACAAAATGAGAGTTCTGGTTATTCATCGACGAGAAGAAAAATAGAACAAAGCTTCATGGATTGGTCAATACAGCGAAAAACCTCCCGTGAACTGTGATTCTTACAAACGTACTCTGTTTTGAGGAACTGAGTAGAGGTACCACAGACAACAGCAGAAGAGGTAGATAACTAAAAATCATCCTCAACTTGTTTCTACAGGCCCCTAACAAAATTTGGACGCATATGCCTAACTCGAACCCCGGAGGGTAGGAATCAAAATCGTCATTAGCTGGTCTTGCGAAGAAGCTCCTCAGTTGGAACCTCGAGTGTTGCATCAGCATGTTCCTTGCTGGGCTTCACCTCTGCATATGTGGTTTTCACAGAAAGTCTTAAGTCTCAGCATATATAATTATGACGATTGCCCTTAAAGGATAAAAATGTTTCTAGAAACCAGGTTTCCAATCCTGAACGGAAAGATTAACCAAATCAACTCATTTTCTATTACTTGTGAAGAGGGTTTTGGCCAAATTATGGCCCCCATCTTTCAGCCCAGGCAGAAGGTGTGTAGGCTGTTGGAATCAGTGGGCACTCGCCCAGAGCCGTTGGATGGGGTCGGTGTCACGTTCGTAATTGATAGCTCTGGGGGCATGCGCCTGTCAATCCAGCAGCCCACGCACCTTCTGTGAGGGCAGAAGGACGAGGCCACTTTGACCTCTAGCATAATTCTTTTGCTGCCTCACAGGTAGAGCAGTAGTTATCCCCACTGATCTTTCTGCAGGTCATTTCTGTTCAAGGTTTCTAGCCTAGTATGATCATGACAATTTTAGTCCTTTTCAGTCACGCAACAGATTTCTCCAAGAACAACTTAGATCAAGATGTTTGAGTGCCTCCTTGATGGAGGCTACCTCATGAACGATGGAGAACCTTTCCCAAGCAACAAAACTAAAAAAAGAAAATGATGGTAAAAGGAAACTGGTCCAAGAACTGTGGATAAATATAGATTAAGAGCATTCACATACCATAGCCACCCCGTTCGTTCAATTTAGCTTGAACAATCATGGTTGATATGAAATGGGAAGCTTCATTTGCCTCTTCAAGGAGCCTTCTGATTTCAGCCTCAGAGGTAACTTGACGATTCTCATCAAATTTCTTCCTGATCTCCATTGCCGAACCATTCAACATCAACTGGTCACCAGCAAATGATTTACGAGTAGCTCTCAGCAGAGATTTGTAGGCAGTTAGTACTTCTGTGCGCAGCATCTTCTGAGCCTGTTTTGCTGATGCTTGTATCAAGGTTTGAATAACCTGATCAAACCAACAAGAGAATGGAAAGAACCTGCAAAAGGAACGGTTAGTCCAAATAAATCAACTGATTAGAAAATGAATCACGTGTAAGTGACACATAGACTTTGCTCTAGGCAGGAGCAACGACACAGTGAAGTTTGGTTTTACATGATAAAGGCAGAGTAGAAAGATTTCGAAGAGAACGTATAGTACTCCATTTCCCCACAGATTGCTAACCACATAGACTTTGCTCTAGGCAGGAGCAACGACACAGTGAAGTTTGGTTTTACATGATAAAGGCAGAGTAGAAAGAGTTCGAAGAGAACGTATAGTACTCCATTTCCCCACAGATTGCTAACCATTTTCTGATCTTTCTCCACCCAATAACTACAGAAGCTTTGGCCATCAAACAACTTATTGGAACTAACTAAGCAGAAAAAGTTTGAAGAGAATGTACAGAACTCCATATTTCCATATATTGCTAACCATTTTTGGATCTTTCTCCACCCAATAACTGCTGAAGCCATGGCCATCAAACAAATTCACAGAACAAACCACTCCATTGTATATTCAAAATGAGAAGAGATCCATTCTTTCTCCACCCAATAACTACTGAAGCCATGGCCATCAAACAAATTCACGGAACAAACCACTCCATTGTATATTCAAAATGAGAAGAGATCCATTCTAATCCCAAGCATGCCCCCTCATAAACTTCACAAGCAACCAAGTGTTGCACCGGTTCGAAACTGAAAGAGAACTGCTTTAGCCGGAATCCAAACATACTACCAAAAGCCTACTAAGCTCAGTTTGAGAACTGTATCTAAGACCATCAAAGAACATTCATTTCAATTTCAGAGTTAATTTCCGCGCAACGACAACGAAAAGTACCCAAATCAAGCGACAGAGCTCAGATGTTAATAAGAATATGCTCACCTCAGCATGCCTAGTAAACCAATGAACAAGGAAAAAATGAGCCCTTTAGCAAATTAGGATACAAAGGTCTTAACACATTCTATATGGGCTAGAAATAAACACCCAGAAGAAGAAGAAAACTTAGAACTAACACCAAGACATGAAATTCATCTGCCAAAGTAACCTGAAATGCGAATACAAAACTGCATACAAGAAGCAATCAAACCAAGAATTCAATCTCATTCACCGCATCAGAAACTCTTCCGCTGGACCCTAACTACCTAAGCTTGGCTGAAGGTATCAATTCTACAGCAATAACCCCTAAAACCAATCTTAGTGTGGGGGATCAAATCTGGAACGAAGCTTATTCACAGAGAGATCCACAGCACTGAAAATTTCCCGTCCTTTACCAATCACGAAATTACCCACAGAAAAAGAGAGAGAGACTTACTTCGCCGGCGTTAGGGGATGTAGAAGAAAGCAGCGGCGGCCGGCAGGTGATGCTATACTGTTATGTGATCAGCCTGAGAGCTTTTTTCTCTTCTCTTTGCGAGCTTCCCTCTGCGAAATTCCCCTCGTTCAGTCCACGAGACTCCGTTACGGGGCCGGGCCGGGCCGGAGTTGAACCGACCCGTCAATACTCATTCGATTTCCATAATTGCCCTTACTTTTGTTTCTGCCTTGCAAGTTTGATCAGTGATCACCGTAATTATTAAAAAAAAATTGTTTATTAGTAAGATTATTTTCTCATTTATGGTGACTGAAATTAGTTTTATAGTCCAAATTTGGTCAAAATGACATACAATATACTTACCGTTATTTGAGCTACAAAGACCAGAATCCTCTAGAATCTACCAAGCCACTTTAGCAATCAAAACTTGGTTAAAGTGTTCAAAACGACATAACCTTTTTGCTTACTAAGATACTACGAGCGATGCACCACGGAACTCAATGCATGCAATCAGGGGTGGATCTAGTAAGGAATGACACACCCTTGCCCGAAAATTTTGTGAATTACATATATATTTTTGACACAATTTTTTTTTTAATTCGTGACTTCCAACACACCTCAAATAATATTGAGAGACACACCTTCATAATAAGAGAATGATTTTTTTGTTATAAAGTTATTTATCTTAATTAGTAATAAACAAGAATAAGTCCTTTTAACCAACCCCTCGGAAATAGACACGAGCCTCATATATAGTCTTGGTGTTATAAAGGCTTCTGTCTCTCCACGTCGCAAACCAATATTGGCGTGCAGTTGGACGTCCTGTTCTCTAATTAACTCACTGTCTCTTTTTTGAAATTACTTAATTGTTTGGTTTTCGATCGAAACAAAAAGCAAAGCAAACTAGCTTAAACATGCATAAGAATAGCCCGTAGCTGCTGCCAGGCCAGGTGGCGCTTCCTGATTGGGCTACCGTTAATTTCATTTTATAATTACTAATCACAATGACGGAGGAACGGAACGGTAAGACTTCCGTTATTTCCATTTCTCATTGGGATTAACGGTAAGGTGCAGCAACTCCCAAATATCATACAGCACTCAACCTTTTGATTTAACTCTTTTTTTGCAAGGAGGAAAGTGATGACTTTTGATATTAGATTTGAAGTTTCAAGAACATAATTTTAAATGAATTAATTCTTGTACAAAGAGATAAATCATTCACGATAAAAAAAAATGTATGATAATATGAGCATACTTTTCGATGGTGGAATACATAGTTAAAAAATGTATGGCTCAAGATATATTCAAATAGATATTATCTCAAATTACATTCTTTTAGCGAATTTGAGATTTTTATTAATCTTTTGTATTAAAATGGTGAGAAATTTATCAAGTTTTAATGTAACTTTACCTATATTTCACAGTTGATGGGTGCTACAACCCCTCCTGGTAGGGCTGATAATAGATTCGGTTCGGTTATAACCAACACCGTTTAATCGGTTCTCGGTTAACCGTTAAGCACTTTAAACTTATTGTTAACCGTACCGTTTAAATTAGTCGGTTAATCGTAATCGTATAGTCGGTTCTCGATTATTTTGTCGGTTAACTGGATAACCGTTAACTAAGTGATTCGGCAAGGTTATACCAAAATAACCGATCGATAACCTAACCAACAAAAGACCTCCTTTTTTCAATTGTATATCTTTTGTAATTTTTCATACATAGGCATGTGTCCTTTTCTTAAGTTGTTGTCGTTGAATAAAAAATAATTTAACATAGATGTATATCAATACATAATCAACTCAATGCAACACAAGTACACAATAATCGGTTATCGGTAATAACCGTTAAGCCCCAGTTCCAATTTGATTATCAGTTACACCGTTAACAGAATAACCGTTTACCAGCCCTACCTCCTAGTTTCAACATAGCTCCTCCATCGCATGGTGTTATGCATGATAAATAAATATACTAAACACAATTATTATATTTCACCATCGTTTACCATAAGTTACCATCCTATATAAGGCAAATATATTTGGTCCTAAATTTTTTGGAAAATTTGTAAATCACAATAGGTCACTCGTTCATTATGTGTAAAATTTTAGCTAAAAATGAAAGTGGTACTAAGTGGTTCAGGGTGGTAAGAAATCGTTTTTCTTGAAATTATGTTCATGAAACTCCAAATCTAATATCAAAAGTCATCACTTTCCTTCTTGCAATAAAAGACTTAAATCAAAAGGTTGATTAAAAAGTAACTAAGGCTAGCTGTGATATTTGGGAGTCTTGTGCCGTTCCGTTCCTCCGTTATTGTAATTAGTAATTAAAAAATAAAATTAATGATAGCCCAATCAGGAAGCGCCACCTGGCCTGGCACGGGCTGCAACCCGGGTTGCTGCCAAGTATTGCCCATAAGAATAGTGTCTAACTAGCTATACGGTGACAAGGAGAGGATATTTTCATTCAAAAAGAAATTTTATGACTGAAGCTTACTAAATCCACTTTCTACATATATATTACACTTTCTCAATTTTCATATAACCCTTCACTAAAACTTTATCCCGAATATCTTATCTCCGAATTGTCTCATAATTCATTTGTACCGTCACAATATTCCTCTAATTATTTTCCAACTTTTTTTTTTTTAGTCTCAACATTGATATGTATGGACTGATCAATTGAGTGGTATTGTAATTGTTGACATTTTCTATTTAGTATTATAAAATATTATAATTTATTTTATTTTTATTTTGATGGGGAACGAAACATCACAATCTCTCGTCAACTACTGCACTTAAAGCCCCATACCGTAATTTATTGTGTGACCACCACCACCACCTCGTCCCTTCCCCCGCCGGTCAAAGAAACCGGAGCCATACCCTGTCCAATCTCCCGCCCGTATTCCTTCCTACACATGCATGTACGTATAAATAAATGACGAATACGATGGATATGAGAGTACGTGGAAGAAAAGAATGTTGCGGTTGGCCAACTTGCATTATTAATGTTGCAGAACTGAACTGTATTTTATTTATGACGATCGATCGAGGAGGATACCTACGCCTTGTCGATCTCTGCTCGGAAAGAAAGAAGCTAAGTGTACATATATATATATATATATATATATATATATATATATATATATATATATATATATATTCATTCATGCTACTTTATAGAGTACTGTAACGCGCTTCTTGGAGCTAGCTAGCTAGTACTGGAGAACAATGGAGATTGGTATTGACAAACCAATACAACTGGTAAATAATGGAGATCAAAGATGGAAGGACGAAAGAGAGGTACAGCAGCCGCTGCAGGAAGTGGTGCTTACGAAGCCGCTGATGGTGGCGGATCGGGCCGCCGGAGATCACTCCGACGACGACGACGTTGAATACAGGACTCCCAACCTCGTCCAACGCGTGTTGAGCCTCTTCAAAAACGTCCGCCCTGGCTCGGATCTCACCACCTTCCAGGCAAGTAACTAATTATATATGAATGAGTTTGTACAAACTGCAAGCTCGTGGGTTGGATCGTTATTTGATCAGAGGGCCGACGTGGTGAGAAAGTAGTATAAGATTTATATACCGGTTCTCTCGTTAACTCGCGAGTTGTTGATTTATTTAAAGAAGTGGTATAAGATCTATCTGATATGACGGGTTAGGTCCGTGCAAATTTTCAAATTCACGGTCGTTTGAGATGGCGTATGTATAAGGAAGTGATATAAGATTCAAACCATAAGTCTTTCTCATTATAACTCGAGTTATTCTTGATACCAATTAGTTTATAAAAAAAAAAAAACGGTCTGTATGAAAGTGCAGCTGCCGCCGTCGTTCAACTACCCAAAGTCGCAGCTGCAGGCGTACGGGGAAATGGTGTACTGCGCCGGGAAGGACATTCTGTCGGATTGCAGCAGCACCAAGTGCGACCCGTTGGAGCGGTTCACCCGGGTGGTCGGGTGGAGCATCTCCACGAACCGACCCGGCATCATCGGGCTGGTGCCGTACAACCCGGTCCTCGGGGAGACCCACCACGTGTCCTCCCGTTCACTCAACGTCCGCCTGGAGCAGGTCTCCCACCGCCCTCCGCTCACCGCACTCCACGCCACCGACTACCGCCACGGCGTCGACATGCTCTGGTTCCAACGCCCCGTTCCTAAATTCCAAGGTAATTATTAACGTACCGAACTAATTATGTTTTTTTTTTTTGCCTTTTTTTATCATTGAGATTTCATTTGGGGTGGCCTAACATTTGACACGTTCAAAGTTTTGGGACCAAACAATCAGCTAAAAAAAAGGGGTACATTTTCGGTTTGATTCAAGCGTCTGATCTATTTATTGAGATTTCAATTGGGCAAGCTGGTCAACCCGCGGGTTGACCTGGACCCGGTGGAGGTAGTGGGTGAAGGGTTAATGCAGGGTCACCCGTTTTAGTTAGTCCGGAAATATGGAAAGAGTCATTATATTGTACTTATCCTGATAAATTATATCAAATCTCATCTAACATATGGGTTATAACATATAATATTTCACCAAAATAACATGTCGTACTTAGATCCAACGTATATTGAAAATTCACACACACTTATATAACATATATATTCAAATGTTCAACTCAGGATTCCAAAGATGGAGTTAGGCGAAAAGAAAAATCGAAAAATAGGCGCATTTCGCAAACCAAAGAAAAAATTACACAATTTGACCTCCAACTCGATACCTTATAGCAATCAACCCGATGAAAGCGTGCGGCCCGTTTTTCTCACCAAACCAGGATCAAAGTAGGTCAACCCGCAGGTTGACAACCTTGCAATCGGTACAACGTACAAAATTCTACAACCATATATGTCCCATTACTTAAATTGACTTTAATATACCACAACAGTTTCCAACCATCGGTAGTTTGACGTTTACAACCCCTTCGATTTCCACATAATTTCACGTGGTGTGTTTCAAGATGTTTCTTTTTCAAGAAAAAGTCTTGTTGTACCATTACTATCATTAAGAAATTGTCCGTTTTGGACCTACTCTCACGCGTGATTTTGTTTTTGGATACATAATGATGATTTTTCAAAATATCACTCATTATTGTACTGCTCCATACGAAGCAGGTTTAATTAATTTATAATTAATAGAAGAACTTATCTATCACAGTCCAAAATGCATCTTGTTAGTTAATGTTGTAAGTTAGTTTCTTATAAATCATAGATCTCTCTCTAGCAATTTATCGATATGGAATTTACGCAACGTGTTAACAGTAACAGTGTGCTCCGTAAAATAAAAAAATAAAAAATCGGTATCATTACTAAGGTAGTAAGGTTCGTCAAAAATGTCCTAACAAGATAACTCGCCCCATCGTCGTACCTAATTAAATTCGCTCGATTTTCACTACTAGTCGAGTTGCTAGTAAAGAGCATATATTTGCGAATAACGAATTAATTCATGGATTTATTGAATTGCGAAATTATTTTTGGAACTTTGCCCTTAGGAACAAGGGTGGAAGTGGAAGTGCAAGGGAAGAGGACACTGAAGCTTGTGGAGCACGGCGAAACTTACGTCATGAATTCCCCAAACATGACGCTCAGGTTCATCCCGCCGGCCGTCGACTGGACCGGGACCGTCAAAGTCAGCTGCCGGGAGACCGGCTACGAAGCCGAACTGAACTACTCCACCTCTTCCTTCTTCGGACGGCGGTCCAGTGCCAAACATTCCGTCACCGGCAAGATCTACAAGACGACGCCGCCGCCGGCTGCTTCTCCTACCCCCGGCAATAATTATAAATTACTCTACACTTTGCGTGGACACTGGAGCAGGTAAATATAACCAATCTCGTCCTGCAAAATTTTCCACTTGAGAATTGAACTAGTATCTGATTGCCGGTTTTTACCGATTCTGGTTAATTACCTACAATTAATTACTGCATGCAGCACCGTGAAAATCAGGGACCCGAATGGCGGAGGGGAGCGGGTTATTTACAATGCTAAAGAAGTGGCCTCCAAGTTAAAAGCCCCAATTCTCAAAGATCCACAGGTAACTCTTAACTTTTGGCCCTTAAATTATTTCTGACCTAATTCACTCGATTAAATTAAATGTAAATCTATCTCCATCTCACGCGAACAAGGGATTGGTCCAGAGATATCTAGGGGTAGAAATGAGTTTTCGATTTTTCTGGTTTAATCAGAAAATCAGACAGTACAACCTGACCCGCGGTTGGAATCGGATTCGTATCTAAAAACAATCCAATTTGATTTTCGATCGCTGGCAGCAGTAATAAAACCTGCGCGCTCGATTCGATCCGAACTCCCTCAACCCAACCCATTTTTCCAGGTCGGTCGAGCCCCACTCATTCTCCCTCATTTCTCTAGCGGACCACTCTGATGCGCGATTAAAATCGTTTACGATATGAAAGTTTTCCATTCGGGTTAATCCGATTCGGTTTAAGCATAGCCTGCATAATGTTTGTGTGTGCAGAGTGTTCTACCGAGCGAATCGGCATTGGTGTGGAGCGAAGTAAGCAGAGGGATACTGAGCAGAGACTGGGAGAAAGCCAAAGAAGCCAAGAGAGCTGTGGAGGAGAAACAGAGAGACATGGCCAAAGCTAGGAGGTCAAGAGGGGAGGTCTGGGTTCCAAAGTATTTCACTCCCTCCTCCAATGGTGGTGATGACGACCCTTATGAATACTCACCCATTGAAACACTGGTTCCACCAGCTCCCATTGTTGTTCCCTTCTAGCTAGCTAGCTAAGCTAAGCCTTTGGTGGAAAACAAACTTTGTTAGATTTTGGAAGAAAAAAAAAACATATGCACAATCATATTTGTGTAATTATTATTGTCGCGCGCACACTGATTGACGAGTCACTAGTTTCCCCACGTTTACAAACAGGACGACGACACGAGCGGAAAATTACTTTTTGTTGGGTAAATAGGCCGTTTACTGAATTTTACGGGAAAAAAAAAGTTACACTTGGTTCACATATACTTCTTCTATATGGCACAAATTACAAGTGGGATGGAAGTTTCAACGCTTCTGCTGGAGAGGCAATAATACTCGATTGCGATACTCTCCCAATGCCCAAACTGGAAATATATTTTGATACGCCGAGTAATTGATCGTGCAGTTCTTGTTAAACACTCCCACGATTTCCTAACAGGTTAAAAGAAGTAGAAGTTTTTTTTTTTAATGTAACTATTTATTTAAAGTAAACATATGTTGTTCACTATAAATTAAACTAGAAAGACATAAATTTAGGGTTTTGTTCAATTTTTTTTTTATTAAATGGAAATTGATTTGAACATTTACCTGCTGTGGGAAGTCTCCATTCTCCATAGCTGAATCAATCAAGAACTTTGCAGCTCGATGTAGTGGGCTTGGATCTCGTTGGGCCTGATCCAATCGAAAAAAGCAAATGAGTCCAGAAGGCATTATCTAAAAGTCCAACACTTCTTAACAAACCCTAAAACATTTTTGTACCTGTCCAGCTTCAATGAGGCCCAACATGGCCCATGAAGTGTTCACTAGATGTGATTTCCCACCTTCCAAGTTTGTGTAAACCTAATTAACCAACAAAAACATTATTATGTTCAGTGTTGGAAAGAGTACCCTACGCTACAAAGAGGGAGTAGGGCTTACCTTAGTCTGAGAAGAAAGGTAGCTCTCTCCCCAGCCTCCAGAGGGGAGTTGCTTGGATAGCAAGAAATCGCAGGCTTTCTTGATGGAGGGGCAACTCTGGTAGGTCAACCCTCCAGCCACTAGCCCAGTTATCCCAAACCATGTCCCGTATGTGAAGCAAACTCCCCATGAACCATACCTGCATTTGTTATATTTACAAGTTGCAACAATAAGAGTGACAATACTCTTTTCTTTCTTTCTTCTACTCCCTCTTGGGTGGGATTGGGTCGAGAACAATAGTGTGCGTACCAGGAGCCGTCGGAGAGTTGTATGGTCTGAATGAAGTGGAGCGCTTTACGGGCACATGTTTGGATTTCTTTCTTTCTGTGGTCCGGATATACTTTCGATAGCGCTTTCAGTCCTTGCATTGCCGATGAAGTGCATTCCACGTACCTTTATCAAACCGACTCACGCATAAATGTGTAATCACATCGACATTTGAAAGGCAGCAGGAGACATTTTGGGAGGGCGATCTTACTGATAATCTATCATAATGTCCCCAAACATTTCGGAAGGATTGAGGGCCTGTATGTACGTAAGTCACGTTGTAAGTTATCAGAACGCAAACAATCCAACAACTACAAAATAACACCAAGAACGAAAAATGACAAATAACGCCAAGAAAACCCTAAAAAGTGTACTCAAACAATCCGACAACTACAAAAAAAAAATACGACAAAACGCAGTAAATAGTCTAAATAAAAAATGATATCGAAACCAGATTTCTATCGACGGATTAAACGAAATAGATTGTTAAAATCAATTACCTCAAACCATTGGTAAGATCTTGTAAGCTCGTAGGAAGCAAACCCTCCATTTTCATTCTGTATGGTAAACCCAAAAGAGATCATCACTCTTCTTCAGTGGGTGAAACATTAAAGGTTCTTAAAAACAACAAGAGATTTTACATACTTATCAAAACACCAATTCAACCTCGAGGGATTGGCCTAATGCGAACGATATCATTCACCATATGTTATACTTAAAACATTAAGATCAACAATTATCTAAAACGAAAAAGCTCGATCTCAGCCAACGACGGAGTACCTGCAAGGATAGGATGAAATTACCACAATCGAACAATCGGCTAACTGGAATTGGATCTCCTACGGTTCCCACTGGCATCTGAGATAGCAATACTGCAGTCTGCAGAAACGTAATTAAAATGAGCCACAACATGATATAATGTATTCTTAAGATAAGCAATTGCACGAGTACTGTAATAATATGTGTGTACCTTTAAGCCTTCTGCAGAAGTATCTACGGCAGCCCAACCATTATCTAGGGTGGAGAATGGCCATCCTCCTTTCGAGCCATGGCGATACCATTGCTTAGGATCACCCCAGCAGTCCTCTCTAATCTTTAATTTTTTAACTATATATGAATCAGATTTGCTGAAGATGGAAACAAGTGAAAAAAATGTGTATCTATGTGGTATAAGATTCGTTATTGACAAGGTATAAGAGCCTTCTGTGATCGCGAGAAGTCTTCTGTTCAAATCGTGGCAAACTCTATTTGAGTTATTTAAGAGGGTACTGATCAAGAGTTTCGAGCCTGTAATCTCCTAAGTTGAAGACGAACGATAGAACCGCTAGATCAAGCCCTTATTCGCTTAAGTGTACAAAACCATTACCATCATATAGCTTCCATAAAACTGTGTAACCGTATAATGCCATAAACTCTACGAGTCTAGACTACTAAAACGCTAAATTCTAAAACCCTTGAACCCTCGTTATACGAACACCAGAATCCTAAATTCTTAAAATTGTAATACCCAAAAATGTTGAACAACCTAAAACACGAAACCCTCTAAATAACACCCAAAATCCTAATTAAACCCTAATCCTTGAACCCCCTAAAACACACCCAAAATCTTGAACCATGCTCTCCTTAAACGCCCTAGACACTAAGACCATAAACCTTGAATCGCTTTGATAAAACTTAACCCTAGACTCATTAAACCCTAACTTGTAAATCCTAAGCCATAGTACCCAAAACCCTAAAAACTGAAGCCTAACCCCTTAAAACAAATTTGTTTATTAAAATAAGTTCAAAAATAGCTGGTGGTTGGACCAGAAAAAATCTCTTACTGGAAGTAAAACCTGTAGGCAGTAATGCCAGGAAAAAAAAACATTTACCACAGTTTTTAGCATAAAATATCCCTATCGCGCTGACTTTTTCGATTCAACATCCGGTACGGTATTTCAGTCCTTGCTTAGAACGTAACTAGTGTGTTGAAACTAATCTTGTGGCTTAAATGTGTTTAGGGGTTAAGTTTCAGGTTTTGCTTTGAATCAATAACCCTTTTTGTCCTTTGGGAAATCTGATAAAAAATTGTGATCAACCTGAAACCGTCACCAAACCTCAGGTAAGATTAATTAATTAATTACTACATAATCGTGGTTCGACAAAAATAGCTAATCATGTGGCTTGGCGATATGCAAGAAATCAAGCAAATCAATAATGTTACCTGTGTTCTTTTGATGAAGTCGTGTGCCTTCTTGAGCATCGAAGCACAAAAATCCTCTTCCCAGAGATTGGTTGCAAGAATTGATTGGACAGCAAACGACACATCCCACATTTGAGAACCGTTGTGGCCCTGTGTGTATTGATTTGTATCAAGACCTCTCATACTAACTGTATACCACCTTCCGGATGTAATAGCGTATTAAGGTGGTACGATTCGTATCATGATCGTTTGTAAGATACACGACTCGTGCAGGTTTGGCTGGTTGTTAATTATTGTATACATATATCACGAACGGATCGGGACAATATCAACAATACAAGAAAGACAACTAATGCAGTGAGAACTCCATAACTTCTATAGTCGGACGACGGATTACCCGATTCAACTCATATCAAACATACCTTGTTGACAGGACCAAGACAAACGTAGTTGGTGTTTTGATCCTCGTAATGGATGTGTTGCATGCAAGTTTTTAGGGCAGATTCCCTGAGCTTGGAGATCGGCCATGTCGACATTAGAGGCTCCCAAACCTTGTCGAGGCCAGCCCACAACAAGTCTTGCAGAAATGGATGTGGATAGTACAGATCCTCCTGCACATTAGTTTATATCGTCTCTTCTTAGTTTCTAACTTTAATTATCTTCAATTAGGAGAGTGTAACACATTTTTAATGAAGAATCCCCTGTTTAAACTTGGTTGTGCCTGAACTTGGAACATGATTGCATGCTAGTATTTTTGTTGACATTAGATTAATAATTAATGATTTGTAACGTATTATATTAATGCATGTCTTCTTTAATGAATATATTGACTGTTTGTCAAACTTACGGTATTTCAGAAGCAGACTCTTGTTTAGTTTAAAATCTCGTCAACTCCTTAAATTTGTCTACTTGTCCATCAACGTCACCTAACAATCCTCGTACAAGTATATGCATGCAATGCCGGAATAAAAAAAACTGAACGAGGGAGCTAAAAATTTACGTTCAGAGAATTTGAACTGACGTGAGGAGGAACTAAAGCCTTACCAACTGTTATATTTCTTAAATTGATTACCAAATTTACATGATTTTGAGTGTTGAGGGGAGCTATATATAGCCTCCCCTGAGTTTAACGTCGCTCCTCCACTGAGTACATGTCTGAGTGGACGTGGCCGATCATTCTTTTTCATCATCGATAAAGTTACATGGATGGGTTAACTATTTCGAGTTCAAATGATCATCCATACATAAGGAAACTTAGATTAAAAAAAAAAACGTACCTTGGCACAAAGATTTCTAGTGAGATTCCAATTAATGTTGCGATATGGAAGCACATACAACTCTTCTCGAAGGCTTACTACCAGAGGATTCACTGTTCCCACGAATCTTTTCCCGTACAAATACGACATTGGCAGATACACCATCCGAGAATGACACCACATTCTTCCTGAGAATTCAATGGGAGGTTTTAACGAAAAAACTCATCAGGTCAAATTAATATCATTACATGAATACTAAATAAGAAAAATGGTTCCACGTTTTATTTTGTTAATTCAAATAATATTGTTTTTTTTTTCTCCAGCAATTTTACGTACCTGGATGTATTGGCAGAGTATAAGGAAAAACCCAAAGCTCTGGGGGCAGTGGATTAACCCCAGTCCATTCGTAAACTCCAAGAACCTGTACAAACACTCGCAAATAATCATTCATGAATAAAGACCATAAGAAAGAAAAATTCAATGTGAAGATTAACGAACCGACGAGAACTCAATTTCAATTCTGTGACTAAATCATTTTCACAGCATGATCATTTCGCGTTAAAAATCCAGACATCGATCCAACCGTCCAATTCAAATCGACCCAACGCGTGGTCTCAATTTTCATGACTGATCAATTTGGTTATAGCTAGAACTAATTTTGTTTTAATGATGATAACATAAATAAGAAAGGTGGCATGGCAAAACAATTCGATCGTACCGAAAGCCAGAGCTTGCCCCAAGACGGGATGTAAACGGCACCGCCGTGATCGAGGATCCATGCTCGCGCTTTCTCCATCGCTCCATCTCCTCCGTCCATTTCTTCGCCCATCAATCTGAGCGCCACGTACGATAGCACGGTGCAGAACATTACGCTGCTCCCTTCTATATGCAATCCCCACCCTCCATCCTCGTTCTAATTTCATGGAAAATTCATTAAATTCTTTTTCAATATTGCCCCTCCAAGATTTGTTAATTAATTAACTAACTAATTGCTGAAGTCAATTATTAATTTTTTTTTTTATAGCTTTTCCCGCTTCTCTGGTACAGTTTGAAGTAGGAGAGATTGCGGTATCACCCCTAAAGGACCCGGTCCATTGTCCAGCATTAGAAAAAGATGGTCAGCAGCAGAAGCCGCAGAAGAAGAAGGGCTAAGGCAGGGATGCCCTTTGTCCCCCTACATGTTTGCCATCTGATATGATCCCAAATGGTCCATTGTACACGTTTAATTTACTTGACGAAGAAGCTATCGAAGTTGGGAAGAAGAAGGGCAGAATTTGGCTAAGTCAAAATTCGTGTTCAGGATACATACTTTAGAGGCATGGTTCTCTCAATTGGCTCGGTGGAAATTCAAGTTTAAAGGTTTGTTTTGTAGATAAAGTTTCCATGTTTCCAATGGTATTCTTTTTGGATCCATATAATGTCATTAAGGTTGTTTTCCAAGGCCTCAAAGTTGCTACCTCAAAACTGGAAAACTGCCAGAAAATGTCAAAGTACCAACTTTGAAGGCCTATATCTGGAGTTTGGAGAATGATCTCGAGCTGTTTCAAGTTGGAGGTGAAAGAGGGAGTTTTCTTCTACAGAGGAAAGGAATTGGTTGAGTTCGAATCAACTTGGAAGACTTTGATCGAGGGGCTCAAAGATGGCATCAAAGTTGTTTGGTTACTTGGAGTTAAAGGCAGATTTTCCTTTTCTTGTTTAGTTAGGATTTCATTGTTTTGGTAGTTTTTGATTCCTTTTCGTATTAGACTGTAATTAGGAGTTTATGGGACGTGTGTAACCCTAGCTAGGCCTATTTAAGCTTTCTATTTCGTTGTAAAACTCAGACTTTGATTAATCGAATTGAGAACCTTTTGGTTTTTGTGCAAGTTGCGACTTGTGTTGAGTTTGGTGGATTCCAAGCTCGTGAGCTCTTGTATCGATTGAATAGTCACTTCAATCGTGGTCGGGCATCTACCTTTTAATCCAATTGAGCGTTCCCCAGGTGTGGAATCGTCCTTTTGGTTCCATTTTATCCAAGTTCGTATTAAGAACGCGTTGTTCTTGATTCGAGCTCAATCGATTCTTCGATTGAGTCGTTAGCTGCGTGACTTTGATAACATACACCCCCAGGGGCGTATTAAGTAGATGGATGGGGTAAGGTATTAGTCCAGCTGACACATAATTTAAATGTGGAAATTTGTCCTCTAAAAAAGGAAATATTGAATGAATTGATCGTAAATTTTGGGATTTGACTACTTCTAACCTTTCTAAAGCGGATACTAATCGTAGAGAAAATGGAATTTCGATAATAACTGCAAGTCCCTCTGGTATTGAGTTGTATGTTATATCGAGAAGCAGATAGATCCTTTCAACCTTTTCATCCCCAATGCAGTAGAATAAAACTCACTCATCTATGTTTTGCTGACAATCTGTTACTCTTTTACCAAAGGGTCAGTGGAAGGGGTGGGGGTAGTAGCTGAGATACTCCGGAAGTTCTATCTAATTTCAGGGCTCAAGCGTAATCCGAGTAAGAGTGAGATATTCAGTGCAGGGGTGTCAGAGGGATTAAAGGCTGAGCTAGCGAGAGTTTGTGGTTTTAAGGAAGGAAACTTACCTGTAAGATACCTAGGACTTCCCCTGAATGCATGCAGGGGAGCTTTCGACTGAAGATTGTAAAAGCTTTAACTAATAGAATTGCTGGAAGAATCCAAGGATGGCAGCCGAAGCTCTTATCCTATGCGGGGAAGCTAGAATTGGTTATATATCAGTACTAGCCAGTATGACTCTGTACTGGATGGGTGTGATTTTGCTGCCTAAGAAAGTAATCAAAGAGATAGAAAGGCTCTGACTCTCAGTTTCTCTGGAGTGACTTAGAGAAGAAGGAAAATGCAAGGGTATCTTGGAAAATGGTGGCTCTACCCCCATGCTGAAGCTGGTCTGGGGTTTAAAGACCTTTGTCCTTGGAATAAAGCGTGTTTAGCACGACACCTGTGGGGAATTCTTTATGATAAGAAAACTCTCTGGATCGCATGGTTAAAGGAGTACAGACTTCGAAATCTTAGCATTTGGGGAAGTGCAGATCAGAGGCTCTTGGATTTGGAACAAACTCCTAAAGCTTCGAAATACATTTGTAGGAAAATTGTGCATAACAGATCAGGGAGTGGAATGGGAGGGAGTTGAAATGGCCAGATTTCAAACCAGCAAGGTGTTCTGATTTTACAGTTTCGGAATGAAAAACTGTCATCCCGTTTAATCGAATTGGGATTGTAGAGCATAAGACCACTAGGGGAGCCGGTGACATGGGCAAAGTTGACTTGGAAAGGAGGTATACCTAAAAATTCGCTACTAGCATGGCTTATTCTGTTTGGGGAGAATCACAACACTCGGACAAAATTCAGCGTTGGATTGCAGAGGCGAATGCAACCTGTCCACTATGTAGGCTGGAAGCTGAATCCAGAGACCATATTTTCTTTCAGTGTGTTTATATGCAGGATGTATATAGATTGTGTACAAATCTTAGTAATAACAGATGCAAAGAATGTAAGTAGCAGCAGTTAGGATTCTCTAGCTATTTTGAAGAAAGAATGTTTGTAAATGTTAGACTGCACGTGTAACGATTGTATAGATTAATTTATTATGTATAAGCCTACCTCGCAAAACACGCTACGAGGTTAGTTAATTACCTGGTGATTAAACAAGTACCGACGCAGCTCGATTCCATGTTCCTGGTCATGAGCTAACACCGAAGACAAGCCACCCGACGTCACATACAAGCTAATTACCTGTCCCGACACACAGATAATTAAAGAACCCCTATTAATTAATTAATTAATTCACTAGGTAAACAAATTCCACTAGCCAAACATACGCTAGTTTGGTGGAACGATAAGGGTTAGGGTGCATAATCATATTTGTCTCCTTAATTTTGAGTGGAGTTAGATCAGAAGAGTGATATTAAAAATCTTTCTTATTTTTCAATCGACTCGTACCTTCTTTTAGCCAATATACCACTCTATACCACAATAGTAAATGTTGGAGATGGTAGTGGAAGGTGGTAGAAATAGAATGTAGATGGTGATTAGTATATTTCTACTGTCACGTATACAACCATTTTACATTATGATACATTCATACTACCACTGTATACTCTTATTATTTACTATCAAACTTTACCGCTATGTATATATACAATAATACAATGGTAAAATATGCCTTAGTTTTTTTTTTTTTTTTTTGTGTTCCAAATCCAAACTATTTATCTTTGGATGTCAGTTTCGAAGAACATGGTAAATTTTATTTCATTATTTGCAAACCAATTTGAATTCTAAATTAAAACAAAAAAAAAATGATTACCTTTTAGTAAATAAAAAAAATATTATTAGTGAATGAGTAATCATTGATTATTGTTGACGAGATATCCTGATACAGATCATCGTGTGTTTGATATGCAGAGTAACATAAGAAAAATCGAAAACATTACATTTTTTTTTATTCTTAATTTCCATTTCGTGACCTGGACTACAAAGGTCTTGTATGTTTTTCGTACTTACATTATTCTTTTTTATACCTATGGCAACGTACCAAGCCGGGAAGCAGGAACAGAGGACCGCCATAGTCGCCAGGCCAGAAGCCCGAGCTGTGTTGCAGAGTTGAGTGGAACTGTAACCCCTTTCTCACCACGCTCCTCACTCTTCCTTCATCCAATATCTCTTCTTCTTCTTCTTCTTCTTCTTCTTCTTCTTCTTCTTCTTCTTCTTCTTCTTCTTCTTCTTCTTCTTCTTCTTCTTCTTCTTCTTCTTCTTCTTCTTCTTCTTCTTCTTCTTCTTCTTCTTCTTCTTCTTCTTCTTCTTCTTCTTCTTCTTCTTCACTCTTTACTTTCGTCACTACTCCTCTCCCTTCATCATCGATTTCCCTGCAGCAGATTCCATTCTCCCTTGCGAACTGGTTATTTTAAAACGAATTAGAGAGACGGGAATTAATTATGTGTAAAAACATAATTAAGTAAGAGAGAACTAATTATGTATACGAACCTGGAGTCGCATGAGAAGGTCGGAGCTCTGTTTGGCTCCTAAACGGCGGCGGTTCTGAGTGAACTGACGTCGAGCCTCAACAACTTTAGCCCTGTCGCCGGCGAGGTCTGGAACGAATTCCCAGAACTGCCTTCCGACATGGTTGTTGTATGATTTCAGCAATAATGGATCATCTTCTTCCCCTTCTGAAAGCTTCAGTCTCCACATTGTTTTGACCGGTAAGTAAAAACTAGCTAGCAGTCTAGCACTATGGTTTTAACTATACGCTCGTATCATATTTATGATCCATTGCTATATATAATATATATAGTACACTCTGACAATAACTACTTTAAATTGTTAAAAGAAATTCAATTAGAGAGGGAAAAGCTCCACAAATTTGGACGGTTTGGAAATTCGATCCATTGGTGACTTGGTGTTAATGTTTGCAAATATGATTTAGGTTTAGGTATGCTTTTTTTCCCTTCTTATTAATTTGTCTTTTTATATTAATTCTTATTTGGTGTCACCACCATAATAATACTTTGGGGAATGACTATGGTTAGGGGTGTTCAAATGGTTACCATGGTAATTACTAAACCAGACAAGTCTAAAATATATAAACCATGAAATACAATATCATAACCAAACTGTCATACAACAACAATCAAATCAACCAAACTAAAGTTTAATCGGATTGGTTAATTGGTTAACCAGAATAACCAATATAACATCACAATATCATTAAGTGAGAAAATCTTCGTTTAATGCATCAATTCGCAATTTATATAATGAATAAAACATAACAATCAACACATAGTTATAGTTATAACTCTCAACATAAATACTTGTAACTAATGCAATTATCCTTACTGTCAATAGAAGTATTTACATAACAAAAATATATGTCAATGGTATGAGGTTAATGAACTGTTGTATTTCGTAAATTGACCTATTCTCTTAGCGATTATCATAGGCAGAAAAAGACATTCATTTCAAGTTTTCATCCAACATATTGTATGAGTCTTGTCTAAATTAGAAGTTCATATGTTGTTGTCTACACTCTACAAATGCAAATATACAGTATAGAAACAATATTGAACATGATTTTTAATGAGTTTAAGAGGGAGGAACGTTTGACACTTGAGTGGTTAACTGGTTATGCAAAGTATTAAGTATGTGTATATAATATTTATGAGATATATGATTAATTACTTAACTGGTTAATATGGTTTGATTGGTTAGGAATGTCTGAGACTAAACCAAACCAAATAGTTATCCAAATTAATCAAACCAAATTATCCGAATACTACCAGTTAAAATGGTTACCACGGTTACCACACTGTTTGAACACCCTACCTATGGTGACTTGTAAGTCACCGTAAGTTGGAGAAAACGGTCAACCTCTTCCACAAAGTGGTCTACCACTTGAGTCAACCGGTCTACCACTTTCGGAAATGGGTTGGCTTGATAACAGACTTACCTTGAAGTGGTCGACCTCTTCCACCAAGTGGTCTACCACTTGAGTCAACTGGTCTACCACTTCTGGAAATGGGTCGACCTGATAACACAATTAGTGGTCGACCTCTTCCACCAAGTGGCCGACCACTTTCCAAGAAAATGGTTTACCACTTCCACCAAGCGGTCTACCACTTCAGGCAACCGACCTACCGCTTCTAGCAATGGGTCGACTTGTGAAACACTTACCTTTAACTTGCACATGCTTGTTGGAGGAGGTAGACCGCTTTCGTCAAAACATCCTACCAATTTCGCAAAATGGTTTTTTATATCCAACGCAAGCCCAAAGGGCATGGGACAAATACTTGACACAATTACAAGACCGACTCAAACCCAACGCGTTAGTCCGTATGCAACAAGACTACGATGAAAGAGCCTGTAAAGCCACTACTTGTGTAGCTCTGAAGAAGCTTCGAGGAGCAAATACACGACACTAATGGTAAAAAAAAAAAAACCTAAACCCAACATCTCAAAGATAGTTCCACTAGCTTGTGTAGTTTCCTTTGACGGAGTATGCCAGATGACCAGAATCGAGTTGCCATAAAAAACCACAACAAAGAAAAGAAAAGGAAATTAACAATCTTCCACAAAGAAAATGACATTAGCAATCTTCAACAAAGCATGCTTAATTACTTTCATAAATTCATAAAAGCGAATACAATCAAACTATCACCTAATAGACCGATGAAACTTGTTTCACTTCCTTCAATTATTGTCATATCAATATGAGCACTTGATCGTTGTACGGAATTGTTGACATTTTCTTGATTTATCTTCATAACACCATTGGAATGGATTATTACTACCCTGCAAACCAACGTACCAAAAAGACACCACTATGGTGGTAGAAGATATTAGAGTTTGCTTTCGAGGTATAGTCGGTATCACCGAATGTACAACACCAACAATAGGTGTGATTCATCTCCAAAAAGAGAATACAACACCGAATGTACAACACCTCAAAATGGTTTACGTACCTCTTTCGGCCAACGACCTTAGCTTTTGGCGAACGGTCGACCAGATGACACAGTTACCTTATACTTACATTAGGAAAACAACAGTATAAAATTGTTTTGTAGTAATGCAACATGGGCAACCAAATCCAACACAGATTATAGGCCAAGAAAAAAAAAACACCATCTTTTAACTTTTCTGGAATAAAAACCCACAAAATCGATGATATGAGATTTATGGACGTTGAAGATGACACAATTGTATAACAAATATACTCTACTTTTTGAGCATCTTCATAACAACAATAGCAACAAAGTTGATCCATCACAAGACAACTATAGGATAGAAACAATAAAACTTAGAATTTGAAAGAAAGATGAAAGTCTCTATAAAGTAAGTCAATTATAAAAATAAATATGCAAAACATTTTTCAAATCTACGGGAGAACAATCACTCGAGAAACTTGACATCTATGTCTGCAGCGTTTGTACTAATTTTAAATCTCTTACTAGCAAGCATATCTATTATTATTGGACTCTAATTACATATGATGATATCACTAGCAATGGTTCATCAGGTGGACCAATTATTTAAAGAGGTGGACCACTTGCGGAAAGAGGTAGACCACTTGATAGAAGTGGTGAATCATTTTTTTGAATAGTGCTGAGACGACCTTTTAGTGGAAGAGGTTGACCGTTTGTTGAACATAGCAAAATGGAAAATAGTACATTTGGTCGACCATTCGTACCACCCATAACCACTAGTTACCACTTTGGTGCACCTAGTAATACTTTGTAACACCTTCGTTTTAAATCAAATTTTAAAAAATACTTAATAGAATGAATGAATTCATCATGATATATTGTGATCTACAAAATTTTGGGGAAAAATTCACTACCAAATATATCATTGTGGTATAGAGTGGTAACTAATGGAGACAATGATGAAAGGTGGTAAATGATGGTTATTATATTTCTACTATCATGTATACAATCATTCTACACTAAAATATATTTATACCACAGTGGTACACTTTCATATCACTATTGTATAATCTTATGTACTACAAAGCACTGCCACCAAGGTATAGATTGGTAATATATGCCTCAATTTTTTTCTTGTTTCAAAATGAATATCATTCTGAAGAACGCAATTAATATGAATTTTCTTTTTATGTGAAAAAATGAATTTCGAATTGAATGAAATATATAGCTCATTAAATTTAAATAATAAAAAAAGTTATGCATATTCACTAACATATTGACTCGATTCATTCCGAACAAATTAAATTTTATCAAAACAGAAAAATTTATGCCATAAATGTCCCCTCCAAAAGTTTCCATAATAATGGGCACATAAATTTATATAATACATATACGTTATACGTAGATCATATATAAACATGGTTGGAGTTTCAATGCTTCTGCAGAGGCAACGATACCCGATTGTGATACTCTCCGAGCGCCCAGATCGGAAATATGTTTCGATATGTCGAATAACTGATCATGACATTCTTGTTAAATACTCCTATGATTTCCTGATACGTGGAAAAAGTGGAAACATTTTTAGTATACAAACTTCATTAAATAAAACATGTAATTAATAAAAAATAAAAGGACATGACAATCGGAGTTTTATTTCATTTATTTTAATCTCAAAATTTGATTTGAGCATTTTACCTGCTGTGGGAAGTCTCCATTCTCCATTGCTGAATGAACCAGGAACTTCGCAGCTCGATGTAGTGGGCTGGGATCCCGTTCGGCCTGTCCAGCTTCAATGAGGCCCAACATGGCCCACGAAGTGTTCACTAAATGTGACCTCCCACCTTCCAAGTTTGTGTAAACCTAATTAAGTAATTAACCAAAGAAACTTTTTTATTTTATTAGTGTGTTTCATGACATTTTAATAAGAAAATTCAGTACTTGAAGATTGGAGTGTACCCCAAGCTACCTTAGTTTGAGAAGAAAGGTAGCTCTCTCCCCAGCCTCCAGAAGGGAGTTGCTTGGATAGCAAGAAATCGCAGGCTTTCTTGATGGAGGGGCAACTCTGGTAGGTCAACCCTCCAGCCACAAGCCCTGTTATCCCAAACCATGTCCCATATGTGAAGCAAACTCCCCAAGACCCATACCTGAAATATTGTTATGTACAAGTTAGTAATTAGAGCGACAATCCTTCTTTTCGGGGTGGGATTGTGGGTTCGAGATAATACTGCACATACCAGGAGCCGTCGGGGAGTTGTATGGTTTGAATGAAGTGAAGGGCTTTAACAATACACGCTCGAATCTCTTTCTCTCTGTGTCCTGGATGAGCTGTTGTGAACGCTTTCAGTCCTTGAATTGCCGACGAAGTGCATTCCACGTACCTAACATCAAATTTATACGATGAGAAGAACAAATCGTTTGAACGAGTGTTGTTCAATCATTGATATGGCTTTGAATCGAGGAGTGGTGATGGTATGTAGTCTTACTGATAATCTATCATGATATCTCCAAACATCTCGGAAGGGTTGAGGGCCTGAATGCGGATTATTGTATAAGGGATCAGCTGGTTCTTGACAAAGTGACGATCAAAGGAAAGTAAAGTCAAAGAGTGAAAATTAATTACCTCTAACCATTGGTAAGATCTTGTAAGCTCGTATGAAGCAAACCCTCCATTTTCATTCTGGAAAGATAGAATGCAATTAACAGAATCGAACAATTGGTTTACTGGAAGACGATCTCCTACAACTTCTGCTGGCATCTGAGACAGAATCATAGCAGCCTGCAGTAAAAAATTATGATTAAAATTAGCTGTGACACACGTAAAAAGTTTAAAATAATAGTGACATTTTCAACTATAAGAGTTTTATGTACATTTTTAGGGTTTTATACGTACACATATATACTTATGTTTTTATGAACAAAGTAAATATATTCAATATTTACCTTTAGGCCTTCTGCAGAAGTGTCTGAGATCCATTATCTGGAGTGGAGAAAGGCCATCCACCTTTTCGACCATGACGATACCATTGCTTTAGATCGCCTGAAGGATCCTCTCTAATCTTTAATTTTCAAGCAATTCGTATTGTTATTTACATAACAAAAAAAAAAAATATTCGTATTAGGTCAAAGTTAACGGAAAGTATGAACTAAAATCTTATACAAAACTCATATATACAAAATTTATAAAGTTATGTGTCTTATCACTCCTGATAAGATCTGTATCGGAGATGTTAGAACACGAGTTTTGTAGATATGTATAGTACCAAGTCCATGCCGAAAAAATATTAATGAATGAACAGCTAGAGCCTAGAGCTATACATGTAGCTGGCTCCTGACTAAGATTTTTATACATTTCTATACTTTAAATAATTGGTCATTTAATTTGGATTTCTTACTATGGTAAGTATGAAAGCATATTCATGGAAGTATTACCTGTGTGTTTTTTATGAAGTTGTGTGCCTTCTTGAGCATTGAAGCACAGAATTCCTCTTCCCGGAGATTCGTTGAGAGAATCGATTGGATCGCAAACGAGACATCCCACAGTTGAGAACCGTTGTAGCCCTGTGTATGAAGATGGAAACAAAATAATATCAATCCTGTAACTGGGCTAAAAGGGGTATATGATCGTTAATCCAAAGCTTATGATGATATTGTTGGATCAAACTTTCGATCGTTTGCTATGCGTGATAACTCGATCTATACTTTTAAAATTACCATTGCGAGTAATAAGAGACATGTAAGATTAGACGCAGATGTGCAATTCAATGTCGTACTTAGTACGTGCTCTTTCACCCTCCTACCAAAATTCAAAATATACATAATATCGAGATGAATTGATCGACTTTTTACGACGAAACTATATTATTAATTAGTTAATTACCTGCATTTTCATGCCATCTTCAGCTACCCAGAGGTAATCTTTGATTCTGGGCAGATGGCTCTTGAATGCTTCTGAATTCGGATCCTCCACCCAACAACACAACATGTTCAAGACCTATTTCCCCGATCGAAACACGCCAGAAAGAGAAACAAGCTTTAAGCTTCAATTTGCATCAATGGACATATATGGCTTATGTTGTAATTTGCTAAGTATATGTGCTTAATTTACTTAAACAACAAGAAGAAAAAGTACCTTGTTGACAGAACCAAGACAAACATAGTTGGTGTTTTTATCCTCGTAATGGATGTGTTGCATGCAAGTTTGTAGGGCAGATTCCCTGAGCTTGGAGATCGGCCATGTCGACATTAGAGGCTCCCAAACCTTGTCAAGGCCAGCCCACAACAAGTCTTGCAGGAATGGGTGTGGATAGTACAGATCCTCCTGCACCGATCGCCCACGAAAAAAATAAAACTGACACACTGATTTACGTCTTTCACTGTCAGACAAGCGCGAGACCCTCGTGCGTACTACTGATCCCAAATCAGATATAAACAGATTCATCTTCGTATGCGTATGTATACTCTCGTTACTCTCCCGAACAATCAGAAGAAAGAAGCGAATAAAAGTGTGTACGTAGGTATGTTATATAGGTACCTTAGCACAGAGGTTTCTGGTGAGGCCCCAATGAATGCTGGGATACGGAAGCACGTACAATTCTTGTCGGAGACTGAGCACCAAAGGGGTTGTCTTTCCCACGAATCTTTTACCATACAAGTACGACATTGGTAGGTACACCATTCGAGAATGACACCACATCCTTCCTGGATAAAAAAAATGAACGGTTTTGTATTAAAATCTCGAACGTTGAGTCCATCTGATGAGTTAAAATTTAGGTTCGTAGTTCAAGCATTGACTACGATGTTTGTTCTTCTCGAAACATTTCCTAAAATGGTCAACGAACTTTGAGATCAACAACAATTGTTTCCCTAAACTTTCAATTTTCAACAAATTTATGATTGAAATTACCGGGATGCATGGGGAGAGAGTAAGGAAACAACCAAAGTTCGGGGGGCAATGGATTCACCCCACTCCACTCGTAAACCCCAAGAACCTACAGTAAATGCGAATAATAATTATTATGATGATATTAGGAACTAATAATAATAATTATTATTATGGTGGGGAATAATCGGGTGTTTACCGAAAGCCAGAGCTTGCCCCAAGACGGGATGTAGATGGCGCCACCGTGATCGACGATCCACGATCTCGCCTTCTCCATCGCTCCATCTCCACCGTCCATCTCCTCGCCCATCAATCTGAGCGCCACGTACGATAGCGCGGTGCAGAACATAATGCTGCTCCCTTCTATATGCAATCCCCACCCTCCATCCTCGTTCTTTTCATGAAAATTACAGTAATAATTTCCATTCCCCCAATGATCACAATTAGTCATTAATTAATTAATTAGCTAATACTTGATTGAATTCTTTTTTTTTAAAAAAAAATTAGCATGTTACTGAAAGAAAGGAAAAGTCTATCCCGAGATTCCTTGGTACCTGGTGGTTGTACAAATACCGACGCAACTCCACTCGATGCTGGTGAGTTAAAATTGCATTCAACCCGCCCGTAACGTACAAGCTAATTACCTGTGTAATAATTTTTTTTATAATGAAACATTAGTACCAAAAATGTCAAAATATTCAGACTGATTCGAGGTTTAAGATGCAATTTGAATCCATAAATCTAAGAATTTAATTAATTCGATCTATTTATCACGTACGGACTAAGTAACCCAATTAATTAGATTAGTCCGGCAACAGGGGTAAATTAATAAGCCACTTAATTGATGGCTTGCTTCATAATATCTTGACGGGGACCTCCTACGGTAACTTGGGTATAATTTCAAGTTAGGTAACTTGTATAGATCTAAACCATTAAAATCTATCAAACTTAATTTAAACCATTGATTAAAGAAATAAAAAATAAAAAAATAAGTAAGAAAATAAAAGGCAACAGGGGTTGCCGGTCACCACTACACAACTTACCATTCTTATTTTTTTTCGTTTCCATTTCAAATTTAGTTGTTTTCCATATTTTATTCATTCCTTTTTTAATTCTTATTGAATTAGAAGTGTTACGTAAGGCTTCCGTAATAACTTAGATCTTTACGTAACATGACGTTAATGCTCATTACGTAAAGAGACCTTCCATTACGTAAGGCTTTCGTAAAGATATTTTACAACTGTTACGTAAAATACACATTCACTACGTAAAGGTTACGGAATGATAGTTATTTCTTACGTAACAGTTAAATCGGAAGCGTTACGTAAGGCTTCCGTAATGATTAGCACTTTACGTAACGCAAGGTTAATACTCATTACGTAAAAAGACCTTCCATTACGTAAAGGTTACGTTACGACAGTTATTTCTTACGTAACAGTTAAATCAGTAGCGTTACGTAAGGCTTCCGTAATGACTTAGCATTTTACGTAACGCGAGGTTAATACTCATTACGTAAAGACACATTCTATTACGTTAGGCTTCCGTAATGATCTTTTACAACTGTTACGTAAGATTATCATATATTACGTAACCATTACGTAATGCCTATTGTATTTTACGTAATATGACCTGTGAAACCTGCTATAACATGTAAAAAAATTCAAGTTACCCTACTTCAAGTTATGGTAGGAAATTCCTCGTAAGCACAAGAATAATCATCCAATATTAAGGATACATATAATCGCCTAAAATGTGATTATCGTCGGATGGCCGCCACCAGTCTTCATTTCGTACAATTAATTATATATTATAAGGTTGATCGATAAATTATTGTGTTAATTAAGCGGCAGAGATTAAGAGACGAACGATGGATAATCGACCAAAATGTGGTTTTCATTTTCTAGCTATTGAACTTGGCGGTACTTGTGAAAAGAAAAGAATCTTTTGTGTTTTAACTTTTAATCCACGTCGTTTGTCTTTGCTCTCGACCAACCGGTTTTTGTTTATATCCCTTACAACACTACAATAATAATTTGATATGTAGGAAGGTTGTGCATTGCTATATTAAAAATGAGAATATTTGAGTTCTAACATCATAATCATTTGATCAAATATCTATAAGACTAGACCGTGAACGCTACACTCGAATTAAAATTATAAAATTTATTTGCTTCGTATTATAAAGTTTGTTCTCAAAATAAGTAGTGAATCTAAAACGGTTAAACCAACTATATACGCAATTCGATATGAACTTTAATAATATCGAAACAAATAAATGAAATGGGAAATTTTTCCCCCCAATATAAAACTCAAAAAAAGAAAATATATAATAGACAATATTAGGTACTTATAGAGATTTGATCTACTAAAATGATTCCACTCTTATCAAATTTTCTATCTTGAAAAAATCAAGTTGTTTGTTGGGTTTTGATTTCTTGCAATTTCTTTCTCAATAAGCGAGTTGACTTCATCAAACAATTTTCATTTCTTGTAAAGATCAACTTGTTGTTGTGTATGATTTCTTAGAATTCCATATATCCCAAATGCATTGACCAACCTCCCTCAACCATCATCACAAACGGAAGTTTAATTTGCTCATTCTAATACGATACGAAGAAAGTATGAGAATCGAGATACCAGTCAGTGCCCCCCAACGGCCTATATAGCTGAACCAATGTACATACCAAACCGGGAAGCAGAAAGAGCGGGCCGCCATAATCTCCAGGCCAGAAGCCCGTCTCGTGCTGCAGAGTTGAGTGGAACTGTAGCCCCTTCCTCACCACGCTCCTCACTCTTCCTTCATCCAATATCTCTTCTCCTCCTCCTCCTTCCTCATCTGAACTCTTCAATTTCGCCATTACTCCTCCACCTTCATCACCTTCATCGCCATTATTACTCCCGCTGATCTCCCTCGCAAACTAGAAGTTAGCTAGAAACATGATTAACATAGCAAACCAAAAAAAAAAACAAGTGGGAATTAATTTAATTTATTGACAAGTAGTAGACCGATCATCACCTGAAGTCGCATGAGAAGGTCGGAGCTCTGTTTGACTCCAAACCGTCGGCGGTTCTGAGCAAACCGGCGTCGAGCCTCCTCGACCCGAGCCCGGTCATCGTCGTCTCCGGCGAGGTTATCTAGATCGAATTCCCAAAACTGCCGTCCGACATGGTTGTTGTACGATTTCAGCAACGGGTCCTCTTCTTCCCCTTCTGAAAGCTTCAGCCTCCACATTTTTTTTGTTGGCACTTTCGATAAGGAGAAATATATAATATGTCAATGGTTGCATCCTTATATAGAACAAGATTACATATGGCTTCTTTTTGGCTAGTAGCTTTACACGCTAGCTGCCGCTTACAGTTGGGTTGGGGACAAGAATTATATATTTGTTTTCTATGGTTGTAATAATTTGACCCTGATGTGTAAACGGTAATTTTGGAACAATCCCAATACAAAACGGTGTCCCGCTACTATCGCATCTCGTCCTATACTTGCGAGAAAGAAATGATTTGATGGATTATCATATGTACTATGTAATGTATAGCTGATGGATACACTACCAGTCTACCACTTTATTTCAGGAGTGGAGAAAGGGAAATAAAGAGAGGATGGAAAATTTTTAAGGGGAAGGGAGAAACGATAGAGGAAAATGTTATTTCATGAGGGAAAAGTGGGGAGGAAAAAAAGTATGCGGAATCATCTTCGCGTTGATACCAAAGGTACCCCAATCTGATATACTATGAAGCTTTTTCCGATATATATTATGATGTCATGTCAACTATAAATGCATATATGATGTACTTGATATGAGAGTTAGGGAATTACTGCATGCTGTCGTTAGTTCAAACTAGTCTAACTTTGTCAAATGTAGATTAATAAGCAATAAGTTTTAAATTTAGGTACCGAATCTAATGATCTATTAAGTTTATCCACTAAAATGTAAATTATCAATGGTTAAGGGTACAAACTCAAACCCATGGACTAAAAACTCAACCCGCACAAATAAATCACGAGTATGACTATACGAGTGTAAACCTATCAAACTCAACCCATGTAGCTTACATTTGAGTTTGAGCAAAATTATCATCTCTGATCATGATGCACCGTGACAGCATAATAAACTGGAATTTGTTTTATTCCCTCTCTATCCATTAGAAACCTCCAACTTCTCTCTAATTGTTCCCTTTCCTCTCTCCATTAGGGAGATGTCGGTTCACCTTCTGGTGACCCGCGACAACCAAAATTCATTTTTATTACTTTTGTTTCCTGCTTCTGATATTGCTTTTGACATTTTCTGTGTGGATCTTTGCCTCAATGTCTCCCATGGAGATGATTTCTCCGTTCTCTGGTGTCTGACTTCTCAGTTCTGGAGACTCTTTTGTCTTGTTGTCAAAGGGGTTGATGTCTTTTGACTTCAACGGTTCTTCGTCTCTTCATTCCTTCTGTCAACCTTCTTGTTTTTCACATTATGTCGTGAGATCCAGACATGTGCAGCCTCATCGGCTCGGATTCAGACCACGGAGAAATATTTATGATGAAACACACTGTCCGACTTGGCCAAATTAACACGTTGACCACTAGGAGCCTCATACTCTTGAAGAACCCCTAACAAGTTTATATCACACTCTCTTAACCAACCCCTCAGAAATAGACATGAGCCTCATAGTCTTGGTGTTAGGCTTCTGTCTCTCCACGTCTCAAACCAATGTTTTCTAATTAACTCACTTTTGGAAATACAATTCCATTTTGATCGATCGGCTTTCTAAAGTAAGTAACTTTATGTTGTTGGTTACCGCTCCATGTTTTCTTTGCAATGCATAGTAACAAAATCCGTTCTCCTTTCTTTCTTTCATGGCTCGCGTATTACCAAGAAAACATAGATATCGCGCATAAATCCGAACCTACGAGTGGTACAATGACTTTTACGAGGGTACGATATGAACACACTTAATAATTGTTACCACAAAGAAAGAAGAATCAAGTCTCTTGTCACGTTAGGTGACAGAAACACCTAATTCATGCACTTTTTCATTTATTCACGTCATAGTGTTGTTATTCACGTGAGAGTGTTGCTTATTCACGCTACCAATATTGTTTAGTCACACAACCTCGTGTTTATTCACGCATATTGTTATTTATTCACGTCATTGTAAAATTATATTTTAAACTTTGAAATATATCAAAATGGATGTCATTGTGTAAATTATGATCAATGCAACACAATTTTACTGATTAATTGAGAATTCAAATTTAATTTCATAAACAAATTATTAGGGAGGAAAAATCTGAATTTTTATTTACGTGAATAACTCATACTCTTACATGAATAAACATAGTATTACGTGAATACACACCAAATGGCGTTAATGAATAAAAAAAACGTAAATAAACTGATATTAGATGCTCTATCACCTAACGTGACAAGAGAAGTTTTCAAGAAATAAATTGGACGGTTTGTAGGGAACGAAACGGGATTAGATAGCGTCACAACCCTCATAGGGGTTGTGATTTTCACTTCCTCTTTCGCAACCATTAGATCCACCTTCTCTCTTGCTTTTTCAAATTAATGGTTTAGATTAAATGAAGGGTATTTTTGGAAGAGAAAAACTTACCACACAGGATCCTTTCTCATTTTCTATATAATCTGATTTCCAAAAAAAAAAAAACTCTTCCTCTCTCCCCTCTCTCTTCCCTCTCCCGAGAACCCTAACTGCTCTGTCTCTCCCTCCCGTTGTCGGCGCCGCCGCTGCCGCCGCCCCCTCCCGTCGCCACTGTCGTCTTTCCCTCCCGTCGCCACCGCCGCCATCTCTCCCTCCCGCCGCAGCCGTCGCGTCCTCCGCCTCCCACCATCGCAGCCCTCTCTCCTCCCTCCAACTCCTGTCACCGCCATCTCTCTCCCGCCGTCCTCCTCTGCCGCCGCCGCGAGGTAACGACCTCTCCCCTTCCTTCTCCTTTCCTCATTCCTTAATTTTTTTCCTGATCTGAGATTTTTCAGATTCCAGATCTTGTTTTTTTATGTTTTTTGCAGTGGTACTGATTTCTGTCTAATGGTACGTTACCAGTGGTAGTGGTAACGTACCAGTACTCAGTGGTAGCGGTACCAGTGAGTAGTGGTACTGATTTCTGTCTAGTGGTACGCTACCAGTGGTAGTGGTATCGTACCACTATTCACTGGTAGCGGTACCAGTGGTAGTGGTAGCGTACCACTACTCACTGGTAGCGGTACGAGTGGTATTTGTAGCGTACCACTACCACTAGTACGTACCACCACTACAAAAAAGTGTGCCATTACTGATCAGAGATTTCCGTCGATAAAGGCCAAATGTGGTCGCAAATGGGGTTTTGCGACGCCATAAGGTCGTCGCATGCCGTTCCAAATACGAGCGTCACAAAAACTTTCTTCATGACGAGCCGTCGTAAAAGGTGTTTTGCGACGGGTTGGGGTCATCTCTAATGCCTATTCAAATTGATGAACTACATAGTTTTGTTTTTGTGACGACAAAGAATCGTCAGGAAAATTAATAATCTCGTCAGTAATAAATTCTCATTGATGAAGATTGGCGATATTGTTCGTTTTTTGGCGAGACATAGTCGTCGCTATGATTAAAAAAGTCATTGGTAATACTTTTTTTATGACGTTGTATATTTAGGACGATACATATCTGTCTCTATAATTAATAAAGTCATCGGTAATAAATCTTTTGGACGACATTTAATGGTATTTGGGACAATTGAACATCGTCACAAATATTATATTACGACAAACGAGGATATCACAAATAAGGATTCCAATATTCGTAACATTGCTAAATCTTGTCAAAAAAAAAAACTATTAGCAACGATATGTAGTTGTCACTAAATTATTTGGTTTGACGAAAAAATACAATTCGCGATGATATGTTCGCGAAAAAATACTATTGGATCTTGACATAGTGTTTAATTAACTGCTTGCTCCACTTCTTCTTCTGTAAGTGAATAGTTGAATCCTGCTTCATTGAAACGTGCATATAACGCATCCAATTCTTGTTTAGGAAACTGAGAGAATGTTGTCCAAGGATCATTGATATGTTGGTGGAAGATTTTACTGATTTCATGAACAACCGATGGTGTGATTATCCTGAAAATGGAACAAGGAATTAGCAATGGACTAAGCAGGAACGTATTGAAGAAAAATAAAAGAACCAACGGACCTCCGAATTCACGGCCATGTCGCTTGCTAGAACTAAACAGCGAGATTGGATAAAATCTTGCAAGGGCCTGCGTTTGAGAGTGATTTTTTGAGCAAGAGATTCTTCAAGCCGATGCTAGACTAATTCGATGGAATGAATGGAGGGTATCATCAGTCCCACTGGATGCATCGCCGCTGGAGATGTTCGAGCCGGGGAAGAAGACGAAGAAGAAAGGAAGCAGCGGTGATTAGGGTTGAAATTTTAGGGTTAAGGAGCATACTATTACTAGCTCCGTAGGAATGAGGCTTAATTCTCATTAAGAATATAATTGGGTTTATATACGGGTGGTCTTGAACTCTTGATTATAATATAAGCTTTTTTTGACAGTCGATTATAATATCAGGTTTGTTTCTTAGTTTACATATAAAAAAAACTAAAAAGTTCAAAACAAGGCATACCAAGAAGTTATAAACTTCTAAGTATGCAAGGCGTACATGTGAGTATATTGTTTTATATTAATTAGTAATTAGCTAATCAATAAATAAATATATTTAATTATTAAGTATGTAACCTTTTTCCAACATTACTAGTTTTAATGTAGCTTAAAATGTATAAATAGGCAACATAAAATTATTTGGGCTATAAACGAACAAGGGCTTGGCCTAGTGGAAATATCACTAGCCTAGAACCTGGAGGTCCCAAGTTCGAATCCCTTAAGAAGTACCTTATTAACAATAAAATAAAATCTATATCACCCTTATAAAAAAAATTATTTGGGCTATAAGTGTTGCTTTATAATAAAGCAAATACGACACAATTTAATTGATGACTTAATTATGTTGCATAAAATACATATTAAGTAACATTTACAAAAAGTGTTGTCAGTAGTAATTTTAAGCAACACCTTTAATTAGTGTTGCAAACATAAAGTTGCCAAAAACCACTTTTCCCGTAGTGACATCTCTAAATTCACTTCTATACATATACATGTCTAGATTTACTCCTATATGCAAGTCATTTTGAAATCGTCTCTAGCACAAATGTCGTAATTACCTTGAAATATTACTCCGACGGAGTCCTCTAGGTTATGTATGTCAGTTGGATGGTTTGATTATTTGCTGACTAAGCAACTTAGTTGGAAGCCAAGTCACCGCTCTTTTAAGTTTTTGGATGAGAATAGACAGAAATGACCATTTCATTACACGTACAAAGTTGTATTACCGAATCGAGCAAATTGAAAAGGTTTGTAACCATTTTGTACAAAGTGTAAGTTTGTGACCATTTTTTTTATAATTACCCGCATTTCTAGACAAAAAAAAACGTTGTTGCATCTTTATACAACGTCTAAGCTTTTAGCAATGATATAACTTATTTATGAATTATTACCGATGAAAGTGGAATAATCTTCCTAAAAGTAATTTCTAATGAAAAAATTGACCTGCCCTTGCTAATATTTTGTCACTAATGACAATCTTTTCCAATGACGTGTAGACTTTTTTGCAAACTCAATGTTTTGACGGAGCATTACCGACGGCCATATTTTATTCGTAGCAAATAACCATGACGCCTACTTTTCCCTCCAAAAAGTAGAGTTAGTGACAGAGATTCTGGTATTTACCGACGACGTTTAGGCTTTGTCACAAATACATAACTTGTTGATGAATTATTATTGATGAAAGTAGAATGTCGTCCCTAAAAGTCATTTTCAGTGACGAAATTGACCCACCCTCGCTAATTTATTGTCAAAAATGGCAGTCTTTTCCGACGACATGTAGGCTTTGTCACAAAATCAATGTTTTGACAAAATATTACCGACGATCAGATTTTATTCGTAGCAGATAACCATGGCGCCAATTTTTCCTCCAAAATGTATAGTTAGTGACAAAGATTCTTGTCTTTATCGACGACGTCTATGCTTTGTCACAAATATATAACTTGTTGACGGAATATTATTGACGAAAGTGGAATGTCGTCCATAAAAGTTATTTTTAGCGACGAAATTGACCCGCCCTCGCTAATTTTTGTCACTAATGGCACGCTTTTTTGTAGTGCACTACTACTGGTAGCGTACCATTAGATGAAAATCAGTACCACTAGCACACTGACGGAGTTGTTTTTTTGCAGTTGGCCGGAGCGAGTCTGATTGGAGGATTTCACCGGAAAAATTCGTCGGCCAGAAAAACTTTGGCGGTCGGAGTGAAGAGGTTGCTGGAAAAGAGAGAGAGAGAGAGAGACATAAGCGTATTAATTGTAGGATTTAAATTAAAAAAGTATTTAATTTGGGTTTTTAATTCCCAATCTGTAATTAATACAAAAATAAATAAATAATAAATTCTGTTTTTTTTTTCATACCCAAATTGCCCTTGAATGTGAATCTCACATCCCTCTTAGAGGATGTGACGGTAACTCATCCCGAACGAAACATCACAATCTCTCGTCTAATACCTACGGCACCACATCCCCTACCAATAAGGCAATAATACCATCTTTGGTATCCCCCATACCTTTATTTATTGTGACCACCACCTTATCTATAGCGACCACCTCGTCCCTTCCCCGCCGGTCAAAGAAACCGGTGCCATACCCAGTTGTTGAGCCACTTGTTGAAGAGAGGGGTCCTAGGACCCAGTGTTATAAAAGTCGAGTCGAGTCGCTCGGTCTGAGCGGTTAAACCGCCATCCTGTCACAAAATCGACTCGGAACAATCTAAAAGTCGCTCCGGTTTTATATAGCGGTTGACGAGCGGCCGAGACGGTTAACCGCTCGAGCCGCTCGTCCGGTTTTTGCCATTCGGCCATTAAATTTAATAAAAAAATTGCAGAAAATTGAAGTAAACCAAAAACGTCGGGCTCTCAAACTGAATCCTTATTTCCATTTCACAATTTCGAAGGAAAGAGACGAGCTCTGATTAAGAAATGTCCACTATTTATACTGATAACGTTTATCAGGTACCGATTCTCTAACGGTTTTAAACGGTCTAATGTCGGTTGGACCACTAAAGTGTGAGCCGTTCGCATTACCGGGTCATGCTCCGATTCGGTTCTGACAACATTGCTAGGACCCCATTTGGAGGGGGAAAAGCGGGCAACCAAATCCTTTAAATACGCAGGGTTTTGTATAATCCTCCAAATGTAGGACCCTATACTCTCGTTAATATTAGCTCATCTAAGTACATCAAATCAATTCAAAGTTCATAACATGCACAAATTTTAGTGTTTTGAAAATTTTAAAGACTACAATCAACTCAAAATCTGGCTATATGTCACTGGCCATACCCTATCCAACTTGAAGGAAAAGGCAAAGACATACATACATGATCTTCGCCCGTATTTCTACACATGCATGTACGTATAAATAATGACGAATACGATGGATGAGAGTGGAAGAAGAATGTTGGTTGGGCAATTCCAGTCTGCAACTTGGCCATCTTGTACGTATTTATGACGATTTTATACGCCTCGTCTCTGCTTGAACGAAGAGCTGTATACGAGGGGTGGCTATACATTCAAGTTCGGTTAAACTGGTTCGGAATATTGATTCGGTTCCGATCCGGGTTTTTTTCCGGGATTATGGGGATCAAGGACGGGATTGGATATAATCTGGTCTTGACCTGTACCGGTCACAATCCAGTCTTGATTTTAGATTGAGTCCCTGGGGGTTTGAGTGGGCTGAGGCCTGAAACTAAAACTATGAGGAATTATATAGTTAGGTTTTGCGTGTTGGGTTCTTTTATCCGGTCTTTATTCGATTTCCAGTCTGTTTTGGAACAATTTTTTTTTACCTCAAATATAAGCTCGAAGACGAGATTGTATTGCTTGCTATCCGATATTGCTCCAATCTCGGTCCGAGTTATACGGTTAGTTTTTCGGGTAAAACCAAAAAACTCGTACCAAAATAGCTACCCCTAATTCATGCTATATATATAGAGAGACGGTAACGCTTCGTGCTCTTTTATCAGTATACTGTTCTCGGGAGTACTACCTTGAACAATGGAGATTGGAATTGACAAACCAAAACAGGTGATCGGCGGAGAGAATATTCAAGGGTGGAATTCGGAGGAAAGAAAGGTGGCGGAGGTGGTGCTTACGAAGCCGCTGATGGTGGCGGCCGGAGATGATTCCGGCGACGTAGAATACAGGACTCCCAACCTCGTCCAACGCGTCCTGAGCCTCTTCAAAAACGTCCGCCCTGGCTCGGATCTCACCAGCTTCCAGGCAAGTATAATTAATTTTATGCAGTTTTTGTAGTTGGTTTATGACGAGATATTCGACCTTTGGTTTGATAGCGGATTTCGTATTCAAGTTCTCATGATTCTCAATATTAGTAGTTTTGGTTGAATTCCGACTGTAATTATTGATCTAAATATGTATATATAGTATGATGGATTTGTATAGACCGCAAGCTCGAGTTGGATTTCGTTTGACAGTTCGTGTTAAGAAAGTACGTAGTATAAGATCCATACACTTGGAGTTTTCTTTCAATAACTCAGCTGGCCGCGTTGATTTAAACTACATAATATGACGGGTCTGTGCAAATTTCAAATTCGTGGTTTGATTTTCGTTTGAGATATTGTGCATAAGGAAGTAATGATATATATAAGAAAGATCCATACACAAGTCTTTCTCGTAATAACTCGAACTATATCGATAGATATCCAGTTGTATAAGATCCATAAAATACGAGTTACTGTCAACAACTCGAGTTATTAAAATGGGGTGAAAGTGCAGCTGCCGCCGTCGTTCAACTACCCGAAGTCCGAGCTGCAGGCGTACGGGGAAATGGTGTACTGCGCCGGGAAGGACATCCTCGGGGAATGCGGCGGCGCCGGCGACCCGTTGGAGCGGTTCACCCGGGTGGTCGGGTGGAGCATTTCCACGAACCGACCCGCCATATTTGGGGTGGTGCCGTACAACCCGGTCCTCGGGGAGACCCACCACGTGTCCGCCCGGTCACTCAACGTCCGGCTGGAGCAAGTCTCCCACCACCCTCCGGTCACCGCCCTCCACGCCACCGACCACCGCCACGGCGTCGACATGCTCTGGTTCCAACGCCCCGTTCCTAAATTCCAAGGTACGTATATACACTAGCTTGCTTGACATGGGTCTAGTATTTATAGCCGTCGAAATTCGGGATTCTACGTAAAATCGAAAATGCGATAAAATCGGAATCGTAAAATCGTAGGATTTTAAGGTCCACATATAAAAAAATGAAGGCGAAATCATATTAATAAGGAAAATCATGAATAATAAAAAACACATAACACTTATAATGATAACTTCTCAGGCTTAATGTTCTAATTTATCAAAGTTAATGTTGGAAAGTGGTAAATCGATGATAATTAATACCTTTACATGAATTGGTGGTGGTTAGTGCGAGAGAACTAGATGATGTTGGTGGACGAGAAGGAAAAGAGGCATAATTTTGCAAGTTCGGGGAAAATAAGTAAAATTGACCCGAAGATTCGAATCGAAGAGTCGTAAGATTTTAAAGATTTAAATCGTGAATAGTATAGAATTTTGAGGTTCATAGATTTTATAGTTTGAGATCAAAATCGAACCAGGTAAGTATAGTCGTAAAATCGGGGATTTTGACTGCTTATTGATAACACATAGTCTAACGTTCGTCACGTTTATAATTTTGGGACCTGCAATCGATCACCTAAAAACGGTAACTAGTTTATTTATTTGAGATTTCAATTTGGGTGAACTGGTTTTGATATCGCGTGGCCTAACATTCGACACGTTCAAAGTTTTGGAGACCAACAATCACCTAAAAATGGTACATTTTCGTTTGATTCGAGTATCTTGATCAATTTATTGAGATTTCAATTGGGACTACGTACACAATTCTACAACCATGGATGAGCATGCCTTTATTTCTACAACAAACAACTACCATGATCCATGTCCCAGCACTTAAATTGGCTTTAATATACCACAACAGTTTCCAACCATGCGCGGACTGTAGTTTGACGTTTACAACCAATTCGATTTCCATAAAATTTCACGTGGTGTGTTCCAAAGATGTTTCCGTCATAAAATTAGTTGATACAAATAACTCGAGTTGTTGATACATGTTCAATCGTAAATCATATATCATTTACTAACACACACTCTCAAATTCAAGCCACTCAGATAGTGTTGCGGGTACGATTAGGAGGGGTTTAAGGGTAGTTTAGTATTTTATTAGGTTTAGTCGATTAGGATTTCTGGTCAGCGTCTATAGAATGTACTTTAGCTCTATCATTAAGGATATCAATGAATGGGAAAACCTAATCAAAGTATCGTCAGAACTATCTCTCTTCTCTCTAGTCTCTTCCAAGAACCCTAATCTCAATTCTAAATCACTCAATTCTGCCCAATTCTCCTCTCGACCAATGTAAATCTCTTTCTAAACTCTATTTTGTTACGTTAATCTGGGTGCCCAAGATCCGTGCCTCCAACAGATAAGCTTGTAGTTTGCTGCATAGGCACAGTCCGGACACAATGTGTGTAACATAAACAGACAGATGGGGTCATCGGGATTCGAACAGTCGTCGTCTGACGTACCTAATTAAATTTCCGAATAAAATACGAATCTTGGATGATATGATGTTTCTATAAACTTGATAAATTGTTATTAAAGAGCATATATTTGCGAATAACGAATTAATTCATGGATTTATTGAATTGCGAAATTATTTTTGGAATAATATTGCCTTTTAAGGAACAAGGGTGGAAGTGGAAGTGCAAGGGAAGAGGAAGCTGAAGCTTGTGGAGCACGGCGAAACTTACGTCATGAATTCCCCAAACATGACGATCAGGTTCATCCCGCCGGCCGTCGACTGGACCGGGACCGTCAAAGTCAGCTGCCGAGAGACCGGCTACGAAGCCGAGCTGAACTACCCCACCTCTTCCTTCTTCTTGGGACGGCGGTCAAGTTCCAAACATTCCGTCACCGGCAAGATCTACAAGACGTCATCACCGCCGGCTGCTTCACCTCCTCCCGGCAAATGCAATAACAAGTTACTCTACACTTTGCATGGACACTGGAGCAGGTAATAATAACCAATCTCATTCTGTAAATTTTTTTTTGTCAACATGGTTGGTTGTGTCTAGAAGGTGCCACTAGTAACTACTTCACCCTTTTTTTTTTTGTGTGTTTATTCACGATTTGACGTTACATTGGTATTTATTCACGGAAACGGTAGTTATTATTCATTCAATCTGTTGCTTATTCACGCATGTTGTTGTGTTTAGAGATGCTGCTACTACCTAACCGATGTTTTTTTTTTTTTTTTTGTTTATTCACAAATTTTACTAGATTTTACTGATTCTGGTTATTACCTACAATTACTGCATGCACAGTACCGTGAAAATAAGGGATCCGAATGGTGGAGGGGAGCGGGTTATTTACAATGCTAAAGAAGTGGCCTCCAAGTTAAAAGCCCCAATTCTCAAAGATCCACAGGTAACTAATGTTGGCCCTTATCTCGACCCGATTCTCTCCATCAAATCTATCTCGAATAAGGGATTGGTCCAGATATATCTAGGGGAGAAAATCGGTTTTTCGATTTTTCTGATTTAACCAATGTTGATGTGACTTGAATTGGACTATCAGCCGTTAGGATTGGTAGTCGGGTGTCTCGCTGCCCGGTCAGCGAGTGAGTCCAGGGGCAACGCCCCGGTGGCCCGCGGTGAATGGGCTCAATGTTATTTGGGTTCGGGATCTGGGTCGGATCTGTAACCGTTTCCTTTGCCATATTGGATTAGGTTTAGACCCACATGCATGGAAAAGTACTATAAATACTTCTCATACTCCTCTGTAATCTGAAATCTCCTCGATATAGTGAAACTGGCTCTCTCTCTCTCGCCCGTGGACTAGCTAACACACATCGTGTTAGTGAACCACGTAAATCGTGTGTCTGTGTTTTTTCGATTCTCGCTTTCGTATTCTTGCTTTATCGATTCCGGCGATTTCTCGATCCGTAGCAGCGCGTTTATAACAACCAGAAATCAGACGGTATAACCTGATCCGATCGCTGACCGCAGTAAAACTTGCTCGATTCGATCTGATTTAAAACAACATAAAATCAGCCATAATGTTTCTCTCTTTACTAATTGGCTTTCATTCTTTCTTTCTGGTTGCTGTGTGCGTGTGGCAGAGTGTTCTACCGAGCGAATCAGCATCGGTGTGGAGCGAAGTAAGCAGAGGGATACTGAGCAGAGACTGGGAGAAAGCCAAGGAAGCCAAGAGAGCTGTGGAGGAGAAGCAGAGAGAGATGGCCAAAGCTAGGAAGTCGAGAGGGGAAGTTTGGGTTCCAAAGTATTTCACTCCCTCCAATGGTGATGATGACGACCCTTATGAATACTCACCCATTGAAAAACTGGTCCCACCAGCTCCTATTGTTGTTCCCTTCTAGCTAGCTAGCCAAATAAGTCGGGTAAAACTGGTAACCGATGGAGACGGCACGGTGAAACGGGCTCAAGATATGCACCTATCAATAACAAAATCTGGACCCTCCATTTAGAAAATCCAGATCTAAAGATGGAGAATTAAAGGTCATTTTTATTTTCACTAGCTTTCTTAATTGACTCATATCTTTTTCGTTTTAACTCGGATTTTAATTTTTTTTGCACACATGGAACGAGTTCATCGTGCTCTACAAAATGAGATCAATTTTCAATATTTTTTGAGGAAAAAAAATTCTGGCCTCTCGGTACCAACTGCATACCATATGGTATCTTCTTCGTTTTTCATTCGTTGCTAAAAACGTTTGCACAGCAGGGACGAGTTCATCATGATCTATTGGATCTACAAATTTATGGGTGAACAAATTACAAGACCAAAAAATACCACACAATACCATACAATACCACCCTGGTACGGGGTGGTATTTTATGGTATCTTATGGTATACAATGTTAAAAGTCGTAAATGACAATTAATATACTTCTACTATCATGTATTCAATCATCCTACAGTCTTGGTTTGTTCATACCACCATGGTACGCTTTTCAAACCATACAATACCACCCTGGTACGGGGTGGTATTTTATGGTATCTTATGGTATACAATGTTAAAAGTCGTAAATGACAATTAATATATTTCTACTATCATGTATTCAATCATCCTACAGTCTTGGTTTGTTCATACCACCATGGTACGCTTTTCAAACCATAGGTATGCTCTTATTTCAATACCAGTCAATACCATGTGGTATAGACTGGTAAAAAATGGCTCAATTTTTTTTGCTGGAAAAATATATCAAAGTGGATATCATTTTGAAGAGCACAATTAATCTGATCTAACTGTGCAAACAAAATTAAATTTTGACTTAAAACGAGTGAGAAATCGTCCGTCAAAGATTAAGGAGGAGAAAATTAAAGGCTTTCCAGGAGAGAGAGGATGCTGATGTCATGCTGATGTGGGCGGGTTACTCATAGTTACTCACCATAAGGTTACTGACCTGATTCATTCCCGGTGAAACGTGATAAATGATGGTTAGTATATTTTTATATACATGTATAGGGATGGCAATTTCGACCTGGCCCGTTTTACCCGACCTGTTTGACCTGTTTTGGGGCGGGTCCGACCCGCCCCGTAGGCGGGGCGGGGCGGGCATGGGTAGTCTTATCGACCCGACCTGCCCTGACCCGACCCATTCTTGACCCGTTCTTATCTAAATTACATGAAATCTTAGTCAAATTACTTTGAATTTTCCTTTTATTGCATCATATTTTAGCTATAATAAAGTTGTAAATTAGTGAAAACCTCAATTTCTCCAATAATTTAACTACAATTGTCATAATATTGTTTGTTTTCTTAGTTTTATAATAAAAATAACGAATATTTCTAATGTTTTTCATATAAATTGCATACCCATTGGGTCGACCTGCCCCGACCCGTGACCTGTGATCAATTACCCGACCTGGACCCGCCCTGCCATGGGGCGGGTCTGGGTACCAAGAAACCCGCCCCGGACCTGCCCCATTGCCATTCCTATACATGTATACACTCATTATTACGATTTATGCATTATAATATAATTCATACCACCAGGTTAGTAATGATAATTTTGATCTGGCATGTTTTACCCGACTTGTTCGGCCTGTTTTGGGGGCGGGCATGGTGGGTACTCTCATCCACCCAACCTACCATTGACCTGCACTATTCTCGACTCGTTCTTGTCTAAATTTCATGTAGTTTTAGTCAAATTACTTATGAATTTTCTTTTATTACATCATATATATGATATATTGGCTATAATAAAGTTGTAAATTAGTGAAAACCTTATTTTCTCCAATAATTTAACTACATTTATCATATTATATGGTTTGTTTCTTGCCCTTATAATGAAAATAGCGAATATTTCTAATATTTTTTATATAAATTACATACTCATTGGGTGGACCAACCCCAACCCGCATCCGATAATAAATCATCTGATCTGATCCCAACCTGCCACGAGATGAGTATGGGTATTGAGACACCAGCCCTACCTGTGATTCCTACCACCATGTTATAGCTGGAAATCAGTATTATACTTATGGGCACATACATTTATATAGTACATATACCATATACGTTGTACGTGGATCATAAACATGAGGAACATGCAAGGACAAGCAAATTGCTTTGCTCCCAAAGACCGGCGATATATATGGGCCAACCAGAGTCCAATGTGGTCCAGCCCACTCCAGACTATTTTATTAACTTGAGCCATATGTGGTCCAGCCCACTCCAGCCTCCATTGTTAACTTGGGACATGAACATTGAATAATATCAACTTGGCACTTGATTCATGTGTATGTACACATTTTTTCATTTGCACAAATCACACATGTGAGTCTCAATGCTTCTGGAGAGGTAACAATACCCGATTGCGATACTCTCCAAGCGCCCAAATCGGAAATATATTTCGATATGTCGAATAACTGATCATGCAATTCTTGTTAAATACTCCTATGATTTCCTGATACGTAGAAAAAAGTGGAAACATATTTAGTATAAAAAAATTCATTCAAATAAAATATGTAATCAATAAAATTAAAAGGACATAGAATATGGGTTTTATTTCATTCTCAAAATTGATTGGAGCATTTACCTGTTGTGGGAAGTCTCCATTCTCCATTGCTGAATGAACCAGGAACTTCGCAGCTCGATGTAGTGGGCTGGGATCCCGTTCGGCCTGTCCAGCTTCAATGAGGCCCAACATGGCCCACGAAGTGTTCACTAAATGTGATCTCCCACCTTCCAAGTTTGTGTAAACCTAATCAAGTAATTAAGAAAAAAAATATTTTATCAATGTGTTTCGTGACATTTTAATAAGAAAATTAAGTACTTGAAGATGGACTATACCCCAAGCTACCTTAGTTTGAGAAGAAAGGTAGCTCTCTCCCCAGCCTCCAGAAGGGAGTTGCTTGGATAGCAAGAAATCGCAGGCTTTCTTGATGGAGGGGCAACTCTGGTAGGTCAACCCTCCAGCCACAAGCCCTGTTATCCCAAACCATGTCCCGTATGTGAAGCAAACTCCCCAAGACCCATACCTGAAATATTGTTATGTACAAGTTAGTAATTAGAGCGACAATCCTTCTTTTCGGGGTGGGATCGTGGCGGGTTCGAGACAATACTGCACATACCAGGAGCCGTCGGGGAGTTGTATGGTTTGAATGAAGTGAAGGGCTTTAAGGATACACGCTCGAATCTCTTTCTCTCGGTGTCCTGAATGAGCTGTTGTGAACGCTTTCAGTCCTTGAATTGCCGACGAAGTGCATTCCACGTACCTTTCATCAAATTTACACGATGAGAAGAACAAATCGTCTGAATGAGTGTTGTTTAATCGTTGATATGGCTTTGAATCGAGGAGTGGTGATGGTATGTAGCCTTACTGATAATCTATCATGATATCTCCAAACGTCTCGGAAGGATTGAGGGCCTGAATGCGGATCATTGTATAAGGGATCAACTGGTTCTTGACAAAGTGACGATCAAAGGAAAGTGAAATCAAAGAGTACAAAAAATAATTACCTCTAACCATTGGTAAGATCTTGTAAGCTCGTACGAAGCAAACCCTCCATTTTCATTCTGGAAAGATAGAATGCAATTAACAGAATCAAGCAATTGGTTTATTGGAAGATGATCTCCTACAACTTCTGCGGGCATCTGAGACAGAATCATAGCAGCCTGTAGTAAAAAAATTATGATTAGAATAAGCCGTGACACACGTAAAAAGTTAAAAATAATAGTGACATTTTCAACTATAAGAGTTTTATGTACATTTTTAGGGTTTTATACGTACACATATATATACTTATGATTTTATGAACAAAGTAAATATATCCAATATTTACCTTTAGGCCTTCTGCAGAAGTGTCTGAGACGGCCCATCCATTATCTGGAGTGGAGAAAGGCCATCCACCTTTTCGACCATGACGATACCATTGCTTTAGATCGCCTGAAGGATTCTCTCTAATCTTTAATTTTCAAGCAATTCGTATTGTTATTTACATAACATAAAAAATTCATATTAGGTCAAATTTAACGGAAAGTATGAAGAAAAATCTTATACAAAACTCATATGTACAAAATTTATAAAGTTATGTGTCTTATCACTCCTGATAAGATTTGTATCAGAGATGTTAAGATACGAGTTTTGTAGATATGTATTGTATGTCCGTGCTGAAAAAATATTAATGAATGAACAACTAGAGCTATACATGTAGCTGGTTCCTGACTAAGATTTTTATACATTTCTATACTTTAAATAGTTGGTCATTTAATTTGGATTTCTTACTATGGTAAGTATGAAAGCATATTCATGGAACTATTACCTGTGTGTTTTTTATGAAGTCGTGTGCCTTCTTGAGCATTGAAGTACAGAATTCCTCTTCCCAGAGATTCGTTGAGAGAATCGATTGGATCGCAAACGAGACATCCCACAGTTGAGAACCGTTGTATCCCTGTGTATGGCGATTGGAACAAAATAATATCAATCTCCTGTGATGAGAATAAAAGGGGTATATACTATATATGATCATTAGTCTAAGCTTGCGATGATAATGTTGGATCAAGTTTCGATCGTTTGCTATGCGTGATAACTCGATCTATTTTTATAATTATCATCGCGAGTAATAAGGGAACATGCGAGATTACGCGTAGATGTGTAATTCAATGTCGTACTTAATTAGGTACGTGCTCTTTCAGCCTCTCCTACCCAAATTCGAAATATACATAATATCGAGATGAATTGATCGACTTTTTACGACGAAACTATATTATTAATTAGTTAATTACCTGCATTTTCATGCCATCTTCAGCTACCCAGAGGTAATCTTTGATTCTGGGCAGATGGCTCTTGAATGCTTCTGAATTCGGATCCTCCACCCAACAACACAACATGTTCAAGACCTATTTCCCCGATCGAAACACACCAGAAAGAAAAAAAAAAACAAGCTTTAAGCTTCAATTTGCATCAATGGACATATATGGCTTATGTTGTAATTGCTTGCTAAGTATATGTGCTTAATTGACTTAAACAACAAGAAGGAAAAGTACCTTACTGACAGGACCAAGACAAACGTAGTTGGTGTTTTGATCCTCGTAATGGATGTGTTGCATGCAAGTTTGTAGGGCAGATTCCCTGAGCTTGGAGATCGGCCATGTCGACATTAGAGGCTCCCAAACCTTGTCGAGGCCAGCCCACAACAAGTCTTGCAGGAATGGGTGTGGACAGTGGCGTAGCCAGATTTGAACTTGACTGGGGTCCTAATTGGTGGGTTACATAGAAATTAAGGTGAAGATACATGAGAAGCTCTTAATATGTTGAGTGAGATGATTTATTATGGGGTCCTAAATCCAATTTACAGCAATTATCTAAGCATTTTTTGCTCATAATTGTTCCCAAGTGGGGTCCTGGGACCCCATTCCCTTGGCCGTGGCTCCGCCACTGGGTGTGGATAGTACAGATCCTCCTGCATCGAGGTTGACCAAGAAAAATTAAAACGACACACTGATTTACGTCGTTCATGGTCGGAGGTACCTTAGCACAGAGATTTCTGGTGAGACCCCATTGAATGCTGCGATACGGAAGCACATACAACTCTTTTCGGAGACTGAGCACCAAAGATGTTGTCTTTCCCACGAATCTCTTCCCATACAAGTACGACATTGGTAGGTACACCATTCGACTATGGCACCACATCCTTCCTGCAAAAAAAAATTAACAGTTGTATTGAAATCTCGAACGTTAATTAAGTCCATCTGATGAGTCAAAATTTAGGTTCGTCGTTCAAGCATTAACGTCGAGGTTTGTTCTACTCGAAACATTTCCTCGGATTGTCAACGAATTTTGAGATCAACAACAATTGTTTTCCAAAAAAAATTATGAATTTCGGACAAATTTTCGTATGGTCCAAATTACCGGGATGTATGGGGAGAGAGTAAGGAAACAGCCAAAGTTCCGGGGGCAATGGATTCACCCCACTCCACTCGTAAACCCCAAGAACCTACATCAATGGCAAATAATAATTATGGTGATATTATTATTAACCAATAATAATAATAATAAATTTATGGTGATGAAAAAGGAAAAAAAATACAAAACTAAGTATAGAGGGGGAGTAATCGGGTGTTACCGAAAGCCAGAGCTTGCCCCAAGACGGGATGTAGATGGCGCCACCGTGATCGAGGATCCACGATCGCGCCTTCTCCATCGCTCCATCTCCACCGTCCATCTCCTCGCCCATCAATCTCAGCGCCACGTACGATAGCGCGGTGCAGAACATAATGCTGCTCCCTTCTATATGCAATCCCCACCCTCCATCCTCATTCTTTTTTTCATGAAAATTCGTTAATCATTTCCATTGCCCCCAATAATCACAATTAGTCATTAATTAATTAGCTAATACCTGGTGGTTGTACAGATACCGACGCAACTCCACTCGATGCTGGTGAGTTAAACTTGCATTCAACCCACCCGTAACGTACAAGCTAATTACCTGTGTATATTAATTGTTGGGCAATACATTATAAACAAATACAATCGTATAGTAAACCCACTATCGTTTGCTTCTTGGATTTTTTTATATATATATATACTTGTAACGCCGTTTCGTATTACTTTGCTTAGTTGATGATAACGAGGGAATACAATCAATTTCTGGATTTAACTAATTCAGTCTATTTATCACGTACGAATTAAGTAACCCAAATAATAAGCCATTTAATTGATGTCTTGCTTCATAATATCTTAACGTTGTACTTACAAGAACAATCATCCAATATTAAGGATGTTAATTATCGCCTAAAATATGATTATCGTCGGATGGCCGCCATCAGTCTTCATTTCGTACAATTAATTAATTATATTATATTATAAGGTTGATCGATATATATTATGGGGTCGTTTTGATGTGGAAATGTAATGTAGTAATTGGACCCAATTACTGCATTAAAAATCCACGTTTGGGAGAGCAAAAATGGTATGGAAATTGGACCATGGAAATTGGCTTCAATTACCACATTCATGGTAATTGAGAATACTACACCTCCCCCTAGTAATTTGACATTACCACGTTTTCTTACTTTTTTTTCCAAATTCCACACCATCAATTCCCACAAAACTAAATCCTATCCAAACTTGAATTTTTTTTCAATTTCCACAAGTCAATTCATTGGTTTTGTAAAACATGGAAATTTAGACAAATTTCAACGTTTTAAAATTTCCACATCCAAACGACTTATATGTTAATTAAGCGGCAGAAATTAAGAGACGAACGATGGATAATCGACCAAAATGTGGTTTTCATTTCTAGCTATTGGAGTTTGGCGGTACTTGTGAAAAGAATCTTTTGTGTGGATAAAAATAAAAAGAATCTTTTGTGTTTTTATCCACGTCGTTTGTCTCTACTCTCGAACAACAGGTTTTGTTTATAACCCTTAAAACACAACAACAATAATAATAATAATAATAATAATAATAATAATAATAATAATTTGATAGGTAGGAACTAGGAAGGTTGTGCATTGCTATATTAAAATCAGAATCATTTGATCAAATATGTATAAGACTAGAGCGTGAATGCTACATTAGAATTAAAATTATAAGATATTCACTTCACATTATTTAATTTGTTCTCAAAACGAATAGAGAAATTGAAATGATATCAAACCAACCGCATACGCAATTCGATATGAATTTTAATAAATATTGAAATAAATAAATGAAGTGGTAATTTTTTTTTTCCTCAATCAAAAACTCCGAAAAAAAAATAAACTAACAGACAAGATTAGGTACTTATATTAGAGATTTGATCTATTAAAATGATTCAACTCTTGCCAACTTTTCTGTCTTGTAAAAAAAATCAAGTTGTTTGTTGGGTTTTGATTTCTTGTAATTTCTTTCTCAACAAGTGATGAGTTGACTTCATCAAACATTTTTTTCTTCCCCCTCCTTTTTTTTTTTTTTTTGGTAAAGATCAACTTGTTGTTGTTGTGTTTGATTTCTTAAGAAATTTTATATTCGAAATGGGCATTGACCCAACCTCCTCCCTCAACCCTCTCATCACAAAAACGAAACTCATTCCGCCGATCTAATACGATACGAAAGAAAAGTATGAGAATCAAGATACCAACGCGCGCGGCGCGCAGTGCCGCGCAAAATGGCCTAATATCGCCGAACCGAACGTACATACGTACCAAGCCGGGAAGCAGGAAGAGAGGACCGCCATAGTCGCCAGGCCAGAAGCCCGTGCTGTGTTGCAGAGTTGAGTGGAACTGTAACCCCTTTCTCACCACGCTCCTCACTCTTCCTTCATCCAATATCTCCTCTTCTTCTTCTTCTTCTTCTTCATCATCATCATTTGAACTCTTCAAATTCGCCATTACTACTCCTCCTCCACCTGTATCCCCTTCGTCGCCATTATTACTTCGTCTCTCCCTCGCAAACTAGAAAGTAATTAAGTAGATCGAAACATGATTATAGCAACCACAAAAAAAAGAAAATGAAAATAAGTGGGAATTAATTTATTTATTTATCGACAACTAATTAGTAGACCGATCGATCATCACCTGAAGTCGCATGAGAAGGTCGGAACTCTGTTTGACTCCGAACCGGCGGCGGTTCTGCGCGAACCGGCGTCGAGCCTCCTCGACGTCGTCGTCGGCTTCGGCCAGGTCTGGATCGAATTCCCAGAACTGCCGTCCGACATGGTTGTTGTACGATTTCAGCAACGGGTCTTTTTCTCCTTCTGAAAGCTTCAGCCTCCACATTTTTTTTTTCTTCTTTTTTTTTTTTTTCTTGACAGATCGATCGGTGATCTCTTGTTGGGCCTTTCGATAAGGAGGAGTACGTGATGAGTAGCTTATATAGAAGAAGAAGAAGAAGAAGAAGAAGAAGAATAAGAAGAAGAAGAAGATTACTTACGTATGGCGTTTTTGGCTACTACACGATGTCATTGTCTGGCTAGTGACTCTGTTGTTGAACGGTAATTTGGAATGATCCCAATACAAAATGGCGTCCCAACTACTATCACCTCCACGAGACAAACTCATTTGTTAATAATAATGATTCTGTTTATTACATTGTAAGGAAATTACTATGATTACTAAAAAAATTTCATTATAAAATCCAAAAGTGATCAATTTGAAAGGGGAAAAAAAATGAAACCCAAAATTATCATAGTTCTGCCAGGAGATCTAAGTTAAGAAATTTTGTGCCCTAGCTAGCTACACCACAGAAGAAATCAAGAATATTTTGTTTAGTATGAAGGAGGACAAAAGTATAGGTCCTGGTGGATTCACTGTTGAGTTTTTCCAAACTCAACGAGATTTATTAGCTATTAGGGCAGTTACCGACAACAGGGATCAAAGATTTCTTCAACACAGGAAAAATAAATAAGGAAGTGAACATAACCATCCTCAAATTGATACCAAAGATACCCCAAGTGAGAGAAGGGTCTACTCCATAAGAGAGAGAGGAAAACAGAATTCAAAGCAGTCATACTCATAACGATGGGAAAAATCTGTTATGGGATGATAATCTTCACTCCAAGGACGAAATCCAAGCTTGATTGATGAAACTCAACTCCAAAATCAGTCCTAGGGTTTGTTCTTCGCACTTTCTCTCTATAGAACTCTGTTTTTTGCTCCAAAAATCGAATCCCTCTTCAAAGACCCGAAATTGGGTTAAAACCCAGTTCTGTCCGATCACACTGCCAGACCACACTTTCTCTCTATAGAACTCTGTTTTTTGCTCCAAAAAACCGAATCCCTCTTCAAAGACCCGAAATTGGGTTAAAACCCAGTTCTGCCCGATCACAGTGCCAGACCACACGGCCATGTGAAATTTCAGGGTGCCCGTGTAACTCCTAAAACACGGCGTTTGATTTAGTGACTCAGGGCGCCCTACACGGCCGTGTGGAAATCTGGCCCGCCCGTGTAGCGTTTCTGGAAATCCCACACGGCCAAAAGTGACCCTTACACGGCCCGTGTGGTCTTGCCCGCGCAAAGGAGTGCCACACGGCCAAGTCACATGGTCGTGTGAGAATTTGGTCAGGCCTTGTGGCTCCCTTTTCCTACCATCAGTGGCGTAGCCAGGATTTTGGGTAAGGGGGTGCCAATTTAAAAAAAATTAAAATGAGTAAATGACTATCAATTTTTTATAGTGACCCACGACGGGTTCTCATATTTTGAAAAGTCTGCAAAATACATTCATCATCCAGACTATCAAGAATGTCGATCTCAATGTATCCTACCAAAAAATCATTCATGATATCATCACTCATTCGACTCCGAAGAGTGTTCTTCACGTAGTTTATAAACGGTAAATTATATATGTGCAATAAAACGTATTAGTGTATCATGTAAGTAATTGTGGTTTAGTGGAAAATGTCAAAGCTAATAGTAAGGAGGTTCCACGTTCAAATCCTAGCTATAGCATAAACTAATACCCCTATTTTTTTTATGTTCTAGCTCCGATCCAAGGGTGTGCCGTGGCACACCCTTCTAAGACACTGTCTCCGCCCCTGCCTACCATCAACCGTCCAACGTTGTCGAGTTGACCCCGAACTCATGCCCAAACCTTCATTCACGTACTAGGACCTGAAATATCATAAACAAGAGAACCCTAGCGTGAAATCGGTTTAAAACACTAGAAATGAGGCTCAAACAGTATAAAGAATGATGGACAAAAACATGTATAAATACTAAATACTGAGTCATCAATATCTAAGATACTTGCTATGAGAGTTAGGGAAGTACTACATGTTGTCTTTAGTTCAAACCAGTTTGCCTTTATCAAAGATAGATTAATAAGCAATAAATTTTGAATTCATGTACTAAATCTAAGAATCTATTAGTTTAGCTACCAAACTGTAATTTGTTTATAGATATAGGTACAAACTCAAATTCATGGATTGAAACCTCAACCCACACAAAAAATTAGTATGAGTAAAACCTATCAAACGCTACCCATATAACTTATATTTGAGTTTGAGAATTTGAGCAAAACTATCATCTCTACTCATAATGCACCGCGACAACACAATAAACTGGAATTTGATTTATTCACTCTCTCTCTCTATCCTTTAGAAACCCCCAACTTCTCACTAATTGTTCCCTTTCCTCTCTCTCCACTAGGGAGCCGCCGGTTCACCTTCCAGTGACCAGCGTCAACCAAATTTTATTTTTGTTACTTTCGTTTCCTGCTTTTGACATTTTTTGTGTGGATCTTTGCCTCAATCTCTCCCACGAAGATGATTTCTCCATTCTCTGGTTTGTCTTCTCAGATTTGGAGACTCTCTTTGTCTTGGTGTCAAAGGGGTTGATGTCTTTTCACTTCGACGGTTCTTCATCTCTTCATTCCTTCTGTCTACCTTCTTGTTTTCCACATTATATCGTGAGATCCAGTGATGTGCAGCCTCATCGGCTCGGATTCGGGGTGGATTCTTGAAGACTTGGACGCCATGCTCGTGCTCTTGTAGTTTGCCTCGTCTTTGTTGTTCTCCGGTGACGCTTTGTAGCCGTTTTCCAACATGAGCGACGTTCAAAAGCTGAAATCAAGGTTTCAATGGCTATGTTTGGTCCGGCTTTTAAAAGTGCTTTTCGGGTTCAAAAGCTGAAACCGGGTCAAACACCTCCAAAAGCTCGGCTTTTGAAAAGCCGAAAAGCGCTTTTGTATAACATAAAAGCAGAAACTCCGATTTGGAGCTTCCGCGAAAAGCTGTTTTGAAAATACAAGATTATCATTACCATATTTTAATTTTATTTCAGAAAATATAATTTTCTTTCATTTATATCATTTTAAAAATAAAATAAATTGTAAAAATCATATTATTTAATATAAAAGAAGTCTAATAAGATCCATTTTGAGTATATTTTACTGTTTAAAATTATTATTCATAGTTTATATTATAAGCCCTTTATAGTCATTTTACATAACATCTCATATTAAAAAGCACTTATAATAATTTCCAGCCAAAAAAACTTTTTTTTTTTTTGAAAAGTACTTCTCTAAAAGTTTAAGTCAGAAACTGCTTCTGCAAAAGCTATAGCAATCTACACATATTATAATACACCGAAGGAAAAAACGGGAGCCCCATTTCAAATTTCCTGCAACGAGAGTGAAAGTAGAAAGGATATTTTGGTCTTCACAATTACTTTTTTTTATTCATTAAAAAGACATGTACTAGGATTCGAACTTGATCATTTTAAAGAAAAACAAGGATCATAACCAATCACACTAAGTACATTTGCTGTATTTATTTAAATTAAAAACATATAATAGCAGGGAGAAAAAACTCTTCCCCCATTTCAAATTCCCTGCTCCATGAGCGTTTGTAGGAAGAGTAGAATAGGTAATGTCAATTCTTTTCTCTTTCCTCTGTGGAACGGGCCAACTTACCGTACACATGCGGGTTTAAACGGGTCCAGAAGTGTCAATTTTTTTCTTTAAGCTCTTTTATTTCTCCGTGGTGATAAAATATATATGAAAAGGCAAAAACAATACTCCTTTTTATTGCTAAAAATAAAAAATTTAACAATAAACTAATGCATGGTATCTAATGGGCTAACCGCTAACCATAAAATAAAAGAGTTGGATGGGTCTGACCTACACGAGATTTGGCCATCAAGAAAAACAAATGAACATCATTGGTTTGCCATTCTAAAAACGTTTGTAGGAAGGGTAGAATAGGGAGTGTTAATTTTTTTCTCTTTCCTCTGTGGAACTGGCCAACTTATCGTACACATGCGGATTTAAACTGGTCCAGAAGTGTCAATTTTTTTCTTTAAGCTCTTTTATTTCTCCATGGTGATAAAATATATATGAAAAGGCAAAAACAATACTCCTTTTTATTGCTAAAAATAAAAAATTTAACAATAAACTAATGCATGGTATCTTATAGGTTAACCGCTAACCATAAAATAAAAGAGTTGAATGGGCCTGACCTACACGGGATTTGGCCATCAAGTAAAACAAATGAACATAATTGGTTTGCCATTCTAAAAGCGTTTGTAGGAAGGGTAGAATAGAGAGTGTCAATTTTTTTTCTCTTTCCTCTATGGAACGGGCCAACTTACTGTACACATGCGGATTTAAACGGGTACAGGAGTGTCAATTTTTTTCTTTATGCTCTTTTATTTCTCCGTGGTGATAAAATATATATATGAAAAGGCAAAAACAATACTCCTTTTTATTTCTAAAAATAAAAAAATTTACGCATGGTATCTAATGTGCTAACCGCTAACCGTAAAATAAAAGAGTTGAATGGGCCTGACCTACACGGGATTTGGCCATCAAGTAAAACAAATGAACATCATTGGTTTTCCATTCTAAAACAAGCTATTTTCTCTCCCATAAAATATATTATGCTATTATTTTATATCTTAGTGGCTAAAATATAATGTAATTTAAAGTTATTCAATGGTTCAACCTCGACCAACCCAATTAGTCCAATTTTTATAATTTCAAATATATATTATATAATTATTTGATATCATAATGATCAAATTATAGTGTATTTTACAGGGAATCGTTTGGTATTTGTTAGTAAAAAACTAAACAGAACGATCTATTTGGTTATTCTAAACATTAAAACGATACATTTTCAGTTCCTTTTGAATTTCTATGGTTTTATTTCCGAATAAGTGATGTGCAAATGACGAATTACAGTCATCTCTTTTCTTTCACTATTTTTTATTTTCAAATAGGATGTTTAAAATTAAATAATAATTAGAATTTGGCATGGGTCGGTCAAACATGATGAATTTCAAGTTTTGGCCCGTTTTGATCAAGTCTAATTTATAATCACAAGGTTCCCTGATACTCGATAAAAATCTCAATCCAAACCAGTTTGGCAGGTGAGTCCGTGTTTACCACCATTTTCTAGGGATACGACAACGGCGGTTCCTAACCCAAATCGTGTTGCTCGTTCTTGATTTTCTTAGATTTTATCATTGTCTGACAAAAACCAGAAAGCACAATGACGACAAGATGAAAGTTTTGTAAAGCAAATTAATCGGTCAACGGGCCGAGTAAAACCTAGCAACGATTGTGAGATGCTCATTTTCCGAAATTAACGAGATAGGCGATTTTTTATTCAATTTTCTGGAATTCGGTTTCTATAAAATTACTCCACCTCATCGTATTACCATAAACAATATTGTTTCACAAGGTAACAGGTACTTGATTTTGGTTCATAAGGCCGATTTTTGATTCGTTTCATCATTCATGTCTCTTTCCTACTAAAATTCATTATTTTTATCACGTGTTTCCCAAAAAAAACTATACAACAATAAGCGATGCACCCCATTACATTATCAAATTTCATACCTCAGCTTCTTCCGGCCAACTGGCCGGGGCCACACTAGTGTCAAACTGAGCCAATAGCGGCTACGATTTGACTTGCTTCTTCTGTTGGCTCTTTCTTTGCTTTGGGCTCAAAATGTATTTGTTTTGGGCTTGGATAGGCTTTCGTCTGCACTCTTGTCTCTCCATTTGGGCTTGCCCATGCTTTGTACACTTATCAATCTATAGTAGTTAAAATTTAAAGGCAAAATAAAGTTGTATATCCACAATTATTAGGTTTGTGACAAATATATCCATAACTATCAAAATACACGAAATATCCAAAAATCAGAAGGTTGTGTGACAAATCTATCCACTTCCGTCTGAAACTATAACGGCGTGTCAGACGGCGTTAAATTGACTAACGAAATGTTGAATCGATGCCAGCTCACGTGCCACATAAGCCAAAAAGCAACCAAACTTTACACGTAGATGCCAAATAGGCTAGTTGAATAAAGGCAAAATACAGCTGTATATCCACAACTATTAGGTTTGTGACAAATATATCCATCAATATCAGGTTTGTGACAAATATATCCACAACTATCGAAATACACGAAATATCCATTTCCGTCCACTCCGTTAACTGCGTCAGTTAACTTGATGACTGGACAAACGGTGGATGCTTAGTTAACGTGTTTCTTACCCCACTGAATGACGTGGATTAAAGAGAAAAAAAATTAAAAACCCTAAAAACCACAGACAGCGAGACTAAAAATCCAACCTAGAAACACGCCCGATAACCACTGATCCTCCTCCGATCGACGCCTCCACCCCCAAATAACCCTATCCCAAGCCCAGATTTTGATTCCAACCACAATCCCCAACCATTGCCTCCCTTTTACTCCGACGGCTTCCATGCAGTCGGTGCCATGGTGATACCAAGTTTGAATCTAACCAAATCGCCAACAGAGAAGACTACAGCATCGAGGTCTAACAGATAACGGTGTAAAGTTTGGTTACTTTTGGCTTATGGCAGGTGAGATGACATCGATTCAGCATTTCGTTAGTCTATTTAACGCCGTCTGACATGCCGTTATAGTTTCAGACGAAAGTGGATAGATTTGTTACACAACCTTCCGATTTTTAAATATTTCGTGTATTTCGATAGTTGTGGATATATTTGTCACAAACCTGATAGTTGTGGATATACAACTGTATTTTGCCTAATTTTTTTTCTCTTTTAATCCACGTCATTTAGTGGGGTCAGAAGCACACCAACTAAGAATCCACTGTCTGTCCAGTCATCAAGTTAACTGACGGAGTTAACAGAGTGGACGGAAATAGATATTTCGTGTATTTCGATAGTTATGGATATATTTGTCACAAACCTGATAGTTGTGGATATACAACTGTATTTTGCCAAATTTAAATGCCATTGATTAGGAAGAAAACAAAAACTTAAAAAGCCATAAAAAGAGGGGATTAACGGGAACAAACATGAGAAATTTGTGGGGACTGGAAGAGAGATTCACGTTGAGACCCCAACTGAAAAATCAGAAAAAGATTTTGACTCAGTTTGACTTATAGACGGCTTCTACTTTCTAACAGAGAGAGAGAAAGAGAGACGTTGGAAATTGACGACAAAAAAAATCGAAAATCAGTAAAAAAAAAAACAAATTACGTAATGCCGAAAAAGCCCGGTGAGGATCACCATCTGCAGAAGAGTGGCCGAGGGTCAAAAATGGAAATTCCTTCCTCTACTTAGGTGCCGTTTGGGTAAATCGAAAAAATAAGTCCAGAAAACGATGTGAAAAAGGCGTGCCACCGGCCACCGACTTATGATTTACCACTCACCTCTCGCCACCACAGTCCCCCCATTTCCTTCCGCCTTTTCCGTTTCCAAACGCCACCTGTCTCCTCCGCTTCCCCGCCGCCGCGCCTCCTCGCCACCACCGCCGTCCCCATTTTCCTCCTATATATATACTCGCTTCCTTTCTAACCCTAGCCCATTTTCTCATACTGCTAGCAGCCACACTCTCGCTCTCGCTCTCTCCCACTTCCCAATTCTCTGTTTCTTGAAAACAATGGCGTCTTCTTCCTCTTCCTCCCACCTTGCCTTCTTCCTCCTCTCCCTTCTAATCTCGGCCTCGGTCGCCAATGCAGCCCACCACAAGGCGGCAGCGGCGCCGGCCCCGGCCGCAGATTGCTCCACGGTCGTGATGTCACTCAGCGACTGCTTGACCTTCGTGGAGAACGGGAGCACCACCACCAAGCCGGAGGGGGCTTGCTGCTCCGGACTCGAGACCGTGCTGAAGACCAACGCCGATTGTCTCTGCCAGGCTTTCAAGAGCAGCGCACAGATGGGGATTCCGCTCAACGTCACCAAAGCTCTAACTCTTCCTTCCGCTTGCAAGCTCAAAACTCCCCCGATGTCCAGCTGCCAGCGTAAACCCCCATCTCTCCCTCTCGATTTCGTTTGTTTTTGGAATTACGATTCCTTGCTAAAATTGCCGATTCCGTTTGTGGGGTTTCTGAGATCTGAGGAAATGGGTTATTGATTTACGGTTTCTCTTCTGTTTTGCAGTGTCCATGGCTCCCGCTGGTGCTCCTGGTAAACTCCTGATCCTTTCTTTTACTCTGTTTCTTTGATTTTGTGTTATGGGGAGGAAAAAATGGTGGGTTGTGATTGTTCTTGTTGTGCTTGTGCATGCATCTAATGTTGGTGAATGTTTGTTGTACAGTTGCAGTAGGAGGATCAACCGCACTGCCACCAAGCGAGATGACAGAATCAGCTCCAGCTCCATCCCCTGTTGGCGGCGCCCCGCCATCCAACTCTGCTCATGCTGTTGCTGTTTCCGGCGTCTTCTCATTTGGATCTCTAGTGGCGGCGGTGGCAACCCTCGCAGTTGCTTCATTCTACTAGAGTAGCAGATTCTGGGGTGGGGGTTTATTAATTTCCAGCAGTAGGACTTCGTTATAGATCTTTTGATCATATATGTTTTAGATCTTTCTGCATAGTAGCGAGTATGAGAGGGTTGTTCTGGTTTGGCACATTTTGTTCTTCCTAATGAGATTTATTATATTTATTGTGACTGTTTGTTGCCTAATTGGGGTTCATCGTTCTGGTTGTGTTCGTCTTGTGGATATGATTGCGTTGATTTGTGCTCGATTTCGTTTCATTTGTGAATGAGGGAAGTTGGGTTGGTTCGTTGTGAAAGAGTGTAATTGAATGGAATGATGAAAATGGGAAATCTATGCAGCCGGGAATGTGGAGTTTTGCAGACTCCCCAAATACCATTGTTGCAGTTCTAGTTCTGGGTAGGTTTTTGTTTGCCCAATTAGTCAAATGTTGTTCATCCTCTACTTGAGAAAGGTTTGTTGTTTTAGGAGGTGTCCAGCATCTCTAAGTCGTGAAGTTCATTGACCCAATTTGGTGCCTGATTCACGTACGATCAAAGATGGAACACAATGTGAACGGTTATCTTTCAGTACCTTGGTTAAGGTTGTGCATTGTGGAGTATTGGATCGTGTTATGCCCGATCGAACATGGAACAATGTGACACATTGTACTTGCACCAAGGCGGTTGAGATTGTTAATCGCGAGCCATCGTGGAGTATTCGATCAAAGAATCGAACAATGTGAAACATACCATCCATCAAGGTGGTTTGAGGTTGTGAATTATGGAGTATTGGATCGTGAAATGCCTGATCGAACACGAAACATCGTGACCACGTACTTATACCGAGACGATTAAGCTTGCGAATCGGATCATCATGTGGAGCATTCGATATAAACACGTACTTGCACCAAAGACCATAAGCACTATTATTGGGTTTTCGCTAGATTCTTTGAAGCCATGAAACCTGGCTCCATCCTTTTTCTTCTTCTTCTTCTACTTTTCCGTTCATACACTAGTGATTAGTGAAGATCAGCCATGTGTTTGTTGATATGACCATCTAATCTAATCCATCGGCGGATGGATTTCGCGAATCGGATACGAATAACTAGAAGGAGATTACGAGGATGAGGAGAATCTGTACCGTTTTACTAATCTGATTTTGCAAAACTAGAATCCAGCGATATCTTGGTTGCATTGCATGCATATCATTGTGTTTATTACTCCACGTGGCAAAGAAATGGCATGTGGATCAATATTCCTGGCCAATGTGGGAATATGCTTGTTACTATTAGCTCGATGATGAGAAAGAAAAGCAGAGAGGTTCCAAATGCGAAATGCTGGGCCTAGGAAGGACACGTGGCGTGTTCATATTCCATCATCCATCCACCTGGCCGGCTAACGTAAGCATGTAACCACTAACCATGGTTGAAGAACGCAATCATCTAAGAGACATTTCATCTTAGGTTCGAAGTTAATTAATACTCTGTTAATGACATACCGTTTGAAGAACACATCTTTCCTTAATCAAAGTAAGGGTGTTGCGTTTGAGTGCTAGTAATGTACTTCCAATTCAGTGTCTTATCAAACCGTACGGTATGATCGGTCGTTCGATCGGAAAAATTATAATCAAAGTCGAATTTTAAGGGTCTAAAACAACCGAACCACAATTAAATGATAGTTGAAATACAAAATACCTAGCTCTGACTTATTACAATACAACCTCCGATATGATTTTACACTTCATACTTTTACTATTAAATGTCTATATATCAATCTTATATTGTAGTTAGCATAATTAATTAGAAGTGAGAAGAGTAAAGATGACAATCTGATTTCAATCACAAGCCCAGCGCAACCTACTCGGGCCCAAATGTAATTCAGTGGGCCAAATATATGGCCCAGTGCTTTTCACCGTTTGCACTTTGCAGAATGGTCAATTGGACCGTTTAACCGATTCTGGAGAGGGACTTAATTTGAAGATGACACCAAAGCAGAGGGATGAATTGTGAGGAAAATGATAGTACGAGATCCCACATGGTAAACTTGTATACTTCAGGTGCCTGAAATGCAATTTTCCTTCGCGAAACCAACAGAAATGACAAAATGACTGAATGAGGTAAACCTTTGAATGATCGTACGGTAAAGGTCGAAGCAGGTTGTCCCACGTGGCGAGTATCCAACGGCGAAAGCCGAAAGGTAACCTCAAAAAAACGCTCTTCCAAATTTCGAATGGGGAGCTTCCGAGCGCGAAATTTGAAGTACTCATCTCTCTCTCCTCTGTAATTAACAAATGGTTTTTGGCTTTACTGATTTCGAGTTTGAAATCTCCATCTCCCTCCTCCTTTCTCTTTTGTCTGTCTCTTCGGGAAGAGAAAGAACGGATTCGTAGAACGATGGAAATTTGTCAGACGGATAACATGCAAGCCGTCTCGTCTCTTCCTCTTTCAACTTCCTTTGATTCTGGTACAGCGTTAATCCTACTCTCCAACTTAGTTTGAAGTTTTAGGGTTGTGATTTGCCGTTATTACCGATTGATAGGTTTTCACCCGCCTCAGTCTCTACATCAATAGCTGGGGACCTAATCATGTTTTCGTTAACGAGTAACATTGTGTTTGATTGCTGAGAAAGTTTACGGTGGTGGTGAAATAGAAACTTCATGAATTAGGGTTAAGAATCTGTATTTTGGTTTTTCTTTTCTGCCTGGAAAGAAACTCTGTATTTTATGGTTCGACATTGTACTGATGTGATTGCAGTCGCCTTGCAGGGTGTGTGTGATTGCGGTTTTAGTTTCTTGAAGTCCTGAGAATCAGAGAAAGGATGAACTGCGGACCAAGTGGTTCCGTTCTTTAGAAGCTTTTGGATAGTGCCGGAATTTGGGCATTTCCGGTGGTGCAATTTGAAGATGAAGCCACATGTGCTAGCAAGAGGGAGAGGGAGTTCCAGGGTCACTTCGCAGCAGTCCCATTTCGAGCTGAAGCACAAAGTGGTGCTTGCACTCAACAAGCTTGCGGATCGAGATACCTGCCACATAGGCGCGGACGAGCTGGAGAGAGTGGCCGAATCTCTAACCCCAGATGGGATCGGGCCGTTCCTGTCCTGTATATTGGACACTGATAAGGAGCAGAAGAGTGCAGTGAGGAAGGAGTGCGTTAGGCTGATTGGTATGGTGGTGACAGTTCATGGGAGTTTAGCTGTGCCACATCTAGCTAAGATGGTTGGCAGCGTTGTGAAGAGGCTTAAGGATTCGGATTCGGTTGTGAGGGATGCATGTGTTGAGACGATGGGTGTTTTGGCTTCTACGGTCAGTAACGATGGGGATGAATCTGATGGGGAATTTGTTGTGTTGGTGAAGCCCCTTTTCGAAGCTTTGGGTGAACAGAATAAATATGTGCAGTCAGGTTCAGCGTTATGCTTGGCTAAAGTCATTGACAGTACTCGAGACCCTCCAGCTTCCGTTTTACAGCGAATGTTAACAAGGATTATGAAGTTGCTGAAGAATCCACACTTTATGGCTAAACCAGCAGTAATTGAGCTTACTAGAAGTATTCTTCAGGTGATTTTTAGCGGACTATGTCTTCTACTTTTTGGTTAATTTGGTTCTCTGTCTCGATGTTGCTCATTATTCCTTTTTATAGCTAGAGGTAGAGAATCACCTTGCACATTTCCCCTACTGTGAGTGGGTATTCGTTGATCAGTTTAAGGAACTTAAGAGTGACGTTTTTTTTTTAGTTACACATACTACACTGGAATTACACAATCATTTTTTCCATTGCTACACATTGATGGTTAGACCATATAATTTGAAGAACCATGACAACTTTAAAAAGTAGCTTGACAAACAGGAGAGATTTTCTTCTTCAAAACAAATGGCTTTCAAACAATCACAACCACAATTCAATGTCTCCCTGATATCATTGTTCATAACTGCATTATTGACCTGCATAGTGATGACTCTTTATCGCTTTTTACTGATGTGAAGTGTTGGAGGTGTTATAGGAACTGTCTTATGTTTTTCTTAAATATATTTTCCTGAACATATTTTGAGTAACACACTTTAGTTTAAGCTGGAGTTTAGCTGTTTGGAGGTTCTGAATGACTTGACGTTTCTCAATTTGTATTTCAGGCAGGTGGTGCACCTTCGCAAAATATTTTAGCTGCTGCAATGACTAGCATCCAAGATGCTCTCAAGAACAGTGACTGGACTACACGCAAGGCAGCTTCTGTAGCTCTAGGAGAAATCGCTGCTGGTGGCGGGTCTTGCCTGGGTTTTTTCAAAGCTTCCTGCATTCGATCCCTTGAATCTTGCCGTTTTGATAAAGTTGGTGACGTTTATGCTTATGCTTCTTGATTGATGTTTTGAGTCATTGTTGTATTGTTGGATGCTTATTGTGTATCTTATAGGTGAAACCTGTTAGAGACACTGTACTTCATGCCATACAATGCTGGAAAACTCTTCCTGGGCCTGATGCTCCTGAGGCTTCTGAAACGGGATCATCCATAAAAGGTTTTTGGCTGATGCCACATTCTAATAAGAATTAACTGTATATCTATGACGTAAACGTGTTTCCAACAGTTAAGCAAGTATGGTCTATTGGTTCCAGAATCTTTCCAGCTTACGGTTCTTGTCTTTGTTTTCTTCTGTTATTGGAGGGGCTCTTAGCTTTGGCTTCTTCATCAACATGATCTTGTTTTCTTCTACAGTATTTTTGGATGCGGCTAATGATTATTTCTGTACAGAAAACTACTGTGGAGGAGAGTACAGTGACATCACGAGTAGCAGTGGCTCTGCACAGAAAGAAATAATAATGAATAAAGTTGTAACAGACCCATCTAAGAGAAGATTTCCTTTGTCTGTAAAGAGAGGGTGCCAGAATTACACCGACTCGCCACAGTCTAAATCAGACGATTGGCGTATTGAAATTGCAGTTCCCAAGCATCATGATTTGCCTCTGCCAGATCCTCAGAATGAGGAATCTGAGGGTAGTAGTTCTATTACCAGGACTTTAGAAAGAATGAGCGTTGACATTTCCAGTGCTCCTGATGTTAGCTATGAATATGTGCCAATGGATGACAAGCAGGACTCTTTCTCGGCGTCCAAGAGAAGTTCAGTTCATCATGACTCTCTCGAGAATGGTGCTTTACTTAAAGTAATGGGAAGAAGCCAGCATGCTGCAGCTGCAGGGATGGATACTGAAGATGTGTATTGTGTAAATGTTCAAGATCGTAGAAGTCTTGATTCCACGGTTACTGAAACTACCTTTCAACCTTCACACGAATGTTGCTCACATGTGTCAAGTGAAGTGGCCTCAATTAGGAAACAGCTCTCTGAGATCAAGAATAGACAGGCGAACTTGTTGGACCTGCTGCAGGTAACTGCTTTGCACGATGCATGTTTATTGTTGTTCACTATTATGTAAGTAAATACCATGCTAGATCAGAATCTCCCCCCTCATTATTAGTTGGTCTAGTTGAAGTTAGTTGCATGATAAAGCTGTAATACCATTTTTTTAGTGGGTTCTTCCTCAAGTTGATGGTCACATGTGAGTTTGCTAGAAGTTTCTAATCATGCATTTTCATATTCAGGATTTCACAGCCGGGATAATGGCGAACATGTCTGGCTTGAAGTCCAAAGTGTCAGGATTAGAGCATGAAGTGGATAGGATATCTAGGTTTCTTGTGCAAGGAGCTAGGCATTCGGAATCAGCAGTCTCCCGGATTATGAAGCAGAACCAAAATGGTCCCTCTCCTAGATGCACACCCAGACCATCTATTGATATTCAATGTAGGCAGCCTTCACAATTTTCCGTGAAGCACACAGATATTTGGGATGGTAGCAGAACTAGATCGAGAAATTCGGTATCAGCAAAACAAGCTACAGAAATTAGCCCCAATCCTACTGCAGTTGCTACTAGGAATCTTACAGGGAAAGGGATGCTGAAAAGTACAGGTAGAGGTTCCCAGAGCACAGTTCCAAATGTCAAGAATGGCAGCAGGCAAAATGGGATGGAGAACCAGAACTTCTACTGGGAACGTGTAAAAGATTTTATGCGCGAAGGGGACGTGGACTCTGCATATGCTGAAGCACTTTCCTCTGGCAATGAACTCATTCTAGTCGAGCTTCTCAATAGGACTGGTCCTGTGCTGGAATGTCTTTCCGGCCAAACCATGTATGAAGTTCTTACAAGTTTGGCATCACTCTTCTTGGAGCAGAGATTTATCAACTCTATCATACCCTGGCTGCATCAGGCAAGTTCTTCACTATTTTTGTCCAGTTACATGTCATAATGGTATCTTCTCCCTAGATTATTGGAGGAAAAGTGAATACAACCTGTTGCTGAGATGGATGGCTCTGTATGTTTCTTTTCACATGTACATGGTTCAAACCCTTATGGGAATTTGTTCTCTTGGGTGTAGGTTGTGGAATTGAGCTCAATCCACGGACCAGATTATTTTGGCCTCTCTTCTAAAGGAAGAAGAGAATTCTTGTCTGCAATTCAGGAGGCAGCCGGTGTGGGATGCTCGAACCCTGCTGAAAGAAAATCTGTCACTCAACTTGCAGCTAAATTGCAGCAACTGTGGGGTAAGACAGACCATTGTTTGCATATGGCTGCCAAATTGCATATCCGTTGCTGCAAAAATTTATCCTCTCTAACAATGGTGCCTTGAACCTTGTTTTTGACAGGAAGGAACCCTTGACTTCTCCAACTGGATCAACTCATCATGTCTCTGGCCTGCCTTTTATGGTCACTAGAATCAATACCCACGGCTACGCCGCAGGCAACATAATCGCATTGTGGCTAATTTAGGTATGACAATTGAGGATTTTAAAGTTTTGACTATGCTAAAAATGTATGAAATTGTTTCATATGATCATTGTAATTAACATCAAGTTTATCAATTCCGTGAAAGTGTGCAACTCAAGTACAACAATATTACTGGCAATTTCCTAAAAGTATAATAAAAAATTGGGAAGAGTCACATTAAACATCCAAAACTTTACCAATGCACCTATGGATTGGTAACCCATCCTCTCATTCAGCAACTGGTATCTGATTGTTGGACTAAACAAACAAACAAAGACAACAAAAGAATAAAAACAGTTGGTCAATTGGCTCTCTTCTTCATCTTCATAACTGGTGTTACTTGTTTCATCTCATTAGCATTCTCAATCTCCTTGGGAGTTTCTACCTGAGTTTGTCCTTATTGAGCTCGTCTTCCTCCATCATTATTAAATTCTCCATGACATTCTCATCACCATAGTCCATAGGTACTTGTTTATTCAGCGACTACCACAGCTACGCTACTCTTGAACTGCCATAACCAAATCATCAACTGGCCAACCAACTTGAATGACCATTACCACAACTATGTGTTCAATTAGCGTAATCTTTAGTCCCTGCTATACACACTCTCTAGCTCACAGATAAAAGAAAATCAGCAATAGGTTACAGGCAAGTGCCTGAAGCAAGGAGAACACATACCACTTTATGTAAATCATATCAGTGACAATATATATGTATGAGTAGGAAGATGACAAAGCAAAGAAAGTGCACAAACATTAGAGAAGACTCTAGCATTCTTGTAGAGTAACAGGGAAAGAAAGTGCAGCAGCACTAAAACAAAAGAAGATCCACAATATCTTTGAACTGAAAGAGACAGAGATATATACAAACAATTCAACGACAGTGATTTTGTGGCTAAATAAACTATACTACACATGCCATTAATAATTTCCTGCAGCTATCTAAACCTATGCAACAGCTAGTTAATGAGAAAGACTCAAAAGAGAAAAGGGATGGAAACGAAGTTCCCATTTGGGATGACATGTTCAGAAACATTTCTGTATGTTTTATGGCATCTCATGGGCACATTGCATGATTTTACAAACTTCTAAAAGGATTTTTTTTTCATCCCGAACAAAGTTCTGATGCTTCAGCTAGTGTGTAAATAAGAAAATAGAGAACAAAATTTATTAACTCAGGCTCCAAATTCATCTTTAGGAGTGCAGTAGACCTTTGAGTGACAAATTAATGAGGCAAAGAATCCTATAGCTCATTTAAGCTAAATTGAGCAGAATATTAAATTGGAGACTACAATTGTATACATTGAGCAGGTTATTACATATGCAAGAAACTTCATCAAATCCTATCAAACTCCTTTGGGTAAGGTACCTTAATCATGCTGAGTATTGAGTTTCCACAAACAAATGAGGTGACATCAAGAGATTTCGGATCTAAAATTGCTTCCGTCGAAGTCTTAGGAAGCAAATTAATTATGCTGAGGTGGCATATTTAGAAAGCAAATTACAGTGGAACAACAGATTATGAAGCTCTGATGGGTTGGAGTCAGGACCAGCTACAAAAGCATACACCCCACAGAGGGGAAAAAGGGCCATTAAAGCACTGATGTAGTACAAAATAGCATTAAAGAAAATAAAAAACAATTTGGAGAGTGATTGCTGGGAAAGGAATCTCCCTGAAACCAATTATGTTAGGATGGTGAAGCGATATGTGATTCATCATTCTGCTGAAACTTGTGAGGAGTTTGATGCAGGTGTAAGGTTCCAACTCCGAGCAGCGTTTTCATGTCAGGGGGGGGGGGGGGCAGAAGAAATCAATAACAGGCGTAAACTATCTTAGGTTTTGCTTAAGAGGGCCAACGGCAGAAGAACATGGAAGCCAAAACATATATACCGTCAAATAGCTAAAGAATGAAACTTACAGGTTGATCTGAGGTATGAAGTTTGGAACAAACTGAATGTGTGTTGGGTATGCCTAAAGAAGCCCAAGAAAACACAGCTTCAGCCAATAGGACAGGATCAAGAACAAATAATATAGGTAACCAACACAAATCTACCTGGAACAGAGTTAAAAGTAAGGTGAGTGCGCCCACCCTTAACTGATTTCGACTGGGCACTGATCAATCCACCCTGTGGCCATTCAAATGACTTTCTCTCCGATGCAATAGCCCGACTACCTTTCAAAAGACCATCCCCCAATTCTTTTCCACAACTTCTGCGCCACCGTCGCCGGGAATCCTTCCGGGCAAACCAATACCTCAGCTATCGCTGATGCAGATCCTCCCTGGCTCGTCAAACATCCCCAAGCCTTCAACTTTACATTGTCTCCCGGTTGCTACCGGCGAGTGGTCCTTCTGTCGTGACACTGGATTGAACGGCACAGGTAGCTCTCCTCGCATCTGCAACCCTTCCGTCGCAGCACCGCAGCCGAAAAAAATGGTTGGTGGAACGTGGAGAAGGTTGCATCTCGACAATCAAGGGTCATTCTTCTCCAGGCTGCAACGCATGAAGAAGGAAGCAATTTTCTCCGCACAGAGCAAAGGAAATAGGAAGCGAGGTCGTGACTGGCTGAGCTACAGGAAAAAGGAAGCGAAAGAAAATAATGAGAGGTGGAACCGAAGAGGACGATTTGGGCGAGAAGAAAGCAATTTTTTCCGCACAGATTAAAGGAAAGCAAGCGGCGCAGAAATTATGGGTGGTTGCGTGAGCGAGCTGGTGACTGTGAGCAGGGGTTAAGGGAGTGGGATTGGGGATTGCAGAATGGAACGATGAATAGATAGACATGACCGGCCACTGAGGCACTGACTGGTGAATGCTTGATTTCGGGGGAAAATTGGGAGTAGGAAAGGTATGGCAACTGTAGCGCGGACTGTGGAGTATGGGCGGTGGCCTGTGTTTGCTGGACTGAGGGTAAGGTTGAGAGGGATAGGAGTACGGCTGGAGAAGAAAGTGCGTGGAATGTGCTTTTCCAATACTTGGCCAATACTTGGGCGCTAGACGCCAAAAAATGAAACAGTGTTCAGAGTCTTTGGGGCGAAAAAGCGTACTCCCCTTTCATATTTTATACAATTTGGTAACCGTCGTTTTAGCTTTGGTATTGCTGTTCCTGTCGAATTATGCTCTAGGTGCTTTGCTGGTGAAGAATGTTATCAGTAAAATCGAGATGAAAAAGACTTGCAAGCATTTGGAAAATTAACCAGTGATATATATGAAGTTACAACTACAGCATAGCGATATATGTTACAGATTATTCTATCGAAGATCATAATCACTTCGTCACAGTTGAATAGCAAGTAGTGACTGCGATCCAACGTAATAAAATCAACGTCTTAAAATCAATGTCTAAAATCACCGACTTTTTTGGAGATAAAAATACATGCCATACCATTAAAGTGCGAAAATTGAGAGTCAATTAGAGCGTCAGTATCACTTAAGTTAAACATTCGTGCACATCTACTCGAAATTCTATATAGAGTACCACTAAGGGTGGACATTGGTTCGGTCTGGACTGAATCGGACCAGATTCAGGAGAATTGTGGTGCATACAGTCCGGTTCAAATGTCAATTCAATTCATTTTTCTTCAGTATTTATAAATTTCACTGGATCAAAGATCAGGCCATATTATATTCGATTCGGTGTAGTCTGATCCAAACATCGATTTGGTCCGATTTGGTAGGGTGTGGCCCAACTCATTGCCCCTAGCCCATAGGTACCACTTCTTAAATTGCAGTCCATTGATATACTCCATCATTTCCTCTTTTGAGAGATGTTTGCCTCAAGGATTAAAATACGGTTTCGTACCAGCGGTTTGATGTAAAAAACCTTCTACCGGAAGCTAAACCAATAAGCGGTATAATACGGTTGAACCATGATTAAATCACAGTTTTAGCATAAAATACCCTATCGCTAACTTTTCGAGTACGACCTCCGGTACGATATTTCAATTATTGGTTTGCCTAGCTGACAAAATTGTTGGGAATGGTTCTTTCTGACGAGATGATAAATATCTAATTCATAAAAATAAAAAAAATAAAATGAAAAAAATTCCAAAATGGTTATGCATTTCTGATTTTTTCTTACTAATATCACAAAGTCCAATTCCTTGGTAACAGAAATCCTGTTCTAAAGGATGAGAAACAAGTGATGGTAATAAAGAGCAAGACCAGAACCGCTACTTCTTTCTTGTCATTGTTTCCGCAGAGATCCGCTCGAGAGAGAGATCATTCATTCATTCGGGCTGAAAAGACGCAGCAGCAAAGCAATGGAAGGCGAGTGCGCGGAGCGGCGGAAGAAAGCCAAGCTGGCGATCATCGAGATGGCCCACGCCATCAGCGTCCCAATGTCGCTCACCGCCGTCGTCCGCCTCAACGTCGCCGACGCCATCTGGCAAGGCGGCGCCAACGCCCCTCTCTCCGCCGCCGAGATCCTCTCCCGCCTCCATCCTCCTCTTTCTTCCAGCCCGGCGGATCCCCGGAACCTCCAGCGCATCCTCCGCCTGCTCTCCGCCCACGGCGTGTTCGACGAGCACGACGCCGCCGCCGCCACCGGCGGCGAGAGGAAGTACTCCCTGACGGATGTCGGCGAGACGCTGGTGACGGATGCCGACGGGGTTTCCTACGCGGCCTACATCCTCCAGCACCACCAGGTACGCCCCCTCCCACCACTTTCACGTGACTCCGCTTTTTTAGAGATGACAATAATGATTTCGTACATACTGTCGAGTATCTTATTCAGTTCGGGTTTTATCCTATCTGATTTTGTCAAAGTCGGACTGATATCCGAAATTATGGTTAATTCTGTCATCCATGCTCTTCTTTTATTTTTCTCGCTATTTTTTTCCCCTACATCTACTAGATCAGATCGAAACGCGACGGTGGGATGGTAAAAATCATCATACTTGTGGATAGTTGTGTGAATCAGATTTAGTTGACTAGGGTAAAATTCAAACTCGAATGATTGTTAATGGGGATGGTTAAAATTTGAAGACATGCATGATTTTTTTACTAATTCAACCCGAACCCGCCCTATTATCGCAAAGATAAAATCACTCATGAATATGATTTTAAATAATATAACCGATTGTTATGTGAGTATGATTATAAATAAAATTCAAATAATTTTTTTTTAATTAATAATATGCACAATTCCTCACGGTTGCCATCTCTATCTGGCGGCAGAATGACAATGCTAGTTTTTAAATTAAGCGGCAACTAATAGTCTAATACTTGGGATTTTGACCCGAAAACTGAAAGAGGGGAAAGGGGGGGGAGAACGACATGGAGAAAGATGAAGTGACGAAAGCACTCTGATCATATCATAAGTTCGATTCTCTGACTATCTCTTCCACCTGATGGGCTTTTATCGTATAACGGCCCAATAACAAAAGAAATAAAACAACTTAACTGGGCCGGACTAGCAACAAAATTCGTATTTTCTTAGAGCCCAGCCAATTAACGGACCTGAAATTGTCGCGTCTGAGCAGGACGTCCTGATCAGGACGTGGCCGCTGGTGCACGAGACGGTGACGGACCCAACGACGGATCCGTTCGTGAAGGTCCACGGCGAGTCGACGTACGATTACTACGGCAAGCGGCCGGAGATGATCGAACTGATGCGGAAGTCGATGTACGGCACGTCCGCACCGTTCATGAAGGCCCTGCTGGGCGGCGACTACGGCGGGTTCCACGGCGTCAAGACATTGGTCGACGTCGCCGGAAACAGCGGCGATTCCCTGCGGATGATCCTACCCAAGTTCCCCAACATCCGAGAAGGAATCAACTTCGACCTGCCCGAAGTCGTTGCCAAAGCTCCTGTCATTCCCAGTGAGTGTATAGTTTGTTGCAGTGAAACCGGCCACACCTAATCAAACGGCCATTTGAAACAGTGGTTTTGAGTACAGTAATTTTTTTTTTCCTGCCAGTACCACATTTGGTCACTGATATTATTAAATTATGTCATGTTTAGTCACTAGAAAAATTTAATGTCAATTTTGGTCACTCGAATTACTGAAACAGTTCACATTTAGTCACTCTCCGGTTAGTTTCTGTCCAACTCCATTAATATGACATGTTTCAGTAATTCGAGTGACTAAATGTGACATGTTTTAGTGATTCGAGTGACCGGAGTTGGACGGAGACTAACGGGAGAGTGACTAAATGTGACATGTTTCAGTAATTCGAGTGACCAAAATTGATATTAAAATTTTCTAGTGACTAAACATGACACGATTCGGTAATCTCAGTGACCAAATGTGGCATTTACCCAACATGTTATTACATTTTACTATCATCATTAATTCATTATCGTTGTTGCAGACGTGAAGCATGTGGGTGGCGATATGTTCAAGTCCATACCTAGTGGTGATGCAATCTTCATGAAGGTAAAAAAAAAAATACCGTTGGATTGGGCTTCTCACAATTATTTACGTACTAACCAATTAATCCGAAACGACGACGTTTAACCAGATCTTTTCATTCCTAAACCGTGTGACCTATGCAGTGGGCTTTGACGGCTTGGGCGGAGGAGGAATGCAAGAAGGTAATGGAGAACTGCTACAAGGCGCTGCCACAGGGAGGGAAGCTGATCGTCATCGAGCCCGTGCTGCCGGAGAAGAGCGACCACAGCCTCAGGACGCGAGCCCTGCTCGAATCCGACGTCTTCATGATGACACTTTACAGGGTGAAGAGCAAGCAGAAGACAGAGGAAGAGTTCAAGCAGCTTGGTCTGGCTGTTGGCTTCTCCAACTTCAGGGCGTTCTACTATGTTGATTACTTCCTCACCCTCATGGAGTTCCAGAAATAATAGGGATCTTTTGTGTAAATTTCCAAGCTAGGCTCAAAATATACTCGTAGTACGACATAATACTACTCGTGCTGTAATAATATCATCGTTGCCCGTCGTCAAAGTTATAATAATCAGGAATCTCTTATCAGATATGAACCAGTTTCATGTCTTGAATTAACCATCTGCAGTTCGTTTAGTCTGTTAATCCTTCCGTTTCTGCCATTCTAAAACTTAGCTTAGGAGCGTTGTCTTCTTGTTGAATTCTGGACTCTATAAATGTACATTCAGCGAAGCAAAAGAAGGCTAGGCTTCACATACAAAAAGGAATCAGACAGAAAAAAAAAACCCAGCAATTGTCAACACTCCTTAGGAAAGAAGGAAAAAAAAAGGCTTCTTTCTCCTACCTCAACAAGGAAATGGAGAACAAAAACGGTTGCCCTCTTTTCCTTTTTACCCCTCCAGAACACCAAAATGGGACAGACCTGCTTGACAAATTTCTTACAGTTTCAAGTTCTGTCCCAAAATTGGGTTACAAACTATATTTATAGATAGATAGATAGATAGTATAATTGTAATAGTATACATATGAGACACACTCTTCCCCCCCTCTCCCAAACTCACGGTTGATGACTATCTGGATTCCTTACCGCATTCGGCAATCCAGAAGGATGATGATGGTGATGATGCTCAGGAGAAGATGCATTGCTGCTAACCTGCTCTACTGAGACCTCACTGACGCTCCTCCAGCTTCCTTCCCCTTTTCTTTTGCTCCTGCTCTTTGCTGAACGACTGCGGCCAGGATCCTCGTAGAGTGTCACGCCTTTATGGTTGTTGCTCTGAAGCATTAGTTCATCCACGTCGCTGTCCTTCGATTGTACGCTCTCTAGCAATTCGACCACCTCGCTCATCAGTGGCCTCTCCTTGGGGTTTTGGCTAAGGCATTGGTATGCTAAGTTTGCTACTTTCAAGGCCGTCCTACTCGAGTACTGGCCGTCCATTCTAGGGTCTAGGATTCTCAAAACCTTCTTGTTTTGGTTCAAGAGCGGCCGGGCCCACTCGACTAGGTTGTGTTCTCTGCTTGGCCTGCTCTTGTCTAGTGCTCTCCTTCCCAGAAGCAGCTCTAGCAGCACGACTCCGAAACCATACACATCGCTTCGCGCTGTCAAGTGCCCTGTTTCACCATAAACCCACATGCTCATTCAGACAATTTTGCTCTATTTGTAAACAAGAGTAACGGAGACGTGCAATTTCCACCCAGCAGTTACCATGTATACAGTTTCTGAATGGGTTCTCAATTCTCATGGGTAAATGGAAGACCATAAGGCACAAGTTAATAGAATAACTTACCGGTCATTACATACTCTGGAGCTGCATAGCCATAGGTTCCCATTACCCGTGTTGATACATGAGTCTGGTCCCCCATGGGCCCATCTTTGGCAAGCCCGAAATCCGAAAGCTTTGCATTGAAATCCTGCACATCGTACACCAAAGAACTAGCTCAAAAGTCTTCAAAGAAATACCAAGAATGCTTCCAAATTTTATTGCATGCAGAAGGAGATGCATTTCATCATGTTATCGAAACAAACCAAGAGAATAATGGACGTTATAAAAGATATAAGAGTATGGATTGACAACTAACCGCATCTAGTAGGATATTTGATGTCTTGAAATCACGGTATATGACAGATCTTTCTGCACCGTGAAGAACAGCTAGTCCTTTGGCAGCATGTAGAGCAATCTTCATTCGCTTTGGCCATGTCAAAGTACAACCAACTCCTGGTGTTCACAGAACAAAAACAGTAAGGAGGAAGACACACCTTAATCCCTTTTCCAGATGCCAAATATGCATGTTGCAGCATGTATCGAATTCAAAAATTTGGATATCATAAAAGAACAATGCCAAAACATGCATGTTTGACTAATAGAGCCACTTCATAGTTCATGCATGGAGTATAATTATCATTCAAGAGAACTCGTTCTCCACTGTTTGTTCATCAATTCCTTGTTTTCCTGATGGGCGATTAGTAACTTTTTCCCTTCTCTGCTTATAAAACAAATCCCTTCCATCCATAGATCAAGTGATTAATATTAGGTGAGCTGATTAACAATTGCACATGTATGAAAGTCACAAATGACATACTTCGGAAAAGATGTGTTTCCAGACTTCCACTGGCCATGTACTCGTAGACCAAAAGCCTGTGCTCGTCTTCACAGCAGTAGCCGATAAGCTTTACAAGGTTAGTATGACTGAGTTTACCTAAAAAATTGACTTCTGCCTGCAAAGATAACATAAAGATAAGAACAGCAAGTAAGTTCCCCTCATTTAATTCAAAGCAGTTTCAACTAGGCAAGCCTGCCCGTCCACCAAGGATTAATATCCGGAAGAATGGCATCATTCGAGCAGCGACCAACCACTTATCCTCCGATATTCCAAAAGAATACATGACCTCATAGATGGTAACAGGAAGAGGTTCACGTTTCAAACAAGAAAACATTGCATCTTAAAGTCAGGGGGTTTTATAACTCATGCTTCTTCATTCTCATGGAAGAGTAAAGAGAGAGGCTTCAAGCATCGGTAAAACAACTGGCGCATCTAGAGCACAGAAAAAACAATCACAGAGAAGAGAAAGCTAGAAATACCAGCCATTCACGGTCTCCTTGCAACCCATCAGGATTAAGCTCCTTGATCGCAACATTCGTGGTAGGATATCCAGGCCTTACACTCTCATCGATGACTCCCTTATATACAACACCAAACCCACCTTCTCCAAGGATGAAATCCGGCCTAAAGTACTTCGTTGCCAATGTCATTTCCTTGTAGGTAAAGTTATCGACATTACTATATCCCGGGTTGTTTCGAAGGTCCGAAACGTTCCTATGAACTTTGGGAGCGGTGTTCTTGGTCATACTATGCGTATCACACGAGCTTTGCTTATTTAGTGCAGCAGAAGACCTCATGGATTCACTTCCTCCTGATTTTCAAAAATGACCAGACAAAGACAATACACAAAACCCCATAAGCCGACCTTCCATGAATGAAACATCGTAAGCATTAAGATATTGGAACTAACGGATAAAAAACAAAGAGGGGGAACGTAAGAAAGCAGCCAACACATGGGTTTTTCATCACATTCCCTCTAATTCATGCCAGGAAATTCCAATGCCATCACGAAACTACGTAATCGATAAAGAAAAGACGGCATCTTTCGAAGAACCTTCGAAATGTATCCATAAATATACAACCGGACAGGGAGAAGAAAACACAAGTCAACCGAAGAGAATCCGGCGCCATTCCATATATATATACAAATAAAACTGCCACCATCAATGAACCCAAGAGTTCGTAATTAATAATCCATCAACAGAGTAGGAAAAAAGAACAAAAAAGCAGCGATCTTTGCGAAAGAGGAACAGTGGGGATGATTGGGTTTGAATCGATTGATTACCCTTGGAGCTGACGGAAGAGAATTTGCGATTTTCCTTGGGGAACCGCTGGTGCTTGTTCATGCTGAAACAAAGCCCCATTAACTTCGACCTGATATGCAATTTCAATCTACGCCAAAAGCATCTCATACTTTGCTATCAAACACCTGCCTACATCACCTTTTATCCTCGCGGGAGAAAAAAGAGAGGATATATGTAAGCAAGAAAATGCCAAATCCCCAGAAAAAAAGGGAACGAAAGCACAAATATCTAATCGGCAGAGGGCCCTAGTCCCGCAAGAGAAAAAAGAAGAAACAGAGGAAAAGGACGGTTGGGGGGGGCAAAATAAAAATGGGGTCTCAGATCTGATCTGGGTTCGCCGGAATCCTCAAATGGTCGTCGTCGCCGCCGCCACGGATTCCAGCCGGAACCAAACAGCGAGAGGAGGGAAAGGGGGGAAAGGAAAGCGCCAAGCGGGCAAATTAGGGGAATTGGGTTTGGTGGGAGATGGGAAGTATGTAAGAGAAATTGGTTAAAAAAAGGAGCAGGGCTCTGGATCAAAGAGAAAAGAGGACCAACGGAACGACGCTTTCATTTTTTGTTCTTAGAGCAGGAGGAACCCGCCAAAATCGCAAGACCAAGAGGGGTCCCCGCGGCTTTCAAAGTCTAAAAACTACTACTGCCCTGCCGGTCCTTCGTTTCTCTGGCTGTCTTTCGAGGAGGAAGAGGAATGATTTGATTTGCAAAAACAAAAAAATGTGATCATTCTAGTACTAACATATAGGAAAACGGATCGGATTGGATCGAATAATCATGGATAAAATCGAATCAATATAGTTTGGTTTAGGTCATGAATTATTAGAAATGATTTGGTTTCTGATTTGTACTATAGATTATCGGTCCATGTCGTAGATCCGATTCGCTTTTCAGTTCCTGTTAGCAGTTCACTCGATCATTTTAACTATTAGATTCATTGGTTCGTTTCATTTTTAACTATTAACTTACATATGCTACAACTTACAACTATGAGAGTCTCGAACTAAATTCCTATCGTGGTAAGAGCCTAAGAGGTAAGTTAATCAATGTTAGTTACTTTAATTTTCTACTTTCACCGTCATCGTATGAAGGTTGGGTGAATGGTTCTCACAGTTAATTAACATACTTGCCATATGTTGAGTTGGATGAAAGTCAGATATTAAAGAAAAGCGTAGACGAGCTCCTTCCGAATTACAACGGACGATGAAAAAAAGGGGGAAAAACTGTTGACGCAGATGTAGGCTTTTGGGGATCGACGGCAGGACGAATGCTATGGTGATTATGACAAAGTTGGTTATCGTCAATTAGAATAAGACCCAATTCAAACAACCTCCCTTCCATCGCACGACTCTTTCCACGCCGGGAAACTGTGGCCGACGGGCGCCTCCTTCGCCGGACCTCTATCCATTTTAACTAACGATATTATTTTCACATTCCACAAACAATATTAGGTCTCTCATTAACTATAGAAAGAAGAAGATGAAGATGTCAGTGGATTTTTGTTAAAATCGCCCTCATTGTTAGTTTCTTTCTACTTACTAATGCGATCACTAAAATCGTAAATTTCATGCTACATTCATCATTTAAAAAACTATATACAATTAGAGGTGGCAATTAGGATCCAAATCCATGAATCCAATCCAATCCATTAGGGATGGCAATCAAACCCATGGTCGTGGGTACCCGACCGCCCCCGACCCAGTCAACGCGGGTAATCCCCGCTTTAATCGTGTATGGGTAAAACCCGCAAAAAGTTTGATGGGTGTGGGGCGGGTATGGTTTTAGCCTCCCCCGCCCCACCCACCAAGAGAATTTCTTCACATATACAAAAATATGTGGATCAAATTGTAATCTATCAATGATGATGAGGATAACTCGAGGAAATAAATAGTAGAAATGCAATTGAGTGACCATCTTAATCAAAACCTAATTCATTTTCCTCAATTCTCCTTTCACTCTTTCACTTTCCCCCTTGTCAACAAGATTATGTTAGTTAATTATTACTTAGTAGATGTATCAGAGTTAGAACATAGTAATTTGAAAAATATTATAATCTATATTATGTATTAACAAATGTTTTAGGATCATATTCTTTGAACCGTATTAAGAAAATGATCGTGTTTTGTTGAATTCGTTATATAATAGGTACGTTTAGAGTTGTAGTTAAAACTTTTCTTGTAAGTTATAGGATAATAATGTTGGATGTACGGGTACGAGTATTACTCATGGGTACCCGAAACCCACGGGTATGGGGATGGCTTTGCCAAACTTTCCCCCGCATGGGTATGGGGCGGATATGGGTTTGAATATTTGAAGATGGGGATGGGGATGGTTTAGACAACCCCGCCTCAAACCCGACCCATTGCCATCCCTACAATCCATCCACTAAATTATCCACCTAATCCAATCCATTTGATCCAAATCCAATTGGATTGGTGGATTCATGGATCAATCCATGGATTCAAATGACAAATTATGATTTGGTACCTATATTTTTTATATTTTAATACCTAAACTTTTCAAAATTTGCATTTTGATCCAAGGCTTGGATGTTATTTAGATCCATGGATCAATCCACCAATCCATGTGATTCAATCCACCAATCCGTTGGATCCACGACACCAATCCAATCCACCAACCCATGAATCCGATCCATTTTCCATCTCGATATACAATATTATTACTAGTTTTCAACATAAAAATCGTAAGATGAACTTTCCTCTCGCACAAACCCATTTCAACAACGCAAAATTTATACATTGAGACTTGGCCTAGCCTATAACTTGGAGGTTTCAGGTTCGAATCCCTTAAGTAGTACGTTAATGACAACAAAATTAAAAAAAAAACCTATATCACTCTTATAAAAAAATTATACATCGATTAATTTTGTAATATCGATTAAACGATGCCGTTTGCTTTTGACCCATCTGTGTGGTTAACGACTTGAGCTCATCGTGCTTTCAAGCCTTTCACCAGAGACCTCTATCTCGTCTGAAGACTGAGATTCGGAAAAGCGGGAAAAACCCTAGAAAGCTCCATCGCTCCACTCGTCGATTAATCAAGTCTGTCAGCTCGACCTCTCAGTCTATCCACTTCCAATGGCGGACGAAGCCAACAGAACCGTAAGAACAGCTTCAAACCCCCTCTGCTAGCTCTGATTCCGCCAGACGAAGCTGGCCTTCCTTCTTTTGATTGAACACAGCATACGATTCATTTTGTTTGTTCAGTTGACCTGCTAAGTTACTGAATACATTTTGTCTCCATGTGGGTTTTTGGGAATCTCGTTGCTTCCCTCAGGCTTTTATGGAGATTCAAGGTCGCATGATCGAGACTACTGCCAAACTGAAGCAGGTTAGTCGCTGTTCAAATCTTTGCATTTGCTGGAATTTTTAAAACTCAGGACAAATCTGGATGCAAATTTGAAGTTACATAGTATCATGAGTAGCTAGCTTCAGGGGATTGTTTACTCTATCCACCGGGAGCGTTCATAGATCATTGGTCTCAATCTCTATAATGTATATACAGTAAAGAATGGTGAGTTGATTTTGAGATTGAAATGTCGTAGTGTTGACCTAGAATTGGGTACTCTGCTTTAGGATGCCATTCTACTGTGCCATTTCAGCTGGTGGTTTTACTTTTGATACATTCCCCGGAAGTTATTCCTGCGGAATTGGTATCATAGAAGCAAATGTATAGCATGTGTGATCTTGATTTTAGATACTTTGTCACCGTGAAGCATGCCAATGGTGTGAAAGCTCTTTTGTGGATTGGGATGTGAGGCTTGTGTGTATTTGAAAAGCTGAGACGAAAAATGACAAGGGGGGATCAGTTGATGCTTATTTTTTTAGCCTGTTTTTCTCCAGTTTTTGGTGCTTGTTTTGGTGTTTGTACTTCACAAAATGGGTGGCTAGTAAAAGGTAATTGTTGTCATTAATCTGAACTGATGCGTCTTTCGTTTCAGGTGCAGAACCAGATGCGTACTAAAGAGGGAGAAAAGAAGCGTGCTTACCTGACTTTGCAGGAATTGCAACAGGTGCCCGATGACACAAATACATACAAGTCCATTGGTACGAAGCCAGAAAACGTCCTTCGTATGGGGGATATATCCTATGCTGTTTCTTTGCTTCCATCATTGCTTGTTTATGGAGCTGATTTATGTGTTCGTTACTCGACTATTTCCACGTTATGGGGGGAAAGAAAAAAAAATTGTGGTTTAACATTCTTGTCTTCATCCTTTTGCAGGAAGAACGTGAGTAATGCTGCACAGTCTGGTTTTGCTCTAGCCAAATGATGATTTGTTCTAGTTAGGGCATATGTGGCTGTAAGTGATGGATTTCTCTCTTTCTGTTGAACGGTGGCCAGGTTTGTCTTGGAGCCTAAGTCTGTGTTGATGACTGAACAAGAGCAAAAACACAAGGATAGTGAGTCTGCAATAGCGTCGCTGCAGGTATAGCCATTTTCATTCTATCTTCTCCTTTCTGCTGCTGCTAACTCTTTGTCTACTAAATCAAACCAACTGAACTCACATTAGGAGGACAATCTGACCAATTTAATGTGATCGATGCTCCTAATATCTTCCGTATACCGTATGTTCCGGATGTCAAACTACCTTGTTTGACTTGGGGAACTTAAATTTGAAAACATCACAAATCTATTTCTTACCTTGTTGAACTTGGATCATATAGAATTGTTTCATGAGAAATGGTAGTATGAATTATGAATTATGTTTTTTGGTTTAACAGACATCCAAGGAGTACTTGGAAAAGCAGATGGCTGAGGTGGAGAACAACTTGAGGGAGCTTTTGCAGCAGGATCCCGGTCTTGCCCGCCAGATTATGTCCATGAGTGTGTAATGTAAGAAGTGAGCTTCACTATTTCTTCGAAAGTCGTCCTGGTATTACTACACATTTGCTGTTTGATTCAATAGTAGTTGGTTGGAAGCAACCGTAAACTTGCTTCCTTTTATTTTCTTTTAGGATGTGATGCTCATCTGGCTACTATATAACTTACGCATTTTTGCTTATACATACAATTATATCAAACTTTTACTATACTGAAAACACCCATGAAAAAAGAACCCCATATAACTTGATTACTTTTTTTTTTGGTAGAGAGAATAACTTGATTACTTATGCACCCATAACATGGCTACTATATTCTCCCAGTGCCCAAATGGGGAAGATGTTCCTGTACGAGGAGTAGTGCAGTGTACAATTCCTCATGAAAGCTCCTGTGAGTTCCTGTTCACAAATCAATACCGAAAGGCCCGAATCAGTAAATCCTTTCTTACTGATTTCCAACGGATGATGATTACTACTCTTGATTTACCTGCTGGGGGAAGTCACCATCATCCATTTGTGAATTAACCAACCGTCTCATCCCCTTCTCGATCGGTGCTGAATCCACATTAGCCTGTTACATCATCACAGTACAAGTTAATACGACAATGATACCGCGGCAACAGCCACTGTGATAGCAGGCATTGGAGTGTAGAAGTACTGTAAGTGCTAATTACCTGACCGGCATGGATAAGGGAGAGCAACGCCCATGCAGTTTGAACCAGATTTGCCTTATCCCCCTGCAGATTGGTGTATACCTGTTTCGGTTTTTACACACTTTCAAGAGCTCTGCTCTTTGTCTATATATCATGCAAGTAAGGAAAATTGGCTGACCTTGTTTTGGCTGGAGAGGTAGCTCTCTCCCCATCCACCACAAGGTAGTTGCTTGGACAACAAGAATCGGCACGCTTTTCGCAGGGCGGGACTGTTTGTGTAGCTTCGGCCGCAAGCGACCAGCCCTTCCACTGCAAACCACGTCCCGTAGGTGTAGCAAATCCCCCAACAACCATACCTGATAGATAACATAGTTTCCTCAGCACATCCCACAGGTTAGAACATGGCTGCATAAATTTTGCCTTAGTAGTATGGTAATGGACATTATTAGTACCACGAGCCGTCATTGTTCTGTGTTTGCTCGATGTAGTCGGCTCCTCTGGCGATAGCAGCATCAACTTCCTTACTTCTGTGGGTTGGGTAGTGCTTCCTGAACATAGCTAGAGCTTGCATTGCTGATCCTGTGCACTCAACATATCTGTGTAAACAATTTTCAGGATGAGGCTCAGTTTACTTTTACCCATCAATTTTCCCTCAAGGACATATCCGCGTGTCTAGACAGGCTTACTCGCGCTCGATCATAGCGTCTTCAAAGAACTCTGTTGGATTGAACTTCTGTAACAGATCAAGAAGACTATTTGATGAGCGAGTTGACTATAATTTGGATTTGAACAGGGATTGTGAATGGATTATATGAAATAGGTAATTACCTCTAACCACTCGTATGCTCTTTGTGGCTCCCAGGCTGTGAATCCACCGTTCTTGCTCTGCATATTCATTGCTGAGAGTTCAGCAAAACTCTAACCACTAGAACCCTTTTGAGGGGATTGACACGTTTGAGGAATGAGCAATGGTTTATTTGTTCTTACTTGGAGAGAAAGAATGACATTAACAGCATCAAACAACTGCTCTGCTTCCATTGGCTGGCCGACGAGTTCTACAGGCATTTGAGAGTACAGCAGTGCACACTGCACCAAAAAGTGAAGCAGTAACCAAATATTGTGAGAATGTACATATATAGGATTAAGAGAATGTGCTTGGATGCTTGTTCTGCGCATCGTTTTCTTTCGTTAATATGCAATACTCCGCCGTGACAGCAGAAAATTGCAGGAAGTGCAAAAATTAAACTGAGAACTCAACCTTGAGTCCTTCAGCAGTGCAATCAGAAACTTGCCACCCATGATCCTGAGTTGAGAAGGTCCATGACCCTTTCGATATGTGCCTATACATTGCCTTGAAGTCGCCACTCGGATTCTCCCTCACCTTTGTAACACCATTTCTCATGTTTGTTTCAGATGCAGGAAAATTGGTGATTGAACCCTTCAAAGAACAAAAACACTATGATCATTTGAAACAGCTCACCTGTGCAGACTTCAGGAAATCGTGTGCTTTTCGAAGAGTTGGCCCGTACTCGTGACTCAGGTTACTCGACATGATTGCCTGTATCGCGAAAGCTGCATCCCAAGTTTGACAGCCAAATGTCTGCATCTTGAGCCCATCTTCAGCAACCCAGTAGTAATCTGGGAGCCTAGCCAAGTGTTTCTTACAGGCATCTGAGTTGGGATCTTCCACCCAACAAGCCATTAGACACAGAACCTTTTCAACACTTCCAATGCAGAGGTACTTGCTGTTCTCATCCTCGTAGTGTATGTGTTCCATGGCTAACCTTAGTGCCTTGTCCCTCAGCTTAGAGAGTGGCCAACGTGTTAATAATGGCTCCATGAAATGGTGGATGAATCCCCATGTCAGGTCTTGTACAAGAGGATGTGGGTAATAGAGATCCTCCTGAAATCAGAAAATCACAGACATACACAAATTTCAACAATGAACCTTTAGGGTTGTATGCATGCATATACTCATAATTAGTTTGGTTTCTTGTTTTTGTAATTTATACCTTTGCAACTGTATTCCTTGCTGCATTCCAGTTGATCTGATGATACGGCTCATTGTAGAGCTCTTCCCTTAAACTCTGGATTAGTTCGGTGATCGGACCAACGAATCTCTTCCCATAAAGATAAGACATCGGCACGTAAACCAGCCGACTATAACACAACATCTTACCTGAACGAAAAATAAGATCGTTGCGTTTGAATCGGTCGATATGCTATTTGGCCCAATAGTTGACAACATATTTGAAATACAAAGAATTTGCATCCTCTTATACTTAGAATATGCACCTGCATGAATAGGGGAGCTTAAGGGCAAAAGCAAAATCTCCGGGGGAGAAGGGTTGCAACCTGACCATTCGTATAGCCCAAGAACCTATATCATATGTGCATGCAACAACAAGAAAGAAATTGGTCACTAAATCAAATGAATACAACTCTATATAAGAATGCGAAAGGGCTTTCCGTGCTTGGGGTTGTGGAAACCCGTACTATAAAATATAAATTAGGGTGGTAATCGGTTCGGTTTCGGTTAATCATTAACCGATATGATGGTTAGTGGTTAACCAATAAGCAAAAAACCCATATTGATAACTGAACCGATAAGCTTTATCGGTTAACCATCAATTATCGGTTTGGTTAGTGGTTAGTTTGGCGGTTAACTAATAACAACTAACATACTTTCCAACAACTACGGTTATACATAATCGACCTAAATATCAAATCAATAACTTCGGTTTTCTTTCACAAAATATAATAAACCGAAGCAATAACCACTTGTAATACACAAATCATCATCCAATTAAGTTTAACAAGTGTCATTTAACATCATTTTCAATCCACAAACATAAGAATGACGAAGAGTACTAAATATTAAAGGCGAATAATCATACAAGTAATTCAAAACAATCTAACTACATGACATTATTCATCGTGAATTCCCAATGCATAAAATAAAAATTAATCAAACTTATTCATCCAATTTGCAAGACATCGAATACAAGCACCACAAGATCATCATTCACAAACATCAAAGAGAAAACGATCACTAGGGTATGACGTTTGCTCTGTCGAATGCAAAGAGGAGTTAGAGAGAAGTGACTTTCGGGGTTCTGACTCTTAAACACATGTGAGACTCTTGGTGGAGGGTTGTTTGCAATAGTTGGGAATTGAGATGTTTGGATATTGCGACTTTTATTGGTTTTGAATATTGAAACTTTTCCCTTAGCCAAATATCCAAAACTATGTGGTTATACTAGTTGGCGGTTATCAGTTAACCACTAACCAATTGGTCGGTTAACGGTTAACCAATAAGCAAAATATAACTAACCGAAATCAAATCAATAAGATATTATCGGTTAATCACTAATCGTCTTTATCGATTCGGTTATCGATTAAAACCGATAACCGACTAACCGTTTACCAGCCCTACTATAAATGTAACAGGTTACTACCAAAAAAAAAACTGCACTAAACTTTAAAAGTTGAACCTAGAACTGACGCTGATTGAAGACAATCTCGAAGAATAACATCGTCTATCACATTCGAGTTTGAACCGTGTCACACCTAATTAAGATATGCAGATTATACAAGACTTGGGATGCAAGTTATTTACTTACAGAGACCCAAAACTTTCCCCAGTAAGGTATTCTGACAAGGCCGCCATGATCAAGTATCCATTTCCGACCTCTGAAAACAGCCATGTCTTCCCCATCTTCTGGACCTTCACCAAGGAGTCTCAGGCATATGTAGCTCAATGCCGATCCAAACATGGTGCTGTGGCCTTCTATGTGCAGTCCCCACCCGCCGTCCTCATTCTATGTAACGATTAGCGACAAAGCAAAGCGTTTTAGAACGTGTCAGGTAGTGTTCGCTAAACTGTATCGTATCAGTCGGTTCGACCAGAAAAAAATAGCTATCGAAAACATAAAGTTTGTACTGGTGACTTGCCTGATGATTGTAGATGTAACGCTTGATTTCCTTTTGGTGTTCAGATGATAAGACAGAGTTGAGTGATCCCATTATGTACAATGCAAATACCTGCACAATGCATGATTCACCACAATGCAACTCTACAAATAATTAGAAGGAAAAAAAGGTAAATACAATATATTAGCCATAACTATTAAGCAACGGGGAATTATAACCATAACTATCGAAATACAAATTATTAGCCATAACTATTGTTGCGGGTCAAGATTTGGCTAACAGCCCGTTACTGTTTTCAAATTTTTAACGGAGAAGGCCATGTCATCATCGTAAAAAATATTATATGATGACTGCCACGTGGGAGCCAACTCAGCATTGTAAAATTTTAGTTAGGGGTGGCCATTTGGACCGGGACCGGATAAAAAACCGGAAACCGGACCGTATAACCCGGACCGTTTAAGACCGGGACCGGATTTAAAACAATCCAATCCCGTCTTTGGTCCCATAATTAATAAAAAAACCGGACCAATCCAATCCGGGTCAAAACCGTGTCAAAACCGAAAGACCGGATAAATAATAAACTGATCACCCAAATGCAAAGCCCAAGCCCTAGATGAGCCCAACCACTCGGCCCACTCCCCCTCCCATTCAGCCCAGCCGAATCCCACTGTACTATTCTAGGGTTGCAAATTGCAACTTTTGAAACGGACAACACAAACAGCAGCGCAGCCGTCAGCCGATACCTCTCCTCAATTCCCACCCCTCCGAATCGGCATCGCGGCCATCAGTCGGATCCGCGCCGTCGGCGCAGTCGCTCCCACCTCCGCTCAGCTCCGCGACGCGACGTGACCCAGCAGCAACGAGCATCTCATTAGCCAACATCTCGTCGCCACACGACAACATCTTGACGCAGCGTGACCCCGCAGCAATGACGAGCGCGATTGAGAGGGAAAGAAGAAGGGATTTCCGTTGGCGGTGGAATTGGTGGGGGTTGGCGATTAGGGATTGCAGCGTGAACGGAAAATTGGTGGGTGAATTAACAAACTAAAGAGCTAACGCAGCGTTTTGTCTTTGTGATGTGGAATTTGTTCAGGCGGGGTTTGAAATGGTGGTAAGTTACTTGGATGCCCTTCCGGGAAACGCTTCTAGGGCAGCATTTTTGAAATGGCAGCTTCCACGCGGTGTAAAACGTATTTATATAGATTGTTGATGATTGTTGATTGTTCTGATTACTCCATTCACTGACCATTCAATAATAATATAATGAAACAAATGAAATTGAAGAGGGAAAGGAACATCAACCCACGTTTCTTCTGGAAAATTATTAAACCAAGAAGGGAAAAGAACTAATGGGTCAAAACAGGTCAAAACCGGATTGGGACCGGACCGGGTCAAAACCGGACCGGGTCAAAACCGGACTGTACCCAATCCAAGCTTTGGTCCCTATATTTTCAAAAAGACCGGACTGGACCGGATCAATTCGGGCCAATTTAACCGGACCGGACCGTATAGCCACCCCTAATTTTAGTCATCATTACTAATAGAAGTGTTACGAAAACTTCAACGGTTGGCTAATAATTTATATTTCGATAATTGTGGCTATAATTCCCCGCTGTTTAATAGTTATGGCTAATATATTGTATTAACAAAAAAACAAACACATGTTCTTGAAACTCTAGACGAGACGGTGTCGTATCAATTCACCAATGGGGGCATGAAAAACAGAGGCCCAGCAGATTCAGCGGGCCAGTGGCCATCATGGGCCTGAATCGACGAGTAAAAGCTAATGGCCCGTCTCAGTGTGGTTGAAATCGCTTCTTCCGTTATCTCCTCACTTCCGTTCAGTTTCACGGCGGCGGGAATCGCCCCTATGGAGTTCTCTTTGGTAAGCTGTTGGATTTGGATATGAAAAAAAAAAAATCAATTAAGCTTTAAAATATTACGGCAGACTCATTGTTGAAAAGATAGCGGTCGATCGCTTCTCTCGTTTCAAGAAGATGTGTTATTTATCGATTACATTTCGAAGACGAATGACAGAATTTTTTTCTTTTCAAGTCACGTTAATTTGAAAGTCATTATAATTTATAAGTAAACTTTTAGTATCAAGAAAGCGATCAATGCATCTCTTTTTTTTTGTTTGTAGGAAACATCGATTAGTATGATTCACGATTTGATCATGAAATATTTTCAGTTGTAGATAAGAGATCGCGATGCGATGAAAATTGCTGAATTTCATATAACTAAAGCCATACATATTTATATAGTGTACAATGACTGATCTCCGTACATCATTCTAATATAATTAGTAATTAAATCAATTTTAAAAAGCTAACATATATTTTTTCCCAATACTTTAGTGGATTCCTTTGCGTTTGATATTGTGATTGTGTTTATGATAATTAAAGATAAAAAGCACAATTCCTCAATACTTTTTATTAATATCACCTGTACCTCTTCTTGTAAAAATCACTTTTTATATAATAAAACTGAAAAAAATAATAATCTCAACTAAACAATTCCAACAATCTTAATAAAAAAAAGCAAACAATGATTTCTATCACACCATACATATATTATATGGTCGACAATAATAAAATAAATACAAAAATATTCTAAAGAAAACAGGTATAGTAACAATCTCACTAAAACAAACCGAGAAAACAAACCACCCCTAGACTATATAATACCTGCATTCTCATGAGTAGATCAGCACTCTGCTTGGCGTTGAATCGATTCTCCTTGAATTCCCGGCGAGCCTTCTCGACGGAGGCCTTCTCTTCCGGCGTGCCGGCGGTTGGGTCGAACACCCACTCTTGCCGTCCGACGTTGCCGTTGCCGCTGCTCACCCACTCCCCGTCTCCCGATATCTTCAGCTTCCACATTATTATCTTCTTCTTCTTCTTCTTCTTCTTCTTCTTTCTGTGGTGCTGTTAAGTACTTACTTCCATATATCTTTCAAAATGGTGATGCAAATATTATATGTATGTATATATAGTCGCCAGACCTGCTAAACGAATCATAGGATGGATGGCCACGTATACATATGAACATTATTAAGGAATTAAATGGACGGCGAAAAGAAATGACGTCAGAGGGATTTCTTCACTCAATACGAATTCAAAGGAGTCGGATCGCACCGGATCGAGTATAATGCGGTTTACATGGATGTTACGATTATTGAAGAAATGATGGATCGAGCTGATATTTGTATCGGACCGAATCGGACCAAGTGAACCGAACGCAATGATGACCCGGTCCTTGATCCTAAGATGTCTTTGTCACTAATAGACCGTGATTCTCACGACCGGAGCCGTTGCACAGTACCGATACACCCAATCCCAAAATATTCATTAATTAATAAAACAAAGTACAATATTATCCAAATATGTATGGAGAATCACTTATTTTCTATTCACTTTTTCCTTGGTATCTTGTAATCTGAATTAATATTTCACTGATCTCATATTATAATCTTTTATTCGAAAGTATATTTCTTAAAATATATCCAAATTAATTGTACACAATGATTAGTGATGAACTATTAGATGTAATAGTCCCATAATATGCCTTTTGTCAACCATAATATATGAAGGATTGCCTAAATACCCACCTATCACTCACTGTTTGGCAACCCTAAATAATAGTTGATGAAATCGCTCATTTGACAACCATATATGAAATCGATGCCTAACATGCTATCTTGTAGCAATCATAATTATGGTTGCTGGAATTTTGGCCTTTCACCAACCATTTTTCAGGGGCGGAGCTAGCTTAGTTCTCGGGGCCCCGGCCCCCTCGAGAATTTTGAAAATTACGTGTAAAAAGTTCGAGACTATACGTATAAATTAAAAGGAATGAACAAATAACCACTGACATGAGGAATTTTACAAAGAAAATAGATGTAGTCCAACGGAAGGAAACTATATTTGTGGTCTATTGGGTGCCTGAGCGAGGGTTTGATCCCTTTCAATAGCAATTTTTATATTTTTCTTTACATTGTTCACTTAAGTAGATGGTCAATTCTTTCACCCTATTTAAAGCTACGGTATTCAATTTCCTTTCCCCCCTCATATTTTGGTTCATTAAATTTTAATTTAATATTATATCAATTAAAATTATTAATTCTAAGGTTACTTTCAGATATATAATGAGTACTTTTGAATAATAATATCCGTAGAGCTTAACTTTTTAGTAATGAAATCAAAATATACCACACAAAATTGAAATGTGTTGTTAATTTTCTTCATATTATTCTAATTTATATTGAATTTAATACGAAAAATATTGTGTGTATTATTAAATTTTTCAAATATTTGTTTATTAGTACTTTTTGTCCTTTACGTTAACCGGATTCCGGCCCCCCCGAAAACTAAATCCTAGCTCCGCCCCTGCATTTTTGTATAGTCGTTGAAAATGTGTACATGCAACCATAATAAGATAATCGTCGAATCGGTGTTCCACCAACCATAGTATATGGTCGCCTAAAGTAGACATTTGGCGACCATACCAAATAAAGGTCGCCTTGGACTTATATCGACGCAGTATTGTCGACCATCTTATCAACCATCAATTATGGTTGCTTGAAGGTTTCGACAATCATTTTTTCAGTTTGGGCGATCATAATTGATGGTTGCCGAAAGCATATTTTCTTGCAGTAGAGGTGGAACGACTTTATAAGGCCACTTTAGTTTTAACATTGAAAACATATTAAGGTGGTAAATATGGGTTGGATTGTTGGGCACTCATGGTTGCTATACCACTATTGGTTTCACTTGGCCATTGAGTAGCAATTTTAGCGAGTCAAAAACTTTCACCACTATCCATGAGAAATTCCTTTTGATTAAAAGTATTTGATGAATTATAAGCTCATATTCATCGGTTTATTTTCTTCTGAAATAATATGGATTGTTTTGCAACTGAAATTGTTGAAACAACACAGAGAATTTTATACTCATCAAACCACATGGCACATATGGCACATGCATGCAACCAACAGCCAACCACAGACTTAATTTATGCTCTGCTCAACCGTTCCCTTCTCATCCTCCTGCCGATCTCGTCGTCTTAAATGTTTCTTCTGTTGCACCCATCTGAATCTGATACAAAACTTCGATATGAAATGACAGTGAAGTGGCCAGACAAATTAAGGAAGATATATGCAGCTGCAGTCACTGTCGCTCTTCTTTTCATGCATTTAATTAGGTTGGCAAATTAGTCAATAATATTGCCCGCCTGTCGATCGATTTGAGTAGATGAACAGATTGGCGCCCAATGATGGAGCTACACATAGTGATTAATTACTACTGATCGTGATGGTGAGCATTCCATTGGAGGAGGACAGCAATTTCCTTAGCTTGTGATGTTACGTAACCTTTGTAATTAGAGAATAGAGACTAAGAACAGCACACATAGGCGAAGGACATCTGACATTATTATATTAATTAGGGTTGGCTATTTGGTCCGGCCTTTTTGGTTTTACTCGAAATCGGACCGAGATCGGATAGCAAACGATACAATCCAATTTTTGGGCCTAGATTGAGGTAAAAAACCATTTCGGACTGGACCCAAAACCAGATAAAGACCGGATAAGAGAGCCCAACACCCAAAATTTAACCTCCCTTTCATGCCTTAGGCCACTCAAAACCCCCCTCAGACCACTCAAATCCCCACAAGCTCAATCTAAAATCAAGACCGAATTGGGACCGGACCGGTTCAAGACCGGACTGTATCCGATCCAATCTTTGGTCCTTATATTCTCGAAAAGACCGGACCGAGACCGGATCAACTCAGACAAATTTAACCGGACCGGACCGTATAGCCACCCCTAATTAGATTCAAACTCGAGTTCTTCGCCTTGTACATGATGGTACTTTGATAAAATGGAAATTAACTTATTCATAAGAATGGTGCCTTCTACGGTACCCCGGGTGAAATCCGGGGTACCGCATACCTTGCGTATGAAAACGTTATCTAGATCTCGAATTAACAGGATTTTTGGGCATGATACTATACCTTAACCCTTAATGAGTGAACCCTTGGTCCTAATTATTTAAATCATAAAATATAAACCCTAAGATGGTGCATTGATTTTTTTGTCTATATTCGGACGAATCATAACCGTCGATTATTGTTTCTAATTAAATTGATCTTGGGGTATAATATTTAGAGAATTAAAACCTAGATTTTGATCTTTAAGGTTTGGAGTATAGTATCATGTCAGAAAGATCAATCAATTCAAGTTCTGGATAGCGTTTTCTTACTCAAGGTATGTGGTACTCCTGATTTCACTCTGGGTACCATAGAACTCCCCATATATATATATATGGGTAGGGCGGGGAATTCGGTCCGGATTTTCCGGTCAAACCGGAAACTGGGCAGTTTAAACCGTCCCGGTTGTAACCGGAAACTGGATTCTCATTAATCCAATCCAGTTTGCGGTATGAGGTTGAGGGTAAATAACCGCCCCGGTCCGGGTCCAGTTTTACCCGGTTTTAATAGGAAATCGGATAACAAACCCAAGACTAAGCCCGACCCTGTGAAGCCCAGCCCAAGCCACACCTCCTTACTGTGAAGCCTAAGACCCATACCCAGACCCAAACACAAAAGGCCTAAACTCCAGTCCCAAACCCAAGCCCGACCCTATGAAGCCTAGCCCAAGCCCCAACTCTTTAGTTTTGAAGCCCGAAACCCGTAACCCCACCCACAACCCTAAGTCCTACAGTCGCCGCTCTCCTCTCCCTCTTCCTCTCTCGATTAATCTCAATCTCTCACCCCTCTCACCCACGGCGATGACAACCTCGGCTGACTAATCGTCGGCTCTCACTCCAAAAGAAGAAGAAGAAGAAGAAGAAGAAGAAGAAGAAGAAGAAGAAGAAGAAGAAGAAGAGGAAGACAAGAGGAGAAGGACTCCGAAGACACAACCGTCGACGATTATTGATTCCCATCTCGAGCTTTTCTCCGTCGGGTTCTACATGCGCCAAACTACATTGCCGATCTATCTCCTCCAATCTCCCTCGCACTCCGCCGCTTTCTTTTCTTGCTTCACCGCTTCCTCATCTTCGTTCTCTCTCGAGACTGTTTTGGCGGAGGCGGCAAGTTCGTGAATAGCTCTATTGGCGGAGGTGAGGTCGACGATGAAGGGTAAGGGGCAGCTCTGTTCGGCAAAAGTCAGGGACGGGAAGGAGCAGCTCTGTTGGCGGAGGCGAGATCGACAAGATGACGGAGAAGACATGAAAAGAAGGGTTGAGATTTTGGGAGGAAGAAAGAGAAGGAAAGTAAATGAGGGTTGAGAGGGATCTGGAGGGTTTCTCGGTGGGATTGGAAATGAAAGTGAGAATTTGGAAAAGGTGATTTTTCGGGAGAGAAGGAGGTGAAGAGCCGCTGTCGTTTTGGGAGAAAGGAGAAGTTCCGGTTTTTTGGTTGAAACCGGAGCGGACCTGATTCAATCCAGTTCGGTCACGGTTGAAACCGGCTCCCTATCCAATTCAATTTCCGGTTGCTGTCTTGGTCGAAACGGTTTTAAAAAACCGGGTGAATCCGGTCCAGTTTTCACCGGACCAAACCGTTTCCCACCCCTATATATGGGATCTGTTCAAACTTCAAATGCGTGAGTTTGCTTTCAGGTTTGGATAACTCAACAATCTGGATTGTATTCCAAACTTAATCTGTGGTTTTGACTCTATCTTGAATTTCTTACACTATGTAAAATGTATAGATTAACATCACTAGGTAAAATATACGTATTCTTGAACATTATAACGACAATTACTTTCAAACAAATACTATACAGATCGAAAATACCCCAGGAAACCCACCCCGTATAGTTTATGCATACAGAACACATCTTTTGTATTCCCCCAAAGCCCAAATGGGGAAGATGTTCCTGTACGAGGAATAATGCAGTGTACAATTCCTCATGAAAGCTCCTGTGAGCTCCTGTTCACAAACAATACCAAAACCCTAAATCAGTTCAAATTATTCTTAATATTTACTGCTGTTAATTATTACCATTATCAAAATTTACCTGTTGGGGGAAGTCACCATCTGCCATTTGTGAATTAATCAACAACTTAATTCCCTTCTCGATCGGCGTTGGATCCACATTAGCCTGTTACACGATCGAAGTACGAATTTTCAACGAAATCAATGTTGTTGCGCGACACTGTTGCGATCATACTGCTACGATAGGCATTCGAATGTAGATTAATTTTGAATGCTAGTTACCTGACCGGCATGAATGAGGGAGAGTAATGCCCATGCAGTTTGAACTAGGTTTGCCCTATCCCCTTTCAAATTGGTATATCCCTGTATTGTTTTTTTCACTTCTAATTAAGAGATTTGTCTTTGTTTTCATTACCCTAATTTGGAACCAAGTATCACAATATAACAAGAAGGAAAATTTGGTTGACCTTGTTCTGGCAAGAGAGGTAGCTCTCCCCCCATCCACCACAAGGGAGTTGCTTGGACAACAAGAATCGACATGCTTGGCGTAGGGCTAGACTGTTTGTGTAGCTTCGGCCGCAAGCAACCAGTCCTTCCACTCCAAACCATGTCCCATAGGTGTAGCAAATCCCCCAACAACCATACCTGATATACACATAGGTTTACACATCCCTGGGTTACAATGTTGGAACATAATTACTAGGTTAATTAACAAGCAAGAAGTACTATCTAAGACAATGGAAAAGAAAGTACCACGAGCCGTCATCCTTTTGTGTTTGTTCAATGTAATGGGCTCCTCTGACAATAGCCGCGTCGACTTCCTTACTTCTGTGGGTAGGGTAGTGTTTCCTGAACATGGCAACAGCTTGAATCGCTGATCCAGTGCACTCCACGTATCTGTAGCCAAGAATTTATTGTGATAGTCAATGCGAATCTTTAATTCTTCAAGAAGAGGAAAACATAAAACCCAATATAGATGTTGCTTACTCGCACTCAATCAACGTATCTTCGAAGAACTCGGTTGGATTAAACTTCTGTAATCGAGAAGAAAAGATATTTGATGAATATTAGGGACTTGACTAGAATTTGGACTTGTTAGTGGAGCTTTTGATTGATCACCTCTAACCACCCATATGCTCTTTGTGGCTCCCATGCTGGGAATCCCCCATTTTTGCTCTGCATTTTTTATATATGTTCGTAACAAAAAAATCTTAATTCCACTACTTTGAGTAATTACATGATTGTGGGTTTCTAGCTAGCTAGCTTCATATGTGCTTACTTGGAGAGAAAGAATGACATTAACAGCATCGAACAACTGTTCTGCTTCCATCGGCTGCCCCACGAGTTCTTTAGACATTTGAGAGTACAGAAGTGCACACTACACAAAGACATAACATTAGTCGTTAAACGCTTATTTCGATCTCGTATTATGTATCACTTGCTTTGTTAATTAACGTAACGTCATTAAGAAGAAGAAAAAAATCACGGGGAGGTGTGGAAGCTATATATTAACTCACCTTGAGTCCTTCAGAAGTGCAATCAGAAACTTGCCATCCATGATCTTGAGTTGAGAAGGTCCATGAACCTTTTGAGATGTGCCTATACATTGCCTTGAAGTCACCACTAGGGTTCTCTCGTACCTTGTAACACAAGTCTTATGTTGTTTCAAATACAAGGAAAACCAGGTCACACTAAGAAATCAAATCACACGATAGATCCTCGAAAAATACTTCACCTGTGAAGCTTTCAAAAATTCGTGTGCTTTTCGAAGAGTTGGCCCGTACTCGTCACACAAGTTGCTCGACATGATTGCCTGAATTGCGAAAACCGCATCCCAAGTCTGACACCCAAATGTCTGCAATCACAAGCATAGTTAACCAAAAAAAAATTCGTTCAAATACTCGTATAACACTCGTTTGAGATATGTGACTCCAGTGATCGAGTTTAGCGTATTCAACGATCTCGACATATATATGTACCTGCATTTTGAGGCCATCTTCAGCAATCCAATAGTAATCTTGGAGCCTAGCCAAGTGTTTCTTACATGCATCTGAATTGGGATCCTCCACCCAACAAGCCATTAGACAAAGAACCTTTTCAACACATCCTATGCAGAGATATTTGCTGTTCTCATCCTCATAGTGTATGTGTTCCATGGCCACTCCTAATGCCTTATTCCTCAGCTTGGAGAATGGCCAACGTGTTAATATTGGCTCCATGAAATGGTGGATGAATCCCCATGTCATGTCTTGCACAAGAGGGTGTGGGTAATAGAGATCCTCCTGAAATAAAATCAAATCTATTAAATTTTGTAAGTAAAAAAAAAATTAATTTGCAATTAAGCTAAGACTAATTGTATGGTGAACTCAAATCATAATTTCATCACCACCATCTATTTAATTTCATTACCTTTGCAACTGTGTTCCTGGCGGCATTCCAGTTGACTCGATGATATGGCTCGTTGTAAAGTTCTTCTCTTAACGTGCGGATTAATCCGGTGATCGGACCGACAAACCTCTTCCCGTAAAGATAGGACATTGGCATGTAAACAAGGCGACAATAACACAACATCTTACCTGGGAAAAAAAAAACAAGATTTTATATAAAGATATGTAAAAAGTCTTTTCAAGACGTTGGATCGGACCGAACCTGGATGAATAGGAGAGCACAATGGCACAAGCCAAAACTCTGGGGGAAATGGGTTGCATCCTGACCATTCGTAAAGCCCTAAAACCTACATTATGGCATTGTATAATAATGCAACACAAAAAAAAAATTGGTCAAGTATGATTTTTTACTTGACTATATACAAAAAGTTAGGATGGAAAAATAAATTTACTTACAGAAACCCAAAATTTTCCCCAAGAAGGGATGCTGACAAGGCCGCCATGATCAAGAATCCATTTCCGACCTTTGAAGACAGCCATGTCTTCCCCGTCTTCGCCGAGGAGTCTCAAGCAGATGTAGCTAAGTGCTGAACCGAACATTGTGCTGTGGCCTTCTATGTGCAGTCCCCACCCGCCGTCTTCGTTCTGTATTATCAGCGACAAAGTCAGAATTTAAAGCGAGATCATACCGGTTTACACATAACATAGTCTCATACGAAATATTAGAGAGGAATGTAACACTTCTTAGATTCTATGTACTTTTTATGATTTTGCTATATACTAGCCACCCAAATTTCTCTACTTGTGTTTTGTTATTGTTGTTTTCTTATACTTCAAGGAGCTTAGGAAATTTTCACTAGTTTTTCACTTCCAACATCTCTTTAGCACTTTCACTAGTTTTCACTTTTCAATAATTATTTCTTATTAATGAGATGAAATGTTCAAAATAATATGACTAACACTTATTTTGCAGTACTTTTCTTTTAGTCCATTAATTTTTATTTGATATCTAAATTCTATCTTTTTTTTATTGGATAGAACTTTCCTTTTATATTCATTTTCAGAAACGTCACTAGAAATTTAAAAAGCTATCTAGTTTCTTCTCTAATAAATAAATTCTACCATCATTCAGGGTTTCGTTAATTTGGATTTCATAGATTCTACCATCATTGAGGTTTCAGTTTCAGAATTCATAAAAATTCTAGCTAGATAGGTTTTGATTTTCAGGTTGTTTTTTTTCCAGTTTTTTTTTTTATCAGGAATCTGTAGCATATCATTTTTGTTGTTGTTACTACTGTCATAGTCACACAATATATAAAATAAAACAGAAATGAAAGAGCCTAGCTACCATAAGTTTAACAGTGGAATTAATAGTGACTTGCCTGGTGATTATAAATGTAACGCTTGATTTCCTTTTGGTGTTCAGATGATAAGACGGAGTTGAGTGATCCCATTACATACAACGCAATTACCTGCCAACACATCAACACATCGTAGTTCTATATATCAATAATTAAACAATTAAATTCATGTACAAAAAATGGGGCATGTAAAACCAAGTGTATTTGATCAAAATGGTTACACGTTTTTTGGATCGGTAACAAAATTTTCATGATGATAAGAGAATAAATGAATCTATTGTTACATTGCGCGATACGTATGTAATTTTTTTTTGTTACGTTATAAATGTTTGTGACCCATCTTGTTACTGGTAGTACATATGACCATTTTAACGAGTTACTCGAAAAAACGAAAGACAAAGTGGGTATATATATATATATATATATTTATTTATTTACCAATGGGGGCATGAAAAATAAAGGACCAGCAGATTCAGCAGGCCAATGTCCATCGTGAGCCTGAATCGACGAGTAAAAAGTAATTGCTCTTCTCAACGTGGTTGAAATCGCTTCTTCTGTTATCTCCTCACTCTCCTTCAGTTCCACGGCTTCAAGAATCTCCTCTATGGGATTTTCCTTGGTAAGCTGTTGGAAATAGAAAAATAAAAATAATTTAACTTGACAACAAATTACGGATTGCCTTCGTAAATACAAAAATTGAAAAACAAAAATCATCTTTTTTTTTTCGTTGAATAAAAACTTTGAGAAATCATAAATAATAAAAAAAAAATTCAAACATCAGAAGTGACAGTCGACAAACAGTCGAACTACCGCGAGGAAAACAAAAAGAAAAAGAATTTATATGACGTACCTGCATTCTCATGAGTAGATCAGCACTCTGCTTGGCGTTGAATCGATTCTCTTTGAATTCCCGGCGAGCCTTCTCGACGGCGGCCTTCTCTTCCGGCGTGCCGGCGGTTGGGTCGAACACCCACTCTTGCCGTCCGATGTTGCCGTTGCCGCTGCTCACCCACTCCCCGTCTCCCGCTATCTTCAGCTTCCACATTATTATCTTCTTCTTCTTCTTCTTCTTCTTCTTCTTCTTCTTCTTCTTCTTCTTCTTCTTCTTCTTCTTCTTCTTCTTCTTCTTCTTCGATGCTTATATAGTCAGATAGCCGGCGGCAGAATATGGAGAGTTCCTTTCAGACGGCGACGTGAATAAATATATGTAGTATAGACATAAACATAATCGGTAGTTTGGTTCACCTCAGGACGGCTGATGAAGACCTCGGCCGTAAGTTTACACGACGACGTATTCAAATTATACAGATAGATTATAGATAGATGCAATTGATATAAAAAAAAAATAATAAAAAACGGTCTTATGTTCGGCTTGCTGACTAAAAGGTATCGTTTGGACCGCAACGGAACGAATTACATAAGCATTGTAAAATGAATAAATTATCCCGCCAACTTTTCCGCATCCTTTTCTTGGTCCCGGTAGATATAATGATCGTATAAAGAATTTAAGGTTCGTATAAAAAATTGGAGATGGAATGAAATAAAGAAAATCATGAATAACAAATATATATATATGGTGGCGTATTCTGTGCACTCACTTTTTGTCATTCTGACCATGCGATTCATGTCAAAACGGTATCAATTGTTGCTTATGATATTATGAACAAGAAGCACATGAATTTGAAAAAATTTCATTCAAAATTTACTTTAATTTGAAGGATTTAGGATTTAGGGATTTAGGGTTAGGGTTTAGGTTTACAATTTGGGATTTTGGGTTGGGATTCAAAATTGAAGGTTAAGGGGTTAGGGGAATGGATTGATTTGTTATGATTCTATGTCATATCATCATATTATATTGAGAGTACTAATGAAAGTTCAAAATTTGATGTATTATGGACGCTTTTAGAGTTGGGTGCACTCAGAGTGCACCGAAGTAGCCACCATATATATATATATATATATAGTGCCTTCTACGGTACTCAGGGTGAAATTCGGGATACCGCATACCTTGAGTATGAAAACGCTATCTAGACCTCGAATTAGCAGGATTTTTGGGCATGATAGTATACCCGAACCCTTAATGAGTTAACCCTAGGTCCTAATTATCTAAATTATAAACTATAAACCCTAAGATGATGCATTGTTTTTTCCCTATATTTGGACGAATCATAATCGTCGATTATTAATTCTAGTTAAATTGATCTTGGGGTACAAGATTTAGAGAATTAAGACCTAGATTTTGATCTTTAAGAGTTAGATTATAGTACCATGTCGAAAGATCAGTCAATTCAAGTTCTGGATAGCGATTTCTAGATTAAGCGTAGTTTTTGCAAATTATGGGAAAAAATAAGTAAAATTGATCCAAAGATTTGAGTGGTAAAATAGTGAAATTTCAAAAGATTTAAAGCATGAATAGTGTAGGATTTTAAAGTTCATAGATTTTATAGTGAACTCAGAGTCGGAATATGTAAAGTAAGATTTTAGAGATTTAATTTTGATTACTCTTAACCCAATCGATGAGCTTGATGAGTCAGCAAAACCAATATTGGAAAAAAAAATGTCTTGTAATTAGGTCAGACCCTTAAGTGAAGACTCTCCTCTCAAATTATATAGGCACCATATTAGAAGGGAAAATGGATGCAAGTTGGTTAAATGATCAAACAAACGTAATATGCTATCGTTTAATTATATTTTAAATGATGTTTATGATTATTTTGTTAGCAAACAAAACCTATGGGATTATTTTTTATCTATTTACGCGACATAATATTTTAGAGGGAGACAGACCGCTGTTTTGTATGGTGAGTTGGTAGTGACATACGACTACGAGGTTGTTCGTTGTCGGGATTTATATTTTGTTAACAAATATGTAACAAGACGGGAGAGGGATATCTTTAGACAATCTGCCGCACCCAAAGATTCTGTTTAGTGCTATGTCAAGGAATATACGTCCTTTCGATTAAATATCCAAATGAACCTTCCTTGGGAGAATCGATTCTGAAAAAACGATGAAACTACGATATAGTACTTTGGATGAAACCATGATTTACCGATGTAAAAACAATGATGTTACATGCTTAATTTAAGAATTACTTAACTAGCATGTTTTAATTTATATTTGAAAAGAAAAAAACACGATTCTCATTAAAAAAAAAATATATGAGGAAGGATTATTAACTATCTACAACCGTAACATATATTGGTGTAGCCACAAGCAGGGACTGGTTACGGTGCTAATTGTACAAGAGTTAGCACCGTCCTAACCAAGGGTTAGTAGTGATTTAGTTTAGATGTTGTATTGATTTTATAATAATCCGTAGTGATTTTGTTGTTTTTAGTAGCGTTTTTTTGCTAGTTTTCACGGTGCTAACCCCCTATAAGGGTTAGCACCTAATCCCATCCCCCACAAGCAGGATAATTAAAGTCCAGACAACCGACCTGCATCGATTGAGTCATTAATAGTTGGGCGCGGTATGTAGTATTCAAGAGTTCTAATGTCCAATAATACAGTTAAAATCGCGCTTTAAAACTTAAAAGCTTACGTTTTTATCATTTTAGGTCACCAAAACGTTTCTACGTAAAATCACACTTTTTCCTTACAATTGTAGTCAAAATCTACGCTTTAAAACTTAAAAACTTATAGTTTTACGCTTTTAGCTCACCAAAGCGTTTTTAAGTAGAATCACGCTTTTGACTGCATTAGTTATGCCGAATTGAGGAAGGCAACTGTATCGACAATACGATTTCTCCTGTGCCAGTCCACCTCCACCACGTGGCATAGCTAAACCTCTTTCACAATTACATTTTGCTTTGTATGGAATTCTCTATCTTTCCAAGTCCCAACCGATAAAAGTTAAGGTTTAATCTAGCTCAAAATAGACGTACTACTGAGTAGTGATAAATGCGCGGGTAGAGAAAGAATGAGCGAAACCCTACTTTTTGATTCAATAAATATATACAGACCTTTCTTGCCAACAAATAAATAAATATGTACAGAATACAGGTCCCCACATAGGAGTTTTGGTAAGAGAAATTACAAAGAATCAGTGTTAGGTGTAGTTTGTTTGTTTTAATGTTAAATTGATTAATTGCGGTAAAAATTATGTTAGATTATATGATGAATTTGATGTATTATAGATTTTGAACGTTTAATATATGTGATAATGTTTTTAATAATTAAAAAGAAAAGTCGCTTTTTAGTAGGAATGTCACAAACTTGTATTATTTTTTTCAATGAAAAATGTACTTTTTAAAAGGATAAAATTGAAACTAGAAATAAAAACACCAACACATATATTGTGTCTCATAAAAAAACCATGCATTCTAAAGAATATATGTGTTGTAATAATCTCACGAAAACAATCAATGAAACCAAAAAAACCCTAGCTAAAAAAAATAAACTATAAAAATTAAGATAATAGGAGTGATATAATTATATCCCATTTTGGAGCTCTCTCAATAACTTTGGTTATACCAATTGGTTCCTCTTCCATCAATTACTCTCTTCACATTGCATTAGACTATTTAGTTGAAAAGTCTTGTATTTGAGTTCTTCCAACCTTAACAAAGAAGACGAAAGTGGCTAGTTTGTGTATTTTTCCAACAATGGTTATTATTGACAAAAATGCAAAAATTGTAGCTACCCAGGTCTATTTTGCCAATAAATTTATACTCCTAAAAAACTTGTTAAAATTGAAATATATAAAGTATTCAAAAATTCCAAGAATAATACTCTGTGTACTAAACAATAATTCATAATTTAATTAGTCATTCATTTTTCGAATGTTCTTTTTCAAAAATCATTTGGTACCAACGAATTGAGTTGCTGTGACGGCGGGTTCATAATGGATCCATTTATTAACACACCCACTCAGACCAACTTACATTAATTCGAAGTTTGCATAAATTTGAACATCATGTACGTAACAATGGAATCACCATGATTCAAACAAAAATCTCTTGGTCATCTATTCCCAGTTAGATGAGCCCCAAATTTCTTTCTCAATTAAATTATGTACCTAATTTACCTATTTTCCTACTGAGGACCACATTGTTGCACTCTCGCTTCGCCTCTCGTTGGAATACAACCTTTTTTTTTACAAATTAACTATGATTTGTTTTTTTTTTTTTGGTTAATTTTGAGTGAAGCACATACACGATTCACCATTGTAGTTTATATGTAGCTCGTTGTAAATTTTTTTGAATATGTCAATAATTTTTTTTATAAAGGAGTGAGATAAAAAAACAAAATTTTATTAATGTGAATCTACAATATACTTTGGATGAAATCATGATTTACCGATGTGAAAAAATGATGTTACATGCTTAATTTAAGAATTACTCAACTTGGGTAAGTAACATGTTTGTCACTAAATCTAATTTTGTATTTATTATGAAGGATCATTATCTACAATCATAGCATATATTGGTGATGCCGCAAACAAGATAAAGCCCGGACAACAGAATCATTGACTAAGTCATTGATAATTGGACGGTCAATGCTATTCAAGGATTCCAATGCCAAAATGACAAAGGTAATAAGATTTCTCACCAACTGGCCTAGTCCTCTTTCACAATTACTTAACGTGAGTAAGTACTAAGTAGCATGTTCCAATTGTCATTAAATCTTACATTTTCCTTGTATGGAATAATGGAAATCTCTATCGTTCCAAAGTCCCAACTGACAAAAGCTAATTAAGGTTTAATCTAACTCAAAATAAACGTACTACTGTCTACTGCATGCGTAGTGATAAATGCGCGTGCAGAGAAAGATTGAACGAAACCCTACTTTTGACTAGGGTGATTATACGGTCTGGTCTGGTTAAATTGACCCGAATTATCCGATCCTAGTACGGTCTTTTCTGGAATATAAGAATCAAAGACTGGATTGGATATAGTCCGGTCTTAACTCGGTCCGGTCTTGACCCGGTCCGGTCCCAATTCGATCTTGATTTTAGATTGAGTTTGGGAATTTGAGTGGTCTGAGGACTCAAAAGGTGAGGAGTTTGTTAAGTGTTGGGTGTTGGGCTCTCTTATCCGGTCTTTATCTGATTTTTGATCTGGTCTCAAACGGTTTTTACCTCAAATCTAAACCCGAAGATTGGATTGGATTGTTTGTTATCCGGTTTCAGGTAAAACTAAGTCTCAAACGATTTTTACCTCAAATCTAAACCCAAAGATTGGATTGGATTGTTTGTTATCCGATTTCAGGTAAAATTAAATATATACAGACCTTTCGTGCCAAAAGAAAAATGCCTGAATACAGATACAGGTCCACACATAGGAGTTTTCAAAGAGAAATTACAAAGAATCAGTGTTAGGTGTGGTTTGTTATTTTACTGTTAAATTGATCAATTGCGATAAATATATGTATTATATATTTATATTATACATTTATTTGATGGATTATAGATTTTGAACGTTTATGTGATAATGATTTCAACAATCAAAAAAAGTCACTTTTTAATTGAAATGTCACTTGTATTCCTTCTTTTCAATGAAAAATCAGCTTTTTACAAGGATAAAATTTGACCTAGAAATTGAAACACAAACACATATATGGTGTCTCCAAAAAAAAAAAACATGCATTCGAAAGAATACATGGATTGTAATGATCTCGTGAAAACAATTGGAGAAACCAAACAAACCTTTACTTGCAAAAAAATAAAATACACCATAGAAATTAAGATAATATGGAGTGATCTAATTATATCCCATTTTGGAGTCGGTTATACCAATTGGTTTCTCTTTCACCAATTGCACTCTTCACGTTGCATTAGACTATTTAGTTGAGAAGTATTGCATTTGGTTCTTCCAACCTTTAATACTAACAAATGATTAAAAAAATTAAAGAGTTATATATGTATTATAATATGTACCTTTATTTTGTATTTTTCTCAAATATATCCCTCTACTATGAATTACATACTCTTATACTATCAAACACTGCTCAAACCTACCCTTCATCTGTTTGACCAATATAGTCAATGTTAGAATATGACTTGAATTTGATTTGGGTTAGTTTTGTGTTTGGGCCTATTCTGTGAGGGTTTGTGTTTGGGCTTTGTTTTGACATTTTTCTTGTAGGTTTGGAAAATGTGTTTGGTTATCTGTTTGGGATTAGAAGAAGAGTTCTATAAATACTCTTCATCACCTAGTCTGTAGTAAGGTCAGTCAGGTTAGTTTGTTTGATTTGTCAGTTCCGAAATTTGGTTTGTAACCTGTACTCTCCTCAAATCAGTGAAATTTGTTCTCCCCTGCCCGTGGATTAGCTAGCACATATTGTGTTAGTGAACCACGTTAAATTTGTGTTCGTTCATGTTGGTTTGGATTATCGATTGTACGCTTCTGTTCTGACAGTCAAAAGCACGTTTTTACGTAGAAACGTTTTGGTGATCTAGAAGTGTAAAATCGTAAGTTTTTAAGCTTAAAAACGCATTTTTAACGACATAAGTTATAAAAATGATGATTTTGCCTAAAAGCGTTATGATGATATAAAAATTTAAAAACGTAAGTTTTTAAGTTTTAAAACGTGATTTTACTACATTGTGTTTGACATCATATAACCATTAAGCTCGGTTCCACCAAAATCTGGTCCACATAATGTCACGAAATTGAGAGCTAAAATAACGTGTTACCCCCTTCATCCAAAAAAAATCCCTCACATTCCCTCTGGCAACGAGACCTTTAACTTTCCCTCTCCGATTTCAGGACCACGCAGCTTCTCCTGACATTTGATTGTCGCCGCCGCCGCCGCCGCCATCACCTCGTCATCGTCGAACACACACCGGTGTTTTGTATGGTGAGTTGGTGACATACGAGGTTGTTTCGTAGCCGGGATTTATATTTTTAGACCATCGTTTTAACTTTTTAATCTGGCGCACCGAAAGATTCTGCTTAGTGCATGTTTAAGAATATACGGTCCTTTTAATTAAATATCCTTTTAGTTAAATATCCAAATGAACCTTCTTTGGGAGCATCGATTCTGCTAAACTCAAATAATAATTTGCATTAATATTATTGCTAGACTCAAAATTTTTTCATTTGTAAACATTGGTTACTGATTTCACTTCTTCAAAAATCCAACACCAGTTTCAAAAGGACTGGGGAAAAAAAACAAAGTTTTATTTATGTGAATCTACGATACATAATTCAACGAAAAAAAAAAATCTACGATACATTGGATGAAATCGGGATTTTCTGATGTGAAAAAAAAAATGATGTTACATGCTTAATTTGAGAAGTACTTTACTTGAGTAAGTAGCATGTTCCAATTTATATATTAAAAAGGACAAAACATGTGTCTCGTTTTATTTTATTTTTTTTATGAAGAAGGATCATTATCTACAAGACTACAACCGTAACATATATTGGTGACTCCGCAAGTAGGATAAAGTGCGGACAACCGACCATCGACTAAGTCATCTACACAATAAATAAAAGCCAAATGAGAAAACTTGAAGCCCCATTTCAAATTTCCTGCATCCAGAGTGAAAGTAGGAAGGGTAGATTTGTCTTCACAGTTATTTATTAACTTCTTATTTACAGAAAAAAATACATTAGTAATGAGATTTGAACCGTGGTCTCTTCGAACAAAGATAAGAAACATAACCAGTTATAATAAACACATTTGTGTGACCTTTTCCAATTAAAAACATACAGGAAGTTTACATCTAAAAAATCATAGGACTTTTCCACCATTGTTAGCAACCGAAATGTCATTGATTCAAATATTGCATACCGAATTGCACTCTTGAATGTCTAGAAGCGATGTAGAATTCTTAACATAAACTTAATTGTTATAACTTCCATAAAGTAACAATATTTTTAAACACAGAACTTTTGAGTGAATATGGGGCACATATGTCTTTAAGAGAGACGTAAATATGGAAAGGTTAAGTGATGTTGGTTTGCCGAACGCGGATGGAAAAGACACTACTAATGTAAACGAGCCCAATTAGTGCCCCGACCCACTAAACGCTCAACCATCGTCGTCTCTCCAAACATTCCATCAGACTCAACAGCCGGCTAACCTCCTCTACCTCTATTGTTACGCTAGAGCAATTTAGATGGGTAAATATGGAAAGATTGAGTGTTCTTGGTTTGCCCAACGCGGATGCAAAATGCGCTAACGGACCCAAATAGTATCCGGCCCACTAAAAGCTCAACCACCCGGGTTACTTTCGCTAAACCTAATATAATAGTGAAATGGGAAATGTGTTTCCCCATTAGAAAATCATCCATAGCAAAATTAGGAAGGATATATTCGTCTTCACAGCCATTTATTATTTTCTTATTTACAGGAAAAATACATTGGTGATGGGATTTGAATCGTGATCTCTTTGAGAAAAGACAAGAAACATAATCAGTTATACTAAAAAAATTTGTTTAAACTTTTTAAATTAAAAACATACAGAAAGTACAAATCTGAAAAATCATAGGAATTTTTCATCATAGTTAGCTAAGCCACTAACTCTACCCTAAATATATTTTTGGTATTTGATACTTCTATTTTCATACTTTGATTATTTTAATTTGCATTTAATAATTATTTCTATTTCTATTTATCTTATAAAAGGAGAATAATTTTAAAATCGCAAGCCTAATGTCATTGGTGCAAATATTGCACATCGAATTGCAGTATTGAATGTGTAGAAGCGATGCAGAAATCTTGACATAGACTTAAATAGTATAACTACCATAAAGCAACAATATTTTTGAACATAAAAGTTTTGATTGAATACGAGGCACATGTGTCTTTAAAAGAGGGGTAAATATGGAAAGGTTGAGTGATGTTGGTTTGTCGAATGCGGATTGAAAAGACGCAACTAATGTAAATGGGTCTAAATGGTGTCACGACCTACTAACGCTCAACCATCGCAGTCTCGCCTAACCTTCCCACCGGACTTGACAACCGTCTGACCTCCTCAACCTATATTGTTACGCAAAGCAATTTTCGGAGGGGTAGATATGGAAAGTTTGAGTGTTCTTGGAGAGCTGACTGGTGGATTATTTAGCTTCTTTGACAGTAATGTGTGATCTCTTAACATTAGTTCATCTGGTTGATCTTCTAGGTTGACTTTTGAGTTGATTAAAGATAAACAGTGTCCCGGGCTCCCGGCCTACTAAACGCTCAATCATACCACTTTTACACAAAATTTATATGTAAGAGTTGAGATCATTTCCGAATTAAACTATTCAAGCTATAATGCTAATCTTCAACATATAAAACATGGTTTCTTTTGAGTGAAATAACCTCATGATTGCAGATAAGTTTTTACAATATGATGTTTTGTGAGAGTGTCACTTGCTTCCAGATTTAAAAGTGGGGTTCTAATTACTAAAATATAAAAAAATATGAGTGATAACCATAATTGGAGCATATACAAGATGGTTTGGTATCATTCTCTCTACAAGGAATAAATACATGATGAGAATATGTTGTCATGAGAAGGACAAACCGAACTCTTTGTGTTTTTAGTATAGCATGTTGATATATACGCATGTCTAGACCCGATCGATTGGACATCTCCACCTGGAATTTATTGACGGGATTTTTGCTCCTCAAAGTGGGGTGCCAAGTAAGCTCTCTTCTTAATCATTATATTTTTCTTAATTTTCACATGCACACCCTCATAGGAAACATGTATGGAATTGTAATTTGGATGCTTCATTAGTGTTGTTTCCATAAGATTGTATTATCTGAGGTGGTTGTTCTAAAATTGTGAATCGTGATTTTATCTCCTCTAAGAAATTGTCAAGTGAAGCTATAAAAGAGGCCAACCTGAGCTTCCTATTTAATTTAGATGGTAAGAGAGCAATGACTCACATCAAATTGATTGGGGGTTGACAATGCCTGGGAAACGGTTTAGCCTTCTTCATTGCATCACAAGATCCTGATAGTATCTCAAACAAAACAATTTTGTTTTCATGCATGATGTTGATACAAGTTGTTTACCTAGAAGAGAACCCCAACAAGTTAGCTCTTGCAGTTGTGATGCGAAAATGGGTGAGACAGAAATGGTTTATACAAAAGGTCATACAATGATCGTATAAAATACGTTGGTAGAGATAGTCATCAATCTCATTTTATTGCCGAAGCCACCAAGGAGAAGAGAGGAATCGCCATTGGTACTCTAAATTTTACAAGACTATTATAATGATCATTTCCTTCATTTCATGTAAATTTGTATTATGACTGAAGTGATATTACCCCAAACCATATATTGCAGCAAGGAATGGTTGTTTGAATTAATGTGCAATGATGCAAAATGTCATGTAGCTTCCACGAAAAAGGAGTAAGAGTGGACCAATCAGTGTGTTTGTTGTCGAGAAGGATAAGAATCGTAATAATGGGGAGGTATATTGGCAGAAGTTATTATCTGTTGGTGCTTCCAGGCATATATTGCTTGCCTGTTTCTTTTGTTTGTATATGAGATTTCTAAAGCAAATTGCATGCTTTGTATTTCTTTTTTTTTTTCCTGTCATTTTAATTAACAAAACTATTTATAAACAAAAACTGGCCAACGCATTCCATCGAGTTGGTTTGGACATTGCTGGTTTTTGTTTTCTCAGCCAGAGATTCATCGCCTTTTGTATCATTGTGGTTTTTGGTCTAAGGGCAATCTATATTGGATTTTTCTTATGAAATCTCTTGGTGACTTCCATTTTTACCATCGATAGTTGGAGTCAGGTAAGCATTCCTTTGGTTTTTTCATGTTCACTCTAGGGGCATCATGGTGCATGGCTATATTGGTTATATTGAAGGCTAATGGCTTGGTTTGGATTGTCCATTATAGTGTTTATGTTTTACTGTTTCTTTTATAATGCAATGAGATAATGACTTTCTATCATATTATTGTGGTATTGTTGACCTACCTCCGGTCATCGCCGCATACATGTTAACGAGTAACATCAGTTACAAGACTGCGTCCGGCCAAAGGCCGGGCAATGAGCTAGTTGATAAATATTGGACGGCAAATGCTATTCAAGGGTTTCTAGCTAATGCAAAATTGACAAAAGGTAATTAAGGATCGAACATATGATTTCTCCTGTGCCAGTCCACCTCCACCACCAACTGGCATAGTCCTCTTTCACAATTACGTACTTTAACGTGTTTAACTATTTTAATACTGATACCAGCACCGACCTAGTCTCATTGCATTTTTATTATTAACTTTTTTTGTTACCATTGTTAACCTTTCATTTTTAAGTTATCAAAGCTTTTGCTACGATTACTAAATTTTAACTATTAATGCTTCAGTTACCAATTCGCGGTAATTTTTAACTTTTCATTTATTAAATTTTTTGTTATCATTATTAACATTTTCCTCGCTCGTTCAAGTTGCAATGGTTTTTCTTTACTAATGTTTGCTAGATTGAATTACAGGTGCACTATGTCACAAATGTTGAAGATCAATATTGTCATTTATGATCATTGAGAACGATAATGTTAATCAATATCTATTGATTGCAAAATGTTAACAATGCCATTATAAGTCAAGAGACCATGACTAGAGAGTTATAAACATGACTTGAAAATGTGAGTCATTAGTAAAAATGATGTATATCAATGATACTGTTATTCAAAGGACAATGTTATATAACTTTAATGATACATTCATAAGCGTTGATGACAAAAATGTAAAACGGTAACAATTTATCTAAAATTGTTAACAATGTAATTGTAAGGAATTGATAAGTATATTGAAAACCTTAATAAACGTTGATAATGCCATTGCAAAAGTTGTCAAGAAGTGAGAGAGACGGATAATTTTAATTTTCATTTTAAGAAAGAAAAATGCTAAGTTCAAATTTATTAAATATTAATATTTAATTTACTTAATTTCGAATTTTTCTTTTAATTGTAGTGGATAGAGAGGTTAAGGAGAAGATTACGATAGGATGAGAGAAATAAAATTATTAATTATTAATTATTAATATTAATTTATATTTTCATAATACCCTATTTATTCTTCACTATCTATCAACAATGAACCACTCATTAACTACCTAATCCACTATTAGTCAATAAAAATGGCTTAAACAAATCTTTAAATCTATAGGGTTAAGCACATGATCCAACCAGACTTTTGACCCAAAAAAATATATAAACCTTTCTTGCCAAAAAATAAATAAATATGTATAGAATACAGACCCACCCACAGAAGTTTTTGCTAAGAGAAATTACACCGAATCAGTGTTATTAGCAACCATTTTTGTGCATTAGTCTTATGTGAAGAAAAACGTTGTGGCTGTCTACGTAAACAATTATTGTATTAGTTATTTATGAATTAATTATTTTGGATATTATTCGTAATAATATACTAAAAAGAGAACACATGTAGTTTCGGATACGGAACTCGGCCATTGGCCATACAATGGAGTGCGAATCCCATGACTAAAGGGGGTCCTTAGTTACTTGACTAAGCCCCTCCTAGCCACTAGATCTGGCCACTTCATTCCTAGTCATTATGTATTCTTGATCATATACATATAATTATTATTTTTTTTGTCGAAAGAGATAGCTTGTATTACTAAAAAAAATGAAAGTTACATTAATCCAACTTCTGAGCATAACCACACTTTAAAGTTAAAACCATCACACCTCCTAGGAAACAAATCCAGGACCTTCTTGACCACCAAATAGGCCACTTTATTATTCTGTGTACTTACAAACATCACACTAAACATATAATTAATTTCAGACAAACAATATACTGAAAAAACCTTGGGAAAAATTAAACCACCCGTATAGTTTATGCATACAGAACACATCTTTTGTATTCTCCCAAAGCCCAAATGGGGAAGATGTTCCTGTACGAGGAATAATGCAGTGTACAATTCCTCATGAAAGCTCCTGTGAGTTCCTGTTCACAAAAAAAATACCAAAACCCTAAATCAGTAAAAAAAGTTCTTCATAATTTACTGTGATTATTTATTACTATTATCGATTTACCTGTTGGGGGAAGTCACCGTCTTCCATTTGTGAATTGATCAACAGCTTTATCCCCTTCTCAATCGGTGTTGGATCCACATTAGCCTGTTACATGATCAACGTACGATTTTTTGACGAAATCAATGTTGTTGCGACACTGTTGTAATATCACGACGATAAGTTTTAGATTGCGGATTAATTTTGAATGCTAGTTACCTGACCGGCATGAATAAGAGAGAGCAATGCCCATGCAGTTTGAACTAGGTTTGCCCTATCCCCTTTCAAATTGGTATATACCTGTATTTGTTTTTCACTACTGTTATTTAAGAGATTGTCTTTGTTTTCATTACCCTAATCGGATATCACAATAAGAGGTAAAATTGGTTGACCTTGTTTTGGCTAGAGAGGTAGCTCTCCCCCCATCCACCACAAGGGAGTTGCTTAGACAACAAGAATCGACATGCTTGGCGTAGGGCTAGGCTGTTTGTGTAGCTTCGACCGCAAGCAACCAGTCCTTCCACTCCAAACCAAGTCCCATAGGTGTAGCAAATCCCCCAACAACCATACCTGATATACAAATAGGTTCTCTCATCCCTAGGTTACGACCTTGGTACATTATATTACTTGGTTAACAAGCAAGAAGTACTATATTTGATAATGGGAAAAAAAAGTAGTACGTACCACGAGCCGTCATCCTTTTGTGTTTGTTCAATGTAATGGGCTCCTCTGGCAATAGCTGCATCAACTTCCTTGCTTCTGTGTCTAGGGTAGTGTTTCCTGAACATGGCAAGACCTTGAATTGCTGATCCTGTGCACTCCACGTATCTGTAGCAAATTTTACATGATGATAGTCAATGTTAACCATTTACTTAGCATTCAAGAAAAAGAAAAACATAGTGCAAATCTCGATGTCTCTTACTCGCGCTCAATTAATGTGTCTTCGAAGAACTATGTTGGATTGAACTTCTGTAATCGAAAAGATAATTGATCAATATAATTAGGAACTTGATTGGAGTTTGGAGTTGTAGATCGAGCTTTGATTGATCACCTCTAACCACCCATATGCTCTTTGTGGCTCCCAAGCTGGAAATCCCCCATTCTTGCTCTGCATTTTCACGTTCAGAAACAAGAAATCTTAATTCCACAACTTCCACAACTTCAAGATCTTGAAAGCATTAACATTTTTGAGTAATAATATGATTGTGGGTTGCTAGCTAGATAGCTTCATATATGTGCTTACTTGGAGAGAAAGAATGACATTAACAGCATCGAACAACTGTTCTGCTTCCATCGGCTGCCCCACGAGTTCTTTAGACATTTGAGAGTATAGAAGTACACACTACATAAAGACATAACATTAGTCGTTAAACGCTTCTCTCGATCTCGTATTATGTATCACTTGCTTTGTTAATTAACGTAACGACATTAAAAAAAAAATTAATGGGAGGTGGAAGCTATTAACTCACCTTGAGTCCTTCAGAAGTGCAATCGGAAACTTGCCACCCATGATCTTGGGTTGAGAAGGTCCATGACCCTTTTGACATGTGCCTGTACATTGCCTTGAAGTCACCACTAGGGTTCTCTCGTACCTTGTAACACAAGTCTTGTGTTGTTTTAGATACAAAGAAAACCAGTCAAACTATAAGAAATTTAATCACCGGACCGTTCCACGAAAATACTTCACCTGTGAAGCTTTCAAAAATTCGTGCGCTTTTCTGAGAGTTGGCCAGTACTCGTCACACAAGTTGCTCGACATGATTGCCTGAATTGCAAAGACCGCATCCCAAGTTTGACACCCAAATGTCTGCAATCACAAGCACAGTTAGCAAAAAACTCATTCTAATACCCGTATAATACTCGTTTGAGATATCTGACTCCAGTTTTCGATTTTAGAGTTTTCGAACATCTCGACATGGATACCTGCATTTTGAGGCCATCTTCAGCAATCCAGTAGTAATCTTGGAGCCTAGCCAAGTGTTTCTTACATGCATCTGAATTGGGATCTTCCACCCAACAAGCCATTAGACAGAGAACCTTTTCAACACATCCAATGCAGAGATATTTGCTGTTCTCATCCTCGTAGTGTATGTGTTCCATGGCTACTTTTAGTGCTTTCTTCCTCAGCTTGGAGAATGGCCAACGTGTTAATAACGGCTCCATGAAATGGTGGATGAATCCCCATGTCATGTCTTGCACAAGAGGGTGTGGGTAATACAGATCCTCCTAAATCAAATTAAATCAAATCTATTAAAGTTTGTAAGTAAAAAACAAAATTTAATTAGCAATCAAGCTAAAAGACTAATTGTATGGTGTACTAAGTCATAATTTCATCGCCATCTATTTTTTTATTACCTTTGCAACTGTGTTTCTGGCGGCATTCCAGTTGATCTGATGATATGGCTCATTGTAAAGTTCTTCTCTTAACGTCCGGATTAACCCGGTGATCGGACCAACAAACCTCTTCCCATAAAGATAGGACATTGGCATGTAAACCAGCCGACAATAACACAACATCTTGCCTACAAGATTATATATATACACCATATGAATGTTGCCAATGTACTAGAGGTGACAATTTAATTTGAATCCAATCCAATCCAATCCAATCCAACTCATCTATTACAAAATACAACTAAACTTTTCAAAATGATACCCTCAACTTTTCAAAATGGTCAAAAGTTTAGAGCTCTTGGATCCACTAATCAAATCCATAAATTCATTAATCTATTTTAATTCAATCCATGAATCCACTGCAGTCCTTTTGCCACTAACCATTAACTCACAAGATATATGAAATATCTTTTCGAATTTGGACTAAACCTGGATGAATAGGAGAGCACAATGGCACAAGCCAAAACTCTGGGGGAAATGGGTTGCATCCTGACCATTCGTAAAGCCCTAAAACCTACATTATGGCATTGTATAATAATGCAACACAAAAAAAATTTGGTCAAGTATGATTTTTTACTTGACTATATACAAAAAGTTAGGATGGAAAAATAAATTTACTTACAGAAACCCAAAACTTTCCCCAAGAAGGGATGCTGACAAGGCCGCCATGATCAAGAATCCATTTCCGACCTTTGAAGACAGCCATGTCTTCCCCATCTTCTGGGCTTTCACCAAGGAGTCTCAAGCAAATGTAGCTAAGTGCTGAACCGAACATTGTGCTGTGGCCTTCTATGTGCAGTCCCCACCCGCCGTCTTCGTTCTGTATTATCAGCGACAAAGTCAGAATTTAAAGCGAGATCATACCGTTACATATAACATATATAGTCTCATACGAAATATTAGAGAGGAATATGTAACACTTCTTAGATTCAGAGTTCATAAAAATTCTAGCTAGATAGGTTTTGATTTTCAGGTTGTTTTTTTCCCCAGTTTTTATTTATCAGGAATCTGTAGCATATCATTTTTGTTGTTGTTACTACTGTCATAGTCACACAATATATAAAATAAAACAGAAATGAAAGAGCCTAGCTACCATAAGTTTAACAGTGGAATTAATAGTGACTTGCCTGGTGATTATAAATGTAACGCTTGAAATGTTCAAAATAATATGACTAACACTTATTTTGCAGTACTTTTCTTTTAGTCCATTAATTTTTATTTGATATCTAAATTCTATCTTTTTTTTTATTGGATAGAACTTTCCTTTTATATTCATTTTCAGAAACGTCACTAGAAATTTAAAAAGCTATCTAGTTTCTTCTCTAATAAATAAATTCTACCATCATTCAGGGTTTCGTTAATTTGGATTTCATAGATTCTACCATCATTGAGGTTTCAGTTTCAGAATTCATAAAAATTCTAGCTAGATAGGTTTTGATTTTCAGGTTGTTTTTTTTTCCAGTTTTTTTTATTATCCGGAATCTGTAGCATATCATTTTTTTGTTGTTACTACTGTCATAGTCACACAATATATAAAATAAAACAGAAATGAAAGAGCCTAGCTACCATAAGTTTAACAGTGGAATTAATAGTGACTTGCCTGGTGATTATAAATGTAACGCTTGATTTCCTTTTGGTGTTCAGATGATAAGACGGAGTTGAGTGATCCCATTACATACAACGCAATTACCTGCCAACACATCAACACATAAATAATTAAACAATTAAGTTCATGTACAAAAAATGGGGCATGTAAAACCAAGTGTATTTGATCAAAATGGTTACACATTTTTTTTTTGGATCGGTAATAAAAATTTCACGATGATAAGAGAATAAATGACTCTATTATTGTTATATTGCGCGATACGTATGTAAATTTTTTTTGTTACGTTATAAATGTTTGTGATCCATCTTGTTACTGGTAGTACATATGACCATTTTAACATGTTACTCGAAAAAACGAAAGACAAAGTGAGTCTACGTTAGGCTACCGTACGCCCGTTTGAGTTTTGCTATTTAGATCATGAATTAACCGAAGTTTTGGGCATGATACTATACCCTAACCACTAATGGATAAACCCCAGTCCCTAGTTTTCTAACCCAAATCATGAGATTCGTTTAATCTTGAAATGAAAATCAACAATAATTTCGACGAATCAAAACCGTTGATTTTCATTTCAAGATTAAATGAATATTATGCTTTGGGTTAGTGAATTGCAGATTGGAGTTCACCCATTAGGGGTTAGGGTATAATATCATGCCCCAAACTCCGATTAATTCATTGTCTAAATAGCAAAACTCAATGGGCGTACGGTAGGCTAGGGTACGTCCGGGCGTACGCTAGCCTTTGCCATATATATATATATATATATATATATATATATTTATTTACCAATGGGGGCATGAAAAATAAAGGACCAGCAGATTCAGCAGGCCAATGTCCATCGTGAGCCTGAATCGACGAGTAAAAATTAATTGCTCTTCTCAACGTGGTTGAAATCGCTTCTTCTGTTATCTCCTCACTCTCCTTCAGTTTCACGGCTTCAAGAATCTCCTCTATGGGATTTTCCTTGGTAAGCTGTTGGAAATGGGAAGTAAATAAAAATAATTTAACTTGACAACAAATTACGGATTGCCTTCATAAATACAAAAAAATTGGGGGGGAAAAAAAACAATTCATCTTTTTTGTCAGTCATCCAATAAAAACTTTGAGAGAAATCATATAAAAAAAATCGACAAAAAAGAATTTATATGACGTACCTGCATTCTCATGAGTAGATCAGCACTCTGCTTGGCGTTGAATCGGTTGTTCTTGAATTCCCGGCGAGCCTTCTCAACGGCGGCCTTCTCTTCCGGCGTGCCGGCGGTTGGGTTGAACACCCACTCTTGCCGTCCGACGTTGCCGTTGCCGCTGCTCACCCACTCCCCGTCTCCCGCTATCTTCAGCTTCCACATTATAATTATCTCTCTTCTTCTTCTTCTTCTTCTTCTTCTTCTTCTTCTTCTTCTTCTTCTTCTTCTTCTTCTTCTTCTTCTTCTTCTTCTTCTTCTTCTTCTTCTTCTTATAGACGGATAGCCGGAAGCATAAATGGAGAGTTACTTCAGATTGCGACCTGTATACATAGAGACATTATCAGAGTAAGTTTACCAGACGACGTACCTTGTCAATATAACATAACAATATCATTATGTAAGAAAAAAAATCTTCTTTTAATGCATCATTTTGTACGTTATATAATGAATAAAACATAACAATCATCACATAGTTAATTTTTTATATAAATACATGCAACTAATACAATTATTTTACAGTCATTAGGAGTAACTACGTAACAAATATTATATTTGTCTCTTAGCAATCATCAGACGCAGAAAAAGCTCTTCTCTCTTTCAGGTTTCATCCATCATATCATATGGCGTATGAGTTTTTATCTAAATTTAGATGCTTCTATGTTGTTGTATACACTCCACAAGAACAAATGTAGTATAGATACAATAACAAGTTATATGTTTTTTTGTGGGTCATAATAAAGGAAGGAAAACTGTACTTTTTAGTAGTTATAGAAATGATTAAGTATGATATATATAATATATATAGCTAACTGTTTGATTTATTTGATTGGTTATATATGTGTACGATTTGAAACCAAATCAAATCATCTAAACCAAACATGCTAAAACAATTTAATCAAATCAAACCAATTATCCAAATTAATCAAATCAAGTTATCCGAATACTATCGGTTAAAATGGTTACTACGATAACCAATCCGTTAGAACACTCCTAATAGTTAAGCCCACTCTCCTCTCAAGTTGTATATATATGCATATTGGAAGGGAAAATGGATGGAAGTTGAATAAATTCACTGTTACGTAATGCTTACGCGATCGTTTAATATATATTTTAAATCTATATGATTATTTGTTAGGAAACAAAACCTATGGATCGGAGTGATTTTTTGTATGGACACATACCAATTTATTCCGTTGCCATTTGCCAGGATATACAGAAGAACCAAAGACGGGAGAGGGATATTATCCTTAGATCAGATGCGGAGCTAGGATTTAAAGTTCGGGGGGGGGGCGGAGTAACTTAGCACATTATCGCCAAAATACTAAAAAATAAAGATATATATAAGTATATAACGTATAACATTAATTAAAATAATCAAAAGAACTCAAACTAGAATTAGTTTAAAGTTTTTCTACTATGCTATGCTCAAAGTAAATGATTATACTATGGAAAAAGTATCATGTAAGTTTTTCCATATTATTATACATTGAATATGATTTTATGATTATATTAATGTTTGTATAAATTAATTAATTATCCAAAGAAAACTCCTTGAAAATATGAATGTAGAAATTCAAGAAAAAGCAAGGTTTATAAGACAAAGCAGGAAAATTAATAGATTTAACTGGGGAAAAAAATAGTAAGATTAAAATTGCCGCCTACCAGGATCGAAACTGTTACCCTTTTGGTGTAACAAAACACCATCTCCGCTAGGTTGTAACCTATCATGGCAACAATTCTTCAATCGGTTTTATCTATATGCTACATTAAATTTATACGTAATTATCTGAATTTTCTACGACTTTATACGTACGTAAGTTTTAAAATTCTCGGGGGGCCGCCCCCCCCCCCCCCCCCCCCCCGAGAGCCTACATAGCTCCGCCCCTGCCTTAGACGATCTTTTGATGATTGAATCTGCCGAACCGAAAGATTCTGTTTGCATGTTTAGGAATATCCGTCCTAATATTCTTAATTAAATATCCAAATGAACCTTCTTAAGAAGAATCGCTTCTCGCCAAGGATTGAAATATCGTAACGGAAAAATTTGAGATAAGATATTTTATGTTAAAATCGTGGTTTAATTGTGATTCAACTATTTCATACAGCTAAATATCGCATACCAATTTATCATCTGGTAGAAGGTTTTTCTCGTCAAACCGCCGGTACGGCAGTATTTCAATCCTTGCTTATGACTAAACTCAAATAATAATTCATTAAAAAAAACTCAAATAAATATTTGCATTATTATTATTATTGTTTCAAGAAATTTTCAACCGGACCGGTTGTCTTTCAATGTGATCAAAATACTTTTCCTTCTACCTAACGCGAGTAAGTAACATGTTCCAATTGTCATTAAATCTTACATTTACCTTCTATGGTATTTCCATCATTCCAAGTTCTAACCGATAAAAGCTAAGGTTTAATCTAGCTCAAAATAAACTGCAAGTAGTACTACTGAGAAGTAATAAATGCGCGTGCAGAGAAAGAATGAACGAAACCCTACTTTTGACCCAATAATAAATAGGGTTTAATTGCATGGTTGGTCACTGAGATTACAAAAAACGTTCAAGTTTGGTCACTCGAAATATTTAAATCCATTGGTGGTACTTCAAATTATTGAAACCGTTCACGTTTGGTCACTCTCCGTCTAACTCCGTTAACTTTTGCTTACGTGGCGGTCAACTCTAAAAGTTGACCGTTAAATGTGTGACGTGGCAATTTAAAAATATTAAATTAAATTTTTCAAAATTATCATCTCATTTTCACCTAATTATCACTTTTATTTAAAATAAATAAATAAACATAATTTATTCTAATCCCCAATACATGGTGAGGCTGAGGAGCATTGTGGGTGTTGAGTGTTGACGCGGGGAAGGAGACAATCCAGGGAGCCTTGGTATTGGGGAAGGCTGATGAAACATTTCAATTCATTGTCGATTGAAATCGAGTCTAGAAGTCAATTACGACAGTCGAATTCAATCGCCGCTTTGGAGAATCCACAACCTGTGCAATTTCTCCTTGACGCCGTTCTCCTCGGAGACCAACCGCAAAACCCTAACCGCCATCTCCGACTCCCCAATCTTCCCCACAATTGTTTCGACAAAACCCTCGATTCCGACCAAAACCTGTCGGTTGTAATCGGAGCAGCCGGGGAATTCGACAACATGAGATAGAAGCGATAGACACTCTTCCTTCCTCTCGCTGGCGCTTCGAATTTTTTGAATCCAGATTCGGACCTGTTCCTCGGAAGCGGCGGGACAGCGGGAAGAAGAGGACTGGTTCAACAGGTTGATGAGGCGGAGGAAGTGAGGTTGGGGACAAAATCCTTGGACGGGAGGATCTACACGGTGGCCGGACACATGTCGTGGCCGGTCTCGAGCCATTTCTGGATGTTGGACCGTTCGTAGGTGACGCTGGTGGTGAGACTGACCGGGGATTTCATGACGTCGAGGGAGATCGGGCAACGGAAGAGATTAGGTTTATTTATTTATTTTAAATAAAAGTGATAATGAGGTGGAAATGAGATGATAATTTTGAAAATTTTAATTTAATTTAATTATTATTTTTAAATTGCCACGTCACACATTTAACGGTCAACTTTTAGAATTGACCGCCACGTAAGCAAAAGTTAACGGAGTTGGACGGAGAGTGACCAAACGTGAACGGTTTCAATAATTTGAAGTACCACCAATGGATTTAAATATTTCGAGTGACCAAATTTGAACGTTTTTTGTAATCTCAGTGACCAACCATGCAATTAACCCATAATAAATATATACCGATCTTTCTTACTTGAAAACACAAATATATATGTACCACACGTAGGAGTTTTGGTAAGAGAAATTACACAGAATTAGTTAGGGCTGGGCATGCGGGCGGATCATCCGCGGGTTTGGGCCGACCCACCCGCATTTGACCCGAATTTCGTTAAGTGGGTGGGTCTATGGGTGGGTGACGGGTTGCGCTGGAAGCCATCCGCCGGGTGGTGGGTGGGTTGTGGGTGGGTGCGCGGGTGACCCGCTCAACCCAACAGCAAAAAGATCAAAGTCGTCGGCGCTAGAGAGGGGAGAGTGGAGACGTTAGACATAAACTAGGACTGCTCCTGGAGTTTGAACCTCAAAGCCAACCTTCCAAATAGCGATCTCCTCTTCTTCCCTTTATTTTTTCCTCTAATTCTTGTGCCTAGATCACTGCTCTTTCCTTTGTGGAATTATTTTTCTTAGTTCCTTGCACCTGATAATCATCTCAATCTGTAGAAAACTCTTTCATAATAGAATTTCTATCCGTTTTAAGAACTAATTCGACATTTTTCGCCCTATTTCATCTTCTTGTTTCCCCAGATAATTCTCTTCGCCTATTATCATGTCAAGTTGACTCCTTTATATTATATACATTGTGATGTGGGTGAACCCACAAACCCACCCAAATCATCCACCATCCGCCCGACCCAACCCGAGACTAAATGTGGGTGGGTGGTGGGTTAAAAATTATCAATCCGTTTAAGCGCGGGTGGGTGCATTTTATGGTCAAAATCCACCCGACCCACCCAATGCCCACCCCTAGAATTAGTGTTAGTATGGTTTGGCTTTTCCATTGTTAAAATTGATTAATTATGATACATCTTCATGAATTTGATGTATTATAGAATTCAAAGTTTAAACGTCATTTTTAAGGAAAATATCACTTGTATCTCTTCTTTCCAATGAAAAATGTACTTTGTAAAGAATAAAAGTGGAACAAAAATATATACAACTATGCATGTATCGTGTCTACATAAAAAAATTGCATTGTATATGAGCATTGTAATAATGAAAATAGTCGAAGAAAACAAACGACCCCTTTAGTTATAAAAAAAAGAGATAATAGAAATAATGATCATAGGAGTGATATATAATATTCCATTGTGTATCTCTTATACCAATTGGTTCCTCTTCACCAATTGCTCTTTTCACATTGCATTATAGTATTTAGTTGAAAAGTATTGTATTTGAATTCTTCCAACCTTTAATATTAACAATTGATTCAAACATAAAGTATATAATTTATGTGGAAACTTCAAACTCGTATGTTAGCATATAAAATGATGGCAAATAAGTTCTCGACCTCTCCCAATCGCTCGAGTAGGAGTTGTTTGCTTGATGGATTTTGTGATTGATTGGGATTCATCATAGACTCTATTCAAACACCATTGTTTGCTTCATATATTTAACGGCAACAACTCTATGAGACTCATTGACTTTGAACGGACTTGAAAATTTCACTCTTTTAGGTGAGAATAGATCATGAACTTTGAAATCCTATAAAAAAAAATCATATAAAAAAAGATTATGGACTTTGAAGTCCATTATTTGCGACCAGCCTACCTCTTCTATTTTCTTTCTCTTATCATGTCAATGAGGGCAATAAAGATCAAGTTCACTTCATAAACATAAATCTAATTACCAAAATCTATGAAAAAACAATTGCGCTCTTCAAGTCCATAATGAACCCAAGAACTTCATATATCCATGACTTTTCAAAATCCAGATTTTATCAAAACCTTTATTTTTCAAATCCACGAAAACCAAACCATCCGTAAAGAACTCAGATCTTGTGGTTACAAAAACGTCCATGCAATGCAACCTGTTCATCCAATGATGCAACTGCCAACCACAAAACTTTAAGCTGCTCCACGCGTTCAACCGTTTTCTCGTCCTCGTCCTGCCCATCTTTTTCGCTTTAAATGTTCTTCTCTGTACCGATTGGAACTTCGATAATACAGACATGACAGCGAAATAATTGAGCAGTCTATTTATATATGCGTGGTTACAGTTAGGGTGGAAATCGGTACGATATCGGTATCCTAATATCAAATACCGAAATTCCGAATACCGAATTACATCCTGAAATCAATCCCAATCCCTAAATAATTTCGGTATCCCAATCGGTACCTCGGTATCCCAATCGGTATTATCAAATACAAAATTAATTATCTTTGCTATTAATAATTAAATATATAAATTAGATTTTATTGTTTAATTTAGGGCAAAGAGACTAAACAAAGAGTCTTGAGTTGCCTAGAGCTAACATCTCAAGTTTTTATAATTAGTAATCTTTAATTTGATGAATTTGAGGTTGAGAGACGACTAATACTAGTGTGAAATAGTGATGTAATGATCTATGTATAATTAAATGACACTATTGGTGGTTGAGGGTCGCATAGTAGTGAATGAGAGAGTCTAGTTGAGAGGATAAAATACACATTAGCTTATATTTCGGTATTGATCGGTATTTCGGTATATACCGATCTCAATCCCGTAATCTCTAATACCGAATAACAATTGAAACTCAATCCCAATCCCACAAAATAATTCGTGTAATCATAATACCAAATATAGACAAATTCGGTACGGTATTCGGTATATACCAAATACCGGTACCAAACTTCCGGCCCTAGTTACAGTCACAGTGGCATGCAACTAGCTAACAGAATGGTGATTAATACCGCCCTTTCAAGTGGAGTAGATCGATGAGCAGAAATTAATGGTGATCAGTGATATCAACCTATGAGTACTAAACACGACCGCCCTCAATTAATGTCGAAGGTTGGTACCTACTGCTCATGATGATGGATTGATGGTGATAGAACGGTTTGGTTTATTTGAAGATATGTAAAATCGTATTGGGTGTTGTAACATAAAAGTTAGTGATAGTATATTTTGTAGTGAAAAATTGTGGTTCAAAAGTTGTATACTGTCAAAAATTGTCTACCGATTTAGCTTCCGATAAGATGTTTTGCTGGTCGGGCTGTCGATAAGGTCAGGTTTCACAAACACCGATTTATTTGGAGGATTGTGAGGATGTATTTATATTCTTATAGTATACGTACGTACCCCAAAGATTTTTAAAACGATACCGTGTAAGTCGGACAAAACAAGTTAGTAGAATGGTATTTCAACATAACGATGTATATATACATGTCCTTCAATGGATAACATACAAGTGAAATGTTTATTATAAAACCATATCCGCAGTTGTACCGGATTTTGTTAGTGATAGGATATATATTTATATTTGAAGTATGATTTAATCGAGGTTCGTACTAGTGAAATCTTAATTTTTTCGGCCGGGCTGTCAATATGATACGATTTACCAAACTCTGGTTAAAATATAAAGAAGAAAAAAAATCATTCAGTCGACATCGACCATAACAGTGCAACACTATCACAACCACCAACGTTACCACCTCTAACCAGATGACATGAATTTTTCATAATATTTTTAACTTACCATACAATTTTTGTTGCCCTATCGATTAGTACAGTAAAACTATCCTTTAGCATACCACCGAAATTTGGGATCCTAGTAGAGGTGGCAATTGGATCGGATTCGTGGATTCGTGGATTGGATTGGTGGATCCGTGGATCAAATGGATTGGATCCAATGGATTTGTGGATTCATGGATTGGATCAAATGGATTGGTGGATTGATCCATGAATCCAAATGACATCCAAAGATTGGACCAAAATGTAAATTTTGAAAAGTTTAGGTACTAAAATGTCGTAATGAAAAATTTTAGGTACCAAAATGTAATTTTCCAATGATATTTTTCGTATAAAAATATAAATTTTAGGTACCAAAATGTAAAATATAAAAAATATAGGTACCAAATCGTAATTTGTCATTTGGATCCATGGATTGATCCATGAATCCACCAATCCAATTGGATTTGGATCAAATGGATTGGACTTAAATGGATTGGATTAAGTGGATAATTTGGTGGATGGATTGGATTGGATTCATGGATTTGAATCCTAATTGCCACCTCTAGATCCTACATACGTACCCCGGTGAAAATTTGAGGATATGTTACAGTATTAGTGATGTGACATTATTTAGACAATGAAAAACCAGAATTTTCTTGTTAAACCACATCTAATGCTTATGACTACACGTGGAAATAAGTCTGATGGATTAGTTTGCTAATGGAGAATTCTGGAGATCAATACCTGGACGGAGACGAAACTTATTAATGAATGGGGTTGTAGAAAGAAGTAAACAAACTTCTCTGTGATAGAGTAGTGTGTGGCACTGATATTGTACGTAGGACTGAAAGAGTAATGACTAGGGATGTTCAAATGGTTACCATGATTATAACCAAACCAAATAAGGCTATATTCCATTAATCATGAAATACAATATCATAACCAAACCGTCCAAACTAATACAACAACCAAATTAACCAAACTAAAGTTTAATCGGTTTGGTTAACTGGTTAACCAGATTAACCAATATAAAATCACATTATCATTGTCGATGAAAATTTTCCGGTTAATGCAACAATTCGCAATTTATATAATGAATAAAACATAACAATCAACACGTAATTATAGTTGACCCTTAACAAAAATACATGCAACTAGTCTTACGATTAGTATAGAAGTATTCACCTAACAAAAAATTATGACAATGGTATGGGTTAATGAATTGTTGTGTTTGTGTAAATTGACTTAGTCTCTTAGCAATTATCATAGGGTGGAAATGACATTCCTTTCAAGTTTTCATTCATCATAATGTATGAAATTTATCTAAATTAGGCGTCCATATGTTGCGGTCTAGACTTTACATATACAGATATACACTATATGAGCAATATTGAGCTTTATATTTTATGAGTCTAAAAGGGATGAACGTTAACTCTTGAGTGGACTGGTTATGCAAAGTATTATGTGTATATAATATATGTTATATATGACTAATTACTTAACTGGTTAATTTGGTTTGACTGGTTAGGAGTGTCTGAAACCAAACCAAACCACCTAAACCAAACAAGCTAAAAACTTTAACCAAACCAAACCAATTATCCAAATTAACCAAACCAAATTATCCAAATAATACCGGTTAAAACGATTACCATGGTAACCAAATCGTTTGAACACCCCTAATGACCTATCTATTTATTAACTGAATCCGTTGTATTTTTTTTTTAAGGTTTGTGTTCATTAAGAAGCAAATGGGCCTAGCCCAGAGGAGAATTTACAATCAGGTCTCAAAGGTTAAAACAAGCTATAATCACTAGGCCCAATAAAAAAACCAGAACCCAATAGGGCCCAGTCGAGAGACCCAAGCCCAATTACAACCCACCCAAACCCTATCTACCCCATTGTCCCTCTGGAACCTTGCGCCGCTGGCAGAAACCCTGGCCGCCGCTCCCACCAGCACACCAACGCCACCACCAAGACCTCGGAAGAAAGGAAATGGGATGAAGAGAACCTCCACCCCGAATCCTCCCCGAGCCGATCGATGACGGAAACACGGCGACGCACCACCTAAACGCACACCATCAAAAAACTGGCCAGCCGAAGACCATTCCAGAGGGAAGAAACTTCGGTCTTCAAAGCTCTCCAGCCGAGTCCAAGCCAAGAGACCACATCTCCGAAACATCAAGACCTGCATGATGAAGCAAGGAGGTAGACAACAGGAAAGAAGAGGAGAAAACCAGCTAGATCAAAAGAAATCTAGCCTCATTTGCTCTTAGATCCGAAACATCTCCAAATCTGAAGACAAATCAGAGGCCAACAAACTCAACCCACACCAGGGGGAGGAGGCCCAACGGAGGGCAGGAACAAGCACTGATCGGAGCAGAGAAGTCAAGACAAAGCTGGAAACAGGAAAAAACAGATCTACCCATAAAGACAATAAAAACACAAGGGGAAACGAGGCTAGATGACAACTGAATCTGTTATAGGTGGGCAGATGGAAACCTATGTTACGAGATTGAGCCATCAGTTAGTAGAAGACTGGGTTTGCTTAATTTTAGTATTTTATTATTAGTTCGTATTTGGATATTATTGGGTTTTTACTATTATTGTTTTAATTAGTATTTTTCTTGTTCAATTCAGTTTTGGTTATTGTTAGTCATTTCCTTAGAGGAGTAGGAGTCATATTATAGATGGAAAAAGGTAGAGGCTTCTATGCCTATAAATAAGTACTTGTTCCGTTCGTTTAATAATAAGAAGAATGGAATCCAATAGTTAGTTTTCGTCTTTATTTGCTATTTCCTTAATTATTTCCATTGAGAGTTATTGAGAATTATTCCTTTTTACGAGAAAACCTTAAAAAATGCCATCCCCCACATCACATCACCGTAATAGTAGGTATCATAGCCGGGTTCTTGGGATGGCCAGTATGCAACAACCATCGAAGTCCAGGGTGACGAGCAGCAGCGGCGATGGGCCAGAACCCGACCATCCTCAACCGCGATTGCACACCATGGAGGAGTGGATTGGGAGTTTGGAGGGTCGACTAAACCCTTTTGCCGAGCAGGTCGAAACCCTAGACCAGAAAATCACTGACATCATGAAGTTGATGGCAGAGGGCTTCACGGCGGTAGAGACGAGAAGCGAGCTGCAATTCTCGACTTTGGAGGATCTGGTGCGAACCAACGCCACTAGAGGTGGCAAATGGATTGGATTGGTGGATTGGTGGATTGGATTGGTGGATCCATGGATCAAATGGATTGGATCTAATGGATTGGTGGATTCATGGATTAGATCAAGTGGATTGGTGGATTATCCATGAATCCAAATGACATCCTCAACCAAGGACCAATATGTAAAATATAAAAAGTTTAGGTACTAAAATGTCACAATGAAAAATTTTAGGTACCAAAACGTAATTTTCCAATGATATTTTTTGTATAAAAAATTAAATTTTAGGTACCAAAATGTTAAAAATAAAAATTATAGGTACTAAACTGTAATTTGCCAATGATCCATGGATCCAATCCATGAATCCACCAATCCAATTGGATTTAAATGGATTGGATTAGATGGATATTTTTAATGGATTAATGGATTGGATTGGTGGATTGGATTGAAATTGCCACCTATAAACGCCACCCAGACCATCGCGGCAACAGATCGCCTACGGGAGGCATTGGACGAATCGCTCGAACGCAACGGGAGCGCAACCGCAACCCCAATCGTGGTGAAAATCCGTGAACGAGCACCACTGAATGCAGCGGAGAAACTGAAGGGTCCCATGATCGATGGGGACAACGGCGGTGTAACCCTAAACCGCCGAACATAATGGGGTCGCTGGTGGACGGCGGCAGCGGAGTGAAGACTGGCAACTGCGGCAACACAAGTGGAACGACGACGCTCGGACCTGGCTGAGGTAACCTCGCCATGCCAGAGGTTCCGATTGGCGGCAGACAGGGAGGTTCGACGGGAGGAAGCCTACCGACGAAGCTACAAGGGGTGCGGGATTCGGGAATGGAGTAATGGGCACAACCCAACCGGGTTGGGTCGGATCGACATGGGCTAGACCGGAGTTGGATGAGCCAAACGGTTGAGCTTGGCCTAACTACTATGGGCCGTCTGGGTTTGGGCTACTAGGGATCAACAGTGGCTGGAGTCCAGGAACAGGGGTAAGATCGACTGGTGTTGGGCCTTCCGGCGCTGGGCACTACAAGCCATGGTTGGGCCCGGAATGGGCTTGAACCCAAATTTGGCGCATGTGGCAGGCGCAACAGGGGGAGCGGGGTCGGAGGCCATCTAGGTCGGGTCGACGAGATTGGGCCTTGGCCTCAGCTGGGGCCAGATGCCATGCGGGAGAGTCGGGCCCACGACCGTCTGGGCTGGGGCAACAATTGCAAGGCATGGGCTTGTGGGGAGTGGGCCTGCTGAGAGCGGGCTTGGAGCAAACTAACAGACGCCAGTCAGGCCGCCGATTGGTCCACTGACTAGGCTGCCATCTGGGGCGTCTGGGCCGTGGGGGACTGCGTTGGAAGTTGGAGAGGGCAGTTTTGGACCAAGCGGTGGAAAGGATGAGAAGGGAGGATGGTTCAAACCAAAACTCACCCAACTGGAATTTCACAATTACAAGGGTAGTGATGACCCATCGGGTTGGTTTGCTAGAGTGGAGCAATTTTTTCGGTTCTAGGAACACCATAGGAGCACAAGGTGGCTCTCGCATCATACCAGATGGAGGGAGATGTGAATCAGTGGTGGCAGTGGCTGGATCACAAGTATACCACATCAGTGTTGCCGATCACGTGGGCGAGGTTTGGGGAGGAGCTATGGGCTCGATTTGGGTTGGTTGAAGGAGCATCTAGCCACGAGGCTCTCGCCAATATTAAGCAGACTGGGCTGTTAAACGACTATTTATTGCCATTTGAGAAGCGGGGCAATCGTTGTTTCGGGTGGACTGAAGAAGCTCTGGTGGGAACATTTATTGGAGGGATGAAACTAGAGATATTTGATGTTATACGGATGTTTCGGCCAGATCATCGACCGGTGAAACGAAATGCACTGTGTCCAAGTTCGGAAAGCGGACCATCATCGACAAAATCATAATCGCTTGCGCCACAAGGGTTGTGCTTCCTTTGCGATGAGCTCTCCACCATTGGTCACTGTTGTGCAAATAACAACGTTCTTCTCATGATTGGTGCATACGCTGAAGGGGAGGAGAGCACGTTCATCGAGGAGGAAGACCAAACTTGAGGGCAAGGTTGTGCTCAAGGAGGGAGGGATGTTACGAGATCGAGACATCGTAGCAGTTCGTAGAAGATTGGGCGCATATCTTTAATATTTTATTATTAGTTCGTATTTGGATATTTTTTGGTCTTTATTATTATTGTCTTAATTCGTGTTTTCTTTGTTCAAGTCAGTTTTGGTTATTGTTAGTCGTTTCCTTTGAGGAGTAGGAGTCATATTATAGATGGGAAAAATGTAGAGACTTCTATGCCATAAATATGTACTTGTTTCGTTCATATAATAATAAGAAGATTGGAACCTAATAGTTAGCTTTCGTTCTTTATTTGCTATTTCCTTAGATATTTCCTTTGAGAGTTCTTGCGAGTTATTCCTTTTTACGAGAAAACCCTAAAAAAAACGTCACCCCCTACGTCACATCACCGTAACAACCTAACTTTGAATTCTAAAACAATCTTTAGGCGAATTCACCCGCGACGGATGGCTTCCTGCGAGTCGAAACAATGGGCACCGGCTTGTTCGTTTTGTTGAAAATAGAGATTGCAATTTCGACAATGATCCATTTTATCCGATTTGATTGATCTATTTTCGGAGGTCATATTCGGCTATTTGCCCAGTAGTCGGGGCGGGAGGGTATAAGCATTCTACTCGACCAGACCCGCTCTAACCTGTCACATTCTTGATCCATTTTTGCCTAGCTTATGTGCAATTTTATTCAAATATTCACTGATAATTTTACTTTTATTATCTCATACATTATCTCTAATAAAGTTTTAAATAGAAGATTATCTCAATTTCTTGAATAGTTTAACTACATTTATTGTGTTATAGTAAGCTTATTGATTTTCAATGAAAATTAAATGTTTCTAATGCTTTCCATTTACATTACATACCTATATGGCTCAACCTTCTCCGATCGATGTCTCATGATAAATTATCGAATTTGGCATATTCCAAAGTGATACCATCACAGATTTCGAGCAATTTTTTGGAATGACCATTTTCGTTGGATTTTGGAGGCTACAGATCACAGATTTGGCCTGGGGCGAACTGGGGTTATTCTCCACCGCTGATGAAGACAATTAATTGCCGATTTGAGCGCATTTTATCTAGGAGGGCATTTTCATAATTTTTCGAGCGCTTTTTCTGAAAGGTCATTTTCCTTGGATTTTGAATGCCATAGATCAAGGATTCAGCGTGAGGCTATCCTTCACCGATGATTAAGTCTATTAAGCACCGATTTGGGCGTATTTGTTGCCAGTCCATTTTTGGCAGATTCCAAATGAGTATCATCATAGATTTCGGGGGATTTTTTGGAATGTCCATTTTTCGTGGCTTTTGGAGGCTACAGATTATGTATTCGGACTGAGGCGAATTGGGGCTATTCTCCACTTATAACGAATTCTATAAATTGCCGATGTGTGAATTTTTTTCCAGAGGGCATTTTAGTAATTTTTCTTGCATTTTTATCGAAACACCATTTTCCTTAGATTTTGAAGGCTACTGATCAAGAATCGGCATGAGGGTATCCTACACCGATGATTAAGTCTATTAAGCACCGAATTGGGCGTATTTATTTTGGGTCCATTTTTGCCAGATTCTAAAGGTATCCCAACACAGATTTCGAGCGATTTTTTGGAATTACCATTTTCGTTGGATTTGGGAATCTACATATCACGAATTCGGCCTGAGTCGAACTGGGCTATTCTCCACTGGTTACAAAGTCAATTAATCGGCGATTTGGATGAATTTTTTTCGGATGGCATTTTCGGAGTTTTTCGTGCACTTTTTTTGGAAGGCTATTTTTCTAGGATTTTGAAGGATGCAGATCAAGGATTCGGCGTGAAGCTATCCTTCACTAATGATTAAGTCTATTAAGTACCGATTTGGGTGTATTTGTTCTGGGTCCATTTTTTGCAGATTCTAAAGGGTTACCATCATTGATTTCAGGCATTTTTTGGAATGACCTTTTTTGTTGTATTTTGGAGGCTACAGATCACAGATTCGACCTAAAACGAGCTGAGGTTATTCTCCACTAATGATGAAGTCATTTAAGTGCCAATTTGGGCAAAAACATTCGGATGCATATTTGTAATTTTTCTTGCACTTTTCTCGAAAATGACATTTTCCTTGGATATTGAAGGTTACGAATCAAGGATTCAGCGTGAGGTTATCCTTCACCGATGATTAAGTCTATTAAGCACCGATTTGTGCGTATTTGTTCCAGGTCCATTTTTGACAGATTCCAAAGGGGTACAATCACAGATTTTGGGAAATTTTTTGGAATGACCATTTTTATTGTATTTTGGAGGCTACTGCTCACGGATTAAGCCTGAGGCATACGGGGGCTATTCTCCACTGATGATGTAGTCAATTAATCGCCGATTTGGACGAATTTTTTCTGAATGGCATTTTCGTAATTTTTCGTGCGCTTTTTTTGAAAGGCCATTTTCATTGGATTTTCAAGCCTACGGACCAAAGATTCGGCGTGAGGCTATCCTTCACCGATTTTTTGGAATGGTCATTTTCGTTGGATTTCGGAGGCTAGAGACCACGAATTCGGCCTGAGACGAACTGATGAGGCTATTCTCCACTAGGGAAGGGAAACGGTGCGGTCTGGTCCAGACCAGATCATATATACTGTCTATGGTCCATACCGAGAGGCTGAAGTATAGACCACAGACCAGACTACAGACTATACGGTTCGGTCTAGACCACGTCTGTACGGTCTGATCTGGTCCAGATAGACCACACTCAATGAACAATGAATAATTTGTTTAGTCAACCATACAAAAAATTGAACCAATAACAAAAAAAAATTGTTATTTGCCTTAAAACATTAATCCTAACATGCATGAATAATTTTGATACCCTAAATCTTAGTACATAACAAAGATACATAGTAAAAGCATCCCAACTTGAACCATAATGTCATATGGAGACACGATTATCTCTACTCTCTGGTTAAATGTGGTTGTGAATGAAGCAGGGACGAGATTCACAAAACTAAGGTTGAGACTTGGGTGTCGTTGTGGGAGTTGGGAGAGTGGTCGAATGGGCTATTAACACATATTGACAATTCGGTTGGGTCCACAGTTTGGTCCGGTAAACTGCGATCTAGACCAGACCAGACATAGCGATCAAAACATAAAATAATAAAGACCATGGACTAGACCGGACCATACTTAACGGTCTATGGTCTGAACCAAACTGTGCAGTACGGTTTGGACCATGGTTTTTCTAAAGGTCTGGTCTATTTTCCCAGCCTTATTCTCCACTGATGACGAAGTCAATTAGTCGCCAATTTGGGCGAATCTTTTGTGGATTACATTTTCGTAAATTTTTCGTGCTCTATTTTTGAAAGGGCATTTCATTGATTTTTGAAGCCTACGGATCAAGAATTCGGCTGATACAATACGTCACCGATTATTAAATCTATTAAGTACCGATTTGGGCGTATTTGTTCCGGGTCCATTTTTGGCAGATTCCAAAGGGGACCATCACAAATTTAGGGCGAATTTTGGAATGACCATTTTCATTGGATTTAAGAGGCTACAAACCATGGATTCGGCCTGAGGCGAACTGGGGCTATTCTCCATTGATGACAAAGTCAATTAATCGCCCATTTGTATAAATTTTTTCGGAGGGTATTTCCGTGCGTTTTGTTCAAAAGGTCATTTTACTTGGATTTTGAATGCTACGGATCAAGGATTCGGCGTGAGGCTATCCTTGACCGATGATTTAGTTTAATAAGCACCAATTTATGCATATTTGTTACGTGTCCATTTTTTTGCAGATTTCAAAGGGGTACCTTCGTAGATTTCAGTTTATTTTTTGGAATGACAATTTTCGTTGGATTTTGAAGGCTACAGATCCGACTTGAGTCGAACAGAGGGTATTCTTCACTAATGACGAAGTCAATTAATCGCCAATTTGGGTGAATTTTTTCCGGAGGGAATTTCCAAAGTTTTTCCTGTGCTTTTTTCGAAAGGCCATTTTTCTAGGATTTTGAAGGTTGCGGATCAAGGATTCGGCGTGAGGCTCCATCAAAGATTTCGAGCGATTTTTTGGAATGACCATTTTTGTTAGATATTGGAGGCTACAGATCACGGATTCAACTTGGAACAAGCATTCTACACTAATGATGAAGTCAACTAATCATCGATGTGGGCGAAATATTTCCGGAAGGCATTTTTGTAATTTTTCGTGCGCTGTTTTCGAGAGGACATTTTCCTTGGATTTTGCAGGCTACAAATCAAGGATTCAACGTTAGGCTATCCTTCACCGATGATTAAGTTTATTAAGCACCGATTTGGGCGTATTTGTTCCGGGTCCATTTTTATCATATCACAAATGGGTACCATCATAGATTTCGGACGATTTTTAGAAATAGTTATTTTTGCTGGATTTTGGAGGCTACAGATAGGGCTGGAAGTTTGGTACTGGTATTTGGGATATACCGAATACCATACCACATTTGTCTATATTTGGCATTACCGAATACACGTATTATTTTTTGGGATTAGGATTGGGATTGAATTTTAATTGTTATTCGGTATTAGGGTTACAGGACTGTGATCGGTATATACCGAAATATCGATCAACCGAAATATAAGCTAGTGTTTATTTAATTCTCTCAACTAAACTCTCTCATTCACTACTACACGACCCTCAACCACCAAGAGTGTCATTTAATTATACATAGATCATTCCATCACTATTTCACAACTTAGAATTTCCCATCCAACTCAAATTTGACTTTCCAATTTGAGTCACTCTCGTCTCTCATCTAATATTTTGTTATTTTAATAACACCAAAATTCAAATACTAGAATTAGTCGTTTCTCAACCGCAAATTTGTCAAATTAAAGATTATCTATGTCAAGAACTTGACATGTCACCTCTCCTCCATTCTCCTTATCTATATCCTAACTTTAAGCAAACTCAAGACTTATTGCCCTAAATTAAACAATAAAATCTAATTTATATTTTTAATCATTAATTGCAAAGGTAATTAATTTTGTATTCGATAATACCGATTGAGATACACTACAAAAAAGACGTTCATTTGGTCTATACCGAAGTACCGATGGGGATACCGAAATTATTTAGGATTGGGATTGATTTTGGGGTATAATTCAGTATTTGTGATTTCGGAATTTGGTATTGGGATACCGATATCATACGGATTTTCACCCTAGATACAGATCAAGTTTTCGGCCAGACGCGAACTAGGGCAATTCTCCTCGACGATGAAGTCAATTAATCGCCGATTTGGGCGAATTTTTTCTTAGAGGGCATTTTTAGTAATTTTTCGTGAACTTTTTTTCGAAATGCCATTTTTCTTGGAATGACCATTTTCGTTGTATTTTGGAGGCTACAGATCACAGATTCAGCGTGAAGCGAACTGAGATTATTCTTCACTGATGGATTCAGCGTGAGGCTATTCAACGATGATTAATTATATTAAGCACCGATTTGGGTGTATTTGTTCCAGGTCCATTTTTTGTAGATTTCAAGGGGGTATCATCTCGAATTTCGGGCAATTTTTCGGAATGACCATTTTCGTTAGATTTTGGAGGCTACAGAACACGGATTCAGCCTGAGGTGAATTGTGGCTATTCTCCACTAATGACGAAGTCAATTAATCGCCGATTTGGGAGAATTTTTTTCGGGGGGGGGGGGGGGGGGGGGGGCATTTCGTAATTTTTTATGCGTTTTTTTGAAAGGCCATTTTCCTTGAATTTTGAAGGCTACGGATCAAGGATTCGGCGTGAGGCTATCCTTCACTAATGATTAAGTCTATTAAGCACCGATTTGGGTGTATTTGTTCTAGGTCCATTTTTGGCAAATTCCATAGGGGGTACCCTCACAGATTTCGAGTGATTTTTTTGAATGATCATTTTTGTTGAATTTTGGAGGTAACAGATCACGGTTTCGTCCTGAGGCGAACTGTGGCTATAATCCACTGATGACTAAGTCAATTAATCGCCGATTTGGTCGAATTTTTTCTTGAAGGCATTTTCATAAATTTTTGTGCGCTTTTTTCGAAAGGCCATATTTATTGGATTCTGAAGGCTACGGATCAAGGATTTAGCGTGAGGCTATCCTTCACCATTGATTAAGTCTATTAAGTACCTATTTGGGTTTATTTTTTGTGTCCATTTATGTCAGATTTCAAATGATTTTTTGTTATGGCCATTTTTGTTGGATTTTTAGGCTACAGATAACGGATTCGTCCTGAGGTGAACACGAGCTATTCTCCATCGATGATGAAGTCAAGTAATAGCCGATTTGAGTGAAATTTTTCTCTGGGGCATTTATGTAGTTTTTCGTGCGCTTTTTTAGAAAAGCCATTTTCTTAGGATTTTGAATGCCCCGGATCAAGGATTCGGCGTGAGGCTATCCTTCACCGATGATTAAGTCTATTAAGCACCAATTTGGGTGTATTTGTTCTGGGTCTATTTTTGGCATATTCCAAAGGGGTACCATTATAAATCTCGGGCGATTTTTTGGAATGACCATTTTCGTTGGATTTTGGAGGTTGCAGATCACGGATTCGGCCTGAGGCGAACGGGGCTATTCTCCACCGTTAATGAAGTCAATTAATCGCCAATTGGGGCGAATATTTTCTTGAGGCCATTTTAGTAATTTTTTGTGTGATTTTTTTGAAAAACCATATTCCGTGGATTTTGAAGGCTACGGATCAAAAGTTCAGCGTGAAGTTATCCTTCACCGATGATAAGCCTATTAAGCAACGATTTGAGCGTATTTGTTCTGGGTCTAATTTTCGGCGATATTTTGGAATGACCATTTTTGTTGGATTTTGAAGGCTACATATCGCGAATTCGGCATGAGGCGAACATGGGCTATTCTCCACTAATGACAAAGTCAATTAATCGCCGATTTGGGAGAGCTTTTTCTGAAGGGCATTTTTGTAATTTTTCGTGCGCTCTTCTTGAAAGATCATTTTCTTTAAATATTAAAAGCTACGAATCAAGTATTTGGCGTGAGGCTATCCTTCACCGATGATTAAGTCTATTAAGCACTAATTTGCGGTTGAATGATGTTTAACAAGAGAGGGTTATAATGTCTTTTACCCTCCCATTTCAATGACCAAATTGCGGTTGAATGAGGTCGAATGGGTTGTTGCCCATGGGAAAATTAGTAAAGCGCAGGGGGTGGAGTGGATTTCTGAGCATCTCAGGACTCGGATTATTTAGCTGCTTTTGCTGCTGCGTCCCCTGAATCTTGTTGCGCCCGAGCAACCCTATGGGTTTGGCTGGGCTTTGCTGTTGGATGGCTTCTTCTTGCTGTCTGCTGTCCTCCTTGGTTTCTTTTTTCCTGTTTCTCTTTTGAGGCATAGAGGTGGTCTGGTCCACCTAATGCTAGTTGTTGGCTGTTCCCTTTCGTTTTGTTTTTGATTCAGTTTTTTGCATTGAGGTGGTCTGGTCCACCTAATGCAGGTTGTTGGCTGTTCCCTTTTGTTTTGTTTTGTTTTTGATTTGTGTTGTTGTATTTTGGTCCAGGATCAGTGCTCGTGATCCTTTTTCTTATCTCTGTACTTTGCTTTTTGTTCATTAATTCAATCATCACCCTTATCAAAAAAAAAAAAACGGCAATGAGATTGGAAAACTAACGGAATAAGTATATTTGAGAATGGTTTGATTGTAGAAAGATATATTTGAGTTGATTCCTGCAAATAGAAATACTATCACCACCGTATTTCTATGAAAATAATGTGTAAATCATTCGCAGCGATATTGTTGATTAATTCCATTATTAATACTGTTTTTACTGACCCCAACTCCCCCGAACAATCCGATTTTTCCACCGCGAGGATAAGTTAATAATTATAAGCGAAATCACAAATAACTCCAGCCAAAGCACTAATAGTTGAATACAATTGAACTATCATTATAAAAGAAGAACATACATGATACTCAATTGATCTTAAATCCTCAACAAGTCCTCTTTTCGGATTCTAAGCCTTGTGAGGAAATAGACGAACAGGGAGGCCGTTGGCCTGCCGGCTATCGGATTCACGACGATCTTCTCGTCGGGAATCAACTTCTCGAACTTGAATCGCTTCACCAAGTTGTGCATGAACACCAGAATCTCGAGCCGGGCATATTCCTTACCGGGGCACATCCTCGGGCCTCCTCCGAACGGGACAAACGTGTACGGAGCAGGCCCGCGGCCTTCGAATCTGCTGGGATCGAACTTCTCGGGTTCGGGGAAGTACTTCTCCGTTTTGTGCGTCGACGGTACACTCCAGTACAACTGCATGTACACACATAATAATATGTGAATTAATTAATGGTTTCGTCAGAAAGACGCGAAAAAACGACGTACGATATAAGATCTATTTTTGAACCTCTCCCTGATAACACGATTCGAATTATACCGTACCTTCCAGCCCTTGGGGATGGAGAAGCCGTTGAAGACGAAGTCGGTCGTGGCTTCCCTAAACGTGCCTTGCAAGGGAGGGACGAGCCTTAGCACTTCGCAGGCCACGTTCCATGAGTATTTCATCTTTTGGATGTCTTCCCAGTTTAGCATTTCACCTGCCGTTTTGCATCTCGCTATCTGCATTTGCTCTGCACAATAATATAGTATATATACATTTCATCCAATTTCGTTAACGTCTGGCTAGGATATGGTGCTATCTGGCTTATGAATTAATTCGAGTTCGAGGTATGACTAATATGGTACTCTAAAAAGCACATGTTTATTTGAATTAATTCGAATTACTCCTTAATGTCAAATAAGGATGCATATCAACAACCTATGGTTTGGAATTCCTCGTAGCAATAAAAAGGATTTGTTTGTAAGATTTTAAAAGCACATGTATTATAATATCAGGCAGAAAAGTTTAAAAATACTAAAATGTAATTTAACCGTCAAAATTATGGACTTTTTTGTAGTAAAAAAAAATTAAAGTGTAGATGCTAAAAATTATAAGAAACATAGAATTTGGAATGAAATGTAATTTTTCAACAATTGTAAAGTTCGGCCAGAAAACTCCAAATTAGAGAAGAGGGAAAAAACATAAAATATGAAGTGCTGAATTTTGTAAATAAATATCCAAACAATAAAATGAAAATACATGCATTCCAAATATATGTATTCGAAATATTATGAGGAGGCGGTTAGCCGGCCAGAAGACCGTAAGCTTGGCCGGCCGTCATTTTGAGATAAACTAATCAACTTTGCATGCATCAACTCCGATAGGGAAAGCCAATCTCGATCGTCGTCATCATTCATAAAACAATTAATAATTAAGTAGAGAGACAAATTAAATTAAAGTAAAACTCGTCACCTTCGTAAACTCGGTCGTAGATCCGAGGAAACTCCGACAGGAACTTCACGACGAAAGAACACGTGGAGCTGGCCGTGTCGTGGCCGCCGATGAGAAGCCCCAGTATCTTGTCGGCAATGTCCCTCTCGCTCATGTGCTCACCGTTGTCGTCGGTGGTCATCAGCATGAACGACAATATATCCTGCGTTTTGGCCACGTCAGCATTCTTCCCGTCCGCCAGCTCGGATTTCCTCTGCCTAATAATCCCCGTCAGAAACTCCTCCCTTATATACGTGGACGCCCTGATCGCCCGCCTGAACGCCGTGAAGGGCAGATCCAACGGCAGCCCGAAAATACCTGTTACAGAAAAAAAGTAAAAGGAGAACTCTTTCTCAACAATTCAGGTTATTGGAATTATAAGTCGTTTGTTTGATAACATGATATAAGAGTTTTCGATTGAGAGAGATTATGGTTTCAAAATTTTAGGACGGACTTTCAATATAAAAAATTACTTAGCTTAAGAGATGACATGTTCGAACCGAAAACCCCACAAATAGGATTTTATTTGCAGGGGCGTGCAAGAGATAGAAATGATAAAAAAAAAATTCCAACAACTCGAGTTATAAGAACTAAATATATGGTTTGTTCGCTAACGCATACCCGTCGCCACGTCATTAAACGGGACCACAAACTCCGCGATCCGCACCGGATCGTCCAGGCTGAGGAACAGCCGACACGCCACCCAGAACGTGTAGTTCTTCGCCAGCGGGAACACCTCCACCGCGTCGCGACCCTCCCACGAGGAAGCGAAGTGGCGGCGCGCCACGTCATCCATGACGCCGACGTACCTATTAAAAAAAACGACATATAAAAAAAAAATCATACAAAAACTCTCTTTTTTCCCAAACAACTCGCGAGTTATTGTAACCGACTGGTTTGTCCGCGCGCTAACAGTACTAACCGCTGGAGGGCCTCCGGCTTCATGAACTGCGGGAGGAGCCTCCGCATCCGTCGGGACTCCTCCGCCACGGAGCTGGTCTCCGTGAACGGGAAGATCCTGTTCACGGAGTCCGGCCACCACGCGACGACGAGCTTGTTCTCGTTGGTGAAGACGAACTTGTTGCCCTCGGCGCCGGAGAGGACGGCGGTGGGCTTGCCGACGATGTGGGTCTTGAACACGTTGGAGGAGAATTCCCGGACCCGGTCGAGGACGAAGTTCTCCGGCCGGCCCTTCCATCCGGTGGAGAGGAAGTCTAGGGTTTCGCCGACGTAAGGAAGCCCCCGCCGGCCCGGCGGCAGGTTGACGTGGCGGTGGTACTGAGAGTTGTGTTTGTAGAAGATGGTTGCGACGGCGAGGGAGATTAAGGAGAGGAAGAGGAGAAGAAGGTTGAGGTACAAGCTTGAATAGTAATGATGATGATATTGCTCCATGTTAATTAATATCTAATCTTGTTGATAATAGTAGGAGTATTGTGTATTATATAGGGAAACTATAGGATTAGGAAGTGTTGTTGTAAGTTTTTTTTTTTTTTTTGGGTGCCAAAATGGAAGTGTATTTTACTCTTTGTTTCGTTTCTGATTGGTGTCTCTCGAATATTCGAAATGTATATGTTGCATTTTGTAAAGGTTAAGGACATATGGGAGAGTAATCGACATGGATCCAAATGGACGTAGTTGAAGTATGTATATGAGTTAAGAATTGCCGATTGATGTAATTGACGTGTGGAATTTTGGCTGGTTTTTTAAAACTATATAGCTATAGCTAGTAGCCATGTTAATTACCCTGCTCCAAATAATATGTTGACTTTCATGGAATATAAAAGGGTAAATTGCAAGTTGATGAGATACAGTTTGTGCTTATAATTGTAATGAACCAGTTGATCCCAATAATTCGAGTTGTTGGGAGAGGTTCAATCGTGGATCATATACGACAACACTAACACGCCGCCTCAAACGAAAGCCACTCACAAGGGCTTGAAGTTTGCACAGGTCTAAAGACAAGAATACCATGTGCTTAACAAATGGGGGTCACCGGGAATCGAACACAAGACCTCTCGGTAACAGAAGACTCTGATACCATGTCAAGAACCAGTTGGTCCCAATAACTCAAGTTGTTGGGAGAAGGTTCTGCTAGATCTTATACTACTCTCTAACACGCCCCCTCAAACGAAAGCCAACCCATGAGCTTGAAGTTTGCACAGACCCACCATACCATGTCACGAACCAGTTGCACCCAATAACTCGAGTTCTTGGGAGAGGTTCAATCGTGGATCATATACCACAACACTAACAATAATAATAATGTGCACATAATAGTCATTACTAATGGATTAGTTAATGTTTAGGGTTAGTTAATTAGTAGCTTGCATGGGCCAAGGTTAGCACGTAGTTTGTAGGGCTAGTGGCGGATTGGGAATCCTCTAGGTTAGGTGGCCGATTTTAGCTAGGTAAGTTAGTAGAGTTCAGGTTAGCTAGGGTTACGTATTAGGTTTAGACGCCTATATATTGTAATCACGGCATTAGTTCGATTTATCAATTAATCAATAAACAAAATAGCTAGGTTTTCGACACTTACGTCGTGTTCTCGCTTGTGAGATACAAGCAAAACCCTTGAATCGTGGGCGACGATTCATCACAAGTTTAATTAGTGGGTTTACTAAATTTGTTTATCGCTAAAAATATTTTATTTCATTCGTGATCACTAACTTTATATTCTCATTTCATCATTGGTCACTTTCTATGTGACGATTAACTCTCACATTTGACCATTAAATTAGTAATTTGTCAATTAAAAATTAATCAAAATTAAATTTACGTATTTAATGTTTTCCAACTCACAACTACAATTACTAAAAAGAATAGATGTTTAAAATTATCCTTCACGCATATACCTCTCGCAAAAAGCGAAAATCCGGCCGCCTCCAATAGGGATGGTAACAAAACCCGAACCCACGGATACCCACCCGACCCAACCCGATCAACGCGGATAAAACCACCGCACGGTCTCTCCTTTGCAGAAATCTCGTCGTCCCTCTCTTGCATCACTTTCCTAACCGTCATCTTCCACACTTTTTTTCTTCTTTTACAGAAGCTGGCTTGACATTCAAGGACAAGCAATTCATAATTATAGTATACAATTAACAATTGCAATGATAGATTGATCTGGATGCTCTTCTGTTTTTATCGAATTTTTTCTCGTAGTTTTAACCAGTCTGACTCGCTGATCAAGGAACGATAGGCATATGCCATAAACCATGAACGATTCCAGTGTACAACCTTGTTGTGCATAACCTGTCACATTACCATTTATTGAAAGTCTCTAATCTTTTTTCTATAAATTTTAATGGGTTATTTCTCTTTCATTTTAAGTCTTAATTTATTTTTGCACTAATAAATCAAACTAATTGTAATTTTCAAAATTATATCCACTTTGATACATTTCGGAATAAAAAATATTCAAACATTTGTTATCAGTATATTCCATGGTGGTAATGTTTGGTATTACATAAGATCATACAACGTGGTATGAAAGTGTACCATAGTGGTATAAACATAGAATGGTTGACTATATGATAATAGGAATATACAAACTCCCATTTATCACATTCATCATTGTTTACCACCTTCTACCAAAAAAAAATCATTATTTACCACCAATTACCACCATTATACCAGGATGGTCTGGACTGGTATATTTCGACCCTTTACTTTCGCCTCACTCCCACCCCACCCCACCCAAAAAAAAATTGTAGATTCAATAGATCACGATAAACTCATTCCTTAAGTGCAAAAAATTTCAAAATTCAAGTAAAAAAAAAGATTATACCAGGTGGTAACGAGTGATATGGATTTTTTTCTTTCAAAATATATTGAAAATGGAACTCAATTTGTAGATCTTAACGGACTTGTTCTATTTACAAAAAAAAATTGAAATTCAAATTAGAACGAATAAGTAAGAGTCTATTAAGAAAACTAGAGAATACAAAGTCATTAATTTTCACCCCATTCAAAACTAAGGAACCAAATCTTATGCAATCACCTTCTATCTACAATCTTATCAAGTTTTGTGGTCCATTTGGTGTACGAGTTTTTTTACAAACCTGTCTGCAATTCCATCGCTACAAGGAAAGACGACATTTTCACGATTATCGCCACCCAGTATTATACAACCATTTGGTACCACAATCCGATACATAGAATGGAAAAAGAAAAGAAAAAAAAAACATAATGCTAATACACAATCAAGGAATCATAATATGCATTAGTGGCTGTCGAACTTGTTTCGATGTGCTCAACTAGTTCCAACCTTGAGGGGAAAGAAACCATGTCAATCACTCCCCGTCGATCAAACTGCATCAAATGCCAACATTCGACGCAAACTAGAAAACACAGAATCTCTCATTGACTGGCAATATTCACACAAAGAAACCAGGCATGAGATATCGCAAACAGACGCACTCTCGCGTTCCTGCATTCAGACTTTTAATCTATAATCTAGAATTAAAATATGAACTCGAGCATTAAAGAAACGAGAAACCTAACGTTCATGCTCGCTGATTCCCTACAACAATACAATCATAAAGCCTCGCACGGAGTTTGTATACGATACACGGTAACAATACAACAGATGCCAGGCGCCACGAGCTGCTAAAGTTCATGTACGATTATGTGACAGACTGCAAAATGGCGCGAGAGGAGAGAGCAGTAAGTTTAGTACCAGTGAGAACGTACACCATGTGCATGGTAATGGTATTACTCCTCTCCTGGTTTTTGATGGAGCAAAATCCCTGAATGTCTCAACGAGGTTTGACATAGAGAACCGGGACCAAACCAGCCATCTTGCCATCCCTTCCAGGACGCTTCTTCTTTACCTGCACATTATAACGTCAAATTATATGTAATGTAGAGTTGTTCAAAAACATGTTGATATACCAACACCCTAATTCTTTTACCCACTCAAGAGTGCACAGCGTTCTAATACTTACATAGAACCACCCATCAACCTCATACTCGATTTCGACCTCTTCCCCGGATGTTAAACTCAACTGCGAAAGAAACCATGAGAAGCCAAATGAGACGACTTCAAAGAGAAACACCTCACAGTTTCTGGTGAGGTCACAAGGGATATGGCATTCTAAACGACAGACAACCCACTATTAATCATTCAGTAGCTACCTCATCATCTCCGCCTGCAGTAAAGTCATATAGAGCCGATCCAAATTGAGGGTTTCCAGAGGTGTTGCGGCGGCTTTCATCCTCAGACTCAAAACTGGATGATTCAGGTGCAGCCATGGGGTTTTCAAACGAATCGTGTCTTTGCATGACTGAAGATGCATATGATGGCGGTTCTTCTCTAATCTGATAAAAGCAAAACAGGTTAGAATCCCCCGCAAATCATTTGCAAGGTGCAAAATAAAGTCAATCGAGAGGAACCCAGAAACCCCTTACTGGAGAACTTGCACCCTCATAAATAGATGAGGAGCTGCCATATCTGTTGCCACCTGATCTCTCCTATAAGAAAAAGCAATAAACCCACCCAGATTTAGTGCCCAATTTGAGGGCCTTGATGCTCTCCACGACATCGACAGTTAAAAGTATGAAAGTAAATTAAGGAATTGGGAGACATCACTTTAGCTATATATTTTACTAGCATGGAATCTCTGGGAAACTGTTTATGCTCAAAGTAAAGATTCTTCTAAGCCGGGCAAGGCCAAATTTCCCAGAAACCAAATTTGCTACAGTATATGGAAGGAAGATCTCAAGTAACACCTTAACTTAACGAGTTTGCTAACTCTGTTATGGATGCAAAAGCCCACAATAAACAACAAACAAGGCAGTCTGATTTAAAACCACTCTTAAAGTTTCATTTCCTTTTTTTCCCTTGGCTGGCAAAATTCACTACTGCTTTTATAAAAGAAGAGTGGACAAATTCGCTTCACAAACAACATACCGAGGTTTGTGATGTCCCGTAACTGGTTGGCTTTGAACTGAAAAGTGAAGGATAGTTCATTCCACCAAAGTGTGACGAAATTGAAGTTTCAACCGACCCTATTGAATCAGGGGAAGAGGAACCTGATGACCTAGCATCTTCTTCCTGCAAATTGAAATATCAACATTAACAATTCACGTCATTACTCTACAAATTAGGAACTTTTATGCATCCAAGTGAGGTGAGAATTATTATATACTCATAGAATTGTACCTCTAGTTCTGATGATTCTAGGAGTGTCTTTGCCCACATATCATCATAGCCAACTGAAGGTCTAGAAACAATATTCTCTTCATCCACATCAGGGGCATCCGTACCCATCCCAGCGAGAAATTCATTTACCTATCATAAGGCAGAACCGGAAACTTGCACAAATCAGAATATAAAGAAGCAAACTAGGCCATATGCAAATTTAGTAATTCAAGCTACAAAGTATTAAGAGATTTAATCTAAAAGCAAGGAAGGCCATATCATTTCAACAAAGCTTCACCTCACCTACCAGTCAACATTGTAGCAACTTTGAAAACATGCAAGACAGCAGAAGATTAGTCTAGTTATGTAAATATGCAAAACACTAAAACAGTAGCCCCTGCTAGTCAAAATGAAAACCTATACACTTACTATTAAGTTTCAATTCTATAGTTAATAGCCATGATTATCAACAAGGTATCTAGTGTCCCTATTTCAATCTCAAGGAAATAAATGCCCCCGTGTCCGAGTTTTATAAACAGCCAGGTTACTACTCAGAATCTGTCCCTCAATTATGGAAGTAGAATCTATTTGAGGGAGTCCAAAAGTGCTGGGAAAATACTGCAAAAGTATTCTTCACAACATACTTAAGGGTCTGAATACTATTTAACCTTTTCTCAAACCAGAGATTTTTCATATTAAACACAAGAAAAAGTTTGTCAAGCCTCTTACCCTGCTCATTGCAGGTGCACTCTTTCCCATCAAGCCATCATCTCCAAGGTTTGCTGCCCAAGCATTTACCAGGTCATCATCAAGCCCATCAGATTCTGCAGGAGCTGGCTTAGATTCATAAACCAGGTCAGAGATCCCGGTTGCGATGACGGCTGGATCACTCAAACCGGTTGACGCAGTTATGTTGTGCTTTGTGCGATACACATCAATGAGTTTTGCACTGTCGAAAAGTGAAAACCAAACTCCAATCACCAGGAATTCAATGTGTCCAATATTATTGTGGCAGTTACAAGAAAGAATCACATAAAGATCGTCAAGGAACCAAACACTATCTTCATCTTTAACAAATGTGAAGGCTCTTCACAAGAGTTTCATATGCAAATATGTCAGGAAGCCAAGAGTTTTCGACATTTACTTATTGAAACTTATACAAGTTTTTCAAAAACTGATGCTCCTTGGGTAAATCACGAACAATTCCGTTATTGACTGCGCAAGCAGTTTACAACAATACTCCTGGTTGCAATTATCCGTTCCCTTCCTGGACCCCTATATTTCCACCAACAATGATGGTACATGGACTTGGGGCAAAGAAGAAGTTTAAGAAGTTGACACGTAATTGGGAAACCTGTGCCATCTACTGGTTGTGTAGCTATACCCGCCCTTCAACTGTCCAAATCAAAAGAGTTGGCTCCTAAGTTTAACAGCCACAGTTATCTCTCAATCTACAAAATTCCTTTGATCATTGTACAGAGAAAAGTCAGGAGGAACAAGAACGCAGTAAACTGGCTCTTAAATACCTATGGTGTGACCTGTCCTAAACCAAGGACCATTATAATCGGCATATAGCTCTGTCTTTATAACTAGAAGAAAAAGGGGTTACGTTTTTCAACTCATTACTCTCATTTCTTTACTTCCTTTTTCTAAACCTTATTTTTATAGTTCACTGTTATAAAATAATCCATGCATCTACACTTCACCACAGATGCTCTTATCAACTCTTTGTGATTTACTTTCCATATACCATCCATTTCTACCAGTTCCAGCACAGTTGCCAATCTAGTGTAATCTAGTAGGTGCTTTCGGTTATTTCCACTCATTACTCTCATCTCTTTACTTCCTTTTCCTAAACCTTATTCTTACAGTTCACTGTTATAAAATAATCCATGCATCTACACTTCACCGCAGATGCCCTTATCAACTCTTCGTGATTTACTTTCCATGTACCATCCATTTGTACCAGTTCCAGCACAGTTGTCAACCTAGTGTAATCTAGTAGGTGCTTCCATTATTTCCACACAAAAAAATAGTAGGTGCTTTCCATTTGAAGTTTTATTTGAACAACCTTTACTATATCTCATAATTTAATTCACAGTTACTAATATTGACAGGAAGATGATGGTAAATTGAATCAAAACCATACGGTGGAAAACAAAAAATATAACAAGCAGGGGCATTACTATAACCCCAAAACTAGAAGGTTTTAGTACATACACAACAAATGAGGGGGCCATAGTTAAGGGGCTATGCATCAACTGGCTTAAGAGGGTGCAAGAATCTCTAACCTTATTGGTCCCAGGGGTAGATACTTTGCTCTGGGAACATAGCAGAACAGTGAAACAATGTCTAGCAGCTTCTCATTGGTTTCATAAAGTTTCTTCAATTCGTCATCTGTCCATTCTTTATTCGTATTATCATGGTTGCGTATATCCCTGCAAAAATAGAAAATCAAATTATACCAAGATAACAACTGATTGGAGTCATTTGACAAACAAATTATTATAACTGACTCTCTTACTTGATTAGTTCATCTTGTGCCCTGTACATCTCATCAAGAACCTTTATCATGGGACTAATCAACACCCCAAGACCGGTCCCACTGGCACCTTGATCTTCCCCATTACTCAGATGCATTTCTGACAATTGAGACTGTACACCACCCTGTGCTAATGCATTCAAGAATTCATAAATCTGCAACCTATAAGGCTCGCCAGACCTGATTGCCATAGTTGTAAGGGCTTGAGCAGCAACAATTCGGACCTGCAAAAGACCACATCAAAGATTAATCAGAACACGAGCCTGTTTAATATTCATTGTCTCAAGGCCTTATCTAACTAAAACAGCTATTTGATTGCAGACAGAACTACACTTATAAAGGTGCTAAACGATAGCATTCCATGAATAGCTTATCACATGCAATCTATAATCTGTGATCTTCAGCATGGAGACACCACACAAGTATAGCTTTATTACCTCCCAGCTGCCACTAAAAGCACACCTCTGTAATCTTGTCAAGGCACCAGCAAGTGTGGGGTTACGAGAACTGGCAGCAGCAACCATTTTATCTGCATCTAACATCATCAATGCAGTACCAGGAGGGGTTGCAGATTCCCAAGCATACTCAGAAGCAGCATAATTTGCATTTTCACCAAGGAACCACACCTACATATTTAGTTCACAAGCCAAAATTTGTATAACAAAATTGGAAAAGGTAGTAAACACAGCTTTGTAAAACTTAACCATGTTTAATGCTTACTGCTGCTTGGACTAATTTTTGCAATGCCAGAGCTGACTTTGGATCAGATGCAGATACTCTATCCACTGGGGTCACTCCTGATGGTGACCCAGGCTGTGGTGGTGGTAGATCAAGAACAATAGTGACTGCTTCCAAGGCAGTATGTTTACCGTTAGGACCAGCACCAACAAGACATGTCTAGAAAAACAATGGCAAAAAGTCAATTTACAGTAATCCAGCCTTTATGACAAAAAACCAAGGAGACAGTTTTATACATACTTTCCATAGTAGTTGTAACACATCAGCATCAATCTTCCCCGGAACTTTAGTAGCAAAGATCCGAGCAATTTCAAGCAGGGTTACAGCCATATCTGGAGTTGCCTGATAGAAAGTAAAACAGGTGCACAAAAGAGGATAGATAAGTATTTGATAGGCAGCAGCAACGACCACAAAATAATTAGTTCTTCTGTGCCTCGTTGGGTGAAGGATATGTTATCCTTGAGCAATAATTAAGAGATGGCGAACAGATGCCACAATATAGAATACGTGAAACTATATGAACTAGATCATGCAAAGGGATCATAGGATTTGACTCGAAACGCTAGCAAAAATGACAAGGCTCTAAAAGTCTATAGATTTAAGCCCGAGCGTGCAAAGATACATAGACTATTGACTCCACAGAAGTTGTCCACCAGAGCAACTGCAGAAACCACACAGTTTCAGAAGAGCATGGGCGTGTGTGGGCCTACCCATTTGATTCGGGTGTATTTTAAGTTTTAACACTTAATTGTATGTAGCTGTCCCGTTTTGGACTAACGAAGACACTACCATATGATGGTGTGAGACTTTGAGTCGGCACCTCTACAATTACAAGTATGTTCGCCCTTCCCAAGTTTCTAAGCCCCTGTGTGAGAGGTGAAAAGAAAAAAGTATCTAAACTGATTTACTATAAGAGTCTGCGTACAGCTTTCAAGCTCGGCCAGGTAATAGTTGGCCTCTTCCAACTAGCCCATGCTTTGTGGTTTCAATAACTTCTCAGATACAAGAATTTGACTTATAGCTTCATCTACTATGTCTTCTTTTACTTACCTTTTTTCGCATCTTCATTTCTAGTTCTAAGACTTCTCTTCTAATGTCCAATTTAATTACTATCAGTTGCGATACTGACCTAAACTCCAAGGCTTTCCCAAGCCCCAATATAAACAAACAACTTGGACCATGGCCAAAACTACTGTCTACAAGAACTACTACAAAAATCCACTTAACTTTCCATTGAATAAAACTGACTCTAAACAAATATGGGAGTCATTCAAAATTGAGAAGACGGAACTAGCAAAAGAACAATTAGTTGACCCTCTAATTGAAATGAACATCAGAACCAGGTATATCCGCTTTAGTTGATGACATACCTTAAAACGAGCGTGCAATGTAAGCAAAATATCGTTCAATAGAGCAGCTGGCCAAGCTGGATCAGAAAGCTCGGATGTAATGATGGATTCTAGCTCATCAAATGATTCATATGGAAGCTGCATCCATATCAATGCCTTGATCACCATTGCTCGAACATAAACGCATTCACAGGCAACAGTTGTCCGAACGACCTCCATCAGAGAAGCTAATAAACTTGCAATTGTTTCCTTGCTACCAGTTGAACCTGACATAGAAGAGGCCTTACGAGCACCTATCATCAAAAGCAGGGGAACGAATGACGTGAAACAATGGTCAAACACAGGGAACGAACTCTTGTGTTCCAGTCTGAAATGCAATAAAAGTAACCTTAGAAACCACACAAAATGCATAAAGCATCCAAAACTCATAACCTCCCTACAACATGTACTACATAAAATGATTTTATGTAAACAGTTGAGACTTACAATTCAACCCAAAAAAGGAAGAAAAGGCCAGGCACATTTGTTTGTCTTGAAATGTGTGCTAACTTTATCTGTTTTTTTATAAGGGTGATATAGGTTTGGTTTTTATTTAGGTGCTACTTACAGAATTCGAACCTGGGAACTCAAGGTTCAAGATCAGTGCTAACTTTATCAGTTACCAACATTTTGTCACTAAAGTGACACCAAGCAGCAAATTCTTACTAATTCAATTGTTTCTTACTCTAATTGACAACATTATACAACAACATCACCCTTTTCCATCCAAAGATTCAACCCTATGCATCTCAACCCAACAAGGGGAAAAGGAGATAGTCAATAAATGAGGAAATAGGCTGAGAGCTAGGTAACCTGCTGATTTATGTACTAAGGTCTAACCATTCCAACGAGGTTTTCAGGACTGGCACAAAGCCTAATAATATTCGAGCCTACATCATATAATGATACATTGAAAAGACCAAACTGGGATACAAAAAGTCATTAACCTTCCCTAAAGACTAAATCACACAAAACCATATTCATAGAGAATTTACCATCTGCATAAGGATTTTCATTAAAATCATCATCAGCAAACTCATTGATGCTAACTCCTTCATCAATATCAGTCAAGCCAACAGAAAATGCTGCAGCTCGACTTTTTCCCATCTCCTGTACAACTCTCGCTGCTGCATGAAGGACAGGCCTAGAGAAACTTCGGAAAGAACTTTCTAGTCTGCAATAAGAAAAAAAAAACATGAGTCTCAAATAAATGAAAAGTAAGACATGTATGGATGTAGACTCTTTTCTTATATTTTATAACCACGGGTTTCAATCTATTTCGAGCTTGCATAAAACAAGGACAGCAAAGCCCTCCCGAACAAGTGCATTCCCATTCCCAAGCCTGAAACTTAAGACCTTGATTAAGCTGGAAAAGCCCCTCACTAACACATGCACATGCACATGCTTGGCAATGAAAGAATTTAAATTAACGGTATGCTTAAATGGAAGCTGGAAAACTTGTGGCAACAGAAACGGTAAACAGAGCCAAAAATTAGAAATTATCTTATCAACCTTCTCATCACAAGTTTAATTAAAGGTTGTGGACGCCTCGTCTTTTGAGATTTATCTTTTGAAGACTTTGAGTCGTTTTCTGGTAACTTCAACATCTCCCTGGTTAGCCGGTACCAGCCAGCAGCCCGTTCTTCGGTTCTACAATCAGAAGAGTAAGTTATAGGTGAAGCAGCCTAGTAACATATCATAGACGTTACAGGATGTATAGACACAGAAGAAATTATCAGAAAGTAATACTTGCACACACATCAAAGCCAAATGAAAGAAGACACTAATCACAACAATGTCGAGAACACTCTTTCATCACAAGATGTTCAGGTAAAAAAAAAAGTAAAACAGACACATAACTGCATGCCTACCTCTCTGTGCTGTCATACTTTCCCAATATGCACAAGACTGCCTCAAAGCATACTCTTTCACTTGGATCCAGCAGCAGTTGATAGAGTAATGAATTAAATTGTGATTTAATATCCGGCCTCTCTGTTTACAAATAATTAGAAAAGTCAGCCAATCACTACAATTTGTTTCTGACCCACAAGCCATTTATGATGTCAGACACAACAACAATTTACCATCCAGTGCACGAGCTCTCGAAACAGTATGGCACAACCTAGCCAATGCAACTCTAGCAAGCACATCATGCAAATGAAGAACATCCTGCAGAGCCCCTGTTTTACAAGACACCAAATGTAACCGCGTTAACCAGAAGAACCTGGTAATTTGCAGTCAACATATCATAAAGTAGCATTCAATATGTAGCACTCTTATAATCATAGAGGGTATGTAACCCAACAGTCAAGACAGCTAATGTGCTTACAATAACGGGTTGAAGAATCATAAGACATTTTTTCAAGTGTGATCCAATAAATTATAGAACCAACCACATGTCCAGACCACCAAAGCAAACTTGGAATTCTAACGTGCATGACCTGTCAGAGTCATTTGGTCACAGAATGTCTCAATCAACAACACGAGAGTTACCTACGAAATTGCTTTATACCTACGACATGCGTTGTGCTTTACAAACATTTTGACATTTTGTGCATCTTTAACCTACTAGAAAAGCAATTCTACCAAACGCCTCCAATGTTAAAGCAATGGGATAATCCATAACCTCCCCTCAACTACAAAAAGCAAAAAGAAACTCTGCTGACATGATCAAACTATCTCCTCGTACTATTTCTGGCAAGAAAATTAGTCCTGAATCTCAACTCATTTTTCCCACCAATTGCCCCTTCTTCCTATCAGTCCCAAGAATATTCTACAACAAATTCTTGAAACGGTGGGCTGGAGATTCACATTTTTCCCATCACACCCATGCCGTCTAATGCAAAATGGAAGATATTCCCACAAGTTTCAGGCTTTTCTTAGTTGTTTCACAGCCTTCTACTCATGCTTCTTAGAAAATTAGTTGATATATAGTACATACAAATTAGGGAGTTATCTTGAAAAAAGTGCTCAAGCACAGAAAATTAGTTGATATATAATACATACCTCCGGGAACCACAACTTTTCCTGCAACAACACAATTTACAAAAGTTAGAACTGAAAGGTTCAGAGCCTGCAGCATAGAAAGACATGTAATACTGCAGAACATGAGAATGAAAAAGGGCATAGAAGCGTGAGGTACCCAATGCCATTGCCACTGCATAAGGATCCTTCATAGCTAACTCTGAGATAATCTCCAGTGCATGCCTCACAGCAATAGGATCTGCAAATGAAACCCTGGCAAGAAAATAATTAACACCTACAGATCCAAGAGGCAGTGTAGACTATGTAGAGAAATCAATTAAATCGAACTAATGTTTAAGCACGCAATAACAATGTGATTACTTAGGGGTCAGCTTATACAATTTTTATCATTTCAGCTTCAATATTGAACTGTTGAGAAGAATTAAGCTATATGGTGCATGGAATAAAAAAAACAGACAGACCACTTATGACCAATGAGGCATGCATACTTTCCACCCTTCTTCCTTGACAACTGCCATACCTTTGTCTTAAAGAGATGAAAAAGATAATTGTCTTGGGTAAATGTTTCCTTTCTCTCTGCCATTCCTAGGGCGATCGTGTGTGTTTCACCCAAATTGGTAAGTATATCCATTCTCTCTTACTCTCCTAGGGGATTAGTTCTTACTTTTATTTGGCCCGGCTTGTCAAGGAGCTTTGATACTTCAAAAGCAAAAACCGGCCCAAACATCTCTACCAATCAGCCATTTGAAAAATCCAAAAGCACGTCCCATGACATAAACTCAGAAACTCCAATACCAAGTTTCTGTGGAAAATGGTTCTTAAAGTACAACGTCATTACTACAACTTTTATTTTCTATGACATTTTCTTGTACATTGTTCTATACAATAATGTTTAAACTAGAAGAAAAAAAGATTGAATATTTTTTTAGGCCTTAGTTCTTTAACTATTTTGATTCCTCATCTTTTTAAGCCATTTTACATCCCATTTTAAAACATATGTTTAATAGTTTACCAGCAAACACTCAACAGTTTTTCTTAAACTGGACATCTCCAATTGCTCCAGTCAGCAGCTCTGTTTATAAATCTTACATCTGAGGCAAATACAGATGTAGCATTTTCTTCTTCTTTTTTCCTGTTGCATCCGCTGTGCTGTTTGCTCACTGCACATTTTCCTAAGTTTTGGCCAGTTAATAAAGTACTGAACTATGGTGCATACAGAACATGCAACAGTGTAATCCCACTATACTTACTTAACCAGAGCAAAGACTCTATATGTTGATCGCATTAAACTTATAAACTTACCCCTGAACAGCACGATGCAAAAAGACTGGGTTCCCAGGATCCAAAGGAAGTCTTCTGAGTGCGCTCAGTGCACCGTATTGCAAATTACTCCGGATGATGGACTAGTGAAAAAAAAAATGAAGTATAATAAGTAAAAATAAACTAGAGGCACCACGTAGTATCAGCGAGTGCAAGAAAGCATGGAATTTCTCTGTTGCCATTTTCAGAAAGCACCGAGTAGGGATGTCTAAGAGTAAAGGTGCAGGGATACCAAAGAAAATGACATTCATGTGCAGACACATTAACATACTCTCTTATCAGGAATGACGATAACCATCTCAACTGATTAAGAACATTGTCCAATTTTATCATCTACAGTACTGCCGGTAATTGACATAAATGGTCACACAACTTATCACTTTGTACAAAACGGTCACAAACCTTTAATTTTGCACGATTTAGTAATACATGTTTAAACTTATAACAAAACGGTCATTTCCGTCAATATCCATCCAAAACCCTAACAGAATGCTGATGTGGTTGCTGACTCAACTTCCCAATCAGCAAAATATTAGTAAATATTTTTTCATAATTTATTTCTATTATTGTCCCGCCGGTAACCTCTTATTCCTCCGTTTCTCCTTGCTTTCAACCCGACGAATGCTCTCAAAGCCGAGAAATCTATGGAAGATGTTTGGCAGGGCATCAATTTGGGTTCCATCAAGCAACCGACGCACCCGCCAAGTTCACCCGATTCTGCCCGCCCGATCTTCTTTCGTCTTACACTTCGGAATCCTCTTTGTCGCCGAAGATTTAAACCTAGAACCCACCAGAACCCAATTATCCGCATCCACTGCTTTCCCTTGTCTTTTCCAGCATCGACCCTAGTTCAATGATTGAAAACTCCAAGTCTCTCCTTTGGTTTCCCCCTTCCATTTGTTCCTCGATAGCGGCGTCGGAGAGCAGGGGAAGACAATGAATCTGAGTCTCCTTGCATTATCGGATTTGGGTAGGCTTCTTCTTCCGGAGACATTGTAATCATGCTGGTGGAATTCGGATGGTTGCTTGTTTTCTTGCGGAAACTCAAACAAAAGGAGCAAATGAGTTTTTGGTTAGAACGGGATCAGAGGAGGGATTTGAGGGGATTAGAAGAATGGAAGGGATCATTTTTTTTTTGGTTGAATATGAAGGTATATTTAGTTTTCTTTATAAATTGAATTACTACAATAATTCAAAATAATAGAAATACATTATTAAACAATATTATATTAATATTTTGCTGATTAGGAAGTTGAGTCAACAACCACATCAGCATTCTGTTAGGGTTTTGGATGGAGATTGACGGAAATGACCGTTTTGTTATAAGTTTAAACATGTATTACCATATCGTGCAAAATTAATGGTTTGTGACCGTTTTGTACAAAGTGATAAGTTGTGTGACCGTTTATGCTAACTACCCACAGTACTGCACTAGAGCACACTACCCTTGAGTAGAAAGTGACAAGAACACCGAACCATTGAAGGAATGTCAAAACAATCCATTTATAGTTGCTAAGGGACCGCAAGTATCATAAAGAAAACATTCCACTAACAGAGTTTACCACAAGGTAAAGGAAGAAGAGCATTTGATGAGGATCTAATAAAGGTTCATAAATACCTCCTTATCGCCGCCTTTAGTGCCAAAGACACCTTTCTTCCGTTTTTTAGGGGTATCAGCAACCTAAAACAAAGTCACATTACCTTAATTAAATGATGCGTAAATCACATAGAGCAATGGACGTTCATTGACCAAAATCACAGGATTCCAACTACTTTGGTCGTTCAACGTTGCTGACTAAAAACCAGCGCAGGAGATAGAAGTAACAAACCTTATCAAGAATGCCAAACACAATCTCATACAATCTGGCCAATATATCGGAGTTGCTTGAAGGAGCATAAGTAAGAGCTTTCAATGCTTGCAACCTCCTTGCGTGAACTGCAGTCATAAATCAAACATCTGTTAAACGCCAGATTCTTGCAAGCCATAATTCATTTTTTGGTGGCCGGTTAATTGCAAGAAATAGACACTTATACTTGGCTATTACAAATCACAAATGCCTTAGTTTTTCTCTTTTCTTGATATATATATAAAAGTTGCTGTCTCCAGTAATGGCCAGAAGAGATAACAAGATAAATTTTAAGAATCATTTCATCACATTATGTGGTTGACAGCGTAATTAAGGGAAGCTGGGTCAAAATAAACTGTGTAAACTGCCATTACTGGAAATAAACTTAATGTGTCTACTATGTTGTACTCAATAGTAATACAGGGTATAAGATTTTGAAGGCATCACAAAACTGCCATTACACTCTGTGACATTCTCATGAGATAATTAAGACCATTAATACTACAACAGCAGTAAAACTGCACAGTAGAAACATGGCAAGGATTATGGATGATTCCATATCAGACATGTCATAAATCTTTGTGGAGAAACCAATGCTCAGTACATAGGTTAACCCTCCAGTTCGATAACAATGTTTAGACAAGTAATTTTCTTTTCTTTTATTAATCACACTGGTAAAATTCTAGACGAGCATTTGCTATTAACGCAATGAGAAAATTGAAGTGGAAAATGGCTTACATTCAGTGTCAACGTTTGAGGCCTCAGCAGAAAGCTGTTCAATTATTCGCGGCACAACATCAGCCCTTGTCACACCCCCAACAGCATCAATATCTGCCAGAGCATCCCAGTTAGGAGTAGGGATCCCACCACCAGTACTCAAACCTTGAGCACCATTGTCTGATAAAATTCTAGCCAAGTAGTAGTAGACATAGCGTAAGACAGTTCGATCTTCACACTGCTGATTTAACTGTAGGATAAGGACAGAGAAAAATAGTTCAATACCATACCAGGCCATCAGTTTCCACTAAGTGTTTCCCTACTCCCATATTTTCTACAACTGATGCAATGCCTACAGTCAGACAAATAATCAAGGGTCCAAATAGCGTTCTTTTTCTTTTCCTAAAAGACCAACAGTTTTTGAGCAGCAACCAAAAGACAAAAGTATCAAAGCCATTAATGATATCTTGATTTGTTGAAATTCCATAAAAACAAGAGCATTCACACCAGACACGCTACTGTTGGAAGTAACTTTCAATAAGGAAAAGTCGAAGACTTCATAGAGGCAACCCATGTACAATATCCATAATGTAAAAAAAAAAAAAAACACCAGACCAAGAACTAAAACGAGAGAAGATAACAGTGTACCATGAGAAGTGATGGTGCAAGTGATGGATCAACTGAATTGTACACCGCAAGTTTTGGAAATACGTGATGCACCAGCTGCTTCTGCGAGCTTTTCTATCAAAAAATTGATACACATACCAAAAAAGTCAGAAGTAACTTTTTAAACAACACATAAAAGAACAAAGATGAGAAAAGAAGTAGATTGTGTTTACCTGATCAGACGTAGCAGCTAGTTCATGGATACTCCGTGCAAGTTGTGAATAAGAAACTGGCTGCAAGATAGATATTTAAATACCACATCAACAAAAACCTGAAAGATGGCAACATAATCTGCATAATTGAAAGGGATCATGGTAGGAACCCCCTCCTTTAATTCATCAACCAGAATTGAACTTTGACCATTAACATAAAGCAAAAAGGGTTAGAACAGCCTAATTTAAATGGTCGAAGAACAGCATACAGCTAACCATCGGTGGCTATGCGTGAAACTCTATCACTGTCAAAAAGACAGAGTGGCAGCCAAAGAGTAAACATGAAACATAAACAGACACGAGTCACATCTCAGATGATAGGACATGACCTCCAAGAGGATTTGGAAGAATGCTACCATAATATTACTTCATTGACTAGAATTTCCAAACTTTTGTGTCTTAAGGTAACTTACAACCGATAAGCAGTTAAGCCAACTTGATTGAAAGTTGAAACACTACAAGAATGGACTCTCCAACAATGGCAACGTAAGCCAGGCTTCTACCTCTGCCAATAAGATAGACAGTGGCCAGAGCAGCAACAAACAGCCAAGTGAAATTTAAAGACTAATGCTCAAACTCCAATGACGACGAGAGAACAGCAAAGGTGCATTCTCCATTGCAAAATTTACAATTAGTGAACTCGTTACCCTACCAACACCTAAACATGAAGTCTTCGACATTGCATGAATTCCAAACATCAGTTACTGAATGTTCTGACTAAACAAAATGGGAACTTAATGAAGATCTATCAGCAACTCCATGTTCCAAGGAGTAGCACGCTAAGATCACAATTCAACTACAATTGCATTAGTGATCGCTCCAACAAATCCTCAAGTAACAACAACCGGCATTCGTATGCTCACACCATTCATTTTAACACTAAAGAAATCCACACAGAAGAAAATTCAACTAGGAATAGAAAATGAGGCTGAAGTAAAAGGAAAGCACGGCATGGAGAGATCGAGAGAAGGAAGCTCACCTTTTTCTTTTGCTTTTGGGGCATGATATTGGTTTTCATGGGTTGCAATGCAGCTTTAGCAGCAGAAATGGTCTCGTTTTGGATCTGCATAAGCGTCGCCCTCTTAGACTTCTTCTCCCCCAAAATCGTCTTCCCCAACGACGACGAAGACGTGGTCGTCATTGGAACCGATGGCGACTGCGAAGCAGCGGCGGAAGCCGATGCGGACGAAGGAGTCGCGTTGGCCGTGGATCCAGAGGCGGACGACGCCGGTCCCGGGTCGGCCGTTATCAGATCCATTAAAGTGGTTCCGGACGAATCCTGAAACCAGAAGAAACAGAGAACCAAAATTCATTCAGGTGGAAATCCCCCGGTCGGAGAACGGGAAGGAAAGAGATTCAGAAAATGCAATTACCGCCATGGTTGGTCGATCTGTGAGCTCGGACTAACAGCGCATTCGCCTTGTTTGAATCTCGGTATCAGAATCAGTAGAGCAGTAACTTCGACGCAACAAGTTCAGAAAAAATGTAATGGACTTCGGCTTCGACTTTCGTCAATTCGACTTGCCAGTTTTCCTCGCAAATGTTTTTTGGTTAGCCTAAAAAGAGTTATTGATCCTTACAATTTAGGTCAATTAACAAACCAGTAACCGAACTTCCAATTTTGTGATTGATTGAAAGAAATTATGTTTAGCGGTCAAAATCCAGAAATGGTCACAAATGAATTTTATTGTTGATAAAAGTAATTGTTCATATCAAATCTGATCAATGACTACCAAAATAGTTATGGCAATTCCTAATCTGATATGTGATTCGATTTGGCCTGACCTGTTTGGAGTGGGTATTATTATATTTGTAGTAGCGTGTGGGCGTGGTATTGGTGAAAATTATCATTGGTCATCAACCTTGCTTTATTAATTCATGTTAACCATTTTTAGTTAAGTTAAAATTTGGTAAAAACTGAAAACGCAAGAAAATATCATAAAGATTATCGACGGGCAATGGACGAACAAAATTATTGTCAAGACCTGCAAATTTAGCGACAGTTTTCATCACCATCACTATATAAACTAGGGGTGATAATCGGTTCGGTTTTGGTTAATCACTAACGGATATGGCGGTTAGCGGTTAAACAATAAGCAAAAAAACTAATACCGATAAGCCTTAACAGTTAACCGTCTATTATCGGTTCGGTTAGCGGTCAGTTTGGCTGTTAACCAATAACAACTAAAATACTTCCCAACAACTACGATTCTACCTAATCTAACTAAATATCAAATCAATAATTTCGATTTTCTTTCACAAAATAGAATAAACCAAAGCAATAATCATATGTAATACACAAATCATCATCCAATTAAGTTTAAGAAGTGTCATTTAACATCATTTTCTATCCACAAACATCAGGATGACGAAGAGTACTAAATATTAAAGACGAATAATCATACAAGTAATCCAAAATAATTTAACTACATATCTACATTGCTAACATAAAATAATAATTACTAAAAATAAAATCAATACAAAATTCAACATGAATTCATAATTCAATTTCAATTTCTAGTGCATAAAATAAAAATTAATCAAACTTATTCATCCAATTTGAAAGACATCAAATACAAGCACCACAAGATCATCATTCGAAAAAATCAAAGAGACAAAAATAACAAAACTTACAAACAATACAAAAGAAACCAACAAACATTACAAAAGAAACCGACAAACAGTACAAAGCATACTACACGTACAGAATACCACTACTTACAATACATATTGGTAAACTTGTATTACAAACAAATGAATACAAAGTATACAAATCATAACATAAAAGTATACAAACTCGAATAACAAAAATTACAAATTACAATATATACAAAATAGTCATATAAACATTACAAATGTAATAGAGAAAAATGACAAACAAGAATAATAAACAATACAAACCGAATTGATATAAAGATTACAAAATAGACTTATAAACATTACAAAATAGGTCGATATTGCAAATCCAGCAATGTCGCTAAGAAATCGTCGGTTGTCATCTCCGATCGCCAAAAAAGCCTCCCCCGCCGTTGCCGGAAATCTCTCTCTCTCTGCGGAATTTAGAGGGGGATTCCACTCTCTCTGGGAAAATAATTTCCCATGTCACCTCCCTCTCTCTTTTCTCTGGCCGCGGGGAAAGAAGATGAGAAGCCGGAAAAAAAATTGGCCGGCCGGAGGTATGGGAGGAACGCCGATCGGCAGGACGAAAGCGAAGTGGGAGGGAGGGAAGTGACTTGTCCAATTAAATAAATAAAATGTGTAATTACAATCTTGTCCTTCATTAAACTAGATAAACTAGAACCACTAGATTTTAATGATGTTGGATGGCTGAGATTGGCTTAGTCATGTGACTAAGGGGACCCCCCTTAGTCACATGATCTCATCCCTGAACGGAGGTTAGCAATAGCATGTAGGGATGACAATGAGCCGGGTCGGGGTGGATAGTGCATATTCGTTACCCTACCCAAAGTAGTTCGGGTTTTATCCATATCCATACCAACTAGAGGTGGCAAATGGATTGGATTGGTGGATTGGTGGATTGGATTGGTGGATCCATGGATCAAGTGGATTGGATCTAATGGATTGGTGGATTCATGGATTGGATCAAGTGGATTGGTGGATTATCCATGAATCCAAATGACATCCTCAACCAAGGACCAATATGTAAAATGTAAAAAGTTTAGGTACTAAAATGTCATAATAAAAAATTTTAGGTACCAAAACGTAATTTTCCAATGATATTTTTTGTATAAAAAATTAAATTTTAGGTACCAAAATGTAAAAAATAAAAATTATAGGTACTAAACTGTAATTTGCCAATGATCCATGGATCCAATCCATGAATCCACCAATCCAATTGGATTTGGATCAAATGGATTGGATTTAAATGGATTGGATTAGGTGGATATTTTTAATGGATTGATGGATTGGATTGGTGGATTGGATTGAAATTGCCACCTCTAATACCAACATGTGAAACGAGTAGAAAATCAAAACTATGCCCATACCCGTTCGAGTTTCGGGTATCCACGGTTATCCATGTGTAATAATTTCTCTTCATAACTCCAACCAATATGTTAACATTCACACGTATTCTCACATTACGTAAGAGGAAAAGTACGACAATAATTCACTAGAATGAAGAAAATTAATTAAAACAACACAATTTCATGAAAATATTATATTTATATGCTAAATATAAAATATGATAGAGAAAAAATAATGATTATTTATAGACAAAATACATATGCATGTGTATAATCGGGCAGGTTCGGGTTGGATACTGAGAAACTCATGCCCACCCATTACCCACAATATCCGAGTTCGGGTTTTACCGTACCCACTAAATGTCCTTCGAGTTCGAATTTTACTCTACCCAATTAAGTCGGATTCGAATCGTATATCCATAATTATGAATAGTTTTGCTATCCCTAATAGCATGCAATAATAGTATGGCCAAATAGTGCAAGAGAAACTTTTTAGAAAAGTAATAATCCACTTCCACTAGCTAGTTCAAACTAATTATGCAGTCAACACGTACATGTTTACATTATCATAATGATATCTTCTCCTCTTGTCATCTAACTTAGCTAGTAATCTCATCCACGAAAGCCTTGAGGTTGACGTAGGAAGTCCCACCCTCCTCCCCAACCGCACTCCTCGCAAGCTCCTTCCATTTCCTAGCATTCCTCCTCACTTCTTCCCCCACTTCCCCATCTCCCATCACCAAATCCAAACACCTCCTTATCTCACCTTCTTCCACCACCGCACCACCACCACCACCGTCGTTCTCAGGCACTATCGTCACCCTCACCCCGGTCCGCCACACGTCCTCCACCAGCTTCGCGTTCGTCTCCTGGTCTGAAAACTGCGGGAACCCCACCGTCGGTACCCCCAAACACATGCTCTCCAGCGTCGAGTTCCATCCACAGTGCGTCAGGAAACACCCCACCGCCCCATGTGAAAGCACATCCACTTGTGAGCACCACTCAACCACTCTCCCCCCAGCCTCCGCCGCCTTCTCCTCCATCTCCTCTCTCCATCTCGCCACCTCCACTCCTTCCTCCTCCTCAGCCTTCTCCGCCTCTTTCCTTAACGTCCACAGGAAAGGCCTCCCGCTGCTCACCAGCGCCTTCCCTACCTCCTCCTTCTGCCTCCTCGACACCTCAGCGATGGTCCCGAACGACACGTAGACGACTGATGACGTGGCTTGCGAGTCAAGCCACGTCATGTAGTCTGGAGCGGAGATGATGCTCTTATCATCATCATCTCCGCTAGCAGAGTTGGTGGTGGTGTTGAAAGTAGTGATGGGATATTGTGTAAATGATAGGAAGCTCGACGGGACCAGGGGCCCCACCCCTACCAAGTCGAGCTTCCCCTCCAGGGCTTTCAGGGCCTCTGGCTCCAGCACGTCGAAAGTGTTGACCATGACCTTCGTCGTAGTCCCGGTCCTGTCCTCCTCCCTGCTGGAGGAGGACAGAACTTCGATCTGATTCTTCATTACTTCGAGAAACATAGGGTACGGGTTGGAAGGGACGACGATGGAAGGGAGGTCCTTCAACGTGAAGCTTACCGGGAGTCCCGGTAACTCCACGACGAACGACGGATCCTTGCAGTTGTCGAACATCTCCTCATACCCGTTCACGAAGTAGTAGTAGATGTCGAGGACGGTGGCCGGCTGGATCCAGAGGAGCGTGGAAGGGAGATTCTCCTCACGCGCCGCGTCCATCGCCCACGTCAACAGTATCGTGTACACCAAGCGCGTGAACGGGGTTCCTTCCCTGGCGTTGGACGCGATGAGCTCTCTGAGAAACTTGGACCCGCGGGTCACGAGCTGGGCCCAGAGCTGGGCCCGGTCCGTGGCCCGGGACGACGACGAGGTGGGGACCTCGTCGTCGTGGCCGTCGGAGAACGTCGCGATGGAGAGCCCCTCCACGGGGAGGGAGGAGGAGCCGGCGGCGATGCGACGGTTGCCGGAGATGGTGGTGACGAGGGTGACTCTGCATCCGAGGGACACCAAACGGATGGAGAATTGGAGGGCCGGGTTCAGATGGCCCTGCGCTGGATACGTTACCACCAGGACGTGAGGGCGGCGGCGTTGTTGCTGATCTGCGCCGGCGGTCATGGTTAATTTGGCCGCAGAGAGAGAGCGAGAGAGAGAGAGAGAGAGAGCGAGCGAGCGTTGCTTTTGTGGTTACTCTGTTTTCTGATGTATATAAAGACAAAGGTTGGTAATTGGCTTGTGGAGAAAACATGACGTAAGTGATGACATTTTGGTGAAAGTTAATTTATTATAATATATAATCGACAAGATAGGGGGAAAGGGGGGCATATGATCTACTCTGTTTTCTGGCCAAAAGACAATGGTCCATTGTTTGTATATGTTTTGCTCGTTTGTCAAGAGCTTGATCATCTGTCAACATACACATGCGTAATGCATAACATGAAGATTGCACCGTATACGACGAGATCCAGTGACAGGGCCAGGATTGCTGTTGCCTGTTGGAGTGTTGGTTAGCGAGACCAGACTAGCAAAGCAACAGTGTTATTCATATTATTATTATATATATATATGCCTAGGTTTGAATTACTATTATTAGTGGCTCTCACAATTCTACAAGTGCAAATGGAGAAGTCTCAAGTCCTTCTTTTACCCCCACTATCCTTTCTATAATCTTTGTGTTTAGTTATTGTTTTCTAGGTTTTCGTCTATAGTTTTTTTGAACAAATCATCGTCTTTGTGTTTTGGTATTGGTCATTAGGTTTTCGTATATGGTTTTTTGCACAATCATCGCTTTTGTGTTTAGTTATTGTTCGCTAGGTTTTCATCTATGACTTTTTGCACAAATCATCACCTTTGCCCACAATTTTGCAGCCCATCTCAAAATACTGTGGCGGAATCCTAAGTTGTTCCTCATCACCGTTTTCAAAGGCCGCTACCACGATTTTTGTATCGGGACCGAGTTTCATCCTCTTTAGTGTCTTTTCTTTATTTTTATTTTTGGCAAAATTCAGTTGTGTAGCCAAAACTTTCACGTTTGTGACAATAATAGCCATTTTTGACGAAACACCAAAAATAGCCAAAATTTTGAAAGTTTCTTGACAAATATATCCATTTCCGTTCCATATTTTAACGGCGTTAGTGACACCGTTAGTCAAATTAACAGAATACTTACCTGACTGCCAACTCACCGGGCACATCATTGATAACTCAACAACACTTGCCACATGGATGCCATCTCATATTTTAATTTTAAAAATAAAACAAATCACAAATTATTTTCTCATCCTCTCTCCTCTCCCACCACTCGATGTTGTCGTCCTCTCTCCTTTCCACCATCGTCGACGTCTTCTGCAGCTCCTCCTGCCGTCATCTCCCTGCAAGGCTGCAACAACCCAGTGGAAAAAACACCCGCTATCCCACACGCCGTTCAATTGTTTTCTTTATTCCGCAAAATGCCCTCACGACCTTCCTCTTTCTTTCACCATTGTCCAGAGCTAGTTTTAAAACCCGCCGTGGATATATATACAAACCTCGTTCCCTGGTTTTCCCCCTGCAGAGCTTTAGCCCAAATTAGAGTTACCCAATCCCCACCTCATCCTTGCTGGTGTTCCCTCTTCAATTTCACAAGAGATTAATGTTCTGCTCGACGGGGAGCAAGAGATTAATGTCACCCGGGTGGTGCTCCTCCATTCGATGAATTTCAAGGTCTTCAAATCGAATCGGGGTCGCTTTTCATCAATTCTTTGTCCACGTGGCCGATACGAATCGATGCGGGTTCTGAATCCCGACCACTGAGAAGACTAACTTCTCTACAGTCAAGCAAAACAAGGGAGCGAACGAAGGCGGAGGAGCCCGACGACGGTGCAAACAACAACAGAGAGCCAACAACCGTTCTCTTCACCGCCGGCGCCATCCTCTTTGATCGGCGGAGTTTGGGCAGGGAAGGGGAAGGAAGAAGATGATTTGGGAAAGGGGGATTTCGTTGGGAAAAAGAGAAAGAGAAGGGGAAGGCAGAGAGGTGGAGAGAGAAAATAAAAATAATTATTTTTTTTTATTATTAATTTCAACCTCATATTTTTATTGTTCTTTTATTTAAATCCACGTGGGAATACGTAATGGACGAACACTGCCAAATTGAATGATCTGTTAGTCCAGTCAGCACGTTAATTCACACCGTTAAAGAATTGGACGGAAGTGGCTATTTTTGGTATTTCGTCAAAAGTGGCTATATTTGGCTAAACCGTCAAAGTTTTGGCTACACAAGTGTATTTTGCCTTTATTTTTTTTGTTGAGCATGATCATAATTGAATCCAAACACATGTGTATCCTAACTTGAACACAAATTATTGCCTTTGCCCACCATTATGCAGCCCATCTCGAAATACTGTCGTCGGAATCCTAAGTTGTTTCTCATCATCGTTTCCCAAGGCCGCTACATAGAGTTTTGTATGTGAACCGAGTTGCATCCTCTTTATTGTTTTGTTATTGTTCGCTAGGTTTTCGTCTATGACTTTTTGCACAAATCATCGCATTTGCCCACCATTTTGCAGTCCATCTCGAAATACACATACGTAATCATAACATGAAGATTGCTATGTACCATATACGGCGAGATCCAGTGACAGAGCCAGGATTGTTGTTGGGTAGCGAGGCCAGACCAGCAAAGCAACAGTGCTATCTAATATAAAACTACATTGAGGCTTGAAATCGATGGGATTGTTCAACAAATGGTCGACTTTTTGGTGCTGACCTTCATATATGTCATGTAATACCTAGCTACAAACTTATGTTAGTGTAGGTATCTACCCTTGAACTAGGTCGCGACATGTGAACGCGAGTCCGATCGGCCGTTATAAACCACACAAATTCACTATTACCTAAAACATTGTAATTTGTATTATTATGTCTTTTTAATTAAAACAAATTGTATTATGTAAATATTGATATATGGATGACCATTGCCATTACCACATTAGATGCTCACTTGGGAGTTACATGTAACCCCTATTCCTACATTATTATCTCTCATTCATATGCATTGATATAAGGATGTAGTGGTTACCAAAGTGTGCCTATAAATAGAGCATATTATTGTATCAAAAGTGAAGAATGAATAAGAAAGCTCACTTCCCCATATCTTCTTTGTGTCTTTCCCTCTCTAATCTTCTCTTGTAGTTGTTTATATTACATTAGTTTCATAACACGTTATCAGCACGAAGCTCTGCTAGCATCATGGTTGGTCATTGTCTCTTTACACAATCCAGTATATTGGAGTAAGATCACAATATGATCAAGGTATGTAAATCTTATATCCTTTCTTATCTTATTGTCTTATTTGTGTTGACATTATCTCATTCCAATATATCAAGATGGGCGCTACTCTTTTCTCATATCCATTGATATTTTATCACGTCAATCTATTTGGATTAACAAGAAAAGTAATATAAGTGATGAGTTAATTTTTCAGTTCTCTGTGTTATCCTATTCTTATCAATCCCACATTGATATGTAGAAAATGCAAGTTCCAAGAGCCCATATATTCCCCAGAAGTGGAAATTGAAGAATTCAAAGGCAAATAAAGAAAAAAACATGGTAATAAGAATATTGGTTTTGTATGTTACCATTGTAATGGAAAATTGCATTTGTCTCGTACCCGTTGTACGCAAAAGACCATATTCTACCAAGAATCAAAGGGAAAAGCTAATTCATATACGCTCTTGCAATATCAATATTATGGAACATATTTTTTGTATTATAAGTTGGTATATTCTCCATTAAAGATGAAAATGAAATTGCACTTGAGACATTTTCATTCCCAGAAGTGAATGAAACAATCTATTCCCCGAAGTGAATGAAGCTATAAACATGATTATATATATGTTAAATGTATTGTTTAGATCTTTTCACCAGAAGTAAGAAAAGAGGAGAAAAAGGAGAATTATAAATAAGGATGACACAACAATTGCATTATCAAAGTCATGATAACATAATGTACCTGTTGTACATTATAATGTATATTAAACGCATATATAAATCTAAAATCACCTAGTTAGTGATGGTAATCTTCCAAATAAATCTTATTTAATTTTCACAATTTTAGTTTTATGATTCTTATTTCTTTTATGTTTTATTGTGACGTTATTTTTCATGTATAATTTAATTTGATAACCTTTATCTTTAACAATTAACTTGATAAATTCATCATTTTTGTCTTAAGTTTGAAATATTCTCATTTATTATTTTAGTATGTTTTTGTAAAGTATGATTATTAGAAAAATTTCATATAAACTATATGGTAGAGTACATAAATAAGAAAAGCTTCCGAAAAGCTTATGTTTGGTTACTTGAAGTAACTAAATTATGTACTCGTGATAACAATTTGTGATGATATTCACTATGAATTAGTGTTTACTAAGAATGCATCAAATCATAAGTCCCCGGAAGAGTTGTATATGGTACAAAATATGGTAAAGCTTTAAAGGAGCTAATTTTGTGGCCTGAAGGAACCAAACTACCTAGTGATGATGCATTACCCAATTAAAAGGATATTCATAAAATGAATATCTTATCAAGAAAATAGTGAAACTAATATTTACATCACAAATATGTACTACATGTATATTAGTACAATCAGTACACATAAAAGTGTAAACCAGAAGTTTACAAGATTTGATAACTTGATAATTTGGTTGGTCCGGTTAGACCATCCCGGATCATGATGTGAAAAAAATTCTTGGAGAATTCATGAGAACATCATATGAGAAGGCAAAGAACTCTTCAACTAAAAGAGTTATTATGTCATGTTTGTTCTCAAGGAAAATAGAACAATTGATCATCGCTTGTAAAAGAGTTGATAAATCTCTTGAGATTTTATGGACATGTATGCAGAACAATACATCAATCATGTGGATCATTTGTGAATTTTATGGGTTGATGCATCAAATGGATGATCACATGTATTTTATCTAATCGCAACCCGATGTTTGCGATATTGGTTGCCTCACTAGCTATGGATACATTGTGATGGTTATCCAATCAAACATCACTTTGCTTAAGAGAACAAACTGAGCCTTCTGGTCTCTTGTCGAGGACATGCTAGCTGGCAAGTGATAGTATTGGTTCACATCTAACCAACAAGTTATCATAAGTTCTCCCTTTTTACAAATGGTTTTGGTCAGAAACTTAACCTTTCTCATATGAGAATATAAGGGTGTGCGCATACATCCCAATTGCTCCACCACAGTATCTTAAGCTGATTCTCGTTGGAAATTGAGAATTTGTGTTGGGTATGAATCCCAAATGGGAAATTGGTTTGTGAAATTATTGTTTTGATGGATTAATTTCCCAACATTAAGGGGGAGAGGAAAAAAAACAGCTAGACAAAGAGATGAGTTGGAATGAGTTATCATTATCTAGTTTTGATCCTCAAAGTAGAAACATGAACCTGAAGTTCATAAGATGAATTATCATTACCAACTATCAAATGCCTTTACTGGTCATACGAAGTGACCAAGTCACATATACTAGCTGTGAATGCTCCAACTAAATTTGATATCCTTGTTGGATACTCTAATATAATAAAAAATGTGTATGAAAGAGCGCATGAAGCGTGATAGATCAATCGGTTCCAATGATAAACATCCTCGAGAAAGAAAAGGAGCTATAATTAGAATGGTCAACTCGAGGACATGAAAACTCAAGAAGAGTAACCAAGAATTAAGTATAATTTTAGTTCCAGAAGAACACATGTCTATGAAAGTTGTGAAAAGGAAGAGATCTCAAAAACATATTAGACTACAATACTGGAACCGAAATGAAGTCATTGTCGACGAAATTTGTTTGTTGTACTTCAGTACTGAATATGATATATACAAGTGAGGATCAAGAGTAAAACTTTATTGATGCATGAAAATGATAATGTTATTGGCCAATATAGAAAGAAATCATGAAACTTGCTCAAGGAGCATAAAGTTTAAGGACCAGAAGTCCTTGCACCTAAAAGAGGGCAAAAATAGCGGGATACAAACAAATTTTTGTGCTATTGGAAAGTATGAAATTGTGAGAGATATAACACAATGTTTTGCAATGGGTTTCTCGAAAAGACCTATCATTGTTTAAGAGGAGTTATACTCCCCTGTGGTGGGTGCAACTAATTTTTCTAATCAATGTTTGAAAATTATTGTGATAGCCTATTTGTTTGAATTCCCTGAAGATGTTAAATATATTTAAAACTCCCAGAAGGATTAATTTACCTGAAGTAAACAAGTAAAGTTCTCGAGAATATATAATGATAGACTAAGAATATCCCCTGTATGGGTTGAGAAAATATAGACGAATGTGAAATACTCGTCTAAGTGAACACCTACAACAGTGGGGTGAATGGACCTTAAGAGGTTAAATCCGGATAGAGTCATTAGAGCATTTGCATTGTGCATATATACTTGTGTTGTCTGTATGTGCTTCAAGGATTTTAAATTCTTGATTTATGAGTTGTGATTTACTTTAAAGTATGAGTTGTGTTTTATGAGTGTGCTTTGTCTAGTTCGTATGTTTCTATGATGTGTGTTTTGTTAATATCTTTCGTGATATGAAAGAATTGCTTGCTTCAATTTGTTTTAGTCAAGTTTTTTTTTTTTACCATCTCATATTATGTTGATGATATGTCTATTATTGGAGCTCCTGAAGAGCTTCCTAAATCAGTTGATTGCTTAGAGAAATAAGTTAAATTGAAGGATTTAAGATCCTTTGATGGGCAAGGAAGATAATGCTGAAAAAGTGGAAAAATAATTTTGCATGAACAAATTATGTTCATCAAATAACATTAGGATTCTAAGATCACTAGAAGTGACCAAGATCCATTTATGCAACAAGAAAGAAGTAAATCATTAAGTCCTGAAGTACTAAATGTTGATGTAGGTCCTGAAGTACCATATGTTGATGCATCAGAGCACCAATGAACCTTGCTAGCAAAACACCATACAAAATATCATTTTGGTGTTGATAATATTAGCAAAATACAATATTTCCCTCCATGGAACGTTGGAAAATACTTTGTTATCTTTAGGAACAATATATGCGATTGTTCTATTATGGTATTATCAAAGAGTGATTTGGTGAATTATATATCCAAATTATATGTACCATTTGATCCTCATATTGGTTGATCGGAGATGAGCTATATCTCTTACATATGGTGATATAAGTGTTTCATAGAGAAACAAACAAACTATAGTAGGCAAGTCCTGAATATATTCCGTTACACTTTGTGATTCACCATACCTAAAGGACTTGTGGTTATGAACTATTTCCAAAGGAAATGATCCTGACGATCATGTATGAAGAAAATCTAAAGATCATGCATCAAATTGACAATCCCGAAGGTTGTTCACTAACTCACTCCCGACAACAATCTTTCTAAAAGTTGTTCATGAAATTTGAGTTCAATGACTCAATAATCTGAAGTGATGTGGTCATGAGGGGGAGCATATACGCACTGCACTCTTTTTCCCTTAACCATGGTTTTTCCCAATGGGTTTTCCTGGTAAGGTTTTTAACGAGGCAGTATGATATAGCGTAATGCAATCTAGTGGTCATCCAAGGGGGAGTATTATGTAAATATTGATATATGGATGACCATTGCCATTACCACATTAGATGCTCACTTGGGAGTTACATGTAACCCCTATTCCTACATTATTATCTCTCATTCATATGCATTGATATAAGGATGTAGTGGTTACCAAAGTGTGCCTATAAATAGAGCATATTATTGTATCAAAAGTGAAGAATGAATAAGAAAGCTCACTTCCCCATATCTTCTTTGTGTCTTTCCCTCTCTAATCTTCTCTTGTAGTTGTTTATATTACATTAGTTTCATAACAAATTGAGATTAGAAAACGATATGATACACCTTATCTTTTACTCTAATTAGTCAAATTCCAATCAATAATCATTTTGAAAAGAGTTAATGCACAATGTAGCCCCTCAACTATTACATTAACTCTTTTTTCAAAATAATGTAATTTAATATTTATTGCATATATGAGCCGACCAAGTCGTCGATTTGTCAAAAATTATCAACTGTATTGGTTTTCTTGAAATTTCAGGCTAGGCCAAAAGATGTCCACCATCGATGTACACAATTTGCAAGAAGGTGGTGGAAGAAGAGCATTCCAGATCCAGCAGTACCCACTAAACGTACAAATTGGAAAGAGAGGAAAAGGAACACACAAAAACCAACAAGAAGCAGCTATCATATTCAGACCCCAAGACCTCTCTCCCTCATTACCGAGAATAAAATGTTCCAACTTCGATGTGTGCTTTCGAGTGATTTCTCTTCCAGTAGACTAACTAAGAAGTTCCATGCCAGTTCCTTAACAACGCAAAGTTAAAACATTTATAAAAAGAAAAAAAGTTCCTTAGTATAATAGTTAAGAGGTTGTTCAAGCAAACAAGTCGAGAGAACCATCAAGCTATCCGCCAAAGCCTAACACATCAGTACCGCCTATTGGCATAATGACATCTTAACATTGCAGAACATCATAGAATTGTTACATTTTGCTTGAGAGAAGCACAAAGTAGAGAGCTTTTTTATCCTACTGTCATTGGAGTGAACAAATCATCATCCTCGTCATTCAGCTGCATGACAGAAGGTGATCTTAAAAACTTGGCCTCGCTTGGATTGATTGTTGTAGCACTTGGGAATCTTCTCTCCAGCTAATAATTTATCTTCTCACAGAGCGTCCTTCACTACATCATCAAAGTACGGATGTTCCATGGCGTTCTTTGCTGATATACGCTTTGCCGGGTCATACTTCAACATTTGCTGCAATGTATATGTTGCAGGTCATTAGTTTCATAGTCATGATTGTATGCAGTCTGCAAAAGTATGGTACTTCTGCAAAAGTCTGCAAAAGTTTCATAAGAGGCTCACCTCGAGGAGATCGAGCCCATCCTTGTCCAGAGTAGGGACAGCAGTTGACAAACTCTGGGGATTCCATTGGGGATACTCGTGCCAGTTCACAAGTTTGCTGACTCCAGGCCATATCTCTTCATTTGGTGTACCCAACTGTCTGCAATCGTAGAGTAAAGGTTGGATTTCTGGATTACTAGCATTGTCGAGCAAGGAAAAGGTTACAGGAATGGACTTTCAAGTCAAAAGCAAACCTGAAAATATGCAGAAGCTGCTGCAGCTCTGAATCTCCTTGGAATATAGCTTGCAGGTTCACTAATTCAGCTGGAATTCATGAACAAGGCCAATACAGAATATTAGTGAACTGACCTGACTTAAAACGCTAGAGAGGTGGAACATAAACTATGGAGAGGGTGAACAGAAAAATCTTTACCAAATATGCAGCCAACGGACCATATGTCGACTGCAACCGAGTAGTGGGTATCTCCTAAGAGGACTTCAGGAGCTCTATACCAGAGAGTCAGGATCTGAAGAGCAACATTGCACCCCACATAACCCCTTTTAGAAATTGACAACTCTGGGAAACTTTTCTCTGGAGCTAGCTATCGCAAGAAAGAATAGCACAAAAGAAGGAAGTGTTCCACTTGTGAACTTACTTCATGTGTGTACTTCTTGATAGGGAGAGTAAATGCACGAGCCAGTCCAAGATCTGCAATCTTAAGCATCATTGTCTTTTTGTCCATCAACAGATTGTGGGGCTTTAGGTCCCTGCACAGGAAATCAACCACAAAAGAAAAGCATAAACAACCATAAGTAAAAGAACAAAATTTTAGACGGAACAAACATATTTCGAGAAAAGGGTTTCAAATACCTGTGCAAGATCCCATGCCCGTGACAGAAAGCAACACCCTTACACAATTGATACATCAAGCTCTGGACATGGGTTGATAGAAAAATTATAGCAACTGGTTAATACAAGACCCGTATATGATTTCACGAACAACACATACATAAAGATGCAGAAAAATGGTTCATCTATAGAGCATCAACAGTGGCTACACTACAATACCTTAACAACGTCCGTAGGAATGGTGCCTTTAGTTTGGCGGAAGCTCCTGATGTATTTCTTCAGATCAGTCTCCATGTACTCAAACACCAGGTACAGAACTGTTTTCCCTTCTTTGCTCAGCCCTTGTTTAACGTCCAACAATCTACCAATCAAAATCAGACCTCAATTAAATCATCACCGATCCATACCCAATTCAACTGTCGATTTTCATCTCTTGAAAGCACTAATACCGATCATCACCAAACGAATCCGAACTAAACCAAATGACCCATCTCCCACAAGTCCAACCCCAGCTAATTCGCTTCAAGGATTAAACCTAATTCATCATTCAGTAAAATTTTCGAGTTCTACAGAAACCCTAATCGGACAAATGATCTCATTCCATCTAGAGAACCTAATTTATCACGGAGTCAGGGTACTAAAACTCGAGATTCAAACAAGCAAGAGTAATAGGGAGAATCAGCGCAGGGACTTAAAATCCATGGCGATAGATATCAGTAGTACCTCACAACGTGAGGATCCCTGGAGAGCATTCGCAAGATGGAGACCTCGCGAAGAGTAGTCGCAGGAACTCCTTCGTCGTCCTCATGGAGTCGGGTCTTCTTCAGAGCAACGATCTTCCCTGTCGCTCTCTCCCTCGCTCTGTACACCTTGCCGTACGTCCCTTCGCCGACCTTCTCCAGCTTCTCGAACAACTCCATCACTGACGCCGTGGTCACAGGTTTCTCCATCTCTCTTTCTCTCTCTAGTCTCTCTCTATCTCTCAGTCGATGGCTATGGTGATCTGAGTCTTCGTCCTGCGAGTTCACTTTCTTATTCCGTTCTCCGGAGCGTGGAGAGGGAGAAGGAGGACCGTTGATTGGGATGTGCCAGGAGAAATGGACGGCTGCGATGCAAAGGAGATTCAAAGGAATGGGCGGCCGTTGGTTTTCGGGATGTTTTTTTGAAATTCGAATCTACTTGTGTTACCGTTTGCGCGGCCAACTTGGAGTGCGTGGTTGTTTTGTTGCTGGGCTTGGCCCTCTTGGTTATGGATATTGAGCTCACTGATTGGGCCTTGATATTGGGCTCCAATCAGTCAATGACCGCTGCTTATTACTTCTATTCTATCATCCCGAGTCATCAATGCGTTCTAGTTCGGTATTTTTTTTGGAAAGGGTTAAATTGGTTAGATTTGGCTGTGCGTGTGAGAGTAGGAATGACAATGGGCAGGTTCGGGGCGGGTATTTTGATATCCATGCTCGTTTCGCCCCGTCTACAGGGTGGGTCTGACCCGCCCCAAAATAGGGCAAACAGGTCGGGTTAATATTGTCATCCCTATGTGAGAGAGAGATGGGGTCGGTTAGCATGGCTATCTCAAAGGGTTGGTTTTTTGACACCCTTTTTAATTGGTCAATTTTTTCATTAATCATTGACAAGTATTAATGAAAGTAAACATAATAAATGTTCTCTTATTAAATACAAAGTAAGAATTAAATACACCACATTAATTACTTACTTTTTCTTAAATCTAAACCTATACAAAATACAATTCTCTCTCCTATCTTTGTTTTTTTTCCTTTCCCAGCAGCCTCCGACCACCAAGCTTCCTCGGTTCCTTCGACCACCACACTTAGCCGGTGAAATCCCGCCGGCAGAATCTCTCCGGCCACCTGATATGTAGTACCACTGCACTGATACTAGATCTGACATTTGTACCAGTGCACTGATATCGCTACCAGTGGAGTGGTATCGCTACCAGTGCATTGGTAGTGCTACCAGTGCATTGGTAGTGCTACCAGTGCACTGGTGCAAATACCATATTTTGAGTTAAGTGCAGTGGTACAAATATCAGTGCAGAAATACAAAAATCATATCTGGAAATAGAAAAATCAGATCTGAAAATTGAAAACTCACCGGGAAAGGGGCTTGGGAAGGGGGATGAGTTAGGGTGGCAACTAAAATTTTAGTAGCCACCATGGCTACATCACTATCTGTCGTTCATTTTTCTTGTTTTCCTCTTTTTTTAATCTCATGGTTAATTTTGTTTTAGGGTAATTTTGGAATAAAAAAAGAGTCCACACCTGATTATTTTATATATGCTACTCAAACCCTAATCTACCATCCCTCCATACCAACCCTAGACGACGGCATCACCCCTCCACCCACCGCCGCCCACCTCCACCCGCCCTCATCCCCTCCCCCCACCTCCGCCCACCCTCCCCTCTCTTCCACTCCCCTCCCCCCACCTCCGCCCACCCTCCCCTCTCTTCCACTCTCTCCCCCCACCATCCGCCCCCCCCACCTCCGCCCGCCTCCTCCTAAAACTGAATTGTTCTTTGTTGAGACAGCCCTATACGAGGGCCAGGGGATGAAGCTCACCGGAAAACAAGCCAAGTCCGGCGTCGCCCCTCCTCTCCCCTGCACACCGTCTGGAGGCGCGTGATGGCGGTGTCGCAGTCGACGATGACGCCGCCGTTCCCGCTCCTCGTCGAGCTCAATACCATTAAATGGCAGTCATTTTTTTTCAGTAGTGATTTTTTTTTAAATGGTAGTCATTTTTTTCGTAGTGGTAGTGTTATTGTCGTATTGGTATAGTTTTTGTCGCATTGGTATTATTTTTGTTGCATTGGTATTGATTTTGTCGCATTGGTATTGATTTTGTTACATTGGTATTGATTTTGTCGCATTGGTAGTGATTAAATCTGCAATGGTATTGATGTTTTGTGAAATGGTAGTGTTTTTATTTCTTGAATGGTATTGATGTTATGTGAAATGGTAGTGTTTTTATTTCTTGAATGGTAGTTTTCGTGTAATGATATAAATTTATTTCTGCAATGGTAGTTTTCGTGTAATGGTATAGATTTATTTCTGCAATGGTATTGATATTTTTCAAAGTGGTAGTGTTTGTCTAATGGATTGGTATTGATTTCGGTTTTTTTTTTTTTTTTTTTTGCAGAAAGATTGAGAAAAATATAAAAAGGAAATCTGGCTGGAGATTACGGAAGTGAGAGAAAGAGAGATTTTTAATTAATAGATTTTTGTAACTACCTTAAATGTAATTTACAAAAAATTAATTAATATAATTTATTTTTCCATACCCAATTTACCCTTAGTAACCACGGTGATTACTACAAAGTAGTAATCACCGTAACCTATCCCTTGGGAAGGAGTTGGTCGGAGGTTGCTTGAAAAGGAAGAAGAGAGAAGGATTAGAGATAGGAGAGAGAATTGTATTTTGTATAGGTTTAGTTTAAAAAATGCAAGTAATTAATGTGTTTTATTTAATTCTTAATTTGTATTTAATAAGAGTATTAAATTCTACAAGTTACATTTATTATGTCTACTTTCATTAATACTTGTCAAATGATTAATAGAAAAATTGACCAATAAGAAAGGGAGTGTCAAAAAACCAGCCCCTTAAGGGATTAGCATGCTAACCGACCCCGAGAGAGATGGATGTTTCTTAGCTTGGGATTAGTTAAGAATTGAACAGGTGTGGCTGTTGGCCTGTTGCGTCTATTCCCTTATTGATTTGTGTTGAGTCAATGTTAAATTTTCAATCTACTAGTTAGAGGTTGGGTAGCGGTTGCTAATAAAAGATTCTCTCGAAATACTTCATACCATCTCCGAAATATAAAAGTATCATATTGTCGCATGATGCGGATCTTACGCGTTGTAGAACTCAAACTTCTTTACGAAAGAACTATGAACGCGATAAAAGAAAGCTAATTTACTACTAAATACTGAACTTTATCACTTGAATGAAAATAGAAGAGCAAAAGTACATATTTATAGGACTAATCCTACAAATTCTTTCCCCTTTGATCAAGACAAGTAAACTCAATCCCAAACCAACAAGTAAACGATTACTACCTAGACAAGACAACAAATGATAATAACTGTAAACACAAATTAATATTAATAACCAAATAATAACCGAATAGTCCAACCAATAATTAATACGAAAGATAAATAATAATAACCAAACTCGACCACGATGCTATAATGCATCAAATATTTCGTCGAACCAATATAAATCATGTCTCTCTCGTCTCATTTGTATTTGTCTCTTTCGTCTTTGAATATTGCTTTTCTCCTTCATCTCCCAAAGAAGTCATTGCTTCTGTTTATTATCTTGTAATACATTATACCAGCTAGAACAAGAGCCTTCTCTATTGCGACCAAACCAACGGTCACCAAAAGCGTTGGAAATTGGTGCCGAAAGATGGATTCATTTTTTCATGACGAATTGAAGAAGACCAGGAATGTGGACATTGGTGATGTAGCCCTCCCAATTGATGCTCCTGATATCCATGTTTAACTGTTCAACCACATCCAACTCGTACAACCCTTTCTGATCTCTAGCCCTTTTCCTCAACTTCTCCAAGTTTGTGTCATCGAAACTGTGCAGAAAACAATGATATATAATATAAGCAATGTCGTAAAAATTGTGATTTTACGTAAAATAAAAAATGCGAGTGAAATCGAAATCGTAGATTAAAATCGTAAGATTTTAAGGTTCATATTTAAATAAACAATTAGAATTTAAACACACAAATAAGAAACCTGAAACCTAATAGAAATCACTTAATCTAGTTAATAGTTAGAAAATCACTCTAATATCGTTAGGATCGACATTAATATCTAAGTACTCAGCATTAACATCGTCACCCTCACTCTCATCCTCATAGAATCATTATTTATTTGCTTGAGCAATGATATCATTATTCTCAGGATTACTTGAAGTACATTCACCACCAACCATATTTCCTTGATCACCACAATCCGTCAAAAGGTAAGCCATTGATTGATGCATTCTCTTCATGATCAAAAAAAGGTCATGGATGGTTTGCAAGGGATGGGGATTGGCTAATTGCGAGGGTGATGGGGGAACAAACAAAGAGCTAACTGGGAGGGTAATGGAAGAAATCGTTGATGGAGAGAATAGAGTGTCGGTGTGTGGAAGAGGAAGAGAACGAAATAAATTAAGGGTTTCTTGTGGGGTTAGGGTTGTGTTGCCATGATGCTGGGTCGGGGAAGTGAATTTGACCATGTTGATGGGTAACCCTCACCGATCTGACTTTGCCCCGATGGACATAAACATTGAAATCGTAAAAAATTGTATACATCATAGATTTTAAGGATTTTACAGTTTTAAAATCGGAAATTTGTGGAATTTTAATGTTCAAAGATTTAGTAGTACAATCGAGATCGGAACCCATAGGTAATATCGTAAATCGTAAGATCTTAAGATTAAAATTAGGATTTTGAATACATTGGATATGAGTAGGCATGGTACGTTCCAATACCACATGAATGTATCGTATCATCTTTAGAATTTAAGGAAGAGGGGAGTTAGATACGTAAACTTACATTCCGTCGAAAAATAAATAGGATTTGTAGAGTTGTATCAGTCGCATCCCAGACTTCAATTGCCGACGGAGATCAACGTAATCTGCTTCCAATTTGTGACAACAACTTGCGCTCAGCAGACCCATTATCTACGAGAACAGAGAAATGGGAATACATGTCATATTTCCGCGGGACAATCTCTGGGATTCTTTTCAGTTTCAGCAAACTATTAAATTAAATAAAATGAGTCACCATTATGGATTGAAAAAAAAAAAAAGATGAATATTGGAATTGTTTAACAAAGGGGGGAAAAAAAGAGAAGATAAAATGGAACAAACCTTCAAGGGGAGTTGAAAGCGAATGGCCATGTAAACATGGAAAGAAGCCATGGAACTGAACGTGGTGACTTTACCAGCTTTTACGGGCTTTCCTTGGCGATTTTTCCATGGATCTTTAGCAAAGAAAGCCTTGCTCAACTTGTGGATCTCTGGCAGTCTTATTGGGTTTTTCGATGAAGAGCCCAAATGGTAAACTAGATCCACATGCTGGTTCGCAAGTGCCATAGCAGTTATTCCAATAGTTGCATCCACAACTATGTCAGCTGGTATCTGCAATCATATACTGTTGTCACAAAACCATAGGTTCTAAAAAAGCGTTATCCAGACGCTAGAAAGAAGGAAAACGCGTCGCTTTGATCACAAGCGGAGACATTTCCAACGACTCGGGGGCGAGAAGAGATGTCTAGGAATTACTTAAGTATTTCAGGAGGATGAGATCGAGAGGCGATAATAAAATGGTTTAGACGAGGATAGATGCGAAGTTGAAATTTGAAAAAAAGATTCTAAATGAGACATCACGGCGGTTCTTTTTGATTGCGTGATGGCGTATATAATATGATGATGTTATAACACGAAAAAAAGGAAATAACGAAGCCAAGAGAGACAAGAGTGCAAAAAAAAAAAAAAAAACATTCATACCAAATCAAGAATGACATCTGGTCTATGGACGATGCACTTCAGTCTTCCTCTGGCATAGCTCACAATAAATCCGTCAAGCGTCCTATATAGGAAAAAAAATGGTTCGATTAGTACTTGAAAAATACACATCTCAAAAACTATTAATTAGCATGAAAATATCTTGCACGTGGTAAAAGTTTTTCATTTGAAAGGTCTGAAGTTGATGGCAATATGATTGATGATTAGTTGGTAGTCACAGTTTAACAAAGTCGATTAACCTTTAGTGAAAACTAAACACTCTCGCTGATGTAATTAGATTACTTCTGACGAAACCCACTCGTAGAGTGTAATTTTCAACCGAGTCAGAAACTTTTGATGTATGAACCCTCAATTTATAAAGCAGCAAGAAACCATGTAATTAATTTCCAACCAGTTGTTTTATAATGAAGGATTGTAAAACGTACAGGAGTTTGAGTCGAAACCGTGTGATTAATCGTGATGGGACACGAACTCTCGTGTTTTATGACGTTGATGGCAATATGATCGATGATATTAGTTGGTAGTTAGGGTTTAACAAACTTGATTAACCTTAGTAAAAACTAAACACTCTCGCTGATGTGATTAGATTACTTCTGACGAAATCCACCCGTAGAGTGTAATTTTCAATAGTGGTTAAAAACCCCTGGTGTATGAACCCTGAATTTATAAAGCAGCATGCAGCAGGAAACCATGTAATTAATTTCCAACAAGTTGTTTAATAATGAAGGATTGTAAAACGTAGGGGTCGTTTGGAAGTTGTGATTTCAAATGGTGTATTGATCTAATTTATGTATTTATGAGATTAAGTCATTTTTTTTTGTTTATATAGAACTAGAATACATGCATTTACTTTTTGGAGGGCCCACCACAATCACTCAATATTGAGAGATTTACAATCTCTACTCTTTGTTGAGATTCTTCACAATCACTCAACACTAATTTTTTTTACCTTTGGAACAAAAATACAATCTAACGGGTCGTTTGCTTCATGGATTTGAAAAATGAGGGTTTTGGTAAAACCTGGGTTTTGGAAAACCATGGATATATGATGGATTTGGTGGCATTATGGATTTGAACAAGTCTATTGTTTGCTTGATGGATTTGATTATGGACTTTGTTTGATTAGATTTGTGGATATTAAATACAAATTACCTAGTTACCCTTATTTAATTATATTTCTATATTATAATCCAAATCCTTCATTTAAAACTAATCCAAAACAAAGAAAGAAATTTTAAACTCTTTACCACTATGTGGATTAATAATTCAACTACAAAGTCCGTGGGGGTCCACGGATTTGGAACCCCAAAAGTGGTGGGCCCCACAAATTCCATCTCCCTAATTCCCTAAGGCAAACGAAGGATTTCGGTTCAAGTCCATGATGGATATATTTCCATCACCAAATCCATCACCAAAACCCTCAAGCAAACGACCCCTAAACCTCCAAACAAGATATTTACCTAATACATCAATTGATTCAATCCATCAAATGATAATACACTAATTAATTGTCCCAATACAGCAATTTGAAGAATCACAACTTCCAAACAACCCCGTGCGTACATGAATTTGTATTTAAACCGCGTGATTAATCGTGATTCGACACCCTTTTATACCGCCCAAAAAAAAACATCTCTGGTTCAAATTCCTAGTCTGACCACCGGTACCGCACGGTTTTACAAATTTACAATAAGTTCCCATAGCTTAGTAAGTAACATACCTAACACCTTCCAGCCAGCCAGGGAAAGGGTCTTGAAAGGTACTCGTCACCATTGTTGGCCTTATGATGACCAGAGGGATGTCCCCTTTGGAATCCACCATAACCATCTCTGCCATTGCCTTTGTAAATGTGTACGTGTTTGGCCACCCATAGTATCCAGCCCTGAATTCCCACACATACAAAAACAAGCAGTTTGGAAGCAAATAATTAAGGGAGAGTGAAAAAAACAAATAATAATTACCTCTCGAGGCCGAGATTTGTCATTGCAGTGGTAATTTCCTCGTCGGTGAGATTTTGGGAATGCAGTTGGTGCAGTCGTTTTTGGGCAAGCTCGATTTCACCACTCAATACGTCCATATTGGTTCTTTCTGATCTAGCGGCTTTTCCCAGGATCAGCGGCTTCTCCATGAGAATCCCCCGCTCTTCCCCGTACACATACGCTGCGATGTCGAAATCGGAGTATTGTTTGTTCGTGAAATTTTAACGTATCGCGACAGTTGGACCGGAAAATTACATTATTAATTGGAGGCTAAATCGGTAGGTGAGTTTTTTGTGGTGTGAAATGTTTGGATTGTGGTGGTTTTTGCATGCATACATGTCATTGCTTAATTTTAATTACCAGTTGAGACTTGGATAAGCAACTTGATTTTGGCACATTTCTTGGAGAAGTTGAGCACGTGCAGAGCTCCAAAAGTATTCGTCCCAAGTGCTACATCGTACCTTAAAAATCAAAGGGCCAAAGTAGAATGAAGACAAAGGAATAACTATATATAGATTGTTGGGAAAAAAAAGATTCTGAAAAAAAAAAAACTACATATAGATTTTGAACTAAATAAAAGAGATTAACTAAATAAAAAATCAATTAGTAAGCTAAACCTTTCATCAAATTTGGTGATGGCTGCAAAATTAAGAACCAAGTCGGTTTCCTTGAGGATTTCTTCCTTCAAATGGAGGTCCTCTATCCCCAAATCCTCTGATGAAACATCTCCAGCAACAGCAACCACTTTCTCTGAAATGAATGACTGGAAACCTGCTCCCCATTTCTCCTTCAAAACCCTAAACACCTCCTTCCCAAGCACCTATATATATATATATTTATCAGCATTACAGAAAAAAATCAATATTTGAACATTACCCAAACATGGGTCAAATCAGATTCAGGTAATTTTGCATTTGGGGCGGATCTATACTCAATTTTTCACTTTGGATCTAAATTGGTGTTATAGTAATGTGTAGAAGAAGAAACAAAAAAAAAAAACATATAAGATTCTGATGTAATTTCTTTCTTATTATTTTTGGTTACAATCATCTGGACTCAAATAGATTCATTTGGATCGGACGAAAAACGAGTCGACTCTAATTTTATTCGATTCAAACCCATCCCAACACAAAACCATTAAAATTTGAGTCCAACGCAATACCCATATAGCTCATGACAATAGGATCAAATTAACCAACGGGTCGACCCATTATCATTCCTGTCCACAATCCGTTGATTATATCTACTGAAAACTGAAAGACGTGCAAAATCCAACATGCATGCAATGCAAGACGAAAATTCATTCCCATGAATAGTTATAATTAGGGCTGTCAATTTGGTTTGGTTTGGTTAACCAAACCATTAAGTATGAAAAACCAAAAACCAAATCCCAAAACCATTAAGGTCCTTATTGGTTTTCGGTTGCCAAAAACCAATATGAGTTTACACTCGTATTTATTCTCGTTTCCCTCATTTTTATTGAATAAACGTCATAATAATAATAATGGTAAATGGCCATTACAAATTATTGGTTGGCATGCGTGTCAAAAGAAGAAGAAAAATATTTGTTGATAAATCATTTTATTCTTATTGATTTCTTAATGGTTTTTATTGGTTTTTCGGTTTTAACCAAACCAAAACCATTAAGTTGCTTATTGGTTTAAAACCAAAGAACTGAAACCATTAGCTTTCCAATTGGTTTGGTTTCGGTTAAAACCAAAAAACCAAAACCAAATGGACAGTCCTAGTTATAATCACCTCGTCGTGGAAGCGCTTCGCGGCGGAGGATGAAGTGGAAGCTCTCAAGAGAAGGTAGACCTTCTTCACATTGGGTTGGATCCTCAGTATCTTCTCCACGAATACTGCAGTATTAAAGAGCAGAGAGTATGTGAAGAACCAAGTTGATTTCAATAACCCGCGCGAGTTTCTTCTAAATGGTTTTACTAATAGATGTTATACCACGAAACAAGATAAAGCAAAGCAAAGTGATATCAGAGTATATATATATAACGTACTCTTTGCGAGAAACCCTGTTGCCCCAGTGACCAGGACAGTCTTCTGCTCCAGTAGCAACATCGTTGGCGTCGAGAATGAGGGAGAGCAGTGTATGAGAAACTATTTAAAAAGTTAGGGCGTTAAATAGTACCTCTCAAAAGCTTTCCGCCAGCTTATGCTCTTTTATAGTAGTAATTCGAGGCTCTAGCTATCAAAGCACTTTAATTTCACCAAAAAAATTTCCCAATTTGGTGCGGTTTGTATTTGTTGGCGTCAAAAGCGAACACGTATATTATATTGCCAGAACCAAAGCACGAGATGCATATATGGCTATGAGCCTATGACATACGACAAACTCCTAATTAATATACTGCCTCTCTCGATTGATTAAATAACCAATAAAACCTAACAAAAGCCCAACTTCTATTTCAGCTTCGGCCCCCCAATTAATAGTTAACCAATAAAACCTAAAGCCCAACTTCTATTTCAGCTTCGGTCCCCCCTACTAATAATAGTTAACCAATAAAACTTAACAAAAGCCCAACTTCTATTTCAGCTTCGGCCCCCCAATTAATAGTTAACCAATAAAACCTAAAGCCCACCTTCTATTTCAGCTTCGGTCCCCTACTAATAACTAGGGTGAGCAATAAGAGATGGTTTATCTTTAGTTTGGTGGCTTGGAATTAGAAGAATTGAAGTTGAGACGGATTCACAAGCAGCGATACTATTGATACGCGGAAATGCCCCTTCAACCCATCCAGACTGGGTATTGATAGATGATTGTCGTAGTCTTCTGACAAATAATTGGGAGGCTACGATTTCTTTTGTGCCAAGAGGAGCTAATTCAGTTGCCGATTGCCTAGCTAAACTAGGATACCAATTAGGGCACTCCGAGGAATGCTGGGATACTGCCCCGCCGAGTGTGAAGTTATATTTGCGCCAAGATAAAATGGGAGTTGGACACATTGGGAACCCGAATACGACTTGAGGTTGTGGCTGGAGTTTCCCCGCACATGTTTTTGTTTCTTCAACTTTTAATTACTTGTAATTGAATTTCCTATACACCAAAAAAAAAAACTAGGATGGGCCCCGGTCAGTTGGCAGGAGGATGGTGATGTATGAAATTTGATAATGTAATGGGGTGTATATCTTACTAGCTTTTACCCGACCCATTGGTCGGATCAATTTCATTCTATTTCGTATAATTTAGGCTTAATACCCTAGTTTGGCCCGAAGTTTGGTGTAAGTGTCATTTTTGGCCCGAAGTTTTCAATAAGACATTTATGGCCAATTTTTCAAATTAATGGAAAAATTTGGCCTGCTATTTGAATTGACCGTCAAAACTGACGGTTAACTATTTTTTCCATCAGTGAGTCCGCACAAGCTTATCCATGTCACATTTTTTTCTTAAATTAAATAAAATTTGAATTCTAATAAAAATAAAAAGATAGAAGGGAGGGGTCACGAGGACCACTGTCTCCTCCCCTTACCCATTGTTCACGCCTCCATCCATTCCCGACCCAGCGAGTCCGGCGATTCTTCCGCCGGCCGCCTGCCGTCCGTACTGCCTCCACCACCCGTCTTCTTCGCCAACCTCACCGCCCGTCATCTCCGCCAGCCCTCGCCTCGCCGCCCTTGCCAGATAATCAACCTTTGGTTTTCGATTCATCAGCAGCTAGAGCAGAACCAGAACCGGTGAGTTCGGTCTCCCTTAAATCAGCGTTGGGTTTTCGATTTTTGATTCCCCCGGAGAAGAAAAGGCGACGTGAACTGGAAGGGAAGATTCAGTTACAAAAGTGATAAAATTGAAGAAAAGGCAGGGGAGAGGTGGCTTCCTTCTAGATCGAAGTCCATATCTAAAACGAAAGGTCGAGCTCGGTGGCAGCGCAAACTCTCGGTAGGCGAATCAGATGGGAAAGCTGCGGTGGCGGAGTCTATGCTCGACGAATCGATTAGTGAATTGGAGAAAATGGGCGATTTTGATTTGGAGTTCAAGGAGGGTTTTTTTGCCATAGTGGGGTGATGCCATGAAGGGTTTTTGGGATCGGTGGAGGAAGCTAGAACAGGTTGAGCAGGGAAGAAGAAGAGGCATTTGCCAGCGACGGTTCGAAGAACGGAGGACGATTGGAGGGCAGACGATTCCACTCGAGGCAGAGGGATTTCGAGATCCATTACCCACCGCCCGCCGCCGCCACATAGGACTCCAAACAAGTACTCGCCCCACCACCACAGCATCTTCCATTGTCAATTGAGGACGTTGTGGTGTGTTCTCCGGCGACCTTGACGCAGCAGAGAGAGGCGGCAGAGTCGACGGAGGATGGAAACGGTGGGTCGTGAATTTTTGTCCAAGGGAAGTGTGGGGAAAGGGTTTGGAATGATTTATTAATTTCAAATTTTAGATTTTCTTGTTTTTTTAGGAGTTTTTTATTCTAAATAACTGATGTGGCAGCCACTTCAACATTTTTTATGTTGAGTCATAAACGGAATAAGTTTTGACTGTGAGTTTTAACAGTCAAAATAAATTTTAGGCCAAATCTGTCCAATATTTTGAAAAGTTGGTCATAACTGTCTTATTGAAAAGTTGGGGCCAAAATCGTCACTATTGCCAAACTTCGGGCCAAATTAGGGTATTAAGCCTATAATTTATTTTATCAATATTTATGATTTACTTGATTTGAGATCTTTAATTTTATATGATTCACGAAAAATATTTGTGGTTTTAAGAGTTGACAATGACGTAAAAGGATAGTCCAAGCTATTATATTGACCAAAATCTCAAATATTTGAAGTATTTATTTGAAATTTTATTAAATAAAACACTTGTTGATTCAAATATACAATCGTTTGTCGTGAAAATGGGATTTTATGAAAAAAGATTCATGACTTCATAAAGAAAGAAAACCAATTTGATATTCAATGACAAATGTGAACATCGTTTGGATCATATATTTCAGTTATGTATTTGGTATCTAAATTCAACACATGCGAGATTTGTCTAACTCCTAAATTTGGAAGTAGGTGCTAAAACTCTAATCAAATCAAAGGTCAAGGATGAAAAGTTTTGCTATCGAATTTGAAATTTGTTGGTCCCCATTAATTTGGAATAAGTGACATCCATAAATTAGATTTGTAAATCGAGCATTCAAAGAGACCGATGAGAAAGACATAAAAGTAAAGAAAACAGTAAAACCATCCAAACAACAAACCTGGGAAGAATTATCATGGTGCCATATTAGCCAACATACAATACATTATTAGTAGTTGATTAAAAACATGTCATCTTCAAGATTCTCTGGCAATCTCATGGTTTATTGATTAAAACGCGATTCCCAATATGAGAAATCTGTATGTGATCTGGTCACAATTATCTTTTCGCCTATGTTGGTCCTTGCAATTAACAACCCATAACAAAATGAGCTAGCATGTGGCATAGTTATAAGGTATATGCACAAAAGTGAGTTATTAAATGTCCAACGGATCAGGAAGTAAACATTAATAACCCACTTAGCAATCATCCATATTAGCACAGAACATAGTCATCGAAGTAGCTGTTGTTTTAAGAATTAATTAGTGGGTTGAAACTAATATTAGTGGGTAGAAACTAATATTTCTCCAACTCCCTTATGTATCCCTCCACTGATGAAACCCAGCCGTCGCTAGGGATGGTTGGGGCGGGTTTGCCTAAACCATCCCCATTCCCATTACCAAATACCCAAACCCATATCCGCCTCATACCCATGCAGAGGGAGGTTTTGCAAACTCATCCCATACCCATGGTTTTCGGTTACCCATGGATAATACCCGTCTCGTATAAAATATTATTATATCTAAAGTTCAACATGTATGTCTTCAATTATAACACAAAACACACATAATAAATAACAAAAATCAACATAGTTATAGTATTTCTTAATAGGAAAAAGCATTCAATCCTCAAATAGTGTTTAATGAATAAAATTTGTTCCTCAAACCGCGAGGTCTGGAAGATATAAAATGGAGCCAAACACATCCAAACCACCATTAATGGCAAGCACTTGATTAATAAGTTGAACTCGGCAAGTGAAAGCTTCCTAATGTGCTATTTGGAAGGTAAGTACCCAAAACTGGCATAAGCTCATTAACCTGCGAATAAATCACAAGAAATTAAACAAAAAAAAAACAGAAGCAAAGAGAGAAGGTCACCACCATGTCGATTTCGTTATTCCTTCACAATCGTAATAGAGTTCTTCACCTTTTCGATTTTGTGCGTCTTCTTATTCCTTCTTCCACTGCCGTTCTCTTTGCCTTCTATGTCTTTGTAAACTGCGACCAGGGGATTTGACCAGGGAAAATTAATTCTCTGCTGTTGCTTCTTCTTCTTCTTCTTCTTCTTCTTCCTCTTAGCCTTTTTTGTATTCATGAAAGTCCTCATATGTTGACCAAACTAAGACTTATCACAAACACCCAATCAAACTGAAAGGAAGTCGCCAAACTTGAACTACCTGGCTTTGCCTTCTTTCTACTCCGCTAACTTAATCATCCTTATTCTTTCCTCTGCAAACCCAACGCTCATTTTCCACTTTCTCCTGCCATCATCGAGTTCCCGTCGTCGTTCCTTCAATCTGAAAGAACGGGCACAAATGATGAACCAAATCCATGTAGTATAGTAAGGGAAAATCATAACGTAGACCCAAAAATCAACACACTAAATAAGAAGTCAGAAAGTGAATATTAACGAAAGAGAGTCAGAAACCCACCGCCGCCGCTAACCCATCCCTCGCCTTTTCTCCTTATGCGAATACAAAGCTCGTTTTCTTCTTGTATGGTTCACTCTCAGTAATCATAATTTAGTTTCGTCGTCGTCTCTTTGATCAGAAAAGAATTGGAGAAGATGATGAACCAAATCTATCAAGTACGATGGGCTAAACCCAAATTTAGAACTAAATATCCGGAACAGAAAGGAGACTGAAATGGAATATCAATGAAAGAGGGCGAGAAACCTACCAGTTGCAGCTGGGATCTAAACCAGAGCTCAATTATTTATGCCTTCTTTGGAACTCGGCTCCCCTGGTTTCCCCTGTTTTCCTTGGCTTCGAGGGGCTTGTAGTCGCCGAATTCGCCGTCTCCTTCTAAGTTGCGATAAGGACACAGGAGGTACAGGAAGGGTTGGCCTATCAATTTAGCTGGGTACACATGGAAACTCAATCAGATAAAACTAAAGATAAGCGAAGTAAATGATGGAAACAGTAATAGGTAATATGCAGATCAGACTACCAAATCCAATTGCGAATAGAGGAATTGCGGGCTTCCCCAAAACGCATATATATCAGACTAACAAATCTGACAGCGCGAAGCAACCGGGCAAAACAAACAGAAAAAATTACTGACTCCCCTTCAAATTGTCGGTTGGCTGGCAAGGGTTCAATGCAGAACTACCTAATCCGGATTGAGAGAAGCAGCAGGAGCAAACTAACCGAAACAATCTCGCGCTCCCCTTCAAATCGGCGGTTGGCTGGAGAATCGTTCAACACATAACTACCAAATTCGATTGTTCGAATCAGCGGGGGTAAACAAATACCACAAATCATGACTCACCTTCGATTCGCCGGTTGGCTGGGGAATTCACCGTCAATTAGCCGCAGGTCTTCCTCGCTCAATCAGGTGTTCGCCGCTCGTTCCAAACTGCAGAATCTTGGCACGGTAAACTCCACATCAGCGGGCCGTCAATGCCTTCCTCCGCTGAGCAGCAAGCGTCAGTCCCTGTTCCCAAAATTGTCCGCTGAGAAATGGATATCCTGCCGTGCTGCGGGAAGGAGAAAGCAAAACGTAGATAACCCCGGAGAAAATGGAAGATGATTTCAGCCGCAAAAAAAGTAGTGGGAACCGACGGTTTCTTATCTCTCCTGTCAGGCGGGAATTTTTAATTTAATCCCGCGTAACCACCCTGCCACGTCAGACTCCTAAAATCACTCTATGCGCAGGAAAATTTGAATGGGGGTTGCGGTTTTACTTTTCAGCTATAAATTATACTGTTGATTATTGTATAGATTTTTTGGGGGTAAATTGCAAGGTTGGTCACTGTAATTATAGAAAACGTTCATGTTTGGTCACTAAAAATATTTAATTCCATTCGTGGTCACTAAAATTAGTTAAACCGTTCGAGTTTGGTCATTCTCCGTCCGAATTCCGTTAACTTTTGTTTATGTGGCGGTCAATTTTAAAAGTCGACCACCCTTGCAGGAAGCTAAGGGTGGTCGTTGAACTGCATTAATTCCGTCCCCATGTCGTCATCTATTATTACCGCAGCCGGCGTATGCCCACGGGGATTTGTGGCTCGACGAGCAGCAACAGTCGGGCTTTGTCATCCTCATTGGCCGTGGTGTCTGGAGCTTGAGAAACAGAGGATGAGGGGTAGCCGGCCGCCATGCCCATATATGTCACCTCCCCAATCACTAAATTACACGTTTTTAATTATTTCAATTTAAAACTCCTTATGGAATGAGATATCCTTGTGTCTGCGTGTGAAGACAGTACTATCCCAGCGTCAAATTCCGATCCCCGACAAGTAATCGAAACCCGCTCGTTCAATCCTCTGTCTCGGCCACGATTCACCATTCAATCTGTAGACTGTCGTCGTTCCTTGCGCGCCTCCGCCTTCGATTTCATCGTTCGTCATTCCTTGCGGCGTCTCCACTGGTGGCGTTTCGCCGCCGCGAACCCTCTCTAATCGATTCACCCCCCGGCGGTCGGCTGGACATTCATTTAGGAAAAAATCCAAAAGTACCCCTGTTTAAAAAAAAATTTCCAAAAATACCACCCAACCCCAAAAAATTTCCAAAAATACCACCCTTTTTCAAAAACCGCCACCCCACCCAGCGGTTTGGTCGAAAAACGCTTGTCGGGGGCGCGGTTTTGGACCAAACCGCGGGCCTAGGGGGCGGTTATAAAAAAAAATTTTTTTGACCAAAACCGCTGGGTGGGGTGGCGGTTTGGCCCAAAACCGCCACCCCAACCAGCGGTTTGGTCCAAAAGTTCGGTCGAAACTTCAAACGAACGTAACTTTGCACTCGGGTATCCGATCGTAGCGATTTTTTTTTTCATTTCGCATAACATTTCAAGATCTAAAACTTTTACTAGGATGAAATTTTCAAAACAGGAACTATTTGTGGATATACGGGACCTTGAGAATAACTTTACCTTTACTTTTCAGAAATCCATGTACATTTTGAAATTATGATTATATTAAAAGTTGTAGATCTTGAAAATTTATGCGGAATCAAAAAAAAGTTCATAACATTTGGAGTTTGGAGCACAAAGTTATGGCCGCCCAAAGTTTGACGAAAGGCGAGACCCGGCGGTTTGCGGCTTGCAAGATCTCAAAAAGTTTGCGGCCTCCATTTTTTGAATCCGAATAACTTTTTGAGATCTTGCAAGTCTCAAACAGTTGGGTTCCGTCTTCGTCTCGAAAAAACGTCATTTGCCACCCCGAACGACCTTTTTTTTATTTCGTCAAACTTTGGGCGGCCATAACTTTGTGCTCCAAAATCCGAATGTCATGAATTTTTTTTATTCTGCATAACTTTTCAAGATCTACAACTTTTAATATAATCATAATTTCAAAATGTACATGGATTTCTGAAAAGTAAAGGTAAAGTTATTCTCAAGGTCCCGTATATCCACAAATAGTTCCTGTTTTGAAAATTTCATCCTTGTAAAAGTTGTATATCTTGAAAAGTTATGCGAAATGAAAAAAAAAAATCGCTACGATCGGATACCCGAGTGCAAAGTTACGTTCGTTTGAAGTTTCGACCAAATTTTTGGACCAAACCGCTGGTTGGGGTGGCGGTTTTGGGCCAAACCGCCACCCCACCCAGCGGTTTTGGTCCAACTTTTTTTTTTTTTAATAACCGCCCCCTAGGCCCGCGGTTTGGTCCAAAACCGCGCCCCCGACAAGCGGTTTTCGACCAAACCGCTGGGTGGGGTGGCGGTTTTTGAAAAAGGGTGGTATTTTTGGAATTTTTTGGTATTGGGTGGTATTTTTGGAATTTTTTTTTTAAAAAGTGGTACTTTTGGATTTTTTCCATTCATTTACACATGAGATGATGAGAATCCAGAATCTCCCGGGAAATGTTCGAAACGATGGAGTTGGATTCGGCGTTGAGACTCCGGCACTCCGCCGCTATCTTCCCACTCACAAAATTACCTATATATAATCATCGCCGGTAGGAAGATTATCCCGTCCGGCTACTATTTTGCCCAATATAAAGATTTTTAATTATTATTTTAAAATTTTGGGAGATACACGAGTGGTGAAAATTTTAATTTTTATTCTTTTCCGAGGTGGAAAATTTTAAAAAAGAAATATTAGTTATTTTATTATTTTTTAATTGTCATCTCACACATTTAACGGTCAACTTTAAAAGTTGACCGCCACATAAGCAAAAGTTAACGGAGTTGGACGGAGAGTGACCAAAATTGAATTGTTTAACTAATTTTAGTGACCACGAATGAAATTAAATATTTTTAGTGACCAAACATGATTTTTTTTTGTAATTACAGTGACCAACCTTGCGATTATGGAAATTCAAATTATTAGAGATGGATGTTTCTTAGCTTGGGATTAGTTAAGAATTGAACAGGTGTGGCTGTTGCCCTGTTGCGTCTATTCCCTTATTGATTTGTGTTGAGTCAATATTAAATGGGTAAATACAATATATTAGCCACAACTATTATGAAGCGGGGACTTATAGCGGGAACATATCAGGTCAGTAACCTTATGGTGAGTAATTGTGCTATTCAAAATGATATCCACTTTGATATATTTTTCGAAGAATAAAAATTCACTCATTTTATACCAGTCTATACCATATGGTATTGACTGGTATTGAAATAAGAGCATATCTATGGTTTGAAAAGCGTACCATGGTGGTATGACACAAACCAAAACTGTAGGATGGTTGAATACATGATAGTAGAAGTATATTAATTGTCATTTACGACTTTTAACATTGTATACCATAAGATACCACCCCGTACCAGGGTGGTATTGTATGGTATTGTGTGGTATTTTTTGTCTTGTAATTTGTTCACCCAGAAATTTGTAGATCTAAT